>OY728129.1:1851680222-1852880222 GCA_963277665.1 Viscum album | reverse complement strand
GAAGTGAGCTGATTTCGTCAGTCGATCCACCACTACCCAGATAGCATCATAACTACCCTGAGCTCTGGGTAGTCCTATGACGAAGTCCATTGATATGTCATCCCACTTCCATTCGGGGACATCTAAAGGATGCAACAAACCACTGGGAACACAGTGTTCAGCCTTCACTTGCTGACACACTAGGCATTTAGCCACAAACTCTTCCACTGCCCGTTTCACCCCGGGCCACCAAAACTGTTCCCTCAGGCCTCGGTACATTTTCGAAACTCCTGGATGTACCGGCAAGGCTGAGTTATGGAACTCACGGAGAACTCCCTCACGCATCGCCTCCGGAACAAACAACCTTCCATGGAAAAGCATCTGATGTCGGTTGTCCTCTGACCATCCTTTTGGAGCGTTTCCCTGATCGACACGATCCCGCAGCACTTCCGCCTCAGAGTCCCCCCACTGAGACTCTTCCACTTGCTGCAACAAGGATGACTACACCGTCATCTAAAACAAACAGCCTCTAACACCTTCTACCCTTGCATCCAAATTCAAGGTGGCCAACTCTCCCATCGCTTTCCAAGCATCAGTGGATTCCCGAACCACTTCCTTATGTAACTTCCTGCTCAGGGCATCAGCTAAAACGTTGCCCTTAACTTCAGTTTAAGAGATCTCAAAGTCATAGTCTTGGAGAAACTCGACCCATCTCCACTGTCGTAAGTTCAGGTCACACTCGGAGAAGATATAACGCAGGCTCTTGTGATCTGAGAAGACCACAAAGTGATCCCCAAAGAGGTAATGTCGCCACAACTTCAGTGCGAACACTACTGCTGCAAGCTCTAGGTCATGGGTGGCATAGTTATGCTCGTGAGGGCGTAACTGTCTAGACCCATAACAGATCACTCCCTTCTTCTACATCAGCATGTACCCCAGACCAAGGTCAGAAGCATCACAAAACACCTCATACAACAACCCTTCCTCTGGCAACCTGAGTACGGGAGCACTGACCAACTTCTCCTTCAGGTATTAGAAAGGTTTCTGGAACTGCTCGATCCATAGGAAGACCTGGTTCTTCCTAGTCAAAGTTTTCAATGGAGCGGAAACTCAAGAGAAGTCCGAAACGAACCTCTGATAGTAACCTGATAACCCCAGGAAACTACGAACTTCTGCCACACTCTTGGGTGCTGCCCAAGAAACAACCGCCTCCACCTTCGACGGGTCCACTGAAACTCTATGCTGAGATACTACGTGCCCAAGGAAGTGTACTTCTTATGTCAAGAACTTACACTTTGACAATTTCCCGTAAAGCTGGTGGTGTCGAAGGACTTCCAAGACTTCCCTGAGATGCTCAACGTGCTCCTCCTCTAATCTTGAGTAGACCAGGATGTCATCGATAAACACAATGATGAACTGGTCCAGAAACTCTCAGTAGACAAAGTTCATAAGTCCCATGAACACAGCCTGTGCATTCGTAACTCCAAATGGCATCACTACAAACTGGAAGTGCCCATACCTGCACCTGAAGGCCGTCTTTGATATGTCACTATCCTTTACCCTCAACTGATGATATCCAGATCGTAGATCAATCTTGGAAAACCAACATGCTCCCCTCAGTTGGTCGAAGAGATCATCTATCCTTGGAAGGGGGTAGCAGTTCTTGACCGTTACCTGGTTAAACCTTCGGTAGTCTATGCATAGCCTGAGACCACCATCTGCCTTCTTCACGAACAAAACTAGAGAACCCCATGGCGATACGTTGGGTCGAACAAAACCCTTCTCTATCAGATCGTCAATCTGAATCTGCAACTACCGCAACTCCGAAGGTGTCATCCAATAAGGGGTCATCGAAATCAGACGGGCACCAGGCTGTAAGTCTATCCTGAACTCAACGTCACGTCGGGGGGGTAGAGTCACAACCTCCTCAGGAAAAACATCGAGGAACTCCCCAACAACCTCCGGGACATCCATCGTCTCTGTATCAGATGGAACCACTGATAACCCACCTAACAAGGAAAGGAGAGGCTCCAGATGCTGGCTTCCCACCTAATAGCTCCTCTCACCAACAAAAGCTACACGCTACCCGTCCACGTCGGAGAACACGACTCTTCTCCGGAATCATTCGATAACAGAACTAACGGAAAACAACCAATTAATGCCTAGGATGACATCGTATGGCTGTATCTGTAACAGAAGAAGGTCTCCACTAGATCGATGTGGTCCCAACGTCAGCCCACATCCCCGGAAAACACAAGATATACTGGTCTGGCCTCCAACTGGTGTACTCAGCACCAATGGTACGGAAAGTCTCTCTATGTCTAGTCCCAAAGCATGGGCTAGACCAGGTGCAACAAAGGAGTACGAAGCTCCCGAATCGAACAAAGCAGAAACAAGAGTGTTGAACAAACAAATCGTACCTCGCACCACCTCTGGTCCTGCCGGAGCTGTCAACTCTGCTGTGTGCAACTGTCCACGCCCAGCTCCTCTACCTCTCTGATGTCGACCAGGTTCCATAGCAGTACGGTAAACAAAGAACGCCTAAGCCTGAGTAGTAAGGAAATTTCTCAAGGTTTTATTTTATCATTTTCATTTCAATTTCTTTCCCAGAACACCCAAATCAAGTAAAACACAATCATGATGATGCATGTACCTTCTCTAAGGTCTCTACCCTGCAATCAATGTAGTCTCACTTGGTCATTCGGTAGGCTCAGAGTCCTTGCAGCGGATCACGGGGGGCCCTAAAATCCCGTGTCCTAGCCGGTCTTATCTGGCCTATGTCACGCACCAAGATTAACTAACATTGTTGCCCTACCATCCCATGCAATCCTCACTGTGCCTAACTCCAGACTTCATCCTATCTCTCAACTATCACCTCTGATACCATTCTGTCACGACCCCCTCCCACCAAAGATGCCCCTCCTGAGCTGGCAATGGTGAAAGGGAGATAACGACTCCCGATTCCCGCCTCCAGTAGGCCCCGGTTTGGCGACTAGCACCAAGGGTATGAGTTTTCACAAATATGGGAGGCATTACCCTTTTATTATTTTAAGATCAGGAAATAGGACAAGTCAACCACCAAAAAGGAAAAGAACAAGTGTATAGAAATAAACCCAAACCAATCCCCCATGCATGTTTAAATAGTTCTAAAACAAGGTACAAGTACAAGAAAGATCAAAAGTACAATACCCAAAGAAAACAAGAGTACAACAACTGCAACAACTCCAACTGTCTGACTAGTAGGGTCCCGCACGGCCCTGGTAGTCCTCCTGGAAACCTGAAAGTAAACGTAGGGTGAGCATAAAAGTATACTCAGTAGGGAAACCTAAAGCTCTCGTGCACAAGTGGGGAAACATCCTAATGTCCCGTGAGAACAGCAGAAGAAACCTAGCAAGGAATTCTATCCACCCAACCTCACCAGCCACACTCACCAAAAGCACAATCACAACAGGTAGTAGTATATAAGAAGCAAGAGTATTGGGTACCCCGCACCTTTCCCCATTAGTTAGCTGCTCTTCCTAACAGCGAACGTCCTAACGCTGCCACACTCTCCCTGCCCGCACACACTTGGGCCTCACAACCACGTATCCCGCCCGCACACACCTGGGCCTCACAACCACGTATCCCGCCCGCACACACCTGGGCCTCACAACCACGTATCCCACCAGCACACACCTGGGCCTCACAACCACGTATCCCGCCCGCACACACCTGGGCCTCACAACCACTTATCCCACTCGCACACACCTGGTCCTCACAACCACGTATCCCGCCCGCACACACCTGGGCCTCATCCCGATGATTCTTGGGAAACAGTAAAACCTGCCCGAAGAGTCTTGGGCTAAAGCCACCCCAATCGAAACCTACCCGAAGAGTCTTAGGTGTAAGGTTGCCTCAAGCCATCACAGCCTAGGGGAGAAGGAGCAGGAAGGAGCTAGTAACTATGGGAAAACACCCTCTCCCATGAAATGGGAGTGTTTGGCACTAAGTGCTCAACATGGGTGGGGTGTGTCAAAACACAAAGATACAGATATATATATATAAACCAAACACTCAGCCCAACCTATGGCTTCTAAACAGAGAAACTGAGCACGTGCCTCGGCACTGCTACCACGAAGCATGCATACAACAAACAACCTCAACCCCATTTAGGTTTTCACATTTCAGCAGAATTAGTTTATTTAGTTCCTTAACTACTGGGCAACCATCCACAACCAACCACATCGATCGTTCGTAAAACATATCCCTGCCATCCACAAATCAAGTTAGGAAAACACAAGCAACACAATAAATCCCTCCTTATTAGTCAAACAACCCCATGATTATTATTCCCATTTCATTACCACGCCCTACCATTCATTAACTCTTCCACTTTTATTTATTACTCACAACCCATAGTCCATTCTCATTCAAGCCCATCCCTGCAGCCCTGCTGCCAACCACCAAAACCACACTGAAACTCATACATCATTATCCCTTTAATACCATTTATTGTAGCCTCGCTGCCCATCACTAACATACCATTCACACCAACCCACAACCAAGCCAACCGTAGTCCCGCTGCTCACCCAAACCACAACAACCCACAAAACACCCCCATCACATGCCACGTATCCAAGCCAACACCCACATGTTCATTATTCCATTTTGTTCAACCGGGGTGATCACACAAGGGTTCCATATTTTAAATCATCCAACTTTACGTGATTAACCAATTTCCACATTCAATCAAATTTTCACCCATAAGAAAATCCAGAAGGAGAGGGAAACATTTAATGCGTAAGAAAAGGCCCCCAATGACCATGATTTTCAATAGGCATAATCATATTCAATTCATAACATATCAATAGGATAAACAAAGATAACCATAACAACTTTCTCATCCCCGTTCTTTAACCAGTTATTATCTTTATTTAATGGTTCAACTGTTTCTCATGAAAACAAAAGGATACCCACCCCGCATGATGCACAAATTAGAGAGACGAAGGTAAGATCCCTACCTCAACAGGTTCTGATCACAATGCTCCCCCGGATCAACTTTAGAAGACGTTCGTCGGCGTCCGTCACTTCTGTCGGGTCCCAGCAAAACCCTCCTCGGGTGGAAGTCGGAAAGGAAAGGCTGAAGGAGAGACAACGGATCCAAGCTTGGAAGTTCCGCCTCGTCGTTACGATCCCGTGGCCATTGACGGATCGTAAATCGGAGCTCGGACGAAGAAGTTATGGAAGAAAAGGAGCCTTCGAGTCTCTTGGAAGAGCTCTGCTCAGAGGAAAGGGGAGGAGATGAGTGAGTTGAAAAGGAGGAGGGGACCCCTCCTTTTATAGGCGAGAAAAGCAAAAGTACATGGCGTGTACTTTATGGTACACGGCGTGTACTCGATTATTTTACACGGTCTCCACGCGGCTTTCAACACGGCTTCGCGGCCGTTGACTAGTCAACACACGGTTTGAGGGTAACGCATACGCGGTGAGGGACTACACGGCATGTAGTTTAGACACACGGCGTGTACCCATTTATTTCACACGGCAAGGACACGGCTCCAATACGGCACACGACCGTTGACTGGTAACGCGTACGCGGGGAGGGACTACACGACGTGTAGTGTAGGACACACGGCGTGTACCCATTTATTTCACACGGCAAGGACACGACCTTCAACACAGGGTATACCCGGCGAGGGGGGTACACGGCGTGTACGCACACTACACGGCGTGTAGTTTCAAAATTCTGGAAAGTGTGGGAAAATTCCATTTTACCCTCCAGAACATTTCGTGACCTTTTTTTTGACAAATGAATGGGCCGGAGAGGTCCGGGCCATTACAGGTTCTCTTATTGAGACCAAACCTTTTAAATTTTTGTGTGCATTACTTTCTTATTTATTTTATTGCAAGTGGTTAGAGTGAGCCTTGTTACTTGAGTGGATAATAACCTTAACAAGTTCCAGAGGTTTACTTTGAGTTAAGAATGTTGTCAAATAGGGAACCATTTATTCCCCCCCCCCCACCTAATAGTGGTTCAATTTAGTCTTTGGTATCACAATAACAATGACACAAACTTGCAAAATATGTAATTTGGATTGAAAGGTTATTATAGCAGTTGTGATACAAACAAGAGCAAATTCATTTGCCTTGTAATAACTAAAACAGTTTTCACAACGTAAAACATTCAACCGTTCATTATTTGTTAAAACATATTTCACTTTTTTGAGAGATTCGGTAAAATGATGCGTACATATTAAAAAAACACACACCAATGATAACCTAAAAGATGTTTTAACAAAATAAATCAATATGGATAAGTTTTGTTATGTTCAAGTGGATATGATTGATTTTCAATGACATATTCATGCAATAAATATCTTAGCACTTTGCAAAAAAGAGAAAAATGTTGTCAACGGGTGAAGTTAAAAAACCAATGGAGCCATGAAAGATGATGGCAAAAGATTGATATTATAGTTGAAAATGTAGAAAATTTGGAAGTATTCATCTTAAAACAGTGAATAGATAAAACGTGGATGAAATATGGAATGCTCGTCTATAAATTAAGTTCAACTACTTCTCTATTTGGTCATTTTATTAATGAGCCGTGATCGACATTTAGAAAAGTTTTTTTTTAAAGGTTGGGGCCGAAGCCTCGTTTTATTATTAAAGCAAATCAAAGACCTCTTTTAACTGGGTAGAGGTAGACCCATTACATAGCCCGAAGGCCCAATGGGCTTGTAGCCCATTACATAGCCCGTAGGCCCAACTTTTTTGGCCCAATTGCCATTCTGTGAATAGTAACCCGGCTGCCACAGTACTGCACAGTACCGCCGCTGCTACAGTGCTCTGCCGCCGCTACAGTACCGCCACTGCTACAGTACTGCTATAGCACTGCTACAGTACCTGCGCTCAATGGGTTTGAAACCCCCATTTTTCATGTAGGATTACGGGGTACTTACTACTAAGTCAAACCCCAACTACATCGACATTTAGAAAAGTGAGTAAGTGATTATAAAAATTAATTTCTTCAATATTTGATCATTTTATTATCTTTATATTGTGATTCTTATGTTATTATGTATGTGTTTTTGAAAAAAAAAGTCACATAAAAAGTCACAGCTCATTTCATCGCTTATTTTATTTAGAGTTGTATCAATTTTGCATCAAAATCTAGAATTTAAAAAATATATCGTTTTCATTTTTATTTATTATTTTTTTATTAATTCAATCCAACATATTTTAAAGCATATTTCTAAAAATAAAAACAGAAAATATTTTCGGATATAAAATTCACCATCAAATTCTATGGCAGATTTCATTTTATAAAATGTCATCCATTTGTGATTACCAAATTTATTTTCATTCATTCACTCATCCATTATTATTATAATTTTCTATAATAATAATAATAATCAATAAATAAATAACAGCCGAGGCCCAACGGCTAGTTACGACATCGAGGGGTAAGGAAAAGGAATATAAATATAGCCGTTGGACGCTTTGAAATCCAGTCAAACAATATAAAAATATAACTTGGAGCAAACCGTTGGGCATCCCGTCGGTTCCCCTGTTTTTAAAATCTACTACTGACTACATTTGTGGGGTAAAACAGATCAAACAAACCGAATCGAAAGGCCGATGACAACGAAAACCAACAAGGGAGGAGCAGAGTGATTCTGCCGACAACTTTGCAAGAGTTTTCCTGCGACACGTTCGAGGTGGCGACCGCAAACGAAGAAGGCGAGACGCTCAACGGTCGTCTCCATTCGTTTATGTCCTCACTGTTTGCAAGCATTGGAGGAGTCTTCGGCCACTCCCTGGAAGAAGAATCAGAATCAGACATGGCTTCAAGAGCCACGTCCGATCGGCCACAAAGAATTAGGGGTAATCGAAAGATCTTTGTTCGTTCGTTTTTTTTAAAGAAATTCCTCACTTCCGAGATGGTGATGCTTTGTTGGGATCTTCTGGACCGGTGGTATAGATTTGTACTGGTCATTTTTTTAATCCATCCGTGATCCACGGGACGAATTTCAGGTTCTTCTTGTTTCCGGGTACTTTCTCCCGGGATTTTCTCTGTTTTCTGCGTAATCTTATTCAGATTGAACTCATTCTGCCATTATCAGTGGAAGATCAGCAGAAGAATGCACCAGCAGAAGGAAAAACCCGAAGGGCTCTCGGAGACATTGGGAATTTTGCTTGCGTTCCCCCTTCGGAAGGGAGGCATCTAGCAGCTACAAGGTCCGTCGCCTTAGCTCCCTCCCACCTTCCTTCCCTTCCTCCCTAGCTCTAACATAAGTTAAAATCACATCCAGGACTTTTAGCACAAAAATACTAGCAAATGCACTGGCAGACGCTGAGAAGAATCAGGTGCAGTGGAATTTCTGTCCTGCAGTTGCCCATGAGTAGCTTCTCGAAATTGAAAGCTTATCTTTTTTGGCCCAACAATTAGGTTAAGCCCCTCTTAGAGGAAGCTGCAAATCCCTTCTGGGGTGGAAAGCAGGGGACTGGGGCGTCTGTGGCCCAGAAGAAGAAGGGTCCGGAGGATGGTGATGAATATGAATGCTGGGGAAGATCGTCCGGTGTGAGGTCTCCAAGAAAGAAAGTCAGCCTTACTGCCGTCCTCGCCACCAGAAGCAAGGTCGTTTTTTTGGCCCGGCCCCCCAAATTACATTTCACCCCTGATTTATTTGCTCGCGTGAAAGAGAAACAAAAAACCATACATGTCTCTGCATTTCCCAGGCTGCTAATGGCGTCAAGATGGTGAAGCCCAATGATGATGCAGTTGATGCTACTGATGAGTTGGCGGCAGCGGAGTATGTGGGAGATATCTACGAGTTCTATAAAGACGAGGAAGATCAGAGTCGGGTCCATGATTATATGAGCGGGCAGCCGGAGATCAACGGCAAGATGAGAACCATTCTGGTGGACTGGCTGGTAGAAGTTCATTCCAAGTTTGACCTGATGCCGGAGACCCTGTATCTCACCGTTAACATTATGGACCGATACCTATCCGCTGAAATGGTTTCACGGCGGGAGCTGCAGCTGGTTGGTATCGGCTCCATGTTGATTGCTTGCAAATACGAGGAAGTGTGGGCACCCCAGGTGAAAGACTTAGTGTGCATTTCAGCCGGGGCCTATAACAGAGAGGAAGTACTTGGGATGGAGAAATCTATCCTGGGAAAGTTAGATTGGCAGATAACGGTTCCAACAACGTACGTGTTCCTGGTTCGATACATCAAAGCTTGTGTTTCTCGTGATGAGAAGCCACATCTGGTTCGTCCTCTTTCCGCCCTCCTTATCCTTAACCTTGGAGTTGGCTTAGTTGTGCCCAAAATTCAGATGGAGAACATGGCGTTCTTCCTGGCGGAGCTGGGAATGATGCACTACTCTACGATGGTGCTGTACAGCCCCTCCCTGGTGGCCGCCTGCGCTGTTTATGCTGCGCGGTGCACCCTCAAAAAGCGCCCCCGTTGGAGCCAGACGCTGAAGAACCACACGGGCTACTCAGAGGATCAGTTGCTGTAATCCTTGTTCCTGTCTCATGGTGTCGGTTCATTTTGTTCATGTGATTCAATTGTGCGGTGTTGGTGCAGGGAGAGCGCAAAGTTGTTGGTCCGCTTCCACTCGGAGGCTGCGGACGTAAATCTGAAGGCTGTTTACAGGAAATTTTCAAATCCCACCCGTTACATTGTGGCCCGCATGCAACCCGCTAGGATCAGGTGTCTGCGACTTCAACCACAATGAAGACGAGTTGTTCAAGTTGATGTTTTTCTCTCCTGTAGTTTTGTGTGCGTTGGTTTAAGGGAAGCTTTTTTTTCTTTTCCTTGACACCATTATTCGTACCATATCATAGACGGGTGAAAATGGATTGTTTTCTTTCATTTAATATGAAATCATTTATTGTCTTTATATGTTTTCATGAAACAGTTATACTTGACTTAGTGGTTACGTCCTTCATCAAGGGGTCTTCCATGTTTTTCTCCAGTGAGATAAAAGATATATCAAGACTACAACTTCATATCATGATAGATCGAATCACAGAAGCATATGCGATCTTATTCATTCTCTCTCTTTCTTCTTCTGTTAGAGGACACATTTTCTTAGAAAGATGTATACCATCTAGTTAATGTATGTTCCTTGACTTAGTTTAAGAAACCTCTTAGATCTATCACGCATGATCTTGACCCCTAGAATGTATGCTGCTTTATGGAGAAACACTTGCTCAACAATGCCTTAACCTCTTGTAAGGTTGATATATCATTTCCAATCAGTAATATATTAAAACAACTACACTCACACTAAATCGTTTGCAAATACATGACTCACATTCATTCTTAATAAAACGAAATTCCTTTATAGCTTCATCGAATCAAATGTTCCATGACCTGGATGTTTGCTTTAATCCATATATGGATCTCTACAACTTGCATACCTCTTTTGCATTTCTCGGAGTCACAAACCCTTTTGCTTGCACATCCTCTTAAGGTTTCTATTAAGGAATGAAGTTTTGACCTTCAGTTTTCAAAAATATGGATTTAAATATGAAAACTGAAGAAAAGGTTTTTTCATAGTCATTGTCTTGACATTTTCTAAACCCTTTAGCCATTAGCCATTATTTATAGGTATTCAATTTACCTTCCATGTTTGAATCTCTCTTGAATACCCATTTACACCCAACATGATTTACATCAACTGGCGAATCAATCAGAACTCAAACTTGCTTTTGATACATGGAATTTAACTCAAAATTCATGGCCTCTTGCCACATTGCAATTTTTGAGCTCTATACTGACTCCTAATAGGATAGATGATCATTATTTTCAACCAATAATAAGTCACCATTATCAGTAGTGAGAAAACTATATCTCTCTAGTTCGTTTACCTCTCTAGTGCTCTTACACAACACTTGTGTTTTAGGAACATCCTCTTTCATAGGGACCTATGGAATCAATTCTTGTACCAAATCTTGTGTAGGTTGTGCATCAACTTAATCAAATTCAATCTTTCTCCCTGTATCCTCCTTGAGGATGTTTTCCTTCTAAAAAGCAGCTTGTCTTGCGACAGACACTTTCTTGTCTGAAGGGCTGTATAGATAGTATCACATTGTTTCCTTTGGATACCCTATAAAGATACACTTCATGCCTCAGGGTTCTAGTTGCTTCTTGAGCTATCTATAACATATGCCTCACAACCCCATGCCCGATCATGTGGAAAAATGAGTTTCTTTCAACTACATAACTCAAAGGGAATGCCATTTACTGCTTTATATAATGCATATCCCCAAAAGGAGGTTGCGGAAGTAAATTTCAAGGCTGTTTACAAGAAATTTTCAAATCCCATCTGTTACATTGTGGCCCGCATGCAACCCGCCAGGATCAGGTGTCTGTGTCTTCAACCTCAATGAAGATGAGTTGTTCAAGTTGATGTTTTTCTCTTTGGTAGTTTTGTGTGCGTTGGTTTAAGGGAAGCTTTTTTTTCTTTTCCTTCACACCATTATTCATATCATATCATGGATGGGTGAAAATGGATTTTTTTCTTTCATTATCTAATATGAAATAATTTATTGTCTTTATATGTTTTCATGATACATTTTATACTCGACTTAGTGGTTACATCCTTCATCAAGGGGTCTTCTATGTTTTCCTATATGGATGCACTCATTGTAACTTTGCATTGTTGAGAAAAAGACCTCAAGAGATGAAGTTTTCGAAGTATGTGCTTTGTCCTTTCATGTGTTATCACAATAGGCACCATATCAGGCTCATGGACAACGTTGAGAATTCTTACTACATCCTTAGTTGCATCAAAAAGCGCAATATACTCAGACTCCGCTATAGAATCAGTGACAATTGGCTGCTTCAGACTCTTCCAACTTAGAAATCCTCCATTGTGATAAAAGATATATACTGAATACAACTTCATATCATTTTGATCTATATGAAAGCTAACATTTATATAACCCCTGATGACTAGCTCTTCATCTCCTCTATAAACTAGGAACATATCCTTAGTTCAACTCATATACTTAAGGACAGTCATGACAGCAGTCTGATGTTGTTCACCTAGATCTTCTCGATATATACTTACCATGCTCAAAGTGTAGGCAACATCAAGCTTTATACATAACATGACATACATGATAGATCATATCGTAGAAGCATATGTGATCTTATTCATTCTCTCTCTTTCTTCATGTGTCAGAGGACACATTTTCTTAGAAAGATGTATACCATATGAGACTGGAACCAATCCCATCCTGGATTGTTCCATATTGAACCTCTTTAGTATCTAGTTAATGTATGTTCCCTGACTTAGTTTAAGAAACCTCTTAGATCTATCACGCATGATCTTGATCCCTAGAATGTAGGCTGCTTCATGGAGAAACACTTGCTCAACAATGCCTTAACCTCTTGTAAGGTTGATATATCATTTCCAATTAGTAACATGTCATCAACATATACTACTATGAAAACAACTATACTCACACTAAACCGTTTGCAAATACATGGCTCATATTCATTCTTAATAAAAAAAAATTCCTTTATAGCTTCATCGAATAAAATGTTCCATGACCTGGATGTTTGCTTTAATCCATAAATGGATCTTTACAACTTGCATACCTCTTTGGCATTTCCCGGAGTCACAAACCCTTTTTCATGTGTCTGATACACATCCTCTTGAAGGTTTCTATTAAGGAATGATGTTTTGACATTCATTTTTCAAAAATATGGATTTAAATATGAAAACTGGATAAAAGGTTTTTTCATAGTCATTGTCTTGACATTTTCTAAACCCTTTAGCCATTATCCATTCTTTATAGGTATTCACATTACCTTCCATGTTTGAATCTCTCTTGAATACCCATTTAAACCCAACAAGATTTACATCAATTGGCGAATCGATCAGAACCCAAACTTGGTTTTGATACATGAAATTTAACTCAAAATTCATGGCCTCTTGCCACATTGTAATTTTTGAGCTCTCTACCAACTCCTAATAGGATAGATGATCATTATTTTCAACCAATAACAAGTCACCATAATCAGTGGTGAGAAAACCATATCTCTTTGGTTCTCTTACCTCTCTAGTGCTCCTACACAACACTTGTGTTTTAGGAACATCCTCTTCCATAGGGACCTATGGAATCAGTTCTTGTACCAAATCTTGTGTAGGTTGTGCATCAACTTAATCAAATTCAATCTTTCTCCCAGTATCCTCCTTGAGGATGTTCTCCTAAAAAGCAGCTTGTCTTGTGACAAACACTTTATTGTCTGAAGGGCTGTATAGATAGTATCCCATTGTTTCCTTAGGATACCCTATAAAGATACACTTCATGCCTCAGGGTTCTAGTTGTTTCTTGAGCTATCTATAACAGATTCCTCACAACCCCATGCACGATCATGTGAAAAAATGAGTTTCATTCAACTACATAATTCAAAGGGAGTGCCATTTGCTGCTTTAGTTGTCACTAAGTATAGTAAGTATAATGCTTTCTATAATGCATATCCCCAAAAGGATAGTAAACAACTTGCATGAATCATCATGAAACTTACCATGCCCAATAAGGAATGGTTCCTCCTTTCACTAACACCATTCCACTGTGGTGTATAAGGTGGAGTGAGTTGAGATAAAATACCATACTCATGTAGAAAGTCGATAAAGTCTTGGATAGGATATTCACCACCACAATCTGATTGAAGTTTATTTATCTTATTACCTAGTTGATTGTCAAAATCATTGTTGAATTCTTTGAATTTCTCAAGGGATTCAAGCTTATTCCTCATTAAGTAGATATAACCATATATACTCAAGTCATCAGTAAATGTAATAAATTATGAGAATCCACCTCTAGACTCAACTTGAAAAGGTTTACACGTATTAGCGTGTACCAAATCTAGAAGCTCTGTGGTCCTTTCACTATTGCCATTGAATGGTGGGTTGGTCATCTTACCTTTTAAACAAGCATCACATATTTCAAGTGGCTTAAGCTTAAAAGTGTCTAAGTATCCATATTGATAGAGCATTGTCATGTGCATCTCATTTATATGACCAAGATGGTGATGCCCCAACTAGGTTTTATATGATTTGTGCACGTTTGTTTCATTATCAATTGCCAATATTCGGTTTTCGTAATTTAATACATGAATATAATTATTCAATTGTGTCATACCATAACATATGTTATATTGATAAAAGTAAAAACCTTTATTCCCAAATATAAAAACAAATCCATCCATATCTAAACAAGAAATGAAAATAATGTTCTTGGTAAAACTAGACATATAATAACAGTTCTGTAAAACCAAAATCAATCCCATCAGTAATGTGAGATTGTATCTCTAATGGCTAGAGTATACATCCTTTCTCCATTGGAAACCCATAGATCTACCTCATCTCTGGTATTCCTTCAAAATATACATGGTTTCTATAGTTGGATATAAATTTGAGAACCATAGGCAGTATCTAATACCCAACTTGTAGATATGGAAATATTACACTCAATAACAAATGCACCCAAACCTTCTCCTTGCTTATCTAGGTGGGTAAAATTCCTCTTTCGGTAGCCCTTCTTACCACATGTAAAATATACCACATCCTATTACTTTTCTTTCCTTTGGATCTTCTTCTTTTTGGAGGGATAATGTTCTGGAGCTTTTGACCTCAAATGAGTCTTTGGCCCCTTTGCCTTGTCCTCCTCTTCTTATTTAAAATACATAAAATGGGTTTTTCATGCCCCATCCCTTTATCAGCTTGGAAAATATGTGTAAAAAGTTTCAATTGTTTCTTATCACTATTTCTTGTATTATAGTTCATAATAAAAATGGATAAGTTTTTGGGTAGTGAGGATATAATGATATTTGTGCACAACTCATTAGGGATCTTAAAACCTAAGACGTCCAGACGCTCAATGAAGCCAATCATCTTGACTATATGTTCCTCAGTTGGTATTGAATCTTCAATATTGCACATGAATACTACATTAGAGATCTCATATCTCTTTGATCTCACCTTCTCTTGATAGAGATCTGTAAGGTGAGAGTTGATGTTATGCACATCCATATACTTATATTGCTTAGAAGCTTATTTGACATGGAGGATAACACAAAACATTGGACATCCATTGTGTCATTCACATGATACAAATAGATATATGATTCTTCCTCATTAGCCTCTTTGGAAATGAACTCTAGAAGTGGTCTTCTAGCATGTATAATTTTCATTTATGGCATAGTATATCATGCAAGTTCCTATACCATTCCCAAAAATTCACGCCAGTGAGAAGGTTTTCCTTCTCAACTATGGATCATAGTTATATTGTACAATTCATTCGATTTCATTTCTAAAAATTAAGAGAAGATAATTAGTACTTTTTTATTACACAAACTGATTAATAAATTTAAAATCAATTATATTCTTATTAATCTCCCACAATTTTTTGAAACCCAATAGCCCTCCCTATAATTTTTGGAATATATTTTCTCTTAGATATTTTAGTGGAAATTATCCATATTCCCCTGATCATAACCCAAAATTGGTCTTGATAAGCTATTTAAAGGGTTTAAGGCAGGTGTAACTTGACAAATACATTAACTCATAGTTCGTTGATTCGTTGAGTGGACTCCCCAATCCTGAAATCATGTTTTAAGATTTCCACAACCTTTGGATCTTACTTACTCCATGTCCTACTTTGGAAGTCAACACTTGATGTAAACTAAGTTAATTCAACCCAAAAATTCCATTTAAAAGTTCTATGATAATTGAAAGCACCCTAACTTAGGTTAGTCAAGCACTTTGAACTATTATGTCTTTTCTAACTTAAGTATTGGAATGCTATACCAACTTAATATTTTAGTTGAGGGATTTTATCCTTATGTGTAAAGACTATTTTATCCCTTTACATGCCTTGTTAATATTAAGTGGATTTTACTTAAGTGATTAACCATGCTTGATAAAACATTTATGCATAACCTGATTTTATTTTAATCCATCTTGCATGCTTGTTAATTCATTTATTAGGTGACCACACATCTTTCAAAAACATAAATGATTAACCATGAAACTAACAAAAATAAAATATAAGTGGCATGATCATCAGATTCCCTAATGGTTAGTTTATTTAGAAGATGATAAACTAACCCACCAATCTAGGGAAGAACACACTTTGAATTGTAACTTGGTTTGTGTTGAAGCATTCCACCCTTGATCCTATATATTGCATTGATTGGTTTCACCTCATCTCTTTGACTTGGACCACCACCTTTCATTTGGGAGATCCATCCTTACATAAGCTTTTAATCAAACACAGGTGTGGGGATCCTATAAATTGGATAAAGATGGTTTCCATAAAAGAAACCACAGGTACACAGTCCATTATATAATAAGGAAAAGGGGATGAATCTCATTCCATAAATAATATTTTATTCATAATAAATTAAAATAAATCAATCACATACAAAGGGTTGGACTAATCTCACGATCATCCACTCATTAAGAAATGAGAATATATTTTCTAACTTGTTATCAATTACTTAGATTAATTCTTTAATTAAGGTAATGCACCACAAATTAATCCAATTTATTCAATTTATCTTAATTCCATCCAACAATTTTAAAATAACTGTCATCTATAATTTTTTAAATAATTTAACTTCATTTAAAATTAGTTTAGTACAAAAGCGTACTTGGAGGAAACCTCATGTGTTTATCAAAAAAATTTATCCTCGAATTTAATTTAATTTATAATTGTTAATTCGATGAGATGGTGTGTACTGCCAAATGAAAAACACATGGAACACATAATCTATAGGTTTAATTATATATCTAATCCTTATATCTGAAAAAAAAATTAGAGCACACTCCACAGAAGACTGCACAACGTGCAGTATTTTACACAGTGTGTACTTATCTTTTTCCCATGTATGAAACACATGCCTTGGGGTCTTGTTGTGCTGTCTATCACAGATGATTTTTAGGTACATGGAGTGTAGTCCAACTTACATGGAATGTTACCTCGGAGTTACACAACTCATCTATCCCCACGTTGTTTATTCGATACACGGTACACTAGGACACCCCATGTTCTTAGCCATAAAAAAACAGGGACTACATATCATGTATAGTGGATACATAACGTGTAGTTCTTTAAGCCATGTGCCAGCCTGTCAAGATCTACATGTTGATACGCTTTTGTTGGATCTTATATCCAATTTAATTGGATCAATCTAACTTCATCATGAGATACTAATGTGAAAAAAATCACATGACATGTATGTAGTAAGTACACGTTGTGTACTCTCTTTTTTTTCTAGGCAGATTTTTTTCCACCACTAGATGGAATGAATCAAATGTTTCTTCATTTTTAATCATTAACCAATGACTAGTTATGTTATCGGGAATAAATAAAGGGAAGAGATGACGATGTTAAGATATTAAAATTAAATTTTTAAGTAAAAGAAAATGAAAACACATGCAACCAATCAATGAATAATAAGTAATTATAAATTAAACATGTGACCGCTCTAATACAACTTGTAGATTTTGAGCATATCGGAATCATCCTCCAATGGTACGACCATCACATATTATAGTCATAAATCACGTGTAATCATTGCTTCACATGATCAAAACATCATTTTCAATGAAAACAATAGATTACATGACTAGATTAAAATTTAGGAACCAGAAGCACATGATCTTCACATGTAATTTTTAATCAATTTATGAGAATATATGAAATTACCTCAACTTTTAATTACACTTTTGTAGATGATATGATTAAAAAGATCTTGTCATACCATCATTAAATTGTAGGATATAAGTGAAGAATCCCTCTAGAGACAATCCACATGTGCACCACAATCTTTGAATTATGTCGTAGAAACGTAGAGTGCTAGCACAAATGATCCTGATCACTTTCATTATTAATGGTTGATCATGACTGTTTTCTTCTCGAGAGAGGAATAAATATTGATGTTCTCTCATTAGCTTAAGAGAGGTTGGGAAGAGATCAATCTAGATCTCTTGACCTCTCTCTAGGTCTTGAGAGAGTCTCACTCTATCTGTCTTACACACCAATTGTGTTTTGGAAATTGATATAATTAAATATTTATTATGGAAGGTTTAAGGTTAGAAAATTGAACACTAAACCC
This sequence comes from Viscum album, assembly GCA_963277665.1. NCBI lineage: Eukaryota > Viridiplantae > Streptophyta > Magnoliopsida > Santalales > Viscaceae > Viscum > Viscum album. The sequence goes on along the minus strand of OY728129.1, from coordinate 1,852,862,115 downwards.
ATTCCATATTTATAATTCTTAATTTACCCCATTTACAATAATAATAATAATAATAATATTTATCTTTTGACATGTGAAACACATTTAAGAATATATAAGTAAATATCATTTATATTATTTCTAATCGGACCATTAAACTTAGCCTACTTTCCCTCATTGACATTTACCGATCCTCAAATAATGACTATTTATGTAATAATATCACTGCATTATTCGCTAATAAATACAATAAATATCATATTCCCCAAACTTGAAACAAATATTTATTATTATTATTTAAATCAAATATTATTTTGAATAACTTATGATTAAATCATGACGATCAACCAAACCCAAATTTTTTATTTATTTATTCTAACTTGTTAAGTTCAATACTAGAATTTAACTGAAATTGTGGATATGCTTAGCGAGTGACCCTTTAGGCCTTTTTCTCTATGACATTATTCATAACTGCCTAATGTCCAAGGTTTGAGTCTAGCAACATGCCAAGACACCCATAGAGAAAGAATTTAACATTGCAATAACATCCAACCTCCCATTAACATTTACTGTATAATATAATCCTTTTATCATAATATCACAAATCAACTAGGCTTCATGATGGTGTCATCAACCAATATGCTCAATGTATCTTTCTTTGAATTTTCGAAATTAAACTCACCCATCAAATGCTATAGACATAGATTTATTTAGGTAGTTCCATTCCCATCAAAAGGCCTAAGATATCAGATTTCATCAAGAGATCAATGGGCTAAATAATTTCTTGAATTATCCCTTAATTCAATATCACTCATGATGCATGCAAAATATCCTACTACTCCATGAGAATATTTAATCACAATTTTCTTCAGTACATCAAAGCACGCGATTCATGATATCCATTAATGATAATATTAAACTCTAAGGATTAATACACACATCTGCACATGGAAATATGGATTTCTTATTAATAGGTTTGTTCTCATAACCTCTTATCTTAGATATTACCAAGGGAGAACACCATGAGAAGGTGTCTCCATGTCTTGTGATCCTCCTACCCCTAATATGTCACAACTCGTCCTCAGAGCCCGTGCCATGACTACCCCATGCCCACCTTCCATAGGCCAGGGGATGGAGACTAGCACCTAAGACGTAAATCCCGATAAAAGGGAAGACATTGCCTTTATAAAAGAAAACAAACACCACAGAGTACGTAAACTGAAGTAAACACTAAGTAAACTAAAAACACAAGTAAGTGATGGAAAGTAAGTGGGCCAGTATACAAACCCAATTGAAGTGCAGTACAACTGAAAAGTAAAGTACAACAACTGAAAGACAAAGTAGCAACCACCAGGTCGTCTTCCGGAACTCCCACCTGAAGGGTGAGTACAGTCAGTCTCGTTGGCTACTCGAGTCCAGCCGCCCTCTCCGTGTATGTCCCACCTGATAGACCACCTCCGAGTACCGTTCTGCTCCTCAAGCCTTAACCACAATCAGCGCTGTCCGTCGTCTGAAACCAACACAATGTAGTGCGGGCGTACCTCGTGCAGGGGTGAGTATACGGTACTCAGTAGGGACCTCGAGACTCCCGAAGGTCTCCCAGAATCCACAAAGGATAAACTACAAAGGAAAGGATACAAAAACAAGTATCAACCAACACTACTTAAGGTATATGACCATACATATACCTAAGTCATCAATTCCAGTTCTGCCCAACTCATGAGCTCAAGTACAACCCAATCCATACAAGATAGTATAACTCAATCCACATAGGAAAGTACGACGCAATCCACACAGGAAAGCATAACCCAATCCACACAGGATATCAAGTCAATCTTATCGAAGATGATGATTGAAAGTCAAGACTCACCTAAAACAGGTATACTAATCATGAAGAGGGGTGAAGATGATTGATGTAGCCTCTGAATCATCTCCTCTGCCGAACCCACGTAGGATCCAAGTACATATGTCGTCGCTGCCGAACCCACGTAGGATCCAAGTACAGTAACTGTCGCTGCCGAACCCACGTAGGATCCAAGTACAGTCGTCATCGCTGCCGAACCCACGGAGGATCCAAGTACAGTCGTTCTCGCTACCGAACCCACGTAGGATACAAGTACAGTCCTCCTCGCTACCGAACCCACGTAGGATCCAAGTACAACCGTCATCGTCGTCGCAGTCGCAGCCAGCTCTAGGGTTCCTGCACACAACACGCTCGATCCGGAAGGGTCCGCTCCACGAGCCAAGGGGGCGATACATCAACTATCACGAAGTCCAGAGTTGATGTGTCACAAAGTTCGGTCTCATCAAAAGGAACTCAACGCGACAGACGGTGTGTCAATCGGACGCCCGGTCTGAGAGTTATTGACTTTTTCGTCCCAGGGGACCAGTTGATTTTTAATCTAAAACCAACTCGACCATACTACATCTACATACAAACCTCGATCTGAGTAATCCAAAATAATCTTCTCATTAAGAGGAATCCAACAAAGTCAACGACACGTCAATCAGACGTCCGGAGCTTAAGTTATAAGCGTTTCCGCTCCGAGGGCCCGGTTGGTTTTGTGTTCGAACCAACCCGGACAAACCCAAAGTTCTCCAAAACCTTGAGTTTAATATACTGAAACGACCGTATCGATCCATAGATCCCAACACAACTAAAAGTACGTCAAACGGAGGTCCGTAGCCCAAGTTATGGGCGTTTGAACAGAACTGTTCGTAAATAGGGGGTTTGGGCCCGGTCCGACCCAGCCCAATACCCCCTGGGTCGGCCCGTTAGGGCACGACCTGGACCGGTGTGGGCGGCCAGGCCCGGCACGGGCGGCCCGGCCAAGCACGGGCCGCAGCTCAGCTCGAGGCCGAGCTGGACGCGGAGGGTGGGGGGGGGGGGGGGGGGGGGGGGGGGCGCTGCCCCCCTCGTTTTGAAATGACGGCCCCCACATGGAGGGGCACTCCATGTCTTCCGCCGGGGGTTACAACCCCCAAAATTCCCGAAACGACCATCCATGTTGGCCGGCTGGTGTGCCACTGCAGGACCCCCGCGAGTCCCGCCTTACGATGCGCCGACGGCCGGCGGAGTCCGGCCGCTCTCCTCTATACCGCAGCAACCCTTGTCCGACCGGCACAGCCCGCTCCGGTCGTGGTTCCCTCGTTCCCGGGAAGTGCTGTTGCACCGCGTCGCCTCTATTCCAAACCATAGCGAAGATCAACAAGAAAGGGGAGGAGGATCGGCCATGTTTGTGTTGTCCGACCTCCTTCCGTTATATTGATAACAAGCGGCTAAAAATTAACGAAGTACGTCAATTTAATCTTGAACGTATAAATCAACCCCTACCTCAAAGATGATCGCAGAAGATTGCATCGTGGAAGACGGAATCGCGGGGTGAGGCTCCATTTACATCGATGGAGGACGTTCAAGGAAGAAACGACGTCTCCCTTTCTTTGACGTGGAGAGAAGGTGGAACGGCGTGTCGACGTTCTTCGCGTTCTTCATGGAGGAAGATGAAGTTCTACAAAGTGTAGAACTATCCCTCTCTCAAATATCCACACAAAACATCAACCAAAAATAAAATAAGGCTTTGCCTTATTTTATTTACACATGCCAACATTTTTAAAAATTCAAAAATTGAATTTACCTAATTAATTAAACTTGTGTTGTCAAAATTAAATGGAATGATAAGTTGGCAGCATTAATGACAAGAGAGGTTTTAAAAGGAGTTAGGGAAATTGAAAAGGTGGGGGATTGTGTGGGCCCCACCTCATCTTAAATCCTCTCAAGAGGAGTTATAATTTTAGTGGGTCCCACCCCAACTCCCACACATAGGGTTAAACCACTTATGAAAGTGGAATAAGATTTGTAAATTTTTTTTATTTCACTTGACACTTAAACCACATTTTTAAACAAATCTTCCCGAGCAAACGAAACTACAGAAAAGGTCTTCTTAAACAATTACCGGCGCTGTGGTTTCATTGGTGCCCTACGATTTCGATTCCGAGCACCGGTTCAAAAGTTAGAAAAACCCGCTCGTTCATTCACTGAACGTACCCGAGCTAACCTTCAGAAATTGATTCCGGGCACACCGGGCATCAGAATCAGGTGCCGTCAGAAACTGCGTACTCATAAAATCCCAAAGAATTTAAGACAAAATTTTCCTTGAAATTTATGGGTCTTTAAATTACTCCCACCTCAGGGATTTACGTCCCCGTAAAGATACTGTTTCGGTGCGGATGTGCGTCGGGTTTCTGTTCCGACGCTGTTCCGCCAGGACGCGTTCGCGCGTGCGCCCGTTGACCCGAGGGGATGGGAGCGCGGCTTGTGGCCCCGCAGTCCTTCTTTCCAAAGGCGGGCAACATCCGTCCCTTATTCAGGGACGTCTTCTCCTTGATCGAAACCGGGATGATGGGATGTCGGCTCCTCCTTCCGTGGACGTCTCCTCAGAACTCGTCGCCTAATCCGGGTCTCCCTCATAGATTTAAGAATGTTCGTGAATCTCGTTCCCGGCGCCGTATCTTCATGGACACTGGTTAATTACGCTGCTTCCGCCCAGACGCTCCAAGGAGTCTGGTCGGGGCAGCAACCCGTGGTGAGGAGACCGGGTAGCTCTGGGTGTTGGGAGCGTGTCTTAACACTGCGGCTCTGCATGTCTCCCTTCCATCCCTAATAGGGCTTCTCGAAGGCGTGATGGCCTGAGGCATCCCGCGCTGGGTGTGGGGAACTGCGTTACCTGAGGTTTTCCTCAGCTTCCCATGTTTAACACGGGGTAGGCCGCGAGTTTAACGTCCAGCGGGGACGGCATCGGACTGATCAACACGAGGAGTGAATCAGATGACAAAACCCCTTGCGGGGAACCTCCGACGCTGGGGCCAGCACATGGGCGGCTTCCCGAGTGAAGTGGAGTGGAATGAAATGGCATGACCCCACCGGGATGTGGCGGCCCGGGTAAGGATCAGGATGGATGATGGAGTGAAGAGCTTGGACCCCGTAGAGGCTTCCTACGTACCGCGCGTTAGCGCGGATCAAAGTCAGTGTAGTTCGGATATACAGTTTAACGTCATGCTGGACGATGGCAAGCCGACTCACAAAGAGGTCGAGGCTGTCGAGCGGAGGATTGAACCGAACCACCTCGCACGGAGGGGGATGGAACGACCGGGTGGATCACAGTTTCACGTCATGCTGGACATTGGCAAGCCGACTCACGAGGAGGTCTAGGCTACTGGCACGCACGAAGTGGGGCGGAGCGGACCAGCACACACGAAGTGGGTGGATCACAGTTTAACGTCTTGCTGGACGATGGTGTTTGGGGCTTACACTCTAAGGAGGCCCATATGCGGCAAAGCTCAGTTGGAGAGGGACTTGGGCCGAAGATGATAGACACCTCGATCCCTGTCACGCCCTCTACTGGCTTCGGCAGTGGGGAAGCACAATGGAGATACACACGTGCAGTCCCCCACAAGGGCGGATTCATAGGTGAATCGACGCGAATGTGAACCCGGGAGGGGTCCACTGATGGACGAACCGACGTGAATACGACCGGGACGACCAGGTGGTGGGCTTGAACCTCAGGGAGGCTTCCTACGTACCCTGTTTAAGAGACAGGGATCAAAGTCCATGTAGTTCGTTCTGTCAGGACTTACGCACTGAGGCAACCTGAGTGCGGCAAAGCTCAGTTGAAGAGGTACTTGGGCCGAAGGTGAGAGACACCTCGATCCCTGTCACGCCCTCTACTGGCTTCGGTAGTGGGGAAGCACAATGGAGATACACATGTGCAGTCCCCCACAAGAAACTAGGGGTTTGTAATACCCTACCCCCGTGGGCGAAGGCCACTCCAATAAATCGTCCCTAAAGAGGGGCAATCCCGACATCCCTGTAGAGACGAGCGGGTGGGGGCCACATCCAAACCGGGGGGGACCCTACGTGCGAGGCACGAGATCGGGTGATGCGGATGGTTTAACGTCTTGCCGGAAGAAGTACAGTTTAACGTTGTGTGTTGAGGACGAAGCGGACGGTTTAACATCTTGCCAGATGAAGTACAGTTTAACGTCATGTTGGACGATGGGGACGGTTTAACGTCTTGCCGGACGAAGTACAGTTTAACGTCATGTTGGACGATGGGGTTTGGGGCTTACACCTTGAGGAGGCCCATATACTAGGCAGTTTAACGTCGTGCAGCTTGGACGAGGTGCAGTTTAGCGTCCTGCAGGACGATGGATGCTTGGCAGTTTAACGTCCTGCAGCGCGGATGAGATGCAGTTTAGCATCCTGCAGGATGATGGATGCTTGGCAGTTTAACGTCCTGCAGCGCGGACGAGATCACAGTTTAACGTCTTGCTGGACGATGGATGCTTGGCAGTTTAACGTCCTGCAGCGCGGACGAGGTGCAATTTAGCGTCCTGCAGGACGATGGATGCTTGGCAGTTTAACGTCCTGCAACACGGACGAGATCACAGTTTAACGTCTTGCTGGACGATGGATGCTTGGCAGTTTAACGTCCTGCAGCGCGGACGAAGTACAGTTTAATGTCATGTTGGACGATGGATGCTTGGCAGTTTAACGTCCTGCAGCGCGGACGAGGTGGTGCCACCAATGGGTCCGTGTCACTTCGCGCGAGCCTGGAGGGCCGCACGGGAAGACAATGTATGGTGCGGGCACCCGGGATGAATATCATCGGGCGCCATGCAGGCGGGTACCCTCAGGGGGTCAAAGGGGGTGACCCTTGGCGGTTTGCACGCAAAAGAGGAGCTTGGCGCGCAATACCGCGGGTCGGTGCGCAATTGGGCGGGCTGGCACGCAATTGGGCCAGCGCTTTGCGCGCGGAAGATGGAGATTGCGCACACCAGGACTCTGATAGTGCGCGGGGAATAGAGATTGCGCGCACCGGGCCTCTGATAGCGCGCGGGGGCAACGACCCATTCTTTAACGAATGACCACTTAGTAAGGGGGGTGCGCGCAATCGGGCTGGATTGCGCGCACCCGGGGGGAAATTGCGCGCAAGAGGCTTCTTTTGCGCGCGAAGGCCTTTGGGTGAGGATTTGGTCAAAGGAAAGAAGCCAAAGGGGTTGCGTGTGAAGGCGAACCCCGGGGCTTGCTTGCGCGAAATAAAGGAGGTTACCTGAAGATCAGCATTGCGCGCGGAGGGGGGCGGGATTGCGCGCACGAGCGACCCTTCGAATTCTGGAAACCTCTAAAACGTCGGGGGTTGCCTTGTATTTATAGGCAACCCCGGGCGCGCAATTCGGCTCGCGGGCGCGCAATTCGGCTCGCGGGCATGCAATTCGGCGCGCGGGCGCGCAATTCGGTTCGCGAGCGCGCAACGCGGCTCGGGCGCGAAATAGGGGCCCGACGCGCAATAGGGTCGTGCACGGGCTTCGGGCGCGGAAAATTACGTGCCGACTCGGCCCATTGCACGAATCCCGGAAGGATTGCGCGCGCCTCGCCAATATTGCGCGCGAGCCTCTGATATTTCACGCAAGGCCTTCGGGCCTTCCGAAACATGCTTCTGACTCCAAATATGACCTCGTTTTCCTCATCCAGAACTTCGTTTGAGGAGCAACTGACTTTTCCGGCGTCTACAAAAGCCCCCCCTCGGAATCTGATCGGCGAGAGGTCGCAACGATCGGGTTCCGAGGGAGACGCCGGAATGCCGAATTCCTGGGTGGCGCGGGACTTTGGCGCGCAAAAAGGGCGTCGGGCGCGAAATTCGCTGCCTTGGTCACGCAAAGCGCTTTCCGCGTGGCGCGGACACCCGATCTCGCCTATAAATAGGGGCCCTGGGTCCCGCGTGCCGTACACAGGCTTTCCGCGCGATAAGCTTCCAAGCTTTCGTGCGCGAAATTGCCATTGACGGCGCGGAATTCGCCCGTTCGGCACGCAAATCCATTCGGATTTCGGCTTGTCTTGCGCGAACACCCGGGGTTTTACGCGACGGACTTCCCAATTGCGCGCCGTCCACTAGGATTGCACGCCAACTCCCAAATTTCTCTACCAGCCTCCTCCGATTCCGCACACCTCATCCCTTAACCCACACGACTCCCGGAGCTTCTGAGATGGCCGTGAATCAAGTGAATGAGGGGGATGCCGCCATTCGCAGAGCTGAGATGGCGGCGAACGAGGAGGTCTACGGAGCCAAGGAGATTGTTTCCAACAATCAATCCTTGTTCGATTTTCTGACGCCGGCCCAGAAGACGTATCCGCTGTCGGACAACCTGCCACTATGGAAATACGGAATCCTGGATGAGGTTCCGGTGCCGAGGTTCGAGGTTGATGCGCCACGAACCTGGGTGACTCGGGAGGACGAGCTTCCCCGCTACAACATCACCAACAACGGGTATCCTGCCAGGGAGACCAGACACTTAAATGTCTATGTCCTGAACCCGAGGACGCGAACCATTACCGGGAGTCAGCCTACTGCAGAGAACTCTCCAACCCTCTACTCGAGCACGTATCGCCAGAGTGTCACCGACGACACCAGGGGCTGGCTGAAGGACTGAGACTTGCGGTCTGGGGGCAATTTCACCAGTGAGTGGGCCTGGGCGTTCTGGGTACGCCACACCTGCGATCACTTCGCGGAGGAACTGCGGTACATCGGCCTGTTTGAGGCGGTGTGGACGTCGCAGTTCCACTTCTACCAGCAGCCCGAGCTGAATCAGGGAGAATATCACAACCGCACCACTCTACCAGAAGCTAGGCCAGACGGCCAGCGACGAGGAGGGGCGGAACTTAGCGACCCCTGAGGCTGGACCCGAGTCGAGATGCCCGGGCATTCCTACGTACTCCATCAGGCTGGAGATCAAGCCACACGTAGTTCTGAGAGTGCAGTTTTAACGTCATGCGGGACGTAGAACCCCGATTAGGGAGATCTTAGTTTAAGGTCGTAGAGCTCGGACCATAGGGGCAGATCTTAGTTTAAGGTCTTAGAGCTCGGACCATAAAAACTTCAAAGTACGCCACATCGTGGTCCTATCCCCTGGATATGCGAAGATGCACTGAGGGATAGTGTCAAGAGTGCCGAGATTTTGCCTAGTCAGAATGGGGAGTGGAAAACGTAATGTGAATCATGCGGCCATTCACTCAAGGACTGGGGGCACCGGCGTAACGATATGGGAGTACTGCCGACCGTGGCGGAAAAGCAGCATCAATATCGCACTGACCGTTGATGGAATGAGGCAGCAAACGAGCATCAACCGCTTAAGCGCAGGATTCATATCAATTTTCTGCCCAAGGCCCTTGTGGGAACCAGCTCGGATCGGTGGGAGAGCACTGAGGCATTGTATCCAGACTGCTCACGGGGGGTTCCACCCAGGGCGTAGGTGATGGGTCCGAATGAAGGGGAGCATGAAGCCTGAAAAGTGGAAGGAACCTGACCAAGCTGAACCTGACCCTCCTGGCAAGAGACCAAAGTGCTCCTGACACCGGTGGACCACTGCAAGGGGTCAAGGGACACGCCTTGAGGGTGACCCGAAGGCGGCGGATTCCCAAGAGAAGGGGGAATCTTTTAAGAGGTGGGGGGCTGGACCCGAAGTTTCAAACATCCGGGCGTTCCTACGTACCCCATAAGGATGGGAATCAAGCCACATGTAGTTCTTGAAGCGCGGCGCAACACAATCGGGCACCAGCGCGGGGAGGGGTACGGGTCTGGCCCTCACACCCAGAAGAAGCGGTATTTGATATTTCTTGTTTGTCCTTAAAGTTGGATGGTTTTTATTTGTGCAGCGACCTGCCTGTGATTAAGAAATCCCTGGCGTCGCCACAATAATCAAGCCATGAAAGGCATTGATAAATGGCGTGGTTATTAACCAGCACCCAACGTGAGTGTCCCCTGAGGAGAACATCACGATGCAGTGCTGTTTCTCGTCGGGCGGCCAAGACGATCACAGTTTACGGTCGTGTGGTAAGACCAGGCAACACAGTTTAAGGTCGTGTGGCTCGGACCATGGAGGAATCCTCTTATTGAGATACGGCGGACCCAGCGGAGGTGGGGACACATCCCAGCCCTGCGGTCACACACAATTCCAGGAGAAGGATCCTGGGATAGGGGCCTGCATATGTCTATCAACCGAGGGGCAGAGATGCTAGCCTCCAGCTATGCTGGGCCCAGAACGCGATTGTTCGGGCGACTCCTTCCTCCTCATGGGGACGAGGGTCAAGCTGCAAATGGCCCTTAGAGATGACATTAGCATATATCATTGGTGCTCATATCGTGGGAGCCTCGAAAGGCACCATTACCCTGGTTAGCCTGCCTAACGTGTAGAGGTGTACTGAAGGTCAGTATGAAGAGAGAGTGTCGAGTTTCCACTACAACGCACTGAGGCGGAGTGTGATAAGGACTGCACAACCAATGTTCAGAGCCTGAAAGAGTTGACATGGCGATCAAGGATGTTGCTGACCATATTCGCAACACAACATCCGATCGCGTCAACCTAGGATGAGGCAAGCAAACGAGCATCAACCGCTCAAGCGCAGGATTCATATCGATTTGCTGCCCAGGACCCGCCGGTAAATCGACCGGGAGCGGTAGGAGATCACTAAGGCATCGCATCCAAACCGCTAATGAGGATCCCTTTGAGTGAAGGCCCGAACAAGAGGAAGCGCGATGCCTGACAAGTAACACAGGACTTGTCGGGATTGAATCCGACACTACAGGTCATAGACCGGAGTACCCCAAAACATGCTAACAGATCACCGGAAAGGGTAGGAGGACTCACCTTAAGAGCAACCAAAGGACGGCAGATCCCCGTGATCAACCAAGAGACGGGGATGGACCTGGAACACAAACGTCCAGGCGGTCCTACGTATCCCATAAGGATGGGAATCAAGCCGTACGTAGTTCTTGAGAGGCAGTTTAACGTCATGTGGGTCGAATGCTGAACAGTTTAACGTCTTGTAGCTCGGACGTGGTGCAGTTTAGCGTCATGTAGGATGAAGTGCAGTTTAACGTCATGCGGGACGATGGAGCATGCAGTTTAACATCCTGCAGTGTGGACGAATGCAGTTTAACGTCGTGCGGGACGAAGTGCAGTTTAACGTCATGCGGGATGATGGACACTCAGGCAAAGTACTGCTTGAGGAACCTAGCGTTGGTGGGAGGAGTGACACGCTCACCATCCATAGTCGCTAGGGAGTACGCGCCATTGGGATAGACCTTGTGGACGACAAAAGGTCCCTCCCACTTGGGCTCCAACTTGGGCGGCTTCCTGCCGAGGATCATTGGTGCTCTTAGGGCCAGTACTAGGTCACCCTGCAGGAAGGAGCGGAGGCGAACCTTCTTATTGAAATCTCGAGCCATTCTGCTTTGATGCCTCTCCAAGTTGTGCAAAGCGCGAAGCCTATTCTCATACAATGCTTCCAACTCGACTAGACGGGCTTCAGCAGCTCTGTCCGGCGCTTGCTGGTCGTAGACCGTAGTGCGCAAGGACGGTAACTGGATCTCGATGGGCAGGATGGCCTCATCTCCATACACCAGGGAATAAGGGGTCATCTGGGTGGAATTGCGAGTCGTCGTCTGATAATCCCAGAGGGCGTTGGGGAGATTGTCCGGCCAACTCTTCTTGTTCTGACCAACCATCTTTTGCAGAATGTTAGAGAGGGTTTTGTTAAATGCCTCAATCTGTCCATTCGCCTGCGCATGATAGCGAGATGTATGGTTCGAGCGAATGTTGTACTTGGCGTACAACTTCTTCAACTCGGCTGCTCGGAAATTGGCTCCGTTATTCGTGAGGATAGCGTGAGGCACTCCAAATTGATAAATGATGTTGGAGGTCACGAAGTCAGCTATAGAACAGGATTTGACCTCTCTGAGCGGAATCGCCTCTGCCCATTTAGAGAAGAAGTCCGTGGCGGTCAGAATGAACTGGAACTGGCGAGCCATCGCCGGCAGGTAAGGTCCCACAACGTCCAGCCCCCAGACTGCAAAGGGCCAAGAATACCTGGTGGTATGGAGAGGCTCCGGCGGCCGATGCACAAAGTTCGCATGAACCTGGCACGCATGGAACTTCCTGGCATACTCGATGCAGTCATGGATCATGGAGGGCCAGAAGTATCCCAACCTCCGAATCTGGTGGGACAGCTTAGGCCCAGTCTGGTGGGCACCACATGAACCAGCATGAACCTCTTGCATGACTCGTTTGATCTCAACTCCCTGAAGGCAACGGAGGAGAACACCATCAAATCCGCGTCTATAGAGGATCTGCTCCAGGCCGGGACTGCTCTGGAGGACAAATTGCGATGCGCGGCGTCGAACTCGCTCGCGCTCGGCCCGATCCGACGGGAGAATTCCATGTTGGAGGTACTCAACCAAAGGCGTCCTCCAATCATGGGCTGGTTCGACTGCCATATCTGTGGTACTCGGGGCTCCAGGCACAGGGGAAACCGTGGTGAGATTACTTACCGATGGGCCGCGATCTCCCTCCGGGATAACGGGAGCGATGAGCCTACGGTGCGTCACGCGGATGATCAGGTTGTCCTGTTCAGGATTTGCGAGTGACGCAGCAAGGCTGGCCAAAGCATCTGCTCGACCGTTCTGCGACCGGGGAATATGGACAATTTCTGGCCGAGAAGGGAACTGGGCCATCAGGAGGAGGGTGCACTCCAGCAATGGCACAAGTTCCGGCTTCCTGACAACATAGTCGCCATTGATCTGCTTAACGACCAGCATGGAGTCCCCTTTCACACACAGATGGGGCACGTCGATCTCGAGAGATAACTCGAGGCCAGTGATGAGGGCATGGTATTCCGCCTCATTGTTGGTACAACCCTCTGACAACAGGAAAGAGTATGGCAGCACGACTTGCTCTGGGGTAATGAAGACGATACCCAATCCCACTCTGTTGAGCATAGGATTATCGAGTCTTCTACCGGTGGGGCTCCGGGAGGCACCGTCAAAGTGCATCTGCCAGCATGGATTGACACGATCAACCGAGAGAACGACCTCATCAGGAAAGCCTAGATCCATCGGCTGATCCGCGGAGGTCGGGTGAGCAGCCAGAAAGTCTGCCAATGCTTGCCCTTTGATGGACTTCTGAGACACATACCTGATGTCAAACTACTGGAGAATCACAGCCCACCGTGCTAGACGGCCAGTCAACATAGGCCGGCTCAGGATATATTTCAACGGGTCTACCCGAGAAACCAACTGTACCTCGTGGTGCTGCAAGTAGTGCCGTAATTTCTGTACGGCAAATACGAGCGCCAGACAACTCTTCTCGATGGGGGAATACCTAACTTCCGCATCGAGGAGCATGCGACTGAGGTAATAGAGGCTATTCTCTGTTCCCTCGTTCTCCTGGGCGAGAAGGGCACCAAGGGACCGTTCCAGGGCAGTCACATAAAGGACCAGTGGCTTCCCGGATACAGGCGACATCAGAACCGGAGGTTGAAGCAGGTACTACTTGATTTCCTCGAAAGCGGTCTGACACTCCTTATCCCATACATAGGTGGCACCTTTCTTCATGAGCCGAGAAAAGGGATTACACTTGCCGGCCAGATTCGCGATGAATCGGCGTATATAGGCTAAGTGGCCTTGGAACCCTTGCAGTTCCCGAATGTTACCTGGGGGAGGCATCTGGCTAATCGCCCTGATCTTCTCTGGGTCGATCTCAATATCCCGGTATCTTACCACAAAGCCAAGAAACTTCCCGGAGGTGACCCCAAAGGCACATTTCAACGGGTTCATCTTCAGGCGGCGAGACCGGAGGAAGCCGAACACTTTCTCAAGATCTTTGATATGGTCCTGACGCTGGCGTGATTTGACCACCAAGTCGTCGACGTAGCATTCCACCAGTGTTCCGAGGATTGGCTTGAATATGCGGTGCATCGCCCGTTGATAGGTGGCACCTACATTCTTCAGGCCGAAGGGCATGACCTGGTAACAAAAGATACCTTGGGGGGCCCTGAAGGCAGTGAACTCCTCATCCTCAGGGGCCATCCGAATTTGGTTATATCCGGAGTATCCATCCATGAAGGAGAGGGCTTGGAACCCTGCCGTGGCGTCAATCAATAGCTCTGTCACCGGAAGGGGAAAATCATCCTTCGGACAGTGGCGGTTGAGATCTCGGAAGTCGATACAGACTCTGACCTGCCCGTTCTTCTTCCTGACCAGCACAATGTTGGCCAGCCATCTGGGGTACTGAACTTCCCTCACGAAGTTGGCTTTGATAAGCTTGTCAACTTCAGCCTCAACCATGGCACCATGGAATGGGTGCATCTTCCTGGGAGGCTGCTTGAACCTGCGATGGTTCGCCGGGAGACCAAGGCGGTGGACGGCTACCTGAGGATCTAGCCCCGACATCTCGTCATAGCCCCAAGCGAACACATCACGGTGCTGTATGAGGAAGTCCACGTACTGCTGCCGCTCCTCAGAGGGCATGGCTGCACTGACCAATGTGGGTCTTGGATCTGCCTCAGTTCCAAGGTTCACCTGTACTAACTCATCGACCGTGGCGGAGACACCCTCCTCAAAGGCTGGGGGTGCATCTTCCACGTCCTCTCCACTCGGGGAGGGATCGTCCACGGGAGAGACTGTGTTGGAAACTGCATTGGGGCTACCAGATCCTGCTGGGCCGCTGGTGCTGGCACGGGCGGTCGCGATCATCTCATCAGGAGACTCACAGGCCGTCGAGACCATGACTACGTCCAACCGATGGATCGGGAGGACGTAAGCGTCATCCAAACTTGCCCAGGGATCACTTGCAACAGCGACAGGCTCAACCTCACCTGTCAGGATCTGCTTATCCTTACTCTTGTAATAGTCCGCGTCCAGATAGCAGGCTTCACATGAGGCAAAAGGAGAGGCATCTTCCTGAAGTACGCCTACTCGACGATTAAGGGAGTATTTAAGGCATTGGTGGTATGATGAGGGAACCGCCGCATGAAGGTGGAGCCATGGCCTGCCCATCAATGCGTTATACGCAGTGTCCTGAGAGACTACCATGAATTCGGTGTTGGCAACCAGGTCACCGAACTGGGTCTTCAAACATATCTTGCCGACCGGAGTTTGCTCGGTGCGGTCGTACCCCTGGATCCTGAGGTCGGAGGGAATCAAGTCATCCTCAGACAACCCCAATCTCCGGAGCGTCCGAGTTGGAATCAGGTTAATCCCGGACCCCGTGTCGACAAGACAGCGCCGGACTTCAAGTCCATTGAACTGGCCAGTAACATACAGCGGACAAATGTGCCCCTGTATAGGAGGGTCTTCATCCTTACCAGAGAACGAGATAACTGCCTGACATTCGGCGTTCTCAATCGCTTCGGCGTGAAAGGCCTCTGCAGCCGCAACCTCCGTCTCAAACTGGAGGGGGCTCTTCAGGGCTTCAGCGAGCGCCTAGCGCATCTCAGGTGACAGGCGTAGAGCCTCAAGGATGGAGAGCCTTGCTGGGATGTCGGCCAAGTGCTTCAGGACATCATACTTTCTTGCCAAGTGCGAGCCCCTGGTTGCAGGAGGTTGTTCTGCGGTGGAGGCATGACGGGCCTTGCCGGTTGGACCGGTGACCGACTGATGCTTGGCGCATCTCGCTGTTCACTGGTTGAAGCCCGGGAAGTGGTCACCGTACTGGGGCTAGGAGGCCGGGATGGACTCGTGGCAGGACGGAGCTGGTCGCGGTGCGGCTGAGGCGGTTCTGCCTGGTCCCACACCACAAACGGTGGCGGAGGCGAATCCGTCATCCCCGGATGGGGGGGCTGTGCGCGCTGAGCTCGGTTTTGAGCCCGCTGCCTAGTCTCAGTGGCGTGCACGGCCTGGCTGGAGGTACCAACTGCCGTGCCCCAGTGACTCCTGTTGTTGCGGTTCCTCCGATGGTGGCGACGACCGGGGACACTAGGGAGGTCCACCTGGTGTTCTTCAACGTCAGGAACCGAAAAGGGATTTACCAGCTCGACGGTATTAACCGAAGCGTACCCAACACTGTCACCGGATGAATCATTCATCACCGGGCGGATCCGGGGAGGGACCCCCATCTCCGGGGGCATGAAATCGCCGAGAGTGCGGGACAGTGGCGGAACTGGCGGGGCGCGCTCTTCCTTCTTGCACCGCCGCCGTTTGCTCTTCTCGGAAGAGGCAGGCTGGGACGACGATGCCGAAGCAGCACCCACAGATTCTGGGGGCTCAGGCTGATTCAAGCGCGCAAAGATGATTCCATGGGCTCGAATGATCGTCTTGCGGGCCATCCAGTCATTATAATTCTGGGATCCGCGGTCGGAGACCAGCTGCCATTCGTCCTCGTCGCCACTATCGTCATCTGATCTCACGAACACACCCGCCACTTGTGCTAGAGATGGGCCCAACCTAATTACATTGTTGTTAATCTGGTCTTGGAGCCAGTCCTTAAATACGTAGCACCACCGGATGGTGTTCCCCAGGGCCCGATGGTAAGGGCAGTAGCGGGGGTTATCCGTGAGATGTGCCTCCTCTGGCCTCCAACACTCAGGCAATCGCACAATCCTCTGCTCTAGGGCGCTCCGGAAATAACCGGGGACCCGATCCTCGTGAAATGAGTAAGTCAGGTATCGCGGGGCCCTGGGAGCGTGGTCTTGATGAGGGGCTGGAGGGGCCTGCCGAGGAGGTGGACCCCGATTATCTCACCTGGGTTGTGGCGGTACATTACGCGGAGGGGCCGGCCGGTTCTGGGGCTGCCGCTGCTGGGCTGGGAACTGAGCCCGTGGAGGCGGATTCTTGTGAGGCTGTGGAGCTGGCCTCACCGGCAGCAGCTCCAACTGCCTGGGGGCCTCTATCTGGGCAACAACAGCGGGCTCAGCCCTGCTGACTCTCCTTGCAGGGATCATAGGAGGCAGCGGGCGTGCCTGACTGGCCTGTTGCAGGGCTTCCTCAAGACGTTGAGCTTTGTCTGAGAAGTACCTGAACCCTCCGAGGTAATTCTGAGTGATCAAGGAAGGGACCGGCTCGGTCTTGACGTTCCCGACGCACATTGTCAGCAACTGCTCCTGAGTCAATGGCATGTCAAGGGAATACGTGAGACCCTTCCATCGGGCGACGAAATCCGTGACTCGCTCATCAGGCCTTTGCTTGCACTTGAAGAGGTCTGCGATACTCATCTTCCGGGTCGTGGAACTGAACTGGTAGAGGAACCATCTACGAAGGTCCTCCCAGCTAGTTATCAACCCGACGGGGAGCTGGCTGTACCAGACAAATGCTGGCCCTTCCAGTGTCTGGACAAAGCAGCGAAGCTTAGCGGCCTCCTGCTGTGCCGGAGTTCCCAACATAGGCCCACACCTCGAGTTGAAATGGGCCAAATTCTGTGGCGGATCTCCAGTCCCGTTGAAGGGGGCGAAAGTGGGGTTCCCGAATCCCGGAGGTGCTGGCATGTCATCCACCCATGCTGGGTATGGCTTGCCGTCCGGTGGGATCGCCACTTGCCGAGTCTCCAAGGCTTCCAAGCGGGCGATGAGTGCCGCCATCGGATCGTCTGGACATGGGTTCCAGTCCTGGCGAGGATCTCTAACCACGAGCGCATTGCATGGATCTTCAATCGGGTCGTCGACCGGGTCGTCGAACTCGGCAGCTCGTGGGATGGCGGGCGGAGCGGCCCTTGGGGCAGCGGGAGGAATCCGAGCGGGGTCTCTCAGGTAGGAACGCCATTCGGGAGGGTGTGGTGAAACATACCGCGCCCTCTTGCCATAGGAAATGGCCTCTACCCTGTCGGCAAACATGGCATAATCATGGTTACCCGGGAGAGTCTTGTCGAGGGGTGGTTGTTCCTGTCCCTGCTGTCCTGGCCTAGGATCACCGTAGTCAGGCCGCCGCTCTGCAGCGTGCTCAGCGAGGAGCTGGTCAACTAGCTTCTTCTGCTCGGCGAGCTGTTGACGTAGCGTGGCCTTCTCGGGATCCTCATCTGCCCTCTGTATGGAGGCAGATGGGTCGGCGGGCTTTATAGCCCCGCCGTGCTCTTTACCTTTGCTGACGTTTCGGCTCAACGTCAGTGCTTCAGTGGGTGTGGGGAGACCCAGGAGGTTCCTCTGGTGACGAGTAACTCTCACCAATGGATCCAACGACGGCTTGTCTTCGGGGGGAGAGCCCCCGTCGAGAAGTTCCAAGTCGTTCCCCTCTCCCGACAGGTCAGCCATATTGACCGTTACCGTCCCTGGGGATGTACCCTCAGGGCCACCCAGCGAGTCGGGCTGTCGGTGAATCGCACTGAAGCGTAGGGAAGCGTACTGCCCCCATCCACGGATATACACGTGGGGGGGTGGCTTCCTCGATAACCTTGCGGAGTACTTGAAAACACTCAACGCATCGTTGTTGGAGGGCCTCGTGGTGCCCAAATGACCCGGGGTGCCGAACCGCGGGGAGCGTGGCCAGGTCAATCTGACGGCACTGCTCACCGATATCCTCCAGGTGTGCTTGACTCCCGGGATATGGAATTTTTAGGCGGTGAAGACGGGAGTGAGTCTCCTGGAGAGTTCGGCGGAAGCATTCGAACTCATCCGGGGTGATCGATTCTGGTGCATCAAAGTCCGGTCCTGCGACTGGACAAAACTTCTCAGGGAAGTGGCCCTCTGCAAGGACGGTCCAGAAGCTCCACGACTCAAACTCGGGACCCAGGTCTTCTTGGTCCCCTTCAGCGACTGGGAATGGACGGGGAACCGGCAGTGGTGCCGAGGTGGGCCGCTGGGCCGGCGGGCTGGCCGACGGTGAATACGGCGAGCAGGCCGATTGGCCTCCATATCCCGGGCCGCCCTCTGAGGGTTGCGGTGCCCCAGATACCACATCACGATAGGACGGGCCGGCGAGCGAACATCCTGCCGTAGCGTCGGTGCTCGCCGAGGGTGCACTAGATCGTGGCTCGACCGTCGGTCCCCAGAAAAGGTCTCCGGCTTCTCCGATCAAGGCAGAAGGTGCTTCCGGAGGGGCCGGTACCAACCGCAAGCTTGATCCTTGGGGGTCTACGAGGCCCTCGCTACTCCGGATATACCTTCGGAGAGAAGCGGGGATCACATCGATCTCGCTCTCGGGGAGTACGAGGCTGACGTGCCGCATTCCTACCCCTGCCCCTGACTGGCGGGATCGGGGGGGAGGGCTCCGTCGCCGAATCATACTCCGCCTCTGTATCAGAGAAACGAACCGGTCAGTTCTCTGTCCAGAATTCCCTAACATTCCTCCCTCGACGTTGACGCCTCGCCTTCCTGCCCCTGGGTGGTTCTTCGGGGCATGGCTGATCTCTGTCCTGGCGTCCTCTGGCCGCACCGGTGCTGGGGCCAAGAGGACTGGAAACCAAGGTGCGAGGAGCACCGGGACAGATATCAAAGGGGACGCGGGGAGAGATGATTCCGGGCGGGCCTCCGGGCCGGGATCGGAAGGTGGGATAACCCATGCCTCTTGGATCGGCCACACGGAGTAGACCCTGCTGGTGAATAGCGCTACCGCGAGGTGGTTCGCGGTGGCTATTGCCTGTACCAGCAACCGGGAGAGTCAACCCAACCTGCCTTTGGGGCGGTCGGGGCCTCGATCCAGGTCGGGCATAGAAGTGCCCCTGCTCAGGATGCGCAAGGGCCTGGTGACTGGAGCCAGCAGTGGCTTGGGCCAACGCGGCCGCTGTTGCTAGGGCCCCAAGGTGGGTATCCTCTTCTGCTCGTGCCCGACATTGGAGTCGGGGCAGACGAGTCGGGATTAGCGGCGCAGGCAGGTGGAGAGCCCGTTCTTCAACTTGAGAAGCCTGGCGGCGGTGTCGACGTGGCCTGGACGGAGCCCTTATTGCGGATCCCTGGAGAGAATCTCGGATAGGGTGGTCTCGGACATCCTCCACCTCATCCACATAGGGGAGGGAGCTGTCGGAGAGTTCCGGGGATAAACTCCCGAAGCGGTTGGACGTCGAGGTAGGCAGCGGTGCCTCCCTGCGCGGCCCTCAGGGGCGGCGTTGGTGGCGAGGTGCAACTTCCTCGAGGTCTAGGCGAGCCATGTCCCTGGTGGGGATGACTCCCTCTTCCTCATATCTCCGCACCAAGTTGTTGATCACCCTTCTCTGGATGACCTCCGAGGGGGAGAGAGGGCATGGTTTCCCCGCAGTTGCGGCTGCTGGGACGGCTGTGGAACGGGCGGGACCGCACGGAGTAGCCGCGTCGGTGTTTCCCCTACCCCTGCGCCAGTGGGCGGGCGGCGATCGGGCACTAGATTGGGCGACCTGATTCCTGAAAGCAGGGAGAAGAACCCATTAATACTGACAGGAAAAGGAATCGACAACCAATCATTAGTGCCACGATGCGGATGTGCGTCAGGTTTCTGTTCCGACGCTGTTCCGCCAGGATGCGTTCGCGTGTGCGCCCGTCGACCCGAGGGGATGGGAGCGCGGCTTGTGGCCCCGCAGTCCCGCTTTCCAAAGGCGGGCGGCATCCGTCCCTTATTCAGGGACGTCTGCTCCTTGATCGAAACCGGGATGATGGGATGTCGGCTCCTCCTTCCGTGGACGTCTCCTCAGAACTCGTCGCCTAATCCGGGTCTCCCTCATAGATTTAAGAATGTTCGTGAATCTCGTTCCCGGCGCCATATCTTCATGGACACCGGTTAATTACGCTGCTTCAGCCCAGACGCTCCAAGGAGTCTGGTCGGGGCAGCAACCCGCGGTGAGGAGACCAGGTAGCTCTGGGTGTTGGGGGGCGTGTCTTAACACTGCGGCTCTGCATGTCTGCCTTCCGTCCCTAATAGGGATTCTCGAAGGCGTGATGGCCTGAGGCATCCCGCACTGGGTGCGGGGAACTTCTTTACCTGAGGTTTTCCTCAGCTTCCCATGTTTAACACGGGGTAGGCCGTGATTTTAACGTCCAGCGGGGACGACATCGGACTGATCAACACGAGGAGTGGATCAGATGACAGAACCCCTTGCGGGGAACCTCCGACGCTGGGGCCAGCACATGGGCGGCTTCCCGAGTGAAGTGGAGTGGAATGAAATGGCATGACCCCACCGGGATGTGGTGGCCCGGGTAAGGATCAGGATGGATGATGGAGTGAAGAGCTTGGACCCCGTAGAGGCTTCCTACGTACCGTGCGTTAGCGCGGATCAAAGTCAGCGTAGTTCGGATATACAGTTTAACGTCATGGTGGACGATGGAAAGCCGACTCACAAGGAGGTCGAGGCTGCCGGGCGGAGGATTGAACCGAACCACCTCGCACGGAGGGGGATGGAACGGCCGGGTGGATCACAGTTTCACATCATGCTAGACATTGGCAAGCCGACTCACAAGGAGGTCTAGGCTGCTAGCACGCACGAAGTGGGGCGGAGCGGACCAGCACGCACGAAGTGGGTGGATCACAGTTTAATGTCTTGCTGGACGATGGTGTTTGGGGCTTACACTCTAAGGAGGCCCATATGCGGAAAAGCTCAGTTGGAGAGGGACTTGGGCTGAAGATGATAGACACCTCGATCCCTGTCACTCCCTCTACTGGCTTCGGCAGTGGGGAAGCACAATGGAGATACACACGTGCAGTCCCCCACAAGGGCGGATTCATAGGTGAATTGACGCGAATGTGAACCCGGGAGGGGTCCACTGATGGACGAACCGACGTGAATACGACCGGGACGACCAGGTGGTGGGCTTGAACCTCAGGGAGGCTTCCTACGTACCCTGTTTAGGAGACAGGGATCAAAGTCCACGTAGTTCGTTCTGTCAGGACTTACGCACTGAGGCAACCTGAGTGCGGCAAAGCTCAGTTGAAGAGGGACTTGGGCCGAAGGTGAGAGACACCTCGATCCCTGTCACGCCCTCTACTGGCTTCGGCAGTGGGGAAGCACAATGAAGATACACATGTGCAGTCCCCCACAAGAAACTAGGGGTTTGTAATACCCTACCCCCGTGGGCGAAGGCCACTCCAATAAATCGTCCCTAAAGAGGGGAAATCTCGACATCCCTGTAGAGATGAGCGGGTGGGGGCCACATCCAAACCGGGGGGGACCCTGCGTGTGAGGCACGAGATCGGGTGATGCGAACGGTTTAACGTCTTGCCGGACGAAGTACAGTTTAACGTCGTGTGTTGAGGACGAAGCGGACGGTTTAACGTCTTGCCGGACGAAGTACAGTTTAACGTCATGTTGGACGATGGGGACGGTTTAACGTATTTCCGGACGAAGTACAGTTTAACTTCATGTTGGACGATGGGGTTTGGGGCTTACACCTTGAGGAGGCCCATATGCTAGGCATTTTAACGTCGTGCAGCTTGGATGAGGTGCAGTTTAGCGTCCTGCAGGACGATGGATGCTTGGTAGTTTAACGTCCTGCAGTGCGGACGAGATGCAGTTTAGCGTCCTGCAGGACGATGGATGCTTGGCAGTTTAACGTCCTGCAGCGCGGACGAGATCACAGTTTAACGTCTTACTGGACGATGGATGCTTGGCAGTTTAACGTCCTGCAGCGCGGACGAGGTGCAGTTTAGCGTCCTGCAGGATGATGGATGCTTGGCAGTTTAACGTCCTGCAGTGCGGACGAGATCACAGTTTAACGTCTTGCTGGACGATGGATGCTTGGCAGTTTAACGTCCTGTAGCGCGGACGAAGTACAGTTTAACGTCATGTTGGACGATGGATGCTTGGTAGTTTAACGTCCTGCAGCATGGACGAGGTGGTGCCGCCAATGGGTCCGTGTCACTTCGCGCGAGCCTGGAGGGCCGCACGGGAAGACAACGTACGGTGCGGGCACCCGGGATGAAGATCATCTGGAGCCACGCAGGCGGGTACCCTCATAGGGTCAAAGGGGGCGACCCTTGGCGGTTTGCGCGCAAAAGAGGAGCTTGGCGCGCAATACCGCGGGTCGGTGCGCAATTGGGCGGGCTGACACGCAATTGGGCCAGCGCTTTGCGCGCGGAATATGGAGATTGCGCGCACCGGGCCTCTGATAGCGCGCGGGGAATAGAGATTGCGCGCACCGGGCCTCTGATAGCGCGCGGGGGCAACGACCCATTCTTTAATGAATGGCCACTTAGTAAGGGGGGGTGCGCGCAATCGGGCTGAATTGCACGCACCCGGGGGGCAATTGCGTGCAAGAGGCTTCTTTTGCGCGCGAAGGCCTTTGGGTGAGGAGTTGGTCAAAGGAAAGAAGCCAAAGGGGTTGCGCGCGAAGGCGAACCCCGGGGCTTGCTTGCGCAAAATAAAGGAGGTTACCTGAAGATCGGCATTGTGCGCGGAGGGGGCGGGATTGCACGCACAAGCGACCCTTCGAATTCTGGCAACCTCTAAAACGTCGGGGGTCGCCTTGTATTTATAGGCAACCCCGGGCGCGCAATTCGGCTCGCGAGCGCGCAACGCGGCTCGGGCGCAAAATAGGGGCCTGACGCGCAATAGGGTCGCGCACGGGCGTCGGGCGCGGAAAATTACGCGCCGACTCGGCCCATTGCACGAATCCCGGAAGGATTGCGCGCGCCTCGCCAATATTGCGCGCGGGCCTCCGATATTTCGCGTAAGGCCTTCGGGCCTTCCGAAACATGCTTCTGACACCAAATATGACCTCGCTTTCCTCATCCGGAACTTCTTTTGAGGAGAAACGGACTTTTCCGGCGTCTACAGATACATCATAAACTAGGGGAACAAATGAGGGTACTGAGCACGCATCTGAGCCTCCCGCTCCCAAGTGCTCTCCTGGAGGTTCCCATGCTGCCACCTGATGCGTACTAGAGGAATCGACCACCCATGTAGGACCCGCTCCTATCGATCCTCGATCTCCACCAGGACCTCTGCAAAAGTCGCCCCGTCATTGATGTCCATCTCCCCATGGTCGATGATATGCGTCGGGTCGTGCACGTATCTGCTCAGCTGAGATACGTGGTAGACATCGTGCACCCGGTGCAACTAAGGTGGTAGAGCCAGGAAATAAGACACCTCTCCTATCCTGCTGAGAACCTGGAATGGTCCTATAAAGCGCGGAGATAACTTGCCACCCCGACCAAATCTCCGTAATCCACGTCGAGGTGAGACATGCAAGAAAACGTGGTCGCCATCCTCGAACTCTAGTGGTCTCCACCTCCTGTCAGCATAAGACTTCTGTCGGCTCTGAACTGTCCTCATCCGCTCCTGGATGACCTGGACCTTCTCTGTCGTGGCCTAGACCATCTCTGGTCCCACAAGTGCTGACTCCCCAGGGTCTGTCCTGCATAGAGGTGATCTGCAAGGTCTACCGTACAATGCCTCGTATGGTGCCATCCCGATGGTGGAGTAATAAATGTTATTGTATGCAAACTCCACCAAAGGTAGGTGATCCTCCCAGTTGTGACCAAAGTCAAGGACACATGCACGGAGCATGTCCTCGAGAGTCTGAATGGTCCTCTCTATCTGACCATCCTTCTGAGGGTGAAAGGCAGTGCTCAGACGTAGCTGCATCCCGAATGCCTCCTGCAACCCCTTCCAAAGCCAAGAAATAAAACGAGCATCTTGATCAGAGACGATAGATGATGGCACACCATGAAGTCATATGATCTCCTGAATGTAGAGACGCCCCAAGCTCCCCACTGAGCCCTGCTCTCTGATGGGTAAGAAGTGGGCCGAATTGGTGAGTCGGTCGACAATCACCCAATTGGAGTCGTGTCCTATGGAAGTACGTGGAAGTCTGATCACGAAATCCATAGATATCCCATCCCACTTCCACTCCGGGACCTCCAAGGGCTGTACCAAGCCTGCTGGTACCTGGTGCCCCGCCTTCACCTGCTGGAAGGTGAGGCATCATGAAATGAACTCTGCTACAACCTTCTTCATACCCGGCCACTAGTGCTATCTTCTGAGATCCTGGTACATCTTCGCTACTCATGAATGTACTGCCAAAGGGGAAATGTGAAACTCTCTCAGTACCTCCTCCTAAAGTTCACTTGGTACCATGGTACATCCTCTAAAAAGGATGATGTGCTCTCCTCCTACAGAAAATCCATCAGGTGCCTGCCCTGTGGAAATCTGTGCATGCCGCGTCTCACAGTCAACATCCCCACGTTGTGCCTCTTTGACCCTCTGAAGTAGTGGATGAGTGACTGTGAGTGACTGAAGTAAGGCTTCCCCATCTCTATCCATGAAGGATATTTGCAAAGCGGCTAGCTGCTCTGTCGCCTCCCCAAGTAGCTGAATGCCCGTCCTCCTACTGAGAGCATCAACTACTACGTTCCCCTTTCCAGGAGTATAAACTATCTCAAAGTCATAATCCTGGAGGAAATCAAGCCATCGCCACTGTCTCAGGTTCAGGTACTTCTGCGAGAAGATGTACCTGAGACTCTGGTGGTCAGAGTAGACTGTAAAGCGCTCACCCATCGGATAGTGACGCCACATCTTCAAGGCGAAGACCACTGCTGCTAACTCCAGGTCATGGGTAGCGTAGTTCTGCTCATGCTACCTCAACTTTCATGATCCGTAGGCGATCACTGCCCACTACTGCATTAAGACACACCCGATTCCGATCCCTGATGCATCGCAGTAGACTATGTACCCTACTCCCTCCTCCGGTAGCCTCAAGATGGGTGCACTGGTCAATCTCTGTCTCAGCTCCTGGAAGCTCTACCGACATCTATCTGACCACAAGAAGGGTTTCCCCTTCTTATTCAAAGCTGAAAGTGGTGCTGCAACTCTGGAGAAGTCTGGCAAAAACCTCCGATAGTACCTAGCTAGACCCATGAAACTCCGCACCTCCGTCACGCTCCTGGGTGGCTCCCAAGCTAGAACTGCCTCGATCTTCACAGGATCCACCGCAACTCCCGCCTCAGAGATGATGTGCCCTAGAAGTGGACCTCACATATCCAGAACTGACACTTAGAGAGATTACCATAAAGCTGGTTCTCTCAGAGTGTGTCCAGTACAACCCACAAGTGGTAGGCGTGCTCCTCCTCAGTAGTCGAGTAGATCAAAATGTCATCGATGAATACTACGACAAATTGATCGAGGTAAGGCCGGAAGATCCTGTTCATGAGACTCATGAACACTGCTGGAGAGTTGGTTACACTGAAAGGAATAACCAAGAACTCATAGTGGCCATATCGACATCTAAAGGCCGTCTTCTGCACATCCTCGTCTTGAACTCTGAGCTGATGATAGCCTGACCTGAGGTCTATATTTGAAAACCACCGTGCTCCCTTGAGCTAATAGAAGAGGTAGTCAATCCTTGGAAGTGGATAATTATTCTTCACGGCCACCTGATACAAGAGACGGTAATCGACACATAGTCGCAAGCTCCCGTCTGCTTTCTTGGCGAAAAAAATCAGGGAAGCCCAGGGTGAAACACTGGGTCGAATGAATCCCTTGCCCTGCAAGTCCTCCAGCTGTACCCATAGTTCACGAAGCTCAGCAGGATCCATCCGATATGATGGTGTAGATATTGGGGCTGTCCCGGGGTACAGGTCGATATAGAAGTCTACATCTATGCGAGGAGGTAGTCCTAGAATGTCGTCAGAAAAAACGTCCGCATACTGATCCACCACAACAGGAAAACTCGGACTCCGCACATCCACTGCTCGTAGGATGAGGCTAGACAAATGATGATTGATCGGCTGTCCTCTCCTCTGCATGAGTCCATCCTGCACTGCAAAGGCTCCCTTCTCACCGATGAAGGTGAACCTGCTCCCATCGGTGTAGACACACCGCACCTTGCGCCTAATACAGTCGATCTGAGCATGGACCGTAGATAACCAATCCATGCCTAAGATGACGTCGTAAGGCCTCGACGCCACTACAAGAATATCCCAGCCAAAGCTCTCATCTCCTAGAGTAAGATCACACTACCGGCACCAGTGCGTAATCGCCGAGTCTGCTCCCGTAGAAGTCTCTAGCCGTAAGGATCGAGCCAATGGCTCCGTCGGAATCTCCGAGCTCCGAACAAGGGCAACAACAATGAAAGAATGAATCGCTCCTATGTCTATAAGAACTTCAACAAGGGTGGAGTAGACACAGATATTACCTCGAATCATCTCAGGTGATCCATGGTCATAGGCCTCCACTGCCTGAATCTGAGTCTGCCTCTGTCCTCCAGCTCCCTGTGGTCGAGGTGGACCTCCTGATGGTGGTAGTGGTAGAGCCTCAAAACATCGTCCACCACCTGTCACTTAGACAGATCCTCTAATTCGTCTGCATGCTCCATGTGGACTGCCACGGTCGAACCTCTGCCTCTGCATGGGTGGTCCCTCAACCGTCTGCTGCTCCTCTACATGGCGGGTCAGACAGTCACGAGCCATGTGGCCCTACCCGCCGCATGCATAGCACTGTCTGCCTCTCGTATGACTGGCTCTGCTGCGTGCAACCCGCACCTCTAAGCCAGTATACTAAGGTCGTCCTCTTGATGGTCTGGTCCGCTTGGACCCCTGTGACATCCATCGACTGCCAGTTGCAGACGACTCTGCTACGTACTGCCCTATGGTAGGTCTCGCTGCTGGTGTAGGCTCAGCTAGAAAGCTCTCCACAAGGGCTTTCTCTAGTACTCCTGCCTACGTCGGTATGCTGAGGGAGATCATCAAAGCCCTGATCTCATGCCTCAGTCCCTGCTCGAAGGTTCGAGCCCGAAAGAATGGGTCCCGTACCATGTCCGTGGAGTAGCGCGAGAGATCAGTAAACCTCACCGAGTACTGGGCCACAGTCATGCTGCCCTGCCGCAGCTGTAGTAGCTCCTGAATTCACACCGCACAGAGGGTGGCTGGAATGAACTCCGAGCGGAAGAGGCTCTCGAAGTCTGTCCAAAGAAGTGATGCCTCGTCGTGCACCTGGAGCATCAGGCTACACGATCTACCTACTGCTGCGTGCAGGAGACTCATTGCAAGGATCACCATAAGATCCGTTGGTGTCCCTACCGACCTAAAACCTCGTACAATAGCCTCCATCCAATCCTCGGCTGCCTGAGGTTCTGTCTCTCTGTGGAACCGGGGCGGTCTATGGCGCTGAAACTCGTGCAGTGAACTAAGGCGACATGCACTCTCAGTTGCTAGGGTTGGTGGCATCGGTGGCTCGGTGGGTAGAGGTACCGCTGGTTTCTCCGCTGTAATGGGGCCCTCCACCGAGGCCTCGTCCCTCGGTGGGCTGCCATCTCGTACAACACTCGGAACCCTAGACGGCTTCCATCGTGGAGCCATCCTGAAAAGAAACAGGTGCGCCACGGTCCATACAGTATACCTGGTGAGCTGACACAAGTAATCAAAAAGAAAACTTTGAAACACACATGCAATCAATGTTTTAGTGTATTGATTCGGAAATCAGAAGTCAGGGTCCTGGTGTATGGATACGTCGGCTGCCGCACAAACACTGGACTCCCTGGACTGATAACCACACTCAAATACCCTTAACATTATTGCTTCACATAGAGAAAGATCAGAGTCCTGAGTTCTGTGGTAGAACCTCTCTCTGATACCAATTTGTCATGACCCATCCTCAGGGCCCATGCTGTGACTACCCCAAGCCTGCCTCCCATAGGCCAGGGGCTAGTGACTAGCACCTAAGGTGTCAATCCTGATAAAAGGGAAGGCATTGCCTTTATAAAATAAAGCAAACACCACAGAGTACGCAAACTGAAGTAAACACTAAGTAAACTAAAAACACAAGTAAGTGCTGGAAAGTAAGTGGGCCAGTATACAAACCCAACTGAAGTGCAGTAAAACTGAAAAGTAAAGTACAACAACTGAAAGACAAAGCAGCAACCACCAGGTCGTCCTCCAGAACTCCCACCTGAAGGGTGAGTACAGTCAATCTCGTCGGCTCCTCGAGTCTGGCCATCCTCTCCGTGTACGTCCCACCTGATAGACCACCTCCGGGTACCGTTCTGCTCCTCAAGCCTCAACCACGATCAGCGATGTCCGTCGTCTGCAACCAACACAACGTAGTGTGGGCATAGCTCGTGCAAGGGTGAGTATATGGTACTCAGTAGGGACCCCGGGACTCCCGAAGGTCTCCCAGAATCCACAAAGGATAAACTACAAAGGAAAGGATACGAACACAAGTATCAACCAACACTACTTAGGTATATGCCCATACATATACCTAAGTAATCAATTCCAGTTCTATCCAACTCACAAGCTCAAGTACAACCCAGTCCACACAGGATAGTATAACTCAATCCACATAGGAAAGTACGACTCAATCCACACAGGAAAGCATAACCCAATCCACACAGGATATCAAGTTAATCTTATCGAAGATGATGATTTAAAGTCAAAACTCAGCTCGCACAGGTATACTAATCACGAAGAGGGGTGGAGATGATTGATGTAGCCTCTGAATCATCTCCTCTACCGAACCCACGTAGGATCCAAGTACAGATGTCGTCGCTGCCGAACCCACGTAGGATCCAAGTACAGTAATCGTCGCTGCTGAACCCACGTAGGATCCAAGTACAGTCGTCATCACTGCCGAACCCACGGAGGATCCAAGTACAATCTTCCTCGCTGCCGAACCCAAATAGGATCCAAGTACAGTCGTCCTCACTGCCGAACCGACGTAGGATCCAAGTACAGCCGTCATCGTCGTCGCAGTCGCAGCCAGCTCTAGGGTTCCCGCACACAGCACGCTCGATCCAGGAGGGTCCGCTCCATGAGCCAAGGGGGCGATACATCAACTTTCACGAAGTCCAGAGTTGATG
Source organism: Viscum album (assembly GCA_963277665.1). Taxonomy (NCBI): domain Eukaryota; kingdom Viridiplantae; phylum Streptophyta; class Magnoliopsida; order Santalales; family Viscaceae; genus Viscum; species Viscum album. The sequence continues at coordinate 1,852,832,624 of OY728129.1, read as the reverse complement.
TATCACAAAGTTCCGTCTCGTCAAAAGGAACTCAACGCGACAGACGGTGCGTCAATCAGACGCCTGGTCTGAGAGTTATTGGCCTTTTCGTCCAAGGGGCCCGGTTGGTTTTTAAGCTAAAACCAATCCGAACGTACTCCAGCTGCATCCAAACCTTGAGAAGAGTAATCCAAAAGAACCTCCTTACTAAGAGGAATCCAACAAAGTCGACGGCACGCCAATCGGACGTCTGGAGCTCAAGTTGTAAGCGTTTCCGCTCTAAGGGCCCGATTGGTTTCGTGTTCGAACCAACCCGGATGAACCCAAAGTTCTGCGAAACCTTGAGTTTAATATACCGAAACAACCGTCTCGATCCAAAGATCCCAAAACGACCGACGGTACATAAAACGGAGTTCCTTAACCCAAGTTATGGGAGTTTGAATGGAACTGTCCGTAAATACGGGGTTTGGGCCCGGTCCGACCTGGCCCAATACCCCCTGGGTCGGCCCGTTAGGGCGCGGCCTGGCCCGGCCCAGCAAGGGCGGTCCGGCCCAGCGCGGACCGCGGCTCGGCTCGAGGCCGAGATGGATGCGGAGGGGGGGGGGGGGGGGGCGCTGCCCCCTTCATTTTGAAACAGTGGCCCCCATGTGGAGGGGCCCCCCATGTCTGCCGCAGGGGGTTACAACCCCCGGACTTCCCGAAACGGCCGACCATGTTGGCCGGCCGGTGTGCCACCGCGGGTCATGCCTTCCGATGCGCCGGCGGTCGGTGGAGTCCGATCACCCTCCTCTGCACCGCCGCGGCGCGACAGCGCCGCACCCCTCCTCCGCGGCCCGCCCCGGCCGCGACCCTCCGTGGTGCTCCGGCGCGGCATGACGGCGCCGCGCCCCTTCGCCGCTGCCCTCCCTTGGCCACGACTTCCTTTGGCTTCACCGGCGCGGCGTGACGACACCACGCTTCTTCTCCGCGGCCCGCTCCGGTCGTGGTTCCCTCATTCCCACGCAGTGCCGTTGCACCGCGTCGCCTCCATTCCAAACCATAGAGAAGATCAACAACAAAGGGGAGGAGGATCCGCCGTGTTTGTGCGGTTCGACCTCCTCCCATTATATTGATAACAAGCGGCTAAAAATTAACGAAGTACGTCAATTTAATCTTGAGCGTATAAATCAACCCCTACCTCAAAGATGATCGCGGAAGCTTGCGTCGCGGAAGACAACGTCGCGGGGTGAGGCTCCGTTTACATCAATGGAGGACGTCTGAGGAAGAAATGACGTCTCCCTTTCTTTGACTTGGAGAGAAGGTGGAACGACGTGTCGGCGTTCTTCACGTTCTTCAAGGAGGAAGATGAAGTTCTTCAAAGTGTAGAAATATCTCTCTCTCTCAAATCTCCACACAACACATCAACCGAAAATAAAATAAGGCTTTGCCTTATTTTATTTACACATTCCAACATTTTTAAAAATTCAAAAATTGAATTTACCTAATTAATTAAACTTGTGTTGTCAAAATTAAATGGAATGATAAGTTGGAAACATTAATGACAAGAGAGGTTTTAAAAGGAGTTAGGGAAATTGAAAATGTGGGGGCTCGTGTGGGCCCCACCTCATCTTAAATCCTCTCAAGAGGAGTTAGAATTTTATTGGGTCCCACCCCAACTCCCACACATGGGGTTAAACCACTTATGAAAGTGGAATAAAATTTGTATCAAAATTTTATTTCACTTGACACTTAAATCACATTTTTAAACAACTCTTCTTGAGCAAAAAAACTACAGAAAAGGTCTTCTTAAGCAATTACCGGCGTTGCGGTTTCATCGGTTCCCTCGGATTTCGATTCCGAGCACCGGTTCAAAAGTTATAAAAACCCGCTCGTTCGTTCACTGAACGTACCCGAGCTAAACTTCGGAAATTGATTCCGGGCACACCGGGCCACAGAATCAGGTGCCGTCAGAAACTGCGTACTCGTAAAATCCCAAAGAATTTAAGAAAAAAATTTCCTTGAAATTTACGAGTCTTTACATAATAGCCTGTATTATCTTTGTCCTATTAGATAATATCATCTGACTATAGGACAAGGTTCAAGATTAATTTTATGGAACCTCTAGGTTTTCATTATAGTGGGGAACTACTATGACCTTTAGAGATGATATATATTCTTAAAACATTATCACATACAAATTTCATGCAGATAAACATTAATAATGTGATAAGAAAACTTCATTAATAAATAAAAACATGTAATCAAGCACTAAAAAAGTTACATCTAGGGAATCAACTCCCACACCTTCACTTAGCATCAATTGATTTGAGAACATAACTAAATCATAAAAAATCCCTAAGTATGATAAAAAAATCCACTTATTTAGGTAATCAACTAAATTATCCTTAAGATGCATATCAGTAATAAAAACCTACCCAAATACAATTATATTTATAACACAACCATTGACATGATCAAAATTTAAAATTCTAAAACATAAGCATAAAATAGAAATTACTATCATATAATTGATTCACCATGATATCATCCATTGAGGTCCCTATAATAAGTCACCAAACCTATTGAAAAAGACATTAAAAAAAATCAATATGAGACCTCTAATAAAAATATTTCATAAATAGAATCACAATTATATTCATAGAATGAATATTACTTATATATGATCAATTCTAAACTAGCATCAATTAATAGATAACAAAATGCATGTAAATGTAATAAAAACCAAAACAATCATATTGACATCTCCCTAATATTTTTTTATAGATTTTCAAATAAACCACTTTTATATTAAGTGGGAACTAATAATATCCTCAGAACCCATGGAAATCACCTTAAGAAACAAATAAAGTAAGAAACCAAAACACCCATGGAAACGGGCTCACCTAGATAGGCCAAACACCAAATGTGTGGTAGTTGGGAGTTAAAACGGAGGAAAATAAACTAAATTTGACCATTAATGCCATATATTACACAGTACCTTCACTAGAAAGTATCAATCCTACCAAGAAACACTAATACTGATAACTTACCACAACTACCTCACCATCGTCAGATGACCATCACCGAACAACATACTGTTGGATCATTTGATTTACTCTTTATATATTGTGATATATATACTTATAAGAGGTGATGGGGGGGGGGGGGGTGAATTGTAGTTTAAAAAAATTAGTTTAAAATAATTAAAATAAATAATACAAGAACCTCTTTAAGTAGTATTATTAGATTCAAACTCATCCCTAAGTCCAATTAGCAAAGTATCATAATCAAGATTGATTTAGATATACCAGAGTTATAGAATAGTAATTAGAATCAATAAAATTAAATCAAAGCATAAAAAATATCAGAATTACTATGGATCTGATTAAACAAATTTAATTTATCATAATATATTTTAGTACATATAAAAAATAGTAAAGAAATATGAATACGATGTTTTACTTTCTTTTATATAAATGCAATGGAATAGTTACTTTTACAAAAATAAGCAATACAATAGAAATAATAATGTAATAATGTCTTACAACCATTATTAAAAAGATAATTACCTTTAATCCTTAAGAGTAAGGTATCCAAAAAACATGGATAAATGTATCCCTTGTTTTATACTTATAATAAAGTTTATCTTTCCTCATCAAGGAAAACCCTCGATATGAAGATCAGCTCTGTCTTCCTAGCCATGAAATACCTTAATTCGATGGAATAGACTTTATGCCTCACTATCCTTATGATCCCTTGATCAAGATGATTATATTCTCTATATTTATATCCCTGGAATCCCTCAATCGTAATCAAATATTAGACCTAGTAACAATTAAAAATATTTTCTTAAGGAGACAACCTGACAAGGTTTCCTTTGAAAAAATATCTCTAAAGAATCATAAAAGACTAGGAATAAGTTGTTCGTACTATGAAATCTTTAGAAAAATCATGATCAAAATGTAATCAAACAACTTTAAACTCTTAAAATGGCCAGTTATTTATAGTAACCCCTCTAATGATCATCATGATTTACCAATAATCATATTTCTCCAAGTTGGTCGCAACAACTTGGACACCTGAAAATTCAACGACTCTATTATAAATGATTTTTCAACATTGTATTATTTAACAAAATTATAGTGTAAAATATAGTCCTTAAATTAGAAACATTTCTTTTGAATTTAATAATAAACATAAGTTAGTCTGATGGGCTTCCTTACAATTTTCATTATGTTAAACCTTATGAGTATCAGTCAAATGTTCATCGGTACAAGTATCAGTTTGATTATTAAGACTTTGTCAGTATGAATGAAAAGACATAAAGTCTTACATCTGGTCTAATAAGTATGAATCCGATGTTTATCATATCTATACTCATTATGTTTATCATAATAAAGAAATACTTGTTTATTTTCTCAATTCATTATAACTCTTTCTATGTATGGTAAAAGATTATGTTTTCTATAAAAAAACATTCTAAAAAACTTAGTACATGAAAAGTTAGCAATCAAGTATATAAGAAAGTGTTTGTGATTTCCAAAACAAAATGAATAGAGAAGTCATAAGAATAATTTTTGACTCAAAAATATCCCCCTTTTTGGAAGGCACTACCCGAAAACATAAATGGAAAAAAATATTGAAAAACTTAAAGTCCATTTTCTTTTAGGTACTTCGTATTCAAAATTAATAAATAATCATTAACTCCCCTTGAGTTTATACCTCATCTGAATATGATGGATAAAATATGTTGAATATGATCAAATTACTCTTAGGATAATAATTTCCCCTAAGAATCGTATTCTCCCCCTTAGCATCAAAATATCCTCCTTTATTAAATTCCCTCCCCCTTTGTTTAAGAAAACTCCTTTTGATTTTAATTATCCCACTTTGTATAAAAATCTCCCACTTTGTGATTTTAAAAAATAAATGGGGGTAAATTTGAGGTTTCCTAAAAAATTAGAGAAGCAAATATACAAAATAATATAAAGAATTTAACTAATCATCCACAGAAGGTATGAAAGAACATTCAACCAATCATAATTGGAAAACATTCAAATAATTGTATTTGGATGAAAAAGGTAATTCATTGATAATAATTCAAAAGCGTTTACAAAAACAAAGTACAAAAAGAGTTAAAAAGAAAGGTGTTCAATCTTTCTTCATTAGAGTCTTCAAGAAAGCCTTCATCTTCTTGAACTCTTTGCTATTCTTGTCAAACTATTGAAACTTTTCATCATAAAGATGATCTTTTTCTTCAATTTTTTTGACTTCATCAAAAATTTCCTAATTATAAATTTTCAATATATTGAACATCGCTTCATATTCTTTGAGTATTGTTATTTCCAAATACATATATTTTATCTTCCCATTCAAATATTTTAATTCCACATAACGATTGTTTTAAGTATCTATGAATGTTTCCACAAACTTTACCTATTATTCCATGTATTTTGTAAACTAATTGAAGGATTCTATAGACCCATTAAATATTTTACATATCTTCAAAATTATCATCATGAAACTTAACATCAATATCAATTTGATGAGACCACTTTACAACCTAATTTCATGCCTTTTTTTGATTCATAGAACATTCTTGTAGAAGTTTTAATTATACCTCATTCTGAATTAGTCTTTATTTTATCATATTAAATGATTCTGATTTTTGATCAAGACTTTCCTGAATCATTTATCCTCTAGCTTCAATTCTTTTAAAATATAGAATAATTCCTTAAAGAATTTTAAAATCTTGAATAATAAAATAAAATCCATGAGAAGTTATCATATTCACTGAACCCGATTCATCTTCCTCAATTTCTGGGAGTTTGACATGACTGGTTCCAATTCCATCTTCTTTTCCATTTAGATTTTCTTTCTTTGAGACTGAAGTCACAAATTTACCTCCAAATTCCTTTCCATCAAATAATTCAATGATATACCTATCATCAGTGTCAGCTTTATCACCCTCTATTTTTGAATTCTGGTATTTCTCATCTTTCTTAGATAAAGATTCTACTTCTTCATCTAATGATTTTTTTGTTTTCAGAATTTCCAGAATTTTCTTTTTGATGTACCTTGTAAGGAAGATATGATGATGATGCCTCTTATGATTTTAATGAAAGCTTATCAGATTTTGTTTTTCATTAACATTTTCGTCTTCTTCTTCATAATCATCCTCATCATCTTTATCTTCATTCTCTTTTTCTTTATTTTGATCATATTTCTCCTCATTATCTTCCTTTTATTCTTCAAAAAATTATTTAATTTTCTACTATTCACTAACTTTTTATTTTTCTTCTTTATATATTTCTATTAGTCAATCCCTAAAACCTCTTCATATAAAGATTTATGAAACTCCTTCTCAAGTTTTCTATCAATTCTAAAATCACCTTTTTCAGTTAGTGATGATCCCGATTATTTTTGTTGATCAACCGGTGGTTCCAATTCCTCATAAAATATTTTACCTTTACCTTTATTATCCACATGAAGGAATATTGGTGTGAACAATAGATTTTTCTTGGAAATATAACCTGACTTCTGGATTTGGTTGATCGATTTGAGAAGAAGGTAAAACAACATTTCCAAATGTAAACTCAACACCTTTCATCAAAGATTATACAATTATTACATATTCTAGTATCTTATTCTATTTTATTTTCTTTTGTTCCCTTTATAATATATCGATATCACATAACTTTAAGAATTTTACCTTTGTTGTAACAACTCTAAAAATCAGATCTCCTGGTTTCCTTTCTAATTTCTCCTTTATCCACTCATTATGAAATTCATTCGGAACTCTCTTTTTCTTATTTTCTTTCTTAGATGGGTAAGATTAAACCTTCATTTTCTTATTTCTCTTCTTCTAATTACCCTTATCAGCTTTCCTTGAAGGTTCATCTTTGGAAGTGACAACACCATCCTTCTAAACATACTTATCAGATTCGTTATCAAAATCAAATCTCATCTGTTTTATTACATCATCACTTATGAAAATAATAATTCCACTAGTCGTCTTTGATTTGTTTTTAATTTTGAAACCTTTCATGCATTTAATCACTATATTAGTTATCACAAAAAATATGAATATTTTTTATTTGATGGATCCGATCTTGACAATGTCAATAGTATGAAAAATGAATTCAATAAGATCAATTTCCTCATGTTGATGAGATAGTTCAGTATGAAAACATCAAAAACTTGGATAGTGTCTTGTACTCCCTTACTTGGTATTATAAACCCTTATATCCATAGGGATATAACCAGATTATCCAGATTCATGTGTGAAACCTTCATGATTTTTTCATAATGATCGAATAAGAAATCTTCTACCTTATTTCTATCAAAAGAACCAAGTTCATCCAGTAATTTGTGAGAACGAAAATATACCTCTTATTCTGATGGAAATTCTAAAAAACTTGAAAATTTATTATATGGCATATTATATCCTTTTCTATATGTTAAGAAAGAGAGTTTTTGTTTTCCATCATGCTTGAAAAACTTGAATGAACTATAAAACTCATGAACAACATCATGATGCAGAAAATAAAAATCCTTATCAATTTGTTTTATGCACACTGATTTCTATCATTGTAATTCAATATTATTTTTCAATGTAGAATAATATTTATCATAATTTTTTTCAACTAACCTTTCTTTTAATATAAACCATTTATTGATATCTTCATCAGATTCCATCATATTCAGAGATGAAACTGGTGATTCAAACATAAAGGGAATATTTTATATTGGAAGACTTAAAGGAAGAAAAAGTTCGGGAAATTTTTTGAATATCCGATGCGGGACATAGGGGGGTCACCCATTATATAAGATATTTAAGTGTTGATTCATATTGAAAATAAAATCCATCAGTTGAGATTAAATCTCTTCTGATCTGACAGTTATGATTCATTCGAAGATAGATTTGAAGTATTTTGAACTCTTGATTTTTTTTAAAAAATAATCATATTGAGAATGAATACAATTCGATTTTAAAAAAAATTTAAAATCAAGATAAAACAAAGTTTCTATAAAAACTAAAAGTATTACAACAACAAAGATAAATAGTCATAACGAAATAGTGAAAAAATTAAAAGAATAGAAGAATACCTTATAGAGTTGGAATGATTCATTAGTATGATAACCTTTTCTTTTTGTATTTCAGAAAACTAAGTTGATTATGATAGTTTTAAAAATATGGAATATGATTTTTAGTAAAAAAAATAAGCAGTAAAAAATAATTATAATGGATTCAAAAGAAAACTGATTATGATAATTTTTGAATAAAAAACTTTTAAAAATTATTTGAGTCTAGAATTTTTTTATAACTATTTCAGAGTCTTGAAAATAGTTTAGGAAAATTGACTCAAAATTTTTTATTATGAAATCTAAGTCTGAAAAAACTCATTATGATAAAGATTTTAATGAAACTAAAATTTTGAAAAACATTTTTTTTAAAATAACAAACATATGTACTCCCCCTATGAAAAGGAGTAACATAATGTAATAATATAGGTATATGAGAATTAGATATGAATGAATAATTTACATTGATAATTCCTAGATTTTTTTAATGTATTCTAACCTATCCTAAGATAATGGTTTTGTAAAAATATTAGCAAGTTGTTCTTTTGTTTTGATAAATTATAAAATGACATCTTCTTTAAATGTGCGACCTCGAAGGAAATGGTGTATTATATCTATGTGTTAGGAATGAGAGAGATGTGTTGAGTTTTTACTTAAGGAAATGACACTAATATTATCTTATAGTATTTGAGTTTTTGGAAAACTTATAACATTATCAGTGAGTGTGTGTTTAATTCACCATAATTGATCACAACAACTTCCATCTTCTAGATGTTATTTTCTTATCCATTCTATAACCACCAAATTAAACATCTGAAAAACATTTTAGTTCAATTTTTTTTTTCAGAATAATAGAAAAGTCCTAAATCCATAGTTCCCTTAAGATAGAAAAAAATTCATTTTACAGCTTTTAGATGGGATTCCTTTGGATTATCTTGATATCTTCCACATATGCATAAAGAAAACATTAAATCTAGATGACTAATAGTTAATATCTAAAGCATTTGAGGTATCAATGGGAGTACTAATAATTTTTGTAATGTTGCATCCAAATTTTTTTAGAAGATCTTTTATATACTTATATTGAGATATAAAAGTTCCTTATAGTTTTTGTGAGATTTGAAAACCATGAAAATATGTTAACTCACCCATTATACAAATTTAAAACTCATATTTGATAATATTCAAAAAATAATCTATTAAATATCTTTTAGTTGATTCGAATATAATTTCATCAACATAAATTTGAACAATAATAATATTTTTTAACTTCTTTTATAAAAAGTGTTGGATCCACAACTCCTGTAACAAAATTGTTTTGTAACAAAAATCTTGTTAACCTATCTTACCACATTTTAGAGTATTATTTAAGTGCATATAAATATTTGGTAATTTTAAAAACATATTCAAGATATTTTATATTTTCAAAACCATATATTTTTTAAACATAAACTTCCTCTTGAATATATCCATCAAGAAAAGCACACTTCACAACCATTTGAAAAAGTTTGAAATTAAAAAATGCTATAAATACTAGTAGAATATGAATAGATTCATGTCTAGATACTAGTGCATAGGTTAATTTATAGTCTATTCCTTCTTGTTGGTTGTAACCCTTAGTAACAAGTCTTTATTTATTTCTAATAATTATTCCATTTTCATAATATTTGTTTTTCGAAAAACCCATTTTACTCCAATTATATAAGTTTATTTAGGTCGTTCAAATAAGGTCCAGACTTTGTTCCTATCAAATTAATTGAGATCACCTTACATAGTATTAATTCAATCCTCATCACCTAAATATTTGTTAGGATTCTTAGGTTCAAATTGGGAAAGGAAATATAGATGTTCAATTTCATTTATTAAATAACTTCTAGTCCTAATAGGTTGATCAACATCACCAGTGATACTATCACTAGGATGATCCCTAAGAAACAAAAAACTTCTTGGATTTTGAAAATTATATTCTTTAATTTATGTTAAAATATATTCATGAGGAATAACTTCATAAACAATTTATTGAGTTATATCCTTATGAGAATTATTTTCTAACAAAGGTTGAAAATTAGGTTTAGAAATTACATCCACGAATATTGGTTGAGGTTGTTTGAAAATAAAAGGATCAGTTTCATCAAACTTAACATGAACTATTTTATCAACAATACAAGAATTTTTATTGATTACTCTATATGCCTTAGAAGTAGTGGAATAACCTAAATATATTCCTTCATCAGATTTGGGTGAAAATTTATTTAAGTTTTATTCCATATTTAGGATTAATACTTTGAAAAAAAAACTATGAAGTAAGAAAATTTTGGTTTTTGACTAGACCACAACTCATAAGGAGTTTTATTAAGAATGTGTCTAATTAAAACTCGATTTGTAGTACAGAAGGTAGAACTAACTGCTTCAGCCCAAAAATGTTTATCAATTGAGTATTCAATCAACATGGTTCTTGTTATTTCTTGAAGAATTATATTTCTTCTTTCAACAACATAATTTTTCTGAGGGTTTCTAGGTTCTGAAAAGGTATTTTCTACACCTTTCATAATAAAAAGAGTTTCAAAATAATAATTTACAAATTCTCCACATTTAACGATATGAATAGTTATCAAGGGAATATTTTTCTCATTTTTGAATTTAGCAACAAAAGTTTTAAAATAAAAAAAGATTCATATTTCTTTGTGAGAAAATAAACCCATGTGTATCTAGTGTAATCATCAACCAAGACACATATGAGCCTCATACTGGTTGTTGAGGACTCTTCAAGTGAATCCAAGAGTCCCGAGATAAAATTTGGTTGGAGTCATATTTATGGGTTACTGTAGCAAGTACTATATTAGGCACTATAGCAGGTACTATAGCAGTAAGAACAATTCATCAGATTCATCAGTTTGGTCCTTGGGTCCTTCAAGGCCTTCGGGCCACCAAAGGCCTTTGGGTCAGTAAGGCTTTTGGGCCACCTCAGGGCCTTCAGGACACTTCAAGGCCTTCTGGCCACATGAAAATGTAGATGCAACCAGATAGATTTCAAAAGGAACAAGGCTCTAGATGAGGATTCAGAGAAGGAACATTCACTAGAGCAAAGCTAACTAGAATTAGAAGAATGAGAGGGCATGTCATTTTCATCAGTACCGGGCTTGTGCATCTCTACACAAGATAGGTAGCTGACCAACATTGAAAAGGTGGAGAGATGAAATCAAGATATATACTGGGGAGGGGAAGTTCTATATAGTCTATTTGGCATGAATTCCTCTAAGTCCTACGGGTCATGTAATGTGTCACTAAGCCTAAGGGCCATGTAATAGTTCCCCTTCAGCCCTTAAAAGGGGGATTATAAAAAATAATAAAAAATGAAGGTCAACTAATACACATACATAATATTTTCCCCAAACACTCCTAGTTTGTGTAGGATAGAATAAATCCATGTCCAATAAATTTAAATCATCAGTATTCAAGACTTTACTAATAGATTAAGAGCTTGAATTATGTTTCTTATCATATTGACAAGTGTCTCATTTTTTTGTAGAATCAAATCAATATTCCAGTAGATCCTTAACATGGATTTTATCAGTAAATTTAGATATTTTTATAAGGTTACAATGTCCTAACCTTCATTTCCATAACCTAGAATAATCTTCCATTGAACTAATTCAAGGTAAGTTTGGCTCCTAAGGTCTTATAAGTTAAGTGTATAAACATTCTCATTTCAATGGGTAGAATGAATGAAATAATCATTGGAATTGTGTAAAACACCTTTATCATTCCTAAAATTGGCAAGGTAACCTTCATCACATAATTTAATTATTCTTATAAGGTTATTCTTAAGACCTTTAATAAAAAAACATTATAAATTAAAGAAATACCAAGAAGAACTATGTTACCTATTCTGATAATCTCTCCTTGAGCATTATCTCCAAAAGTAGGCTTTGGGAATCCACATTTGTTTTAAAAAACAGGTTTTATGAAATCTTAAAGATTTAAATTTATTATGGGAACAATTATTTTTCCAATGGACATCACTTTTACATTTAGTAAAAAAGGGATCACTTTTTGGAACAAAATAACTAAAACTAAAAACTGGGTTTTTATAAATAAAACCCATTCCAAAACTAGTACCATGAGAACATATTTGTTTATACACTTTATCAAAATTTTCATTACCAATAGTAAAATTTTATAAATGTTTTCTTAAATAAGAAATCTTCGGATTTAGTTTAATAACTAAATTATCATCCACACTTGAATTATTTTCAGATGTTATAAAATATATTTCTTATAAATTACTTGTTCAGAATATTTAGAAAGGTTATCTTTCTCAGAAATATTTTTTTCGAATTCTTTATAAATAGTTTCCTTTTCAAACTTTTTCTTATCAAGATCTTTAGAAAGATATGATACTTCTTGTATTAAAACACTTATCCTCAAACTATCCTTATAATGTTTTTAATAACTTTTCAATTTTCATTTTCAAGGAGTTTAACAAAATGAGATACTTCATAATAAGAGTGTAAGGTATTATCTTTTACTGAGGAAGATTCTTCATATGAAGATATTGAATCCTTCTTATCAGGATAATTAACATTTAGAGACATATTTGTAATGTTTTCAATATTTATTACCTTATCCATGAAACATTGATTAAATTTAGGTACTTTGTAAAAAATAATGAAGTTCTTATGACCATAAATTTCACTGTCAGATGAATTTTATTAAGATTCACATCCACCTACACTCCATGTGTCAAAAAATTTCATAAATTTATTAATCTTAGATTTTTAATACTTTTTATTATTCTTTTATGAATTCTCATCCTTTATATCTTTCCTCTCCATCTTTAGAAAATATGCTCTAATGTATATATATTTATTATATTCATAGAAAGTAACTTCATATTTCTTTCCACTTCTATCTTTATGACATTTCTTGTATCAGTATTGAAAGTATTTCTTACTAAATATCTTATTAATCCTTATGAAAAAATTAGTTATATCATTCTCAAAATGTTCATATAAAATAAAATCATATTAAATAACTCGTCTCTTCTTCCTTGAATACTTAACAACTTTCTCAGTATATCAAACTTTAGTAGGTAAGGTGGATGTTGAAGTAATGGAAACACCACCATTATTTTTTTGTTACTCTACATATCTTTTTAATATCCTATCATACCGCATTAAGGTTCCAATAATATAATATAGGGTAATATTACTAACCTTCCTTGTTTTATTGACAACCGTTCTCTTAGATTCCCATCTATTGGGAATAATATCAATTATTTTCCCAAAAAATAATTTCATCATCCGATCCTTTCTCACTAATATATTGTAAAATATTCATAATATTCATAAATATCTAATGAATATTTTTGATATATTATCTAGGTATGAAATAAAATGCTTTATATTCATCACTTAACATAGCTATCCTGGTTTCTACAACCAAAAATGCGTAACCTCTAACTTTTTCTAATTACTGTTAGCAGCTTCACAAGATAATATTTGACTATACATGCTTCTGGTCATAGAATAAAATAAATTATTTCTAACTATGTAGTTGAGTTGATATTATTAATTTTCTTGATGGGTGAAGTCTGTAACATCCTTTTCAGGTATTTTTTAATCTCTAGTAAGCATAAAAATGTTATCAACCCCCGTGTTGATAACAAAAGTATTCATCTTATCCCTCTAGTATTCATAATAAGCACCATAAAATATTGGTGGTCTGTTAGGATTGATATTGTTTATGGATATGAAATTTAAGGCTGGTATATTAATATAAAAATTTTCTTTTCCACAAACATGTTAGTGTATTAATGTTTTATTAACAAAAAATTATAACTAAACTTAATAAACTTTCAATAATAAAGATTGTTAAAACTTAGGAAGTATTTGAGTAGTCGAATCCTACTTCAATACCAATTGATGGATCATTTGATATGCTCTTTATAGCTTGTTAAATCTATACTTACAATATGGGGGGAGGTTAATTGTATTTTTAAAAAACTTATTTTAAAATAATAAAACTAAACAATACAAAAACCTCTTTATGTAGTATTATTGGATTTAAACTCATCCCTAAGTACGATTATGAAATTATCTTAATCAAGATTTATTTTGATATATAAGAGTTATAGAATCATTATTTGAATCGATATGATTAAATTAGAGTATAAACAATATCATAATTACTAAGAATACAATTAAACATAGTTTTTTTTATCATAATCATTTTTAGTACATATAAAAAAATATTAAAGAAATATGAATATTATGTTTCACTTTATTTTATATAAATGCAGCAGAATAGTTACATGTATAGAAACAAGAAATACAATAGAAATCATAATGTAATAATGACTTAAAACTATTATTAAAAATATAAATTTATTTTATCCTTAAGAGTAAGGTAGAAACAGACCTTGGATAAAGGTATCCATTTTTTTATAGTTACAATAAAGTCTATATTTACTTAGTAAAGAAAGACCGTGATACGAAGATCAACTCTGTCTTCCTAGCCACAAAATCCCTTGATATGATGGATCTGATTCTATATCTCACTATCCTCATGAGTCCTCAATCAAGATGATCATATTCTCCATATTCCTATCCCTAGAATTCCTCAATCATAATCACAGATCAGATACTGTAATAATTACCAAGATTTTCTTAAGGAGACAACCCAAAAAGGATTCATTAGAACATATCTATCTAAATAATTACAAAATAATAGGAACAATATGTTCATGCTATGCAAGATTTAGGAAAATTGGGAGAAAAATGTAATCAACTAGCTCTAAAATATTCAATTGACAAGGTATTTATAAGATTCACTCCAATGGTCATCTTGATTTTACAATGGTCATATTTCTCTTAGTTTTTCTCAATGACTTGGACACATGAAACATCAATGGCTCTATTATAGTTGATTGTCTAACATCATATTATTTTACACCATTATAGTTTAAAACTTTTTCCTTACATTAGATTAAAGTCTTCTAAATATGATAATAAACTTAAGTTAGTCTAATGGAATTATTTGCAATTTTCATTATGACAAACCTTATGAGTATCAGTCCGATTTTCAGTAGTACTATTATCAGTTCTCTTATTAAGAATTTTTCGATACAAAAGACAAGAAATAAAGTCTTACATCTAGTATGATAATGGTAAATCTGATGTTTATTGGATCCATAATCATTAAAATGATCATAATGAAGAAATATAATTTTATTTTCATAATTAATTAGAACTCATTCTAAGTATGGTAAAATATTATATTTTCTAAAAAAACATTCTAAAACACTTAGGGAATAAAATTTAGTAATCTAGTATATAATAAAGTGTTTTTTATTTCCAAAACAAAAGGAATGGAAAAGTAATAAGTATAACTTTTGAATCAATACATACACCATAACTGGACACCTTCATGTTAGGCTACTTCCATTGTGTGGAAATAATTTTAAAGATAATAGAAGGAGATCAATAACAGAAGGAGAAACTCCAAAGGTTGAACTTCCAGAAAATTGAGGGTGTGGTGGAACAATTGAAATAAGTTCGGATGATCAAAAACTGGGTAGACCATATGCATATCAAAATTGATGTTACATGAAATCAAGATATATAAAGATTATTACTAGAGGAATTATAGTAAAAGTTGATGAATCATGATTTCTTTGGATGATAGTTCTATTCACTCAGAGAAAAAGTTGATGTGGGAGAGATACTTGAATGAATGGAGGATCACATGTGAATATCAATTGAGGTGGACATCATCCCGCAAAATTCAAATGCAAATGATAACCAAAAGCACTGTATGAGAACTCCTATATAAGGAAGGTTGATCACGTGCGATTAATATTGTACATTCAAGATTGTAATAATCCTTTATTTATATAAATAAAAGTAAAGTATCACTTTATTTATGGATTAATGTGAAATCCTGAACCATGAAATCTCTCATGTTTTTATTTTCCTTTAATTTTTATTTATATCACTATTTCTATTGGTCTTATTTTCATTTTCCATAAGGAGGGTGAAACAATGTGGTGATTTCGAGCTATTAATCTTTCAAGTTTTGGATGTTGGTGAATGGGTTCATTCAAAAACTTTGTATACTATTTTTAAATTTTAAGTGGAGCTAAATATGGTGGTTATATTTAAATAAGTGATATCTTGGACCCAACAACTATTATCAAAGCCTGAGGTTAGAGTGATCTAGATGAACAATCCTTGATTGTGGTGTTTCAGAGCTCAGTTCAATAACAACAGTCTTCAATATCATAGGAGAGCATCGATAAATAGTTCCTAATATATTTTTATTATTTTTTTGGAGTTAGTGGGTGTTACCATATTCCAAAGGAATGGGATTGGATGTGGAATATCTTGAATTTTAAAGAAAAATTTGTTCGATATAGTATACAACATATAACACCAAGTCTAAACGAACCGTAAAATATTATTATTTAAATGAACATTATAACCTAGACATTGAATTGGTGGGTATTAATATAAACAAAAAAATTATGAAATATATATAAAGGTCATACTAAATATAAGTTTTTTTAACTAATTCTTAGGGAATAAACACTCATTTTTTAGAAATGTATTTTTATTCTTTAGAAGTATGTTTTTTATGAAAAAGATTTTCATGTCTATCAATGAGAAAATAATATAATTAAAATTTTCTATTTTTAGAAAATTTATTTGATTAAATTAAATTATTTTATGAAATCAACATAAGAAAATTATCTAGGTTGAATTTTTGGGATTTTTCTAAAAATATTCATTTTTCAATGAATATTGAAAGATACTATTTTTTATTAAAAACTAAATTTTTGTTTTCAAGAATTTATAAAGATAAATTTTGTTTTAAAATGGTTTAAAAAAATAATTAGTTCAATTATATTATTTAGAATCCAATTATGATCTTTGGAAGTGATTTTATACTAGAACTTGTTATAAAACATTTTTATACTTAAAAGGCATTTTTCTGAAAAATTGTTTGTTATTGTGTTTTGTGTTTTAATCTTAAATAAATTCCTATAAATTATTGAAATCGAATCTTGAAAAATGGATCCAATAGTTATAATCCTAAGGTAAAAATTTGTAAAATAGGTCCCTTTAATTTTTGTTCATTATGAATAGTAATCATAGTAAATAATTATCACCATGATAATGGTAAATTGGGTAATTTCAGTTATAAATAATATAACAAGGACTAAAAAATGACCCTAACACATGAACTAATTTTATTTTATGAGTATATATCATCTATAAACATCAAAATGTCAAATATAGAACCTTTTGTTTCCATTTGTGAATGATTTTTACCTTTAGAATATTTCATGTAAAGAAAAGTCAAAAAGGTCATTCACTTTGTTTTATTAACATTAAATTTTTGACATATGGCTAAATAAAACTTATGTTCAATTATAAATATAAATTTTAAATATAAATTATTTTTTATCATGTTAATTTATTTATATGTTTTTAATGATAAAATAATCACCTTAAATGCATGTGCAACACTGATACATCATTTATTTAATTAATATAAAAATAAAATAAATGATTTTAAAAATACTAAAAATAATAATTTGAAAGAATTATTGTGTTACATGGATTTTATAGAAATATATAACATTATTGTTATGTGAAAAAGGAATATATTTTCATTTCATCTTTGTCTTGATGTACTTAAAGTCAAATAAACGAATAGTGTCAAAAATGATATTAATTATATTTTATAATGAATAATATTTTACTAAATGATTTAAAATTTAAAAAAAATATTAAAATAATCCAACTAAATTTAATATGGATTTAAAAAATCAACCATGGTCCAATTATTGGTGGTTTCTCATTATATAGTGACATTATTAACTGTTAAAGTGTATAAAAATTTACTATTACGGTAATTATCAAAAGGATTAATGGGGGAAAAAAACTAATAGATATGGGAGAAAACATACACAAATCTTTTCCAAATTTTATTGGATGATATTAATTAGACTTATCCTCATATTATATTATAATTATATCAATTTGGATCCATTTGGTCATGAAAAATAATTTATATTAATTTAATACTTTAAGAAAGTCCAAGAATTCCTCTCCCCTCAGTTATAAAAGGACACCTATCCTTTATATCCTTTACACCAATTTGATCCATATATATCAACCAAAACATACCCATTATTATAATAAAAATCATTACACAAGTTATAGAGGTTTTGGAACTTCCACAAGACAAACCCTATGTCCCTTAAGAATTAATCTAAAGGAAGTCTTCTGAAGAAGAGGTAATTGACTTTAGTGACTCTTTCCTGTTTATTTATTATTCTGTTTACACTTAATATGTTATGATGATACTAAAATAATAAATCAAGAATAATAAATAAACTTTTATGTTATTATTATTAATGTAAAATCATATTATATCGCTTTTCCATCCTACAAAAAGTGAAAATATCACTCACGTGTACATATGACTACTGTCTTCACGTGGTGGTGTAATTTTTTTATTCACTACTTTAATTGGATGGTTATAAATATGTAACTAATAAATATATACAATACATATCAAATAAATATTACTCAATAATTTTAATATCATATATACATTCTTATCTTCTGATCCATTGGAAAATGATAATGTTGCTTATGTGTATGTGTTGATCACCACCTCCATAAAGTGATGTGATCCATTTTTAATTTCATATTTACATGGAAGGTAATGAGGATATATTTAATTTATATATATTATATTTATATCTTTATTAAAATTATGGAGATTATGGTACCATAATCAAACTACAAGGACGGTAACTTCCCTAACAAAACATGCATGAGAAAATAAAACAGTTAACACCCAAAATAATGATAATAAAGAAACATTGTAGACAAATGGGTGATGAGATGTTATAAGAGGATCATATATGATATTATAAATTTTAATATTATTCTGGTATGAATTAATAACATTTTAAAAACATTATATTGGAGGATAAAACATGACCAACTAATAGGAAATGTGAGGTAAGTGATTTCATCTCAATTTCCACTCCATTGAGACATATTTGGTAATATGAACCTATTTAATTTTATGTGGTTTATAAATTGACCCTTTGAGTTATTTACCTTGAATATATATATACTAATTATGATTAGTGATTCAATTAAAGTTCCAGACCCAATAGGAATGTTAAAAGTAAAACTCAATCTTATTTATCTTCTTGATCAATTATATTTTTCTTCCATATCCATATTTTTTTTCAAAATGGTTTTAAAAAAGTATTTTATATTACTCAAATAATTTATTAAGGTATTTTTAAGTTATCCTTAAATTTTTACATGATTTAAAAGTAATCTATTTAATTTTTTCTTAGAAATTTCCTTTTCAACTTTTTTTTATAATAATTCAAAACAAATGTTTTCTTTTAATGAATACAATGTTAACAGGCTTTCCCACCACCATAAGAATTTTACAACCTTTAGCTAATTATATATGTTTTAAATAGTATACAAAGAAAAATCATAATACTTATTTTAAATGTTTAATTTCCATTTTAATCTATTCTTTAAAATAATCAATTTTACTATAAATTCTACTTTTTGATAGTCATCTCTCATCTCTTGATTATTCTCATGGGTGTTAACTTTATATTGAAACATTCACTTTCTTATAATCACTAAACATTACATTTAAATTAAATATTCATCATGTATATGATTATTTCCTAAACCATATACAATTTCTACATATGATTTTTTTACTTTGAAAGTTATTTGATTGACTGTGTAAATATTAATATTCAGTATTCTTCACTCAATACTATGATTTTTTGATAAGGAATACTATTCATGAATTAAATTTAACATGTTATATATGAGGAATGAATTGGAAATGCAGTGATGTATGGGGCCTAGAATTATATATCCCCTCGATGAATTGTAGGTATCATGAGACAAATCAGCTGGCCAAATTAAATGGGTTTTTACCCATGTTTTAAACTATCTTGGAACAAGGTATTGATGGTAGAGATATCATGATGTTTGACATCATGGAATCAAATAGTATAAATTTTCTCCATTGAGAATTTAGTTATTATTGTCCATGAGATCAATACATTGATATTATCCATGGATTCATTTTTTTCCTCATGTTATTAATTAAATGGAATGTGTTTTCAGTTATTTACCTTGGAAAATTGATTATGCTTAATTTACTCATGATTGCTTCCAGTGTATCTAACTCTTTCTGAGAATATAATATCACCAATTCACTTTTTTTCCTTTCCCCATAATATGAATAAGGATATTACAATTAATATCATGGATAAATGAATACTTCTTATGCTATATATTTTATATTTCCACAGTAATATGGGAATCATGTATGCATTTAGTTTTTAAAGAATACTAAAATGATCAATAATTTGGGATTATATCACTTATATTTATGAAAATGTAATAATATAGACATTAGATATGGGTTAATGGAGTTGGATTTGTTACATTTGGTGTCAAATCCAGTTTAATAAAAACATTGGGAACTATATTTTAAATAAACATATCTAATGTGAGAATTACGATAATCCCTTATAGAATTTGAAAACATATATCATTAGAGGTATTTTTATTTTGGATCAATATTCATAATTATTGTTATATGAGATTACTCAATATATTCCATTATTTAGTGATGGAACCTAACAGAAGAGAGAAATCAAAACCCATGGTCAATATAGGGATTCCCTACTGAGAAATCCAATGCAGTTATTGTCATATTTGAGAAGATTACGACCATATTAGAGATACTAACCTAGGTTATGTCTAATAAACATCCACATATAGAAAAAAATGATATTACATGACATGATACACCTATATTAAATCATTTCATGTGATAGAATCCTCCATATTTTAGTGTAACTACTAATCTAGTGGTAGCTGAAAAATGGATCAAGTATATGGAAAAGATATTTCTCAACTTAGGATGTAATGAAAGGGGAAAGGATATAATAGTAGCGTATTTTCTTAGTGGTGATGTTGATCAATAGGTATACTATAGATTATATATGTAATCTAGAGAGCAATATTGACCATTTTTTTGATGTCCTTAAGAAAAACCACTGAAGGGAACTGGTTTTTAAAAAAAAATTCCATTTAATGAATTAGTATAATGTTCCATAAAAATAGGGAAGGAATTTTCTAGATCCTATATCATTATGGGAAATCAAGAGAAGAATATATCATCTGATAACTATGAAAATGGAAAAGTATTAAATTAGAATATGGGAACAAATCAATTCCTATTATGTGAAAATTTCAGAAAGAAACATCCTAAAAAATGATTGAAGGTCACATGAGTTTGTTTCAAGTGTGGATATAAGGGTAATTTGGCTAATGGATGCAAGGGAAGGAAAAAATCAATTATTTATAGTAGTTCAACTATAGAGAAATGGGAAATTATTCACACCAAAACCCCAAGAGTCAAGGGAACATATCATAAAAGAGGCTAAGGGGAGAAGACCAAGATTATGTGATCCCTATAACTGAGGTTTAATTATCCAATGATATGATGGAAGATAATTTAATAATAGACTCAAATTTAGTTAATGATTTATTTAATTGTATATATTTATACTCTTTTATATCTTCTATGTTTTCTAAGAAAATTAGATATTTCAAAATCACCTTAAGAAGGAAGTTGTCAGTCAAAAATCATAGTATAAATCCCACTTTAACAAGGATGTGTAAATCAGTTCACATTATGACCCATAAACCTGACCTATTTGTAGGCTTGATTATTATTCCCATGGTTTATTTTGATATGAACCGTAGTATGAATTTTTATTCAAAATATAAGGAATAAATTTATTTTAAATATAAAGACATTAATATTAGTGATGAAGATATAAAATTCATTATCTTTAGAGGGGAGACTTCAACATCCTAGTCATGCCTACATCCACCTCCAATAGCTCTTTTGAATGAGATTCTTGGTGAGGAAGCGAAGAAAAAATCTATAGATGAAAAAGGAATCTTAAAATTGAATATATACCTATTATAAAGGTATAAATTAATGTCTTTCTTGAAGAATTACTTGTACATACACTAGAACATGAAGTTGAATTTTCTATTTTTAATCCCTAATACAAGGACAACATCAAATACTCTCTATATAATGACCATTGTAGAATTAGTGGATTTGAAGAAACAACCATTTGATTTGTGTAAAAAGGGATTCATATAAAATAATGTTTCATCTTATGGATACCTTGCTCTTTTTATTAAGAAGAAATATGGATATCTGAGGCTCTTTAGTGATTATAGGGAAATAAACATTATTATTATAAATAAAAAGTATTCTCTTCCTCACATTGATGAATTATTTGATCAAATTCATAGAGCTCAATATTTTTCAAATACCGATCTTCATTCTGCGTATCCTTAATTATGATTAAAGAAGTAAGATATTTCGAAGATAAAATTCTAAAAAAGGTATGGGCATTATGGGTTTTTAGTAATGACATTTGGATTAACTAATGCACAATCTATTTTTATAGATCTAATGAACAAAGTATTCAAGTAATATCAAGATAATTTTTATGTGGTATTTATTGATGATATCATGGTATACTCTAAAAACTTCAAGGGCCATGAGAATCACTTACGAATCACCACTGCGACTCCTAAAAGAAAATTATTTTATAGGAAATTTAGAAAGTGAGAATTTTAGATTTAGAAATTTTATTTTCTTGTCCATATTGTCTCCAAATATGAAATCTTAGTTAAAACTACAAAGACAAAAATTAGTCAAGGAATGAACTTAATCTATGAACATAACCAAGGTACAACTTTTCTTTGGTTTGATTCGTTACTGTCGATGATTTGTTAAAATTTTTCCTGATTGGACAACCCATTGACAAAGCTTACATTTAAATGGTTTAAGTTGATATAAAAAATGAATGTTCAAAGTGTTTTGGAAAATTTGAAAAGTATATTGGTCAATGCTTTGATTTAGACTCCACTGCGAGGAAATGATGGATTTTTGATATATAGTGATTCATCGAAGAATAGACTTGGTTGTATCCCCATGTAGAATGATAAATTTATTACATATGCATAAAGGTAGTTAAAGACTCATTAAATGAACTATCTAACACATGATATTGAGTTTTTAGACATAATATCTACTTTAAAGACATGGATACATTATCTCTATGGTGAATTATGTGATATATACACAGATCGTAAGAGTCTAAAATACATCTTCTCATAAAAAGAGATCAACAAGAGGAAAAGATGATAGTTCGATTAACCTAAGGACTATGATTTCTTAATACACTATCACCCAGGGAAGGATAATAAGGAAGTAGGTGCATTAAGTATGAAAGATCATAGAGTTCTGAACAAAATGAGGATTGAGAGGGATCCATGTTCATGGATTTAGTTGGAAAAAAGTTAGTTAGAGAAGGTTTATGGAAGTTGAAGATTTTTTTTTTCAAATGTATTATCTTTTATTGTCAAAGGAGTTAAAGAAGAAAAGAAATCACCTCACTTTGTGTTTTGTAAAATTTGGACTGACCATCGTATTCGGATAATTGGACTCACAATGCTTGAAAAGGTCCATCATATTAAGGATATGATGGATAGAAGAAAACGTTTATCAGATTCACACTAAATTCATAATGAAATGATTGATCGTAATAGGGACGAATCTGAGTCTATATGGCTATGATAAAATAAATGTGATGATTATTTGATGATATTGTATTTCTCATAAATAATAAGTATTATGTAAAACTTATGATGAAAGCTTGAAGAAAGAAAGTGGGAGTGTAAGAGATGCTGTCAATAATATCCAATATGATCATAATCATGGAAATCATATTCAGGTTGAGCATGAAAGAAATATTTTGTTGGAGGAATGGGAAGATACAATAATTTCCATTGTAATTCATACGATGCTGAATCTGATCTCAAATTTATACAAAGTCATGATACAAACATATATTTGTGAATTAAGAAGTTTCTAAAGTTGAAGCTATTGACACCAGAGCATCGTATTAAGTGCTCCATCATATTCATCAATGAAAGAATTGTTCTCATCAAGACTAGTGGTAAAGAAAGTAAGAAATTATTGAAGTCGATTTAGAATGCAGTGATAGAGGTTGATCAAAAATTCAGTGAACCATTTATCAGGAAATACATGAATTTGTCTTCATCATAATGAGATAGTTTGTAATGTCAATTTTAACTGGAATCAGAATTGAGTTTGGAAAGAGTGTGAAGGATATGGTTGAATTTTCTGTCAAAAGGGGGATCTTGGAATTTGAAGATTGGGAGGACTTGTGGAAAATGTGTGAAACTAAAGTTAATAGTTTTTAGTCAAAGAAAAATCCAAAATATGCAAATCCTTGTAGAATTAAGTTGATGTGTATCATATTCAGAAGAGAAAAAATATCTGATTTTTTTTCAAAGGATTTCATCAATTGGTTAAAAAATACTTATATTGGAGTTGATATTGGATAATCAGCCTAAAGAAAAGAAAGAGTCGAAGAAATTGAATAATTTTGAAAGAATATGTTATCTTCATCATAATGGAGAAGGTCATATTGAAAAAAAAATATGGACAGATTTTATTTCATCTGGTGTAGAGAAATGTAATGGAGAAATCATATTAGGAAATCTAAATGAAGAAATGGAATCAGACCAGGGTTTGCAAACAAGATATGTCTATTCCTTCTTGCATACAGCTGATACGAAGAATCAAATTAAAGGAATTGTATTGGGAAAATCATAATCAGTTTAGTGTTTGTGAAGAAAGTTAGAAGAGAGTTGTTGAGATTAGAATATTTGAGAAGGATCGAGAATAAATGATAAGAGTTGATGAATTCATAGATGCACCCGAAATTCAAGGATACATGAAAATTTGGAAAATTTGGTTGAGTGGGAAAGTTTTCAGGATTCCCACCCAAACCACTTTTGGGTCACCTATAAAAGGTGAAAAGTACATTGTACTTGACTGATGACGGGTGCACTATTCACGAGAAGAGAGAGAAGCTCCAAAGTTCAAGGGAAAGAAGAAGAGGTTTCCAGGTTATTTTCTTGAAGAAGAATTTCTAGATAGAAGTAAAAGAAGAAGATAAAATATTGCAATATATTCATCTGATCTTCATATTTATCTAATTATCATATTCTACTGGTCTTCATATTCAAATAGTCATTGTATCAGGATGGATAATCAGAACGAGACTTTTATATTGGGATTTTTGGACTGAGGAAGAAAGTTTTTATATTTTTCTCAACCATATTTTGATAGAAATATATTTTTCATATTAGGAAATCAGACTGGGAGATTTTGATTAGGAAATTGGACTAAGAAAATCAGACTGATAAAATCATACTAGCCATATAAGATTGGGAAATCATATAGAGTTTTATATCAATAGTCCTCAAAGTTATTACCAGATTATGAGTAAGAAAGTGAATAATTTTTTTAAAATAATACTTTTGTGGAAGTTGGTAAAGAATAAAATGCAATTGTGTTGTTACACAAACTTTGTATTACATCATTTTTACTAGAGATAGAACGTGCGCTATTGGATTGTTTTCATAGTGCTACACGAGTGAAGGGGCATATCCTACTTGTTGTATTTCACACAAAATATTTTTTTTCTAGTGGATTTTATGGTATTGTACTATTTCCAAATTATAACATAGACATCTTTATTCTTATTCAATATAGAACCTTAAAAATACTTGTGTTCCTATGGATGTGTGTGTGATTTGTTTTTAGTAGATATTGAAATCTTTAAAATGAGGTGAAGGTTGCTTCATTTGCATGAAGACATAAAAGAAAATATTATCACATATTCACCCTCCCCCTCTCAGTGATATGATTATATTTAATAGGAATTTACAATTAGTATCATAGGTTAGGTTACCTTTACTTATTCCTTACTGATGTTTTGAAGAAAAGTTGATAAAGAATATGAATTGTGTGAAATACAAGGGAATTTTGATTTTTGATGGAAATAATTATCGTATCTGGAAAGATATAATTTTTACTTATCTTGTTTCTATTAGATATGATATTATTGAAGCCAAAACAGATGGGTTTCCTCCTATTGATGAAAAAGTTCCTCTTACATCTATTGATAAGAAGAATACTGAGAATAATGAAAGGGCCAAGAATGATTTATTATCATCATTTTTTGAAACTGAATTCTTAATAGTGAAAGGTGTTTACACAACCAAAGGTATATGTGACAAATTGAAAAACATATACAAATAAAATAAAAAAGTGAAGAAGAAAAAATTACATATCTTGAAGCTGAAGTATGAATATTTAAAAATGGGTGAGAATGAATCTATTGGGGACTTCTTTACCAGGGTGAATGACATTTGTATCACTATCATATGTCATGGCGAAAAGTTATAAGATTATACAGTTGTTGAAAAGATCATATGAATTCTCACCAATAAGTTTGATGCTAAAGTTTCTTAACTAGAGAAATAAAAAGGGAATCTTCCCTTGAAATGCTTTGAATATTGATCCATTGGTCACTTCATGGCCAATTTTCCCCGAATAAATATTGAAGAAGAAAGTGATAAAGAAGAAATAAATCCAAGAAGATTGTGGAAGAAACATGGTGAAAAAGTAAAATCATATTCCATAGGGAAAGATAAAAAAAATATCCAAATATAAAAGGAGAAATTTCTTTTCTAAATATGAAGAAGAATAACACAGTAAATTTGAATCCAAAAATTCTACTGATATTTTTGGTGAGAATACTTTTATGCAATAATAAATGATGAATAATTCAGAAGTAGCAGTTTTGATGAAGAAAAAATTCAACTTGAAATGAATTTGAAAGAAGAATTGAAATAATGTTTGAGAAATATTAGAAGATTGAAAAAGAAAAAAAAGTTGGAAGATGAATGTTCCTCAATAATTCAAGAAATATTTTCAGAAGAGACGAACAAGATTCTGGTAGAGATTGGTGATTGTTGGGTCCTAAAAACTCCACATCCAAGATGAAGAAAATTCAATCGATCTCGGAAATGGGTATAAATAAAATGATGAATAAGATTGTTGAAAAATTTTCAAAGGAAGGGAGATAGAAAAATGAAAATTCCTTTGAGGACCACCACTCTGCATGGCATTCCGTGACTTCACAATGCCATCCGCAAACCAAATGGTTCGTGGAAAGAAGGTGACGACACCAGCTCATGCAAACTATGTTGTTGGTGGAAGAGAGGTGGTGAATTTCACCCCTGCATATGAAAACTGCTGTGAACTGTATCATTAGATAAATGAAGGTGAAGAAACTCACCCCCTCATATCATCCCTATAACTCAACAGTTTGTGGACAAGGCAAAACCAATAGTTCCCTGTGAAAAAGACGAAGTCGTTCATGGAATTGAGGCAGTGATTTTCACCACCGTGAACTGCATGCCTTTATTGAATGAGTCATCCATGGGCCGAGTGATCTCTCCATGGGATTCCAAAAAAGGTTCTGTGAGATCCATATATCTAGCCTCCCTGACACTCTATAAAAGGTCCCTTAGGGAGCTGAGGGGAGGGACCAAACTTCAGAGGATTGGATAGATTTTTGAAGATATCAATCGACGAGAAACAATCCTCTTCCGATTAATTCCCATAGGTATAAACCCACCACATAGAAAAAAAGGTAAACATAATATTAATTGGTAGATCATGAACCTAATTGGAGAATCGTGAACCATATCCCAGTGGTGAATGAAATTACTGCAAACTTAAGGATCAATGCCTCTTCTTTACTCTGGTGCACCGCGTAGCACAAGGCTAAACGGATGGAACCCTATGCTGCATATCACCTCACTACGTGGATAGAACGCAGTACTACATAGTATCATGCTACATGTCCATAAATTGGTACTGTGTAGAAAAAAAATACACGGACCGCATACAGGTATGTGCACCATCATGGTACACGAATAGTACCTCCACCTATGTAGCAATATGCTATGCGGGGAGGTCCCCATACTGCATGAAAAAACTATATGCCTTATGGGGTACCTTAGGATATTCTATTCTCTGACTTCAACCATATCCTTCAATTTATATCATACCCTTGATAGTCCCTCTGCGAACCATTCCAACGACATCAGGAGAAATCCTTTTCCAATGCTACCTGGACCCATATGATAAAACCTCCAAGCACATCAGTGTGCCAATTTTAGTTTACATACCAATGGTTAGTGGAGTCATGTGGGTAATCCTCTCAATGGTTCAGTTCCTCATAATGTTCCTATGTTTACATTCTCATGGTAACATGAGGACCGACCTTGGGATACTCACATGTACCTCCCCATTCTAGGGATCAAGGTTAATCACTGGATTTTCCATTTAATGAGGGATAGTGACAGGTCAAATGGATCATGATTTCTTCTTCTTTTGATGAGGAATGATGCTTCTCCCCTTTCCCCGAACTCATTTTAGGTCACTCCTCCTGAGGTAAGTCCCTAACCTTTCTGTGGGAGGTGGTTCTCTTGCTCCTCTTAGGCACATCCCAAGACACGCTTGGATAGATAATCAGATGTGGTTATAATAGATATCAACATGGGAGAGGAAATTGGAACATTCAAATCCCCCTATCTCTCTCTCTGTTTGGGCTCTAGTACAATCTATTATCATATGATGTGGGATATGCAATATTCAGATCCACTACCTCCTCTTATTTCTCACACGGAGCATGAATCGCGTGGTCTTTGAGGTTGGCGGTGATCATGACATCCACATAACCTCAAAGAATGGGACTCCTCTTAGGTATAAACCCTAAATTAAATGAACTATGAGAAATATGATTCCCACCCCAAATAGGATACATAGGATTCCCATCTAAGGCCCGAGCTCAAGGGACATTCTCCTTAGAATTCAATCCCAAAAAAATTCCCCCAAACTCACAAGGGAATCTTCTTCTGGAGTAAGCCCCGACTTATTTCTCTCAAATGAACAGCTCCCAAATGAAATCCCAAATAATTCCCCCATAAATTGGCCGCCTCAAGGGTGTAATTCTCAAGTCAAACCAAACTAAGAGGGATTTGATTCCTAACCAACAGGGATACGTAGAAAGACTTCATAAGGTCCAAAACCGACACCCAAGTCAACCTAATGTTATTCAAGCCACATCCCTGGTAGGGTCATATTCACCAAGGAGATCATATCTCTTCTGGAAATCCCAGGCCACCTCAGTGTAAGCCTTTAATTGAATCTTGACTAGGATTCTTTCAACTAAATGTACTTTCCACATGATTTTAAACTACATGGATAAGTCCTCGTCAAATAACCTTAAAAGGTGATGTGTCCAGTTAAGCAACACTAAACTATGTGTGTTTTTATTCTTCTCATGATGATATGTAGGAATCCCATCTTATGGGTTTGTCCCGAAAGCGAAATAACTTTTATCCCCTGAATGATGATAAAATAGAGAACGCCACAACACATGGCTTAAACTAGAACTGTCTTAGTAATTCCTGATCCATGTATATCCATGATTGATTTTGTAACCCAGGGGTAATCCATGGACACATACTTGGGAAATAAACAAGGATTCATGAAAATATGAACATTTCCTAAATTTATAAGAGAATCCCAGAATAAGAAATAATTCCCCCCAAAAGGGTGTGATGATCTAAACCTTCCGTCCTCTCGACCAATGGATTCATATTGTGTCTTTGGCCAAATCGTCATACAATGATCACATTCATTTGGGAATAAGGTCTATGAATCATGGATTAAAGGTTCATTGGGTGTTTCTACCTTTGTGAATAAACCCATTAGAGACCATCAGAGTATATATTATTCGACGTGGGATGATTGCACAAACACTTAACTTCTTTCAATTGCCCGCTAAGGCCATTAAAATGTAACAACTCCTTCGCAACATAAAAAGGACACACTGCCTAGTCTATGAGGGAACAATTTCTCACAACAACTTTATGTAAATAGGATATGACATGAATTGGGTCGAAACAAAAATGGTGAACCTGACATGAATCCTTCACCAAGGTGGCGAGTTACCCAACCTAAAACCCCTTTCGCATTCAAAAGGAAGAGGGAAAATCAAGATTATCAATTTTACATATGATCATGAGAAGATACTTTGATGGGGTTTTGTTATCTGTATATTTCATATATATTGCGGGCATTACACATAGCTACCTTCAATCCAATGGTGTCCCAATAGTTTTCTCAGATGCACATGTCAACGACCACACAGGAAGCTAGGTCCCCAATGAAGAACAAGACTCCCTTACCAACCCAGCATCTTCAACACTAGGTTTCAAACACGTTGACAATATATTAAAACCAAAATGGTACTATCCCTATCTTGGAGGCTGCAAGGAAGGCCCTCAAATCGGTGAAAGCTCACCAGCCACCTTTTCAGTCATAAGAGGAAATCCAACACTGGATGACCCCACTGGCTATCTCAAATTGTTTCGGGAGCCTGTCCCCATAATGAAACAATGAATACATCCCTTATCTCAGGGAGGTGGATGATGTCAACACCAATGAATTCATCCCATATGCATAGGAACCCTGATCGAGGTCTCCTGGTGGAGGACATCACCACCGGTGGAGTACAAACAAATATCCTTACTCTGAAGAGGATATCATGATGAGGGAACCTACTGATGTCCAATAGACACGGGCCTATCGGGATTCTTGCCAAGGGTGGAGAAGAAAAAATCAAGATCAGGTCATCAACTCGATTCCTAAAGAGGAGATCCTCCACACAAACGTGGTGACATACAACGGGAAGACATACAATTCTGACCCTTCTATTGAAGACCTTCATAGAAATACAGTGTAAATCTATGAGTGAATTCATATCCTCACTCTTTCCTATGAATACCCCCAATGAAATAGGGTGGAATAGTAAGAGTAAACACACATTCCTTCTAGTTCTCACTAGTCCCACCACATTGGAAGAATGGAAAATTATAGGTGGATGCAAATCTCCACTGAAACACAAGAATCCCATCATCCAAATTAGATAGTAACCAAATACAAGCAGGTGAAAGTTTCTAGTGATTCATACCAAACCCTCCATCTAAATAGGGAGTAAAAATACGAGAAGTTATACAATAATACCAATACATATGAATCCAACCGGTCAAATACAGTGGAAATCAACAGGAAGATGAAAATTCCTTCCAACCAATACGAAGCCCCCAGTCAAATACGATGGCATGTAAATATAAGCAGAGTCAAATTCCTATGGATTCACATCAAGTCCGTGAGACAAATACAGTAGAAAATGAGAAGACTCAAATTCATTCTTGAAAATATAAATCCCACTAGTCAAATACTATGGAAATCAGAGAAAGTAGTCGGTGTATCCCGACAAAAAGTCATGGGTATACTGTTTCAATTCCCTGGAAAAGTATAATTACCAGTACCCACTAGAAACTCATGGAGGGAAAGAGCAGGCACAAAATCTTCCTCCAATATCGGAATGGGAATTTATACCTATTCTATAAAAATATGTATCTCATCACATCCTAACAATGATAGAGGATCGAACGTCGATTCCAAACCATATCCTCCAAACTTGTTAATACATCATTGTATTGGTGGAAAAAAAGAGGAGTCAAGCCCACGATCTTGTTTCCTCAGGTGGGGCGATTCATCCAAAAAATAAGATGGTTACTCTGGAGCAAACTTGCATCCCTATTTTAGTCCATGAGGGTAGATGAATATATTATGTGATATAAGGACAACTAGATCGGGAACAAACACCCGTTCCAACCAGGGGACACCGGTCCAATGTGGTGTCCAATCCAGGGCATGAATATATCCCTACCATAAATCAAGATGCTCGTCGAAATATCCTGGATACATCATGGGAACCAACCAAACATGGACCCATATATAAAGGCCATTACCAATAGTATGCATCCTCAATTGCCTTCATGAGATTACCCAAAAATGAAATATGCCAAATGCAGTTGTAAAATGAAGATAACATTCATGATTTTACTCTACTAGAAGATGGAGTTATTGATGATATAAGACATCTATCAATAGAGGATCAAGATACTAGTGATCCATTACCAAATTACGGAAGGGGTGGTAGAGGTTGTGAAGGTCCTCCCTACAATGTTTTTACCAGCAGCTCTGAATGTCCTCCCCAAAGCACCCATGGGGGCATACTCCGTGGTCCAGAAATAATCGATCATGAGAACCTATATACCAATGAGTGTCAGGGTAGCCCTCCCCTTGACCAGAATATCGTATAATAAGAAGCTCCTACCCTTGATGTCATCTACCCTGATGGTCCTCCCTAAGGTATATGCTATAGATACGATTCTCCCTATAGTTGGACATCAATATATCATGGTAGTCATCACCACGATGACAGTCACTGCGATGACCCTCCCTACAATGACACCAAAAAACAAGATGGTCCTCCCCTCATTACTGTACATCTTGAAGGTCCTCCTTAGAATGTACATAGTAGATATTATCCCTACATCCAGATCTATAATAGTATTCCTTACCATAATATAAGTCATTGTGAAGGACCTCCCCTCAATGACACTGGGCAGCAAGAAGGTCCTCCCCTTACTGTGGTCCACCCTGAAGGTCCTCCCTAGGGTATACACCATAGAAACTCTATCTGCGGTTAGACACTAAGACATGATGGTAGTCCTCACCATCATGACACCGATTGCGAAGGCCCTCCCCACAATTAAAATTTACACCGATGAGAAGGTCCTCCCCCTAATGATACAAATATGAGATGTCCCTCATATTCTGAGGCACTTGGATGGAAATGGTCAGATATTCTAGAAACACTATCAATGACAAGTAACATCCTTTCTTATTATAGAGATGACCCATGGAAACACACATCATCTAAGACACCCCACACTATTCATGCATCAAATAAATTTATACTAGCCTTTCTATGGATGAAATCATAAAAAAACATCCAAGTTGGGAAGAACAAGTAGAGGAACCCCTGGTAGAAGAACAAAGGAATATGTTCCTAGTCATAAGGCAATGATATAGGGGTGACATACTGGTTATGTTTTGGACTATAACCACTTCTTAGTTCTTCATTCTAAAAGTGTTATTAGAAGAATATATTCACAACATTTTTCTTAATTTTTGGAAGAATCTACTCAATTTGAAAATGAAATTTCTGCCTTATGAAGGGTATGCAGATCATGTCAATATATTGGGGGATATTCGATGGAAAATTGACCTAAAATCCATTCCATATGCATGATATCCGTGATAATAAAAGAAAAAAGAAAAAACTTGAGTCGACTTACCTCCACGCACTACAAAAATTACATTGCCTCATTGGTGATTCCCCATCTGGTGTTCACATCTGAGGGTGGGGAGAACATGGAGATATACACTTCACCCCACGTCTCGTCCAACAGAACCCATTGGAAATGACACCCTGCAATGTCATAATCCCAAGATAGAAACCAAATGAAATATCTATTCAAGAAAGGTTTCCCTCTTGACAAGAAGTTTCCTTGAGTAAGTCTCAAAGTGTCAGGCCTGATGAGAGAAATCCATAAAAAAAACTCCTAAACAAAGACACTGAGAACATTCAACTGGCTTCTCACCTAAGAGAATCCAACCAACGAGCACTGATCATGTCCTCGAAAGAAAATAATTCACATGCATATCTGGCACCATATCTGGCTCACACATACATTGGAATATGCGATATCAAGAAGGCGGTCATAGCAGAAGCAACCACTGAAGCACGAGATCAGTCCCAACCCATGGGGTTGGGGGAATTTTTAACAAAAAATTCCACCTTAAGACCGAAAAATCAGGTTTGTCGCATAATAATAAAGGAATGGGAGAAACCCTAGACCACTGGGCTAGGGGAATTTTTACCTCAAATTCCCACCCATAAGACATATGTATTCTCCCATATAGGGATAAAGACAACTAGAGAGGTTAACCATTCTACCCTACCTCATGATTCAGGTCCCTAGAGATGAAGCCATACAACAAGGTCATATGAGGAATCCCTTCAAATCAATCTCCACCAAGAAACCTAAAGAGCATCAAAAAATGGTAGGAGAAGATTTGACAAGGGATGTAAGACGCCCACCTACTGTTCCGAACCTGGTAAGCCACCTCCAATATGGTATGCATCAGTGAACATCATAGATGTTGATCCTATAGACCTTACTAAATATAATCCAAATGATATGGATGCGAGAGAATATGGTTCCCTTCTTGAGTTTGTCCCCACCAATCCTGAAGGTGTGCACACTCATAACTAGAGGGTCATCTTAAATTTGGGCACTCCCTCAGCTAATCCCTCATTGCCTCCATCGTGAATCCCCAACAAGGAGAAAAATAAGAGCAAGGTTGAATACAACCGACCTCTTCCTCCCAATACAAAGTCATCCCTGATGCTCGAAGATAGGTTCTCCTGATAGGAGGAATAAATGAAAGTTCTAAGAAAAATCAATGCTAAGTTACTACAAGAAATCCATCCTACCTAATATGTTCCTTAGGTATAGCGTTATAACACACTTCCAATAGTGGTGACTTTGACACTAGGGATCATTTAGATAGATGAAGAAAGACCAAAAATCTTATTCAAGGTAGTTTCAGGACCATTAGTCTACCTAAATCTAGTCCTGATATGATATCAAGATTCCCCCCCATTGGGGAAGAAACCAGAACAAATTCTAGAAAATCCACAAAGGATGCCCTTGGTTGGGTATTTGCCTTAAGTTCCAGCAGCACTGACGCATCCAATCTTGCCCCCTACGACACTCGATCATGCTCAAATTCAACAGTACATGCATCAATGTCTCATGAATATCATCGAGTCATTAAAAACTCAATTAGAAGCCATGGAAGGGAAAAGTTCTCTAATAAAACTAGAGCAGAAGCCCTACCTCGACTGGATGAGCCCTATCCTATTGCTACAAAATTTAGAGAACCCCATATTCCCAGTGTTTAATGGACCAGGTGACATAGAGAAACATCTAATGCATGATGCATCTTACTATGATCCCATTATGGGAACTATGGAACAATAAGAAGCAACAAAACTCAGATGCTTTCTGAGAACCCTGCAAGGTTTAAACTTTGTGTGGTATACCATCTTACTAGATAATTCGATTACAGGCTGGGAGGACCTCTGACACCAGTTCCTATTTCAGTTCAGCTATACCTTTCCAAAAACAATAGTTAGTGACCTCATGAGCTGAAAAAATGAGATAATTAGAGAGTTTCAAACTTAATTTCCAGATGGAAGGGTCTAGCTTACTCCTTGAACCATCTGCTCCCCCAAGATGAGTTGCTTTCCTTGTGAATCTATAATCTCTGTGACGAGATGTGAGCACCTATCATCCCAGTGAAGTATACAAGTTGGTTCTGGGACTTCTCCATAATTTCTCAAAGGATAGAATATATCTTTCGATGGACAAATCTCAAGTCTTGAGCAGCCCCATCAGCCCCAATAAAAAGAGCGAGAAGAGCTGAAGTGACTTATGTCATGATTAAGCTACCCCCTTCAGCAACCCCATCTCTAAGGCCCACACCAAACTGTGTGGGGATGTTGGACGTTAGAAGCCACCCTCACCTCATCAAGATGAGCGAAGGGGTTCCAAGAGGAATCAATTTGAGGAATAAATAAAAAAAGTGTATTCATTCCAGGATGACCAAGTCTGTGGTTACTTTATAGCTACCATGAATTTAAATTTTCTTCTACCACTAGAGCCTAAGAGGGATGATGAAGTAATTCTTGATGACCGAACAAATTACTATCCCTTCCACTAGATATTGGGGCATAACATCTAGGAGTGCTTTATGTTTAAGGACTTCCTGCAACAAATGATAGATTCCAGAAAAGTCAAGATGGAACCAATTCCAATGCAAGTGGGATTTGTTTCCACCACTGACCAGAAAAAAGAAGGGGAGTGACAAAAATTTGTTAACAAAAAGGATCAAAAGTTCAATAGTTAGATGAATTGGAAAATAATGAACCGATTCCATGGTATCCTCCAAGTGAAATTAAAGCATCTTATTATTGTAACTCCCCGTACCTAGAAGACCGGAGCCGGTGCATTATTTTAATACATTGTAATGATTACAAGGAATCAAATCCAAAAGGACTGAGTAGATTATTAGTTTTGGAAAACCAGATAAATAAATAGGTTCAACATTAAAACATGAAAATAGATAAAACATATAAGTTTTAGTGGGAACATCCACCACTACAAGATTATCCCTACAAGTTAGTCATAATAAACTTCTTCATGTCCAGATAAAATGAAACATAAGAAAGAGGTGAGCTCAGATGCTCAGTAAGGGTAAGAATTACAATGGAATATATAATAAACATAAACATTAGGCATGGTGAATAACTAAAAACACATTCCTTTTAAAAATAAACTTGAACATAATATAAAAGGAATATGAGTTGAGTAGATATTTATATAATAAAACATAATCATGGGTATTATACTAGTCGAATAACCAAATAAACTATGAATTTATAGATTCATATGGAGGGAAATGCACATGATATAAATTCTAAAATATATTGTCAAGGCCTTGGACAAGACATACAAAAAATTATTAAGGTCTTTCCCAAAACCATATCCCAAAATGGGCAAGGTCTTGTCCAAGTCAACATCTATTTCTCTCATGAAACCTATCGATTCATAGAGAGGCTATAGTAGGACCCAACCATCACATACTAAGTCCAATTGATTACTCATATGAAAGGGGAGAACATAATTAACATATAAATTCATATTGAAACTAACATATGAAATTTTAATAACTTCCCCAATCATTGAACATAAACACTAACCATTCAAAATAATATGGTGAATGGTATCAAGATAACACATACATAGTCAAACTAATCAGAAAATCTTAAAAAACATATTGTAGATGATATCATAATAGATAAAACTTAATAAATTACAAGATTCAACAAATTATATTCATATATATGAAGATATTTTTAAATGAGACCACTAACAAATTGTTGAGGAAATAATCCTTAAACATTCCAAAGTGTCCCATACCACCTTGAAACATTCAAATAATAACCCCTTAGAATATCATGAGAATAAGGATACTCTTTATATGATATACCCAAGGTAAGTACATACACAACATTCATGGAATGAGTGGTTAACAAGGCATATATTTCATAAAAGTTAATGTGAGATGATAAAAATACTTTTACTTTTGAAACATGATTTATTTTGAAAAATAATTTGTATTTGAAAAGAAATCAGATTGTAAACATGTATATCCTAGAAAATAAAAGGAAAGGACATTGAAATTATATTCTAGGCATAAATTATGTCTTTATTAAGTTAACTCATGTAAAAATAGTTCTTAAGAATCTTTAGAAATAACACATTTTAGTGCATTTTAAGGAAAGCATTAAAGAAAATTTTAAAGTGGAATGGCCTGTTTGTTTTCTCAAAACCAGAAATGAACCAAGATCATTTTTTATTATAAAATGAGTGGTTTTATAAAAATAATTATGGATTAAAAAATATTATAGTGTGAACTTGAAAATAGGAAAGAATTTGATAAGTTCCCTTGAATTGTGATTGTTTATTTGGAAGAAATTTTAAATGATCCTTTTAAAATATATAAATCCCCATAAAATAAAGAAGGACTATTGTTGGTAAACATATATAGAACATTAAAACATAATTTATGTGGATTAAATAAGAATAAATAATAATTTAATTTAGTTAAGTAGAGAATAAGAGTAACCTAAATGAAAATGGAGGTTCGGGTAGAAATCCCTTACCATGTTGTAATCGATCAATTCGTATGCCACAAAATTAATAATATTAAAATGATACATTTAATACCATGATAATAAAGAGATTAATGATACGATACATCAATGGACAGTATAAATACACCATACACAAGTAATATTAGTGAATAAGGAACGTCTCACAAAAATGGATGTGATATGAGGAAACCCTTACCTTAAGTCTGATGGTGTTCTTCACTTGATCTTAGTGTCCTGGATAACCAAATTAGATTCATTAATTAATATTTCTAGAACCTATTATTTATTTAATTTATTTATTATAACCTTATTAAGTTCAATCATGGCCTTCTTTATGGGTTTAAAAATCCAATTTCATTATTTGGGAGTGTTTTCTTCCATGGTTTTCATGATCAATTTACTTATATTTATGTACTGATAAACATGTAGAATGAGAATGGTTATCCTGAATAGAAGTTTTATGTTATTAGTGAACAACCAAAATATTAAATTTTTATAAAATTCATTTTTTTATTGAGAGTGAATATGAATAATTATATAAAACTTTAATGGTAATTTTTTGGGTTAATTGGTGGTTTTTGATCACAATGAACTCACTTTGATTTATAAATTAATATCACATGTACAAAATATTCCATAACCTTAAATAAGTTAATATATATATATATATATATATATATATATTATAGTCTATTTCAACCATAAAAATGGTTTCATTACCTGAATTGAAGATGTAAATAGAAATTGAAAACCCATCATCCTTGAATGTGATAAATTTACAAATCTTAGATGGTGTTTTCATTTTTAGTATAAAAGAATGGGAAATGGGAGATGATGATGAATTATTAAATTTTCACAAAAAAAAAATCCAGTAAATGTAAGGTACTAGAGTTATTATAAAATTTTTATGAAAGTAATGGAGTAAAGAAAATATAAAATAAAGGAACTCGAAATAAAAGTAAAGTTGAGAAATCCCTTATGAAAATTCAGCAGCCTAACAATGTCGCTTAAAAATTCATAAAATATTTTGATAAGAGAAAAATGGTATCTCATAATTTTTTCATAATATGGATTGTAAGGGAGATATTCAATTACATATACCAATATAAGATAATTGAAATTAAAATATAATAACATAATAAGTGTGCTTGAAAAAAAGAGAGATTTTGAGACAAAAATTCTGCAGCATAACGACTATACAACATGGTTTTAGAAAACATTAAAAAGAGAGGGGACATGGGTCACCCATTCATAAAAGACTCATAAAATATTATTGGGACATAATAAAATATAAATAAGAACATAGTATGAAAACTTGAAATACATACCACATAAAAGAGAACTTGAAGCAAAAGAATTGAAAAGAGGAATTTACCTCTTGAAGTAATCTTCCTTGAGAGCCTCTTTAGGGGAGTGGTTTTTGTCTTTTTATGATACCAAGGTTTTCTAAACATGGGGGAAGATCTTGGGAGGATATTTGATCATAATTTAGAAAATGAACAAGGCTTTAGAAGATTTAAGAGAAGAGGGAGTGAGTGGGGGATTTTATTGTGGAGGAGAGGAGTGAATTTTGAATATTTAATTCATTATTTAATTATTTTTCTCAAGACAAGAAATAGTTTTTGATAGTTGTGACCAAAAATTGTAATAATTTCATGTGTGTTAAAACCAATTGTCATTTAAATTATCCATAAATCAAGCATGATGCATAAATTCACTTATTTAGTATATTTTGTAAATTATCGAATTTCACTATTCACAAAAAATTCAAGTATTTCAGAAAAATCCCAAAAATTCACCCGAACCATTTTTAGACATTTAGAATTCAAAAATTAACACCATTTTTTGAAAATAAATTTCAATTTTTTAAATTTAATTTTTAAATAAAATCATAATTTATTCGAAAAAAGAACATTAAAACTATAACTCGTTTTATAACACCTTGAAAAATTAATCAAATACAATAAAATTACCTTATAACCATAAGAAAATAAAATAAAAATTTATGATTATATTTTATGAAAATAAATTTCCATTTTAAATTATTAAATTAATCATAAAATTTTAGTTAAAATATTTACGACATACAAAAATACTGATACTTATACTATAATCGTTTTTCATTTTTAAGATGCATAAATTGTATTTATATATTCATGGGTAAAGTTTCTATTTTTTTGGCCAATTTACTATTCATTACTATTCATAAGTGTATGTTACTATTCATAAGGGTATGCTACTATTCACAAAAAATAAGTTTT
Organism: Viscum album; assembly: GCA_963277665.1. Classification (NCBI taxonomy): domain Eukaryota; kingdom Viridiplantae; phylum Streptophyta; class Magnoliopsida; order Santalales; family Viscaceae; genus Viscum; species Viscum album. Next base: position 1,852,792,490 of record OY728129.1, on the reverse strand, counting down.
TCTTATTAGACTCTAAATATCTTACAAAATGCAACCATGTATGTTAGTTTTTCGAAATTCAAATCAAAGAGGTGGAAAAATTATGTTTACTTGGCTAGGTTATAAAAAAGTGGTGTTTAATAGAGACTTAGTGTTCCACGAATCCTATATTAAATCTATTTGTAAATTATTTGGGTGTTATATTGTCCCCACCTTACAAAAATTTCATCCTCTAAATTTGAAATTGAACTTCAAAAGTTAATGGTTGATACTTGAAAATTCCCTTATGGGAAACCCACATCAAGAATATGGTTAAAATATCAAATTAATAAAAGGAAAGGGAAATACACCAGTTACTACAAAACAACACATTCTTATTGGATATCATGGTCATGGAAGAATAACCAAACCACCATTTAGTGACATTAAACTCTAAAACCCCATATAATGATCAACTTAAACCATTTTGTAAATGGTTAAAATATTAAAAAATATAATGATTTAACACATTATAGTGAAGGTCGCTAAATTTCCAAGATGAACTTATCATTAAACCTTAATCAACAAGAAGAAGCTCTAAAATTCACATTCCAAACATGTGAATAACTTCATCATGCATCCTCTTGAAATATGGTAATAACTTGAATTACTATAAAAACCATATTGGAAACATACATTCTTCCAAATTCTTTAAGTAAGATACATGTTATTGGATATATTTCTTAAATCCAAAGTATTGTAAACTCCATCGATGATAGAATAGACCACTTATCAAAAAGTCAATAATTAGTACTTATCCAAATCAATCATTTTTTCATCATTATCTCAACACCATATATATATATATATATATATATATTAAGGGTTGTCCTTCCATCAATCATGTTTTTTTCTAAAAATAATATCTTTCTACTGAATCCCTTTTCTTTTGTACCATTCATCATACAACCTAAAATCCTTAATGAAATAGTACTATAGTACAATCCTTATATATCTCATAATTCTTATAATAAGAATATTATAACCACATTCTTGAATCCAAAAGCATAAAAATATTATTTATTCTACTTCAACTATAGTAACATCATAATCTTGACCTTGATCCCTTTTCTTTTTCGGAGAGATATTTCCATGATGCTTGGGATGTTAATTTTTGTAGTTCCCCATATCCTTATAATTGAAGCATTTAATATAGGAAGATTCGTTCCTTTTATTTCAATTATGAGCATGGTGGCATTTTTCTCTACACTTGAAGCAAACTCCTTTTCCTCTTAAGCATATACCAAGGTGTTTCCTTCCAAAATTATCACATGTGGGAAAATACATCTTTCCCTTATTCCCTTTATACGTGTTTTTCTCTATCACCCTCTTCTTATTTTTTACATACCTTTCTAATACATGATACTATTTCTACATATGATTAGGATACTTGGGATACAATCTTCCTTTGAAATGATGGATTAATACCATTAGAGATATGATCCTTATTACTCTTTGCATCACATGCATTAGTGAAGTTCTAATTCCTTCTACTAGGAACTATTTATAATCAATTCAATATTATATATTAACTCATAACATTATGAACTCTATATATCTATAAAAATGGTATACCACATAACATAAATTTATGCATCATAAATCCTAAAACCATATACTCTGGTTACTTTGAGGGCATAAATCCTTCATAATTGTTTGTAATAATATAATGAATTTTCCAAAGCATATCCCCTGGGAGTGTCGAATCAGGATTACAGTAAGGCCCTCTGTTGTGCACTAGTTCCCATTCGAGTCTAGATCAAAACAGTGTTTTTAGGTTTTACCCCTTGATACATCTGTGCTAGATCCACCTATACTTGTTCGTATATAGACATGGATATATTTTCTTGATAAACTACACAATCTATTCCTTTCCAAAATTATAGTATTTCATTGTATTCTTATCTCCAAAGTCTATCTTAGGGTTTTTTTCACTAATCTACTTTTTCTATATCTAGTTCCCATATTTTCTACTAAACTTCCGCTGATACCAATTGTAATTCCTCGTCCCAGAAGCCCAGAGTCGGTGCATTATTTTAATACATTGGAATGATTACAAGGAATGAAATCCCAAAGGACTGAGTAGTTTAATAGTTTTGGAAAACCAGATACATACATAGGTTCAACCTTACAACTTGAAAATAAATACAACGTATAAGTTTTATTGGGAACATCCACCACTCCAAGATTATCACTACAAGTCAGTCATAATAAAATTCTTCATGTCCTGAGAAAATGAAACATAAGAAAGGGGTGATCTCAGATTATTAGTAAGGGTAATCATTACAACACAATATATCATAAACATAAACATTATTCATGGTGAAAAACTAAAAACACATGCCTTTTAAAAATAAACTTGTACATAATATGGTAGGAATATGAGCTGAGTAAATATTTACATAATAAAACATAATAATGGGTATTATACTAGTCTAATAACCACATGAAATTTGAATTTATATCTTCATAATGAGGGAAATTCATATTCCATATATTTTAAAACAAACCTTCAAGTCCTTGACCAATATGTCTAAAAAATTATTAAGGATTCAACCAAAACCATATCCCAAAACGGGCAAGGCCTCAGCCAAGTCCACTTATATTTGTCTCATGAGACCTATTGATGAATTGAGAGGCTATAACAGTCCCCAAAAAACACATACTAAGTCCAATTCATTCCTCATATGAAATGGGTTAACATAATTAACATATACATTCATATTGAAACTAACAAATGAAATGTAAATAACTTTCCCCAATTATTGAACATAAACACTAAACATTCAGAATAATATGGTGAATGATATCAAGATAGAATATCCATAGTCAAAATAATTAGAAACCCTTCAATAACATATTTTATATGATATCATAATATATAAACTTCAATAAAGTACAAGATTCAAAAAATTATATTGATATAGATGAAGATATTTTTAAAAGCGACCACTAAAAAATTGTTAAGGAAATAATCCTTAAACATTCCAAAGTGTCCCATAACACCATGAAACATTCAAATCATAATCCCTTATAATATCATGATAATAAGGATAATATTGATATGATATACCCAAGTAAAGTATATACACCACATTCATGTAATGAGTGTTGAACATGACATATATTTCATAAAAGTTAATGTGAGATGAGAAAAATCCTTTTACTTTTGAAACATGAGTTATTTTGAAAAATCATTTGTATTTGACATGAAATCAAATTCTAAAAATGTATATCCTATAAAATAAAATGCATGGACATTGAAATTATATTTTAGGCATAAATTATTTCCCTATGAAGTGAAATCATGTAAAAAGAGTTCTTAAGAATCTTTAGAAATAAAACATTTTTGTGCATTTTAAGGAAAAAATTAAAGAGAATTTTAAAGTGGAAAGGAATGTTTGTTTTATCAAAACCAGAAATGAAACAATATAATTTTTCATTATAAAATGAGTGGTGTTATAAAAATAATGTTGGCTTAAAACTTATTTTGGTGTGAACTTGAAAATGAGTAAGAATTCGAGAACTTCCCTAGAATCAGGATTGTTTTTCAGGATGAAATTTTTAATGATCCTTTTAAAACATGTAAAACCCCATAAAATAATGAAATATTATGGTTAGTAAACATAAATAAGACATTAAAAAATAATTTATGTGGTGTAAATAAGAATAAATAATAATTTAATTGCGGTAAGTAGAGAATAAGAGTAACCCAAATGAAAATGGAGGTTTGGGTAGAAACCCCTTACCACTTTGTAATCAATCGATTCATATGACCCAAAATTAATAACCCTAAAATGATACATTTAATACCATTATAATAAATATATTAATGATATTAAACATCAATGGGGAGTATACATACACCATACACAAGTAATATTAGTGAATAAGGTATGTCTCACAAAAATGGATGTGAGATGAGGAAACCCTTACCTTAAGTCTGATGGTGTTCTTCACTTGATCTTAGTCTCTTGGATAAACAAATTAAATTCATTAATTAATATTTATGGAACCTATTATTTATTTAATTGATTTATTATAACCTTATTAAGTTCATTCATGGCCTTCTTGATGGGTTTAGAGATTCAATTTCATTGTTTGGGAGTGTTTTCTTCCTTGGGTTTCATGATTAGTTTACTTATATTTATGTAGGGATAAAAATGTAGAATGGGAATAATTGTCTAGAATAGAAGTTTTATCTTATTAGTGAAAAACCATAAGATTAAATTTTTATAAATTAATTTGGTTATTTGGAGTGAAGATGAATCATTATATAAAACTTTAATAATAAATTTTTGGGTCAATTGGTGGTTTTTGATCACAACGAACTCATTTTGATTTATAAATTAATATCACATGTACAAAAGATTACACAACCTTACACAAGTTTTAATATATATATTATAGTCTGGTTCAATCATCAAAATGGTTTCATGACTATAATTGAATATGGTAATAGAAATTTAAAACCCTTTGTCCTTGAATGTGATAAATTTACACATCTCATATGGTGTTTTCATTTTTAGTATAAAAGAATGGGAAAAGAGAGATGATGATAAATTATTAAATTTTCACAAAAATATTATAGTACATATAAGGTAATGGAGTTACCATAACATTTTTATTAAAGTATGTGAGGAAATAAAATAGAAAATAAAGGAACTCGAAATAAAAGAAAAGTTGGGAAATCCCTTACGAAAATTCATCAGCATAACGACGTCGCTTAAAATTTTTTAAAATATTTTTATTAGAGAAAAAGGGTATATCATCATTATTAAATAATATGTATAGTAAGGGGTATATTTAATGACTTATACCAACATAATATAATAGAAATCAAAAGATAATAACAAAATAAGAATGCTTGAAAAAAGAGAGATATTTTGGGACGAAAATTCTAGAGCATAACGACTATGAAACATGGTTTTAAAAAACAATAAAAAGAGAGGGGATAGGGTTCACCCATTCATAAAATACTCATAAAATATTAGTGGTAAAGAATAAAATATAAATAAGAACATGGTATGAAAACTTGAAATACATACCACAAAAAAGAGAACTTGAAATAAAAGAAATGAAAAGAGGAATTTATCTCTTGAAGTAATCTTCCTTGAGAGCCTCTTTAAGGGAGAGGTTTTGGTCTTTTTATGAGACCATGGGCTGATGGACATGAGGGTAGATCTTGGCAGGATATTTGATCATAATTTAGACAAGTTAAAAGTCTTGAGAGGAGTGGAGATAAGAGTGAGTGAGTGGGGGTTTTTATAGTGGAGGAGAAGAGTGAATTTTGAATATTTAAATCATTATTTAATTATTTTTCTCAAGATAAGAAATTGTTTTTGATTATTGTGAAAAAAAATAGTAATAAGTTCATGTGAGTTCAAACCAATGGTCATTTACATTACTCATGACCCAAGCATGATGCATAAATTCACTTATTTAGTATTTTTTGTAAATTATCAAATTTTACTATTCACCAAATTCAAGTATTTTAGAAAAATCCAAAAAATTCAACCTATTTTTTTTGACATGTTGAATTAAAAAATGAACTCCATTTTTAGAAAATAATTTTCTAAATATTTTTAATTTAATTTTTAAATAAAATCATAATTTATTTGAAAAATCAACATTAAAACTATAACTCATTTTATAACACCTTGAAAAACTAATCAAGGTCCCATAAAATTATATTATAAATAAATTAAAATAATATAAAAATTTGTGATTAAATTTTATGAAAATAAATTTCCATTTTAAATTATTAAATTAATCCTAAAATTTTAATTAAAATATTTTTGACATACAAAAATACCAATACTTATACTATGATTGTTTTTTCACTTTAAAGATGTATAAATTGTATTTATACATTAATGGGTGAAGTTTCTTTTTTTTTTCAGCCAATTTACTATTCATTACTATTCATAAGGGTATGTTACTACTCATTAGGGTCTGTTACTATTCAAAAAAAATTAATTTTGTCTTATCAGACTCTAAATATCTTGCTGAACTCAACTGTGTATGTCAGTTTATCGAAATTCAAATCCCAGAGGTGGAAAAATTATGTTTACTTGGCTAGGTTATAACAAAGTGGTGTTATGTAGAGACTCAGTGTCTAATGCATCCTATATTAAATCTATTTGTAAATTCTTGGGGTGTTAAAATTATTCTCGCAACATCTCCTGACGCAACACAATCGAAATCATCAGCCCCACAATACTCCAAAGTTTGACCACCCAAATAGCAGTCCAGTCAGAAGGGCAGAAAGCTAGTGCAAGAAGATGAGCTTGAAATAACGACAAAGTTGGCTTTGACATTATTAGATTTCATGCCAATGGATCTAGGGATATAGGCACTGCCCTTCCAAATGACACAAAATCCACTGCCCCACTAAACGACACCACCAGAGGAAGAAGATTAGGCAGAGTCATCATTAGAAGAGGAGATGATTTTTGCCTCCATAAATGTAATACATTTAATGGATCCCTTCTCCAATGATGAATATGGTTGTCAACCAGAATTACCCACACCCAATTGGGGGGCTGGAGAAAGAAGCCGCAAAAGCTAGGGATATCAAGGGAGACATAGCTATGGAATAAATAAAGCTTATGGATGCACCCCTGCTCAAACTGTCAGGGTTGCAGAAACCCGCGGAAGGACCCTCAAGCAGATCCAACATGGACAAAAAATTCTCCTTCTCCCACAAGAAGCCACCCCATTCCAATCTTTCTGAAATATCCATCATAGAAATAACATTTGTCTAATATTCCGTGATAGGTGAGCAGACCTACCAAGACCAATCCACAAAGGATGGAAGATCCTTTGGCTCCGATCCCAAGGCCTGACCTGTCATCCAAAAATTCTAAAGCCCCTAAAGTGATTGTGAAATGGAATCCCTAAGATGAGAAGCACTAAACTTTATACTAGAAATATGATATTCTGAAACAATTAGATTTGGTACCAGCCAAGCTGTCAATCTTAGATGAATTGAATCTATTGATAGATCTCAGGGAGGTACTCATCGAAGCCTTTCTAAGTCACCAAGAGTTTGAAGCAGAGGTAACAGCTGCTGAAGTCTACTAGACAAAGACCAATCCTACAGAATTCCACAAAATTATCACCTTTACAGATGAAGATGAAGACACCATCATGTTAGGACACATCAAACCCTTATATGTGTCTGGTAGGATAAATGGTGTCGATATCCAAAAATACTTCATTGATAATGGATCTGGAGTTAATCTCCTCCCACTATGGACACTTCAGCAGCTTTGCTGTAATGAGATGATCTGATGCCATGCACCATGACTCTGTTGTTTTTAGGAAAAATTAAGCTTGAAACCCAATTTTTCGACCTCATATCTCACCTAGAATTTATGGTGGTTCTAAATAATATGGAATTCAACATGCTACTAGGAAGGCCTTAGCTGAATAAACACACAGTAATCCTCTCCTCTTACCACCAGTACCTCAAGTATAGCATTAATTGACATAGTGGGACACTGTATGCCAGTAAGTCCCCATTTGACTTCTGAAAAATCACACTATATTGGTGAAAGGTTCTACAACACGAAGGGGGAAACAAATTCCAGTTGATGGTGTTGATTGTATTTCCTCCTGAAATGGTTTATAAATGGTTCCCTCAGATCCCCTCAAGCATCTCGGGGAAGAATATGTATTTCCCCTCAATCAGATTGAATGCACATGTACAAATTCAGATGTATATTCAGCAGTCCTCATGATTTTAGTCATGGGTACTGAGCTGGATAATGATGAGAAGCTCACTAACCCTTAAGATAATCATGGGGATTTGCATAGAAATTCCCCCGAACCAACATCAAAACTCTATAAAATCCACACCTCACCGACTGAGGTAGGAGGAAGTGTCTTGTCACTCAAATAAGATGAGGAAACTCTTTTACCCCTCATTTCATCTTCTCCAGATAATCCCCCACCGATGGATAAAGAAGAATAGGTGACTTCACCTCCTAGACACAGAAATTTCAACTCTTCCCTCAACCGTGAAACAATCATCTCAAGAATTTTTTCCCTATCAGAAGACGAAGAGAAAGATAGTGAGGATATATAGGATGAAGAAGAAGACCTAAGTTATTCCTTTTCATCATTTGAGTAAGGTATCTCTACCACCATTGGTGAACTCAATGGAATTAACTTGGGTACGAAAGAAGACCTACGACCCACTCTGATTAGTGCGGCCATGCCTTTTGAAGAGAAAGAGGTATATACCTCATTACTAAAGTATAATCGAGATGTTTTTTCCTAGAATTATACAAAAATTACAGGCCTCATTCCATAGGTGTACACTCACCACCTGGGCCTTCCAGAAGACCACTATGGTTATAAGAAATCATCCATAGGGATGCACCCGATACACACTGCCAAAATAGAGGCTGAAGTCGACAAGCTCATCAGAGAAAACTTCATCAGGGAAGTAAAATACCCCATATGGCTAGAAAATATTATCCCCATAAAAAATAAAAATAGTTAGATCAAAGTCTGCATCAATTTTATGGATCTCAATCGACATTACTCGAAAGACAATTTATCAGTCCCGATCATAGAATTGTTGACCGATGCAACTGCTGGATACGAAGATCTCTCTTTAATAGAAAACTATATAGGATATAACCAAATCTAAATTTTCTGTGAAGATAGAGAAGCCACTACCTTTAGGTCCCCCCAGGGAGTGTTTAGATATAAGGTAATTCTCTTTGATTTTAAAAATTATAGAGCCACATATCAATGCGCCATGCACTGCATCTTCAAACCCTACTTGGGAAATTTTGTCGACTGCTATGTAAATTATTTGGTGGCTACATCGTGATAATTCTCAGACCATCTAGAATATCTTGAAATAGTTTTCAATAAACTAAGACAACACAGTCTGAAAATGAACTCCCTAAAGTGTGTTTTTAGTAATACCTTAGGAAAATTCCTTAACTTCATCGTATGCCACCATGTCATCTAAGTTGACCCTGAGAAGAAAAAGGACATCGTTGGAATGTCAACTCCTCTCAAAATCACTAAGTTGAGAGGAATTAAAGGAAATTTGGCCTACATTCGGTGCTTCATAGACTACCTCATAGGAAAATTATTTCCCTTCACCAGGTTGATGAAAAAAGGTGTAGAATATCAATAGATGAAAGTTTGTTAGGAAGAATTCAAAACAACCTTAAGAAATCATTCTTGATCCCACAAGTTCTAATGCCACCTGTCTAAGGAAGACCATTTATTCTGGACATGAACACCTAGGAGTAATCACTCGATGGATTTCTAGGATAGAATAATGACACTGACAGTGGGAATAACCTCAAGTATTTTAGCCGCACTGTGATTGATGATAAGACTCAGTATTCAATCATCGAGAAGAGTTACATGGCATGGATATTTTCATTCTAGAAATGGAGGCATTACTTGCAGCACCACGAGGTCCATTTGGTCTCACAAAGAAACCCGCTCAAGTATATTATCAACCATCCAATGTTAACTAGACACCTGCCATGATGGGTGGTCATCCTCTGACATTTAAACATACAATTCATGCCTAAAAAATTCATCAAAGACCAAGAATTATCATACTTTCTAGCAGATCACCCCTTGGCAGAAATGAATTCATTAGATGCTAAATTACCTGATGAAGAGGTATTCTCTATTCAAGAGGGATCCCAGGCATGGGAGATGTACTTCTATGGAACATCCAAAACTATGATAGGGAAAAGGATATAAATACAAAAGTTCAACAAAGTTGGGTAGGAGTCATACTTATATCTCTAGAAAAGGAAATTTTTCTATACTCCTTCTTACTAACAGAAGTATTCAAAAAAAATAAAGTAGAGTACTAAGCCCTCATTATAGGCCTATAGTTGGAACTTCATGCACTAGCATGGAATTTAAAGATAAAATGTGGCTTAGAACTGGTCATCAAGAAAGTTAATGGTGATTATTCTATCAGAAATGAGGATCTAATCCCTTTGATGGACCATACTCGAGAACTGATGGATGAATTCCTATCAGATCCAACATTTAATTATGTCCCCCCATCAAAAAATGTGCAAGATTATGCATTGGAAAATTCACCTACGGATTTGGCCGACCTAGATCATAATGAAATAGTCATCATTATTTCCCATTGAAGGATGGTATTACTATTCATTTAGGACAACATGGAAGAAATCAATGAGGTCAGTCCCATCTTTGAGCTGTATGGTCCTACCACCAGTTAAATGATTCCCATTTCATATTACCTTAAAAAGGGATAGATCACTCTAGATAGGGTGAGAAGGGAACATATCCATAGATAGGCAACCAAATTTCTACCGCACGATGGCGCAAACCAGAAAATGGATCTCTATAAGAAAGGCCTCGATGGAGTACCTCTCAGGTGCATCGATGGAGTCATTCAAAGTGCATAGATGGAGGCCTCCATTTTGAAAGAGGTTCATACTAGAGTCTATAGAGCACATCAATCAGCTTCCAATATCTCTCACCAAATCTGGTGACTCAGATACTATTGCCTCACTATGACATAGGATTGTGCTGAATTCTCAAAGAAGTTCCATTCCTATCATGTTCATGATAATTTCATCCACTAACCCAAGGAGTTACTTTACATAGATAAGTACTCTTAGAAATCATCCATATAAAGAATAGACGTCATGGTACCATTTCATCCTACTACGAACATAAAATTCAAATATTTTCTCACAGAAATCATCTTCTTTTCTAAATGGAAAGAAGTTGTACCCATTAAAGAGGCCAGGGCAAGAAGCATTGTTAGCTTTTTGAAAGCCAACATCATCAGCATATTTGGTTTCCCTCATAAAATACTAATAGACAATGGCACCAATTTCTACTTTGTTGAATTTCATAAGCTATATTAGGATTATGGAATCAAGGAAAACCATTTATCCTGCTATCATGCAATGACCAACTGTCAGATAGAGGCCTTCAACAAGACCTTGTCCAATATAATCTAGAATATTGTAGAAAAGGGAAAGCAATTATGGACAGATAAGCTCTTACATGCTCTGTGGGCTTACCAGACCATGACCTGCATTACCACTCAACCAAACCCATACTCATTAGTATATGAGATAGAGGTAGTTATACCCATTTAAGTTTAACTACCATCACTCTACATGGCCATCTGTGATCAACTATCCACAGATGGGTAGTCCCAAAAACAATTTGATGAGTTGGGGCAGTTTGATGAAAAGAAATTGCACACGTTTCACCATTTGGAAGTTTACGAGAACAAGATTGCATGACCCTTCTATAAGAAAATTCACCTTAGCTCTTTCCTCGAAAGAGAATTGGTGTTGGTCCTCATAACTCTAATGATACTTAGAAATAAATCTCCAAAGTTGGAGCCAAAATGGGAAGGACCATATGTTATACACAATGTATACTCTAATGGAGAATATTATTTAATTTCAATGGATGGATATCTCACCATAGATCCCACCAATGCAAGGTTCATAAAGAAGTACTTTGTGTAATCATATAAAGTATGTTTTATCTACAAGAAATTAAAATACATAGATCCGTATACTTCCATGCTATATGATGGTAAAATTCTCGGCACCTACTTCCATTCTGTATGACATTAAACTTCTTAGCATCATCATCCTTACCAGATGACATTAAATTGCATGGTGATGATTGTTTCCTGAATAATTATTCATTGCACATGAGTCAAATATATGCAAGGGAAAGATAAAAATACCCCCTTCCTGTGTATGGTCTAGATTGGTACCCAGAGTGTATATTAGAACTACATGTGGATTGATTCCCATTCATCAATGGGATGCGTAGTGACACATGGATCCTACATTTTGGTCTAACCACTGACCTAAAAAAATGATCTCCCTCCTTATGTATAGCCCAAGCTTATGCAGGGAGGGCCATTTCAAGAATTATGTGTGTCTTGATTCCTTCCCTCATAGGATACTTATTGACACCTAGATCATATATCATGGTCCAACCACCAATATAAAAAACAACAACAAAAATGACCCCTTTTCCTATGCATGGTTCTGACCGATACATGGAACATGTTTTACAGAACTACGTACGGTTGGATTCCCATTCATCAATGTTATACATAGAGATGCCTCGACCCTAGATCTTGGTCTATCCATCACATGAAATTAAATTCCTCTATTATATCCTCTATTTACCCTATAATATACGGGAAATCCTCATCACTCTTTTTTTTTCAAATCGAGTATAACTCATGTGAGATTAGGAATGGTGGTAAGGGTTTCCTCACATGGACAAAGTATATAGGAATATGATAATCCCATCATCCTAAAATAATGGTATAAAATGAACCCCCTCTTTATTAATAGGTCATACTAGAATGAGAAGTTTTCAAGAACTACATGTGTCTTGATTCCTACCCTTGTAGGATACGTAGTGACACCCGGATCCTTCATTTTGGTCCATCCACCATTAAAAAAAATGCTTTCCCTCTACATAGGTAAGACCGGTACATAGAAAATGTTGTTATAACCACGTGATACTTGATTCCCAATTGACTGGGATACATAGGAAACCTCCCTAAGGTTCAATCCTGACACTTCACCCACCTCATCCTTTTCACGTCAGTTCACTCTCATCCTTACCATATAAAGTTAAACTACATGGGATACCATAACTAACTATGGCTTGATTGATGCCTTTATATGATATGCAGTTATTCATGGATCCCATATACTATTCCATCCTCCATGAATAAAAATTCCCCCTATGTATAGGTCACACATGTGCAGGTAAATTCAAGATTCGTAACCGCATGATGTTAAACTGCATGGTCAAAGAAGTCTTAGCCACATGACATTAAACTGTAATGTATCTCAAGAACTATTTGTGGATTGATTCTTGGTATAAAGAGATATGTAACAAGACTTGGACCGAAAATTCCAAGTATAACCACATAGAATAAAACAAAAATTCCCCCAATCTTCTACACGTGAAATGAAAATAGATATAGGATATTCCAAATCAAGATTCTTATATCCAGAAAGTGTCAAAATACCATGATTACCTTTACATACAAATCAGATCTATGTAGAGGATCTCTTACCTCATAACTAATCACAGTATGAATATTTCTCATGTACCCAGATATCCACTTTTCATCCCTCAAACTCCATGCCCTAGGAAATATCGAATCCCTATAATCACCCACTACTATCAGAAATGGATGGCTAGTATCCTGCAAACACCTTTGTTTGATTATACATGCAATACCCTAGAGAATCTACATATGTTTCCCACAAAAATGGACTATCAACCAAAGGAAAATTCATTATCAGTAGAGGCCTTTTCTACTTTTTTACGCCCATTGACTTCTAATCCTTGCATCATCCCTCTTAATTCGAGGGATTCCAGAATCATAGTTTACACTTTCTTCCCCCAATCATGTCCACGATGTACCAATGATATCCTGACTTGATTATCCCATATTTATGCATTATTATTTTGATATTTCATCCACAAAACATGAAATTTAACTATTATATAAACTTCCTTTCCAAAAGACTTAAAATTACATGGACCCTCAATAGTTATCTCATTCACATAGAGTCACATGCATCCTCACTGCATGAATTTAAACTACATGGCCCAACAATGATCCTTTTTTTATCCTTCCATACCTATGGGGTGGAGTGAAACACTTTCCACCCCTTGTTTCTCACACTGAGCATAGCTCACATGGGATTAGGAATTTAGGTAGTGGATTCCTCATAGAGCCAGGGAAAATCAATCTATAATAACTGATCATACTGGTATGACTTTAAAAAGAATATCAGTGTTTCCCTAAAGGCCTAACCATTTGACATTAAACTGAAAGGTACCCCAAATATTGCTAAAAGTCCCTTATCCTTATGCATGGGCCAAACCTATGCAGGGAACCTAACTTTGGGACACCCAAATATTGAAAATTGGTCCCCACTCCAGTAAAAGAATCAAAATTCCTCACCCTGCATGTAAGCTATATATATGTAGGAGAATTAAAAACTCTATGGGTGATCATGACATGAACGTTTCTAACATATCTATACACATATTTTCCACCCATTTAACTCTGAACTTCTAGAGATTTTGGATCCTCATATACCTCCATGACTATCAGAAATGAATGACTAGTGTCCTGTGGAAACCTTTGTTTGACTAATCACACAATGCCCAAGTGGCTATACATATGTTACCCATAAAAATGGTCTGTTAACCAAAGGAAAATTCATCCCCAGGAGAGTCTTTTCCTATTCTTGTATGGTCAATGACTTCTAATCCCCGTATCATCTCTCCCAATCCAAGATAACTTAAAACCCTGACTGACACTTTCCTCCCAACCCATGTCCTGGACATGTTATAACATCCTAGATTGATTACCCTCCAGTTACATTGGGCTTCTATATCAAAATGTATTAATCACATTAAATTTAAATTGCTTGATACTCGATACCCAGTATTCACCCTTAGGCCAATTCAACTAAAGGATACTTCCTCTCATGTACCCACACATGAAATGAATCCTTGCAAAATAAAACAAAGATGCCCCATCAGTATGCATGAATCATATCCATATATGGGTAAAATTTCAAAATAAATACATATGTATTGATTCCTATCATCACATGATATGTAGCTACACTTGGATATCATATTTTGGGTCCAACCATGAAACAAAATTATCCTATCCATACCCAAGAAAGGGTCAGATGTGCATATGGAAACAACTCATATGGATAGGAAAAAAATTCTTCCAGTAATTCCAGGTATTATTGAAAAACTTCAACCTGAAATACCCTATTTTCATGTTTAGGCACTCCTCTTTAAACACCATACTATATGTACAGAAAGGTATGAATCCCCATAACCATCTATTTCTATCAGAAATGGATGACTAGTGTCCCATTGACACCTTTGTTTAACCATTCACACAATTCCCTGATGGCTCTGCATACGTTGCCCATAAAAAAATGTATGTCAAAGAAAGGAAAATTCGTCCTCAGTGAAGGATTTTCCTACATATGTACACCCCTAGGTTGTTTATGTCTCATCTCATTCCTTGGTTTCAGAAACCCTATTTACCCTCTCATGCCTGAAGGCAATAGAACATCTCTGGTCATACTATCAAGAAAAAGGAAAATTATTTACCTCATCTAGATTAGAGTAAAAAAAACTTTAAACTATAAGTCTCAAAATTCATGGTTGTACGACATTAAACAACACCATGCATAATCCCTCCTTTGCACACGTAAAATTTATATGGATGCAGTTTCTCAACCCAAGCCGATAAAAATTCCCTCATACTTTCAAACAACGTTCCCTCAATAGGATACCCACAGTGGTATTCAATAATAAAACAAATGGAATCCACAAAATTTATTGGCCATCGAAAATGGGAGGCCAGTGTCTTAAGTGCACCTTTGTTTGACTAATGCGCACAATGCCTCAAAAAATCTTCATTAATGACCCAAAAAAACAGCCTGTTAACCAATGGAAAATTCTTATTTAATAGATTCTTTCCCCATTTCTATATGCACAATGAATTCTATGCCCCATATCATGTTCCATGTCTAATAACCATAAAGTTAGGGTCAAGAAAAATCGCTTATCCACATCTGAAAGCTATTGGGACATTCTCAGTTAATGAGTCCTAAATTGGGGACCTTTACATGAAAATCATGGTCTAAACTATTGTACCTAAAACATCAATTATGTTCAAATATTTTCTACCTAAAACACTAGTAATGATATTCTAATTCGCAATACTTTAAACTTCCCATGAAAGAGACAAAACTTGCTAAGATAAAAACCCTCAAAGGGTATCCTGAACAAAATTTGAATGCCATATTTCTAAACCTACAACACATGAGGTTTAGGAAAAAATGCTGACCAACCAAAAAAATCAAGAGACACAAATATTTTTAGGTTAAAAACCCACAAAGGGAGGCCTAAGAAAAAGACAAGTTATACCCGCTAATTCCACATCGAAATTGGGCTTATGTAAAAGTTAGGGTAATAAAATAAAATGAAATAAATATTTTAGGGTATTTTATATAACCCTAGAAATTTTAAATCTATGATCATTGAGTCCCATAGATTAGGAAAAAATTAGAGCATTATTTGATATTTTATTCAAATCCAGACCGCTTCTAGATCAGAATAGCCTCATCTTCGTCCCGATCGGAGCCCATTCTGATGGGGGGAATTTGTTAGGTCCCAAAAATTTCTTATTCAAGATAAATAAAATTCTATTGATCTAAAAAAAGGGTAGAAATAAAATGATAAAAAATATTGATGAAAAATTCTCAAAGAAAGGGAGACCATGAAATGAAAATTCCTTCGCAGGCCTCCGCTCCGCATGGAATCCTGTGACTTCACAATGCCATCCATGAACCAAATGGTTCACAGAACAAAGGTGGAAAAACCATACCCTACGAACTATGTTGTTAGCGGAATATTGGTGGATAATTTAACCCCCGACTAAGATGCCGGCTGCGAACCATGTCATTGTAGAAATGGAGGCGGAGAAACTCACCCCCCATATACTGTCCCCATGAACTCAACAATTCGAGGACTATGAAAAACCAACAGCATGCCATGAAAAAGACGAAGTCATTTGTGGGATTGAGGCAGTGATTTTTGCTACTATGAACCATATGCCTTTATTTAATGAGTCTTCTATGGGCCGAGTGATCTCCCCATAGGCTTCCAAAAAATGTGTCGTGAGATCCATAGATCTAGCCTCCCTGACACTCTATAAAAGGACCTCAGTTGGAGTTGAGGGGAGGGTCTAAACATTAAATAATTGGATGGATTTATGAGATGGATTTTTGAGTAGATCGATTGATGAGGTGAAAACCTACTCCATTGAATTCCAACAGGTATAAACACTACTAGAAATGTGACTTATACCCATGGTTCAAAACCGTGGGTATAGCCCCCAAAACCGTGGGTATAGCCTATACCCCTGATTTTGGGAACCGTGGGCAACCGAGGTGTCGGGATAGGTCCCCAACCTATACCCACGGTTTGGAGAACCATGGGTATAGGTTTTTTTCCACCGTGTCATCCCCAATTTCCATTCTATCAATGCATAATACCCACGATTTTAAAACCGTGGGAATAAGTAGTCAAAAAATGAAGCATGCAGTATTGAACCCGGGACATGCATCTCCCAATGTCTAACCAAATAATCTACACCAATTTATGTTATATATATATACATATATATATATATATATTCCTTTATATATTAATTTATTTCAATATTAGAAAAAAATAGTGCAGGGGTTCAAACCTGTGTTGTTTGCATTTAATTCCAACGCCTTACCAACCGAGAAAAATCACTTATCTTTAAATTTATCTATATATATATATTAATATATTAATAAAACTTAATATATTAGAAAAAATAGAAAGCAAGATTCAAACCCGAAACCACATGGTATAAAAACAATGCTGGACCAACCAACCTACGCAATTTATATGTTCATATATTTGTATTTACATAAATATATTAATCAGAATTGTGGGTATAGGTTTTCCCCCAATTTTTTTTGTGTCCTACAGAAAATGTTTTTCCCACCATAACACGGGAAATATATACCCACGGTTTTACAAAAACATGAGTATAGGCCTTGAAAAAAAACTACACCCATGGTTTTGACCCAAACCGTGGGTCTAGGTGTTTTTTCCCATGGCTATAGAGAACCGTGGGAATAGGTCTTAAAAAAAACCTATACCCATGGTTTTGCCAAAAACTGTGGGTATAGGTGACCTATACACATGGTTCTTTAAAATCATGGGTATAGGTTTCCATATTACCCCTATACCCACGGTTTTTAAAAACCGTGGGTATAGGGGTGACCTATACCCATGGTTTTGCCAAAACCTGTGGGTATAGGGCTATTTTCCATTAGTGAAACCTTCCATATAGAATAAAAAGAGGGAAACATAATATTAACTAGTAGAATGAAAACCTAATTAGAGAATCAAAAACTATATCCTGGTGGTGAATGAACTTCCCATGAATTGAAGGATCAATGCCCCTTCTTCACTCCGGCGCCCCACATAGCACAAGGCTACGCGGGTGGAACATTGTACTACGTAGCAACTTGCTATGTGAATGGAACTCAGTGCTAGATAGAATCATGAAATGTGGCTGGAAACTAGTCATGTGTAGAAAAGAACTATGCAGAATGTATACAGGTCCATTTACCATCATGGTATGAGGAAAGTCCCTCCACCCACATAGAAATACGCTACGTGGGGAGGCCCCCATCCAACATGAAGAAATGGTACACGGAATAGGGTACCCCGAGATGTTCCATTCTCCAGCTTCGACCATCTCCTTCTATTTCTGGCATACAATCCATAGCCCCTTCATGAACCAATCCAATGACATTAGGTCAAATCCTTTTTAAAATCCACTGTACCCATATGATAAAACCTCCAGGCTTATCAGTGATCCCTCTTGAGTTTACATACCCATGTTAAGTAGAGTCATGTGGGTAATCCTGATAATGGTTTGGTTCCCCAGAATTTCCCTAAGTTTATATTCTTATGGTAACATGAGGGCCGACCATGGGATACTCACATGTACCTACCTGTTCTAGGGATCAAGAGTAATCACTAGATTTACCATTCAATGAGGTACTGTGAAAAGTCAAAGGGATCATGCCTTATTTTTCTTTTGATGAGGAGCAATGCTTATCCCCTTTCCCAAAACTCATTTCAGGGAACTCCTCCTGAGGTAAGTCCCTAACCTTTCCATGGGAGGTAGTACTATTTCTCCTCTTAGGCTCAACCCAAGACACATATGAATAGATCATCATACATGGTTACATTGTATATAAATATGGGATAGGAAATTGGCACATTCAAAGCCCCCCCTCTCCCTTTGGGCTCCAGTACCATCAATCTACAGATGATGTGGGTAGTGTGATATTTAAATCCACTATCTCTTTTTGTTTCTCACACTGAGCATGACTCAAATGGGATTAGTGGTTGGTGGAAATCATGATATCCATATAATTCCAAATCATGGGACTCCTTCTAGGTATAAGCCCTGAATGAAATGAACTATGATAACTCCGATCCCTTCCCCAAATAGGATACATATGATGTCTGTATAAGGCCTGAGCTCAAGAGACATTCTCATTAGAAGTTAGTCATAATAAAATTACCCCAAAATCTATAGGGAATCCTCTTAAAAATTAAGCCCCAAATTATTTCTCTTAAATGGGAAGCTCTCATGTGTAAGCCCTAATGATGCCCCAATAAATGGGCCACCTCAAGGGTGTAAGTACCAACTCAAACCAAACTATGAGGGCTTTGATTCCTAACTATCTAAGATACATAAGAAGCTTCCTTGAGGTCCAAACCCAACACCCAAGTCATGTTAATGTTCTTCGGGCCACATCCCCGACATGGTCATATTCACCATGAGACTGTATCTCTTCTGGACATCCCAGTACGCCTCTTTGTAATCCCCACATCAAATCTTGACTAGGATTCTTTTTCCTAGATGTCCTTTCCACATGATGTTAAACTGCATAGATGGGTCCTCATCACATGACCTTAAAAGGTGACGTGCCTAGTTGAGTGGAACTGAACTACATGGGTTCTAATTCCTCTCACAAAGATACATAGGAATCCCATCTTAGGGGTTTGATCCTAAAAGTGAAACAACTTCTGTCCTCCCTGGATGATGATGAACTCTAGAGTGCCTCATCACATGGATTAAACTAGTATTGTCTTAGTAATTCCTGATCCATGTATATCCATGATTGATTTTGAAACCCATGGGTAATATTTGGACACATTATTGGGAAAGAACCAAGGATTCAGTAACATATGAACATTACTTAAATCTATAAGGGATTCCCAGAATAGTAAAGAATACCCCCTAAAAGGGTATGATGATCCTGACCTCCCATCCTCTCGACCAATGGAGTCCTTAAGCGTCGTCGGCCAAATCATCATCCAACAAGGTCCCACCTTTGGAAAGCAGGTCCATGAAACATGGATGAAAGGGTTTTTGGGTTTTTTTGGATCCATAAATAAACTAGTTAGAGACTATTCAAGGAAATCATATCCGACGTGGGA
Organism: Viscum album; assembly: GCA_963277665.1. NCBI lineage: Eukaryota > Viridiplantae > Streptophyta > Magnoliopsida > Santalales > Viscaceae > Viscum > Viscum album. Next base: position 1,852,772,321 of record OY728129.1, on the reverse strand, counting down.
TGATTTCACAAAAACTTAACCCATTGAAATCACCCGCTGGGTCCATTCAACTGTGGAACCTCCATTGCAACATATAAATGAAACACTAACCAGTCCCCATAGTACCACCTTCTCACACCACCTCAATGTAAAGTGGATACGACACAAATCAGGTCGAAATAGATATTTAAAGAAATATCTTGAAGGAAAAAAATAATAATGAGTATTTAGAGGTTAAGATGAAGGCAAAAGAGAAAGAGTGGGAAGTTTTCCAATAAAAAACATATAAAGATAAATTGAGGAATACAAGTTTCAAAAACTCTATCTCATAAGTTGGTGAAAGTTCTATAAAGGGTAAAACTAATAAGGATAAAAAAAATTACCTTTTAAGGTTGAAAAGAAAGATGGAATTGTTTCTGGAAAAGAAAAGGTTGGAAAGGCTATGTATGTGGTTAAGAATAACAAAGTAGATAATTCAAAAGTTACAAAATATCATGAGTTATAAAATGTTTCCAAATATTATGAATTTGAAAATATTTATAATACTTCTAATTTCGTTAAATTTGGAAAGAAAATCAAGGTGAAAAAGATGATTGATAATAGACAGGTTGGTGATTTAGATAAAAAAGAAAGAAGGATACTGAGAATCATGTTCACAACTCATGTCATTATAGAAGATTTAGAGGAAAATATTCTTTATATGTCTACTAATGGTATGGTGGTTGATTCAGACATACATAAAATATGTGTTTTTTCAACAAACAATATTACTATTATTCAATAGGTTGTGGAAAGAAAAGTTTTAGGGGGAGTCGATCTCCTCAAAGAAATAAGTCTAAGAAGGTTGCTTTGAATAAACCTGATAAGGTTGGAGTAAAAGTTTTAAATAGGTTCCGAACCTTGGAAACTATTTGTGAAAGGTGTGAAAATCCTTGAAATCTTAAAAAGGGTTGTATTGTTTTGTTACCAGAACAACAAAAGTTTATTAAAAATTATCAAAAACCGAAGATGAAGAAAGAAAATGGAGAATAAAAGTATCTTGTTGTTGAAACCACTTTGAAATATTTAAAAGGAGAATGAACATAGATCCTTGATAGTGGGTGTTCTTATCATATTATAAGATATTTGAGATTGTTGAAAAATGTGACAGATTTCAAAGAAGTAACTTTTACATTCAGAAATGATGAATCATTAATAATCAAAGGTGTTGGATCATCCATCATCGGAAAAGAAAAATTGAAATACAAGAAAGCTTTATATATTGATGTGATGAAACATAACCTACTGAGTGTTTCAAAATTGTGTGAAGAAGGTAAAAGAGTTACTTTCAAGAAATATGGTTTTTTTTTGAAAAGTGATATGGATGAAAAAATAGTTACAAGAGGATAAAATACAAAGGAAAATTTATTTCAAGTTGGTGAGATCCAGAAATATTTTTACTTTGACAAGATGGAAGAAAATAAATTATGGAATAAAAGGATGGGACACATGTGTTAGAGAAACATGATAAAGTTATCTAAAAGAAAAAGTGTCTGATACATTCTTGATTTTCTAAGATAAAGATATTAATATTACAGATTTAATACATAATAATGCTTATATTTGTTCAAAATAACCCCTGGAACTTATCCATTCTGTTATTTGTGGGCCGATGTGAAAACAATCAATGAATTAAGATAAGTATTTCATTACTTTCATTAATGAATTTACTCTCATTACTTATTTCATGTATAGGAAACATAAATTAGATGCTTTGATTTTTTTTAAAAGTTTTATGGGGAAAGCTAAGAATGGTTGTGAGTATTCAGTGAGGAAGTTGAGAACTGGGAATGGTGATGAATATAGAAGTTAATATTTTGAAATTTATCTTGAGAAGTATAGAATTAAGAATTAGTATAGTTCCCCATATACTCCCCAACAAAATGGGGTTTCTGAAATAAATAATATAAGTTTTGTGGAAATGGGGAGAAATATATTACTTAAACATTGTATTTCACATTACTATTGGAGAGAATCCATGAGTACTACTGTGTATATTCAAAACCAATGTTTCTATTTTCCAAATTCAAATACAAATCCATGTTATTTTTATAGAAAAACTTAAAGTTTGAAACAATTAAGTTTTTTTGGGAGACCATGCATTATAAAGAAGAAGTGTGGAAACTTGGGAAATTTTGAGCAGAAAGGTGAATATGGAATTTTTCTTAGCTATGCTTCAAAAGGAAGAGGATAAAGATGTTTCAATAAAGAAATAGGGAGAATTTGTTATTCTTGTTATGTGAATGTTATTTAAAAGAATTAGAAAGATAAACAAACTCATGTAGATAAATAAGTTGAGTAGGATAAGGAAAAGAATTATAATAAGGATACATAAAATTGTAATCCTACTCAAGAAAAATAACTAGACTCATCTATTTCAAATGATGAGGAATATACTTGAAAATCTCATCCTAGGTTGAGGAAACAAGTGGAATCTCAGAATATTATTTGTGATAAACATCAAAAGGTTCAAAAAATAACAACAAAAAATGTTATTGCACAAACTTCATTGTATTCAAAAGTCAAGATGAATGATGTGAATAAAGATTTTGAGTATCCAGAATGGGTTAAGGCCATGGATAAAGAGATAAATTAGATAAAAAAGAATGATACATGAGAAATTGTTCCTAATCTAGAAAACAAAAATGTCATTGGTAAAAAGTGGATTTTCGGGAACAAGATGAATAAGAAGGTGAAGTGATAAGAAACAAAGAAATATTATTATGCAAAGGCTACTCAAAAATTGAAGGTGTTGATTTTGATGAAACTTTTTCTCAAGTAGAAATGTTAGAAACAATTTGAATTTTTATTTCTATTTCCACACAACGAAGTTACAAAACCTTTCAAATGGATGTGAAGTCTGTATTTTTAAATGGGGATCTTGATGAGGAAGGTTACATTGAATGTACTTATGAATTTTCTATTGGGAAAGATGAATGTTATGTATGAAAATTTAATAAATCCTTCTATGGGATGAAACAATATTTGAGGGTATGGTATTCCAAATTGGATACTTTTTTAAGAAAGATGAATTTTATGAAAGGAAGTGTTGATAAAAATAATTATATAAAAAAATTCAAGAGTTTTCCATCATCGTAATTGTTTATGTTGATGATATTATGTTTTATAATAATAATAAAAGGTCTTGTGAAAGATTTTTTGAATAAATTAAAATGTTTTTTGAGATTATATGCTGGGGGAAATGAAATACTTTCTTTGGTTACAAATTTTAGAAAAGAAGAAACACATTTTTATTTCTCAAGAAAAGTATGCCAAGGAACTTCTTAAGATGTTTGTAATGGAAAACTCAAAATCTATTTCCACACTAATTTTAGTGGAAAAAATGTTGTCTATATATGTAAAAGGAAAGGAAGTTGATCAGAAAGAATTTTGGAAGCTGATTAGAAGTTTGTTGTATTTGACTGCCTCAAGAACTGACATTGTTTATTTAGTTACCTTATGTGAAATATTTCAGTGTTCTCCAAAATAATCACATTTACTTACTATAAAAATAATTCTAAGATATATCAAAGGCATAAAAAATTTTAGAATCAGGTATTATAGCTTAGAAATTATGGATTTGTTTTGGTATTCAGATGTTGATTGGGTAGGAAATGTTGATGATAGAAGATCCACATCTAGTGAAGTATTATATCTAGGAAAGGGTTATGTTAGTTTGAATATAAAGAAACAGAATTCAATAACTCTCAATAAAGATGATGTTGAGTATGTTAATGCGACTCAAGCTGATACCCAACTTATGTGGATGAAGACTCAATTAGAAGATTTACTTGTTGAGGTGAAGTTACCCTTTCTCATGGGCTGTGATAATAAAAGTGTAATAAATATCACTAGAAATATAGTTCAACATTATCCTTAAAAACATATTGATATCAAATATCATTTCATCAAATATCATTTGGAGAAGAATTAATTGAAGATATAGTATGTCCCTACATTGGAACAAGTTGATGAGATTTTCACAAAATCTTTACCAAAGGAATCATTTTCTAAATTGAGGTTGAACATGGGTGTCCAAATTCTTTCTCATCTAGGTTGAGGTATCTATATTTGTCCCCTATCCCATCTTAAATTTGGATAGTATTGTTAAGGGGGATAATTGTTTCATAAATTTATCCTTATGGACGCATGTAAAAGGGAATATTTGTGGGTAAGATGTGAATTCAGAATTGTATTTTAGGTGAACTATTATAAATGTTGGTTGGAGTGGTTGTAGGACACAATTTTTTTATTCAAGGGATGTTTAAGAATTGGAGAAAGTTGCGAATGAAGAGTTTAAGAGGTTTCATGATCAATACATTTAGAAAACATGGATTTTCAGTCAATAATTCGTGTTTCCTATAATAAGTTCTCTCATGTAGGCTTATAATTATTGACAAGTAATCCATTTCTTGAGAATACAATGTTTAGTGATTTATGATTCTTAGTTGAAAAAAATAAAAAGGGGAGCCTATGGAAGTTGAAGATTTTTTTTCAAAGGTATTATCTTTTGTTTTTAAAGAAGTTAAAGAAGAAAATAAATCAACTTAATTTGTGTTTGGTAAAATATAGACTGGACATCATATTTAGAGAATCAGACTCACAATTCCTGGAAAGGTCCATCATATTTAAAAGAAGTTGACTAGAAGAAAAGGCTTATCAGATTCACACTAAATCCAGAATGAAAGGATTGATTATAATGGTGGTGAATCAAAGTCTATATGGATATGATATAATAAATGTGACACTGCTTTGATAATATTGGAGTTCTCATAAATCAAATGTAATCTGTAAAAAATATGATGCATGCTTGATGAAAGAAATGGGGAGTGGAAGAGATGCTTCCAATCATATCCTGTCTGATCGCAATCATGGAAATCGTATTCAGGATGAGCAAGAAAGAAAGATGTTTCTGGATGAATGAGAAGTTAAAATAACTTACATCAATAGTCAAATGATGCTGAATATGATCTCAAATGTATTCAAAGTCATGAAGTAAGTCACTATACAAGAAAGTTTATGAATGTAGGAGTTTCTAAAGTTAAAGCTGCTGACACCATACCATCATACCATGTGTAACATCATATTAATAAAAGGAAGAATTGTTCTCATCAAGACCGATAGTAAAGAAAGTAATACACTATTGAACCCGATTCATAATGTAATGACAGAGGTTGATCAACAATGTATCCATCCATTTATCAAGTGATACTTACATTTGTATTCATTATAATGAGATAATTTGTAATTTTAATTTGAAATGTAATTGGACTTGAGTTTGGAAAGAGCGTGAAGGATATGGTTGGTTGTGATGTCAAAAGGGGGAGTTTGGAATTTAATGGTTGGGAGAATTTGTGGAAATTATGAAAAACAAAAGATATAGGTTTTCGGTCAAACCAAAAGACAAAAGATACAAATCCTTAAAGAATGAAGTTGATGGGTATCATATTTAGAATATAAAGAAAATGTATGATTCATTTAAAATTATTTCATCAATTGGGTTAATAGACATTGTATTAGAGTTGATACTAGATCATCGGCCTAAAGAAATTATGATGTAGAAGTGATTGAATAAGTTTGAAAGAATCTTTTATCTTCATCACAATAGAGAAGATCGTAATGAAAAAATTGGAATGGTAAGATTGTATTTCATCTAGTGCAGATAAATGTAATAGAGAAATTGTATCAAGTAATCAGAATGAAGAAATTGAATCAGAATAGGTTAGAGAAGAATAGAAATATATTCCTTCTTATATACAATTGGTATAGAGAATCATATTTTGAAAATTGTAATTAGTCTAGTGTTTGTGAAGAAAGTTATAAGAGAACTGTATACAGATTTGATAAGGACCGAGACCAAATGAGAAGGCTTGAGAAGCATTGATGAAGTCGTATATGCACCTGAAATTCTGGGATACATGGAAATTTGGAAAGTTTAGTTGATTAGGAAATTTTTCATGATTCCCACCCAAAACACTTTTGGGTAACCTATAAAAGGTGATAAATACATAGTACTTGACTAATGACGAGTGTACCATTCACAAGAAGAGAGAGAATATCCAAATTTATTGGGAGAGAAGAAGAGGTTTCCATGTTATTTTCTTAAAGAAGTAATTTCATAAAGAAGTGAATGGATAAGAAATTAGATTTAAATGTATTCAGCTGAGAATAATATTAAGTTGATTATCATATTCTTATTGTCACCATATTCGGCTGATCATCATATCAAGCTAGATAATCCGAATGGAACTATCATATTGGGATTCGTAGACTGAGGAAGAAAGTGATTTGAATTGTCTGAACCATATTATAACATAGATTTATTTTTCATATTGGGAAATCAAACTGAGATATTCCGATTGGGAAATCAGACTGGGAATATTGGATTGGGAAAATCGTACTAGGAATATTAGACTGGGAAATCAAACTGATTTTTATATCAAAAGTTCTCTAAGTTCTTAATAACTTATGGGTGAGGAAGTGAATAATTTTTTTTAAATGTTGATAAAGAAGCACAAGTAACATGTGTTCTTACACAAACTCTGTATTATATCATTTTTGCTAGAGAGAGAACACACAATATTGGATTTTTTTCATAGTACTACACAAGTGAATGGGCATATCTTACTTGTTGTATTCCACACAAAAGAATTGTTTTCTAGTGGATTGTGTGGTATTAGATTATTTCCAAACCATACCAAGGATGTAGCTATTCTTATTGAATAATGAAACTTCTAAATACTTGTGTTCCTATGGATGTGTGTTTGATTTGTTTTCAGCAGGTATTGAAATATTTAATAGGAGACGAAGGTTGTTTCATTTGAAAGGAAACATAAAATAAGATATTATCACTAATTCATTTCCTCCCCCTCTCAGTGATACAATTATATTGAATGGGTATTTAAAGATTTAGTATTTATGGATATGAGAATTATTAAGGAAGAGGAAACACCACTCCTTTTTCTAATGATCTATAAACCATCTTTATTAGAAAAGACAAAAAGTTCTCAACTTGATCATGATAATTTTCAATAGAAAATTAAAGCCGCAAATGATGGGAAATTGAAAGGCTTAGTATATAAAGATGAAGTTATGAATTTTGGAAAGAGGATATATATAATATCTATTCCTGAGATGAAAACGGAGTTATTATATGATATTCATAGCTCTAATTTCTCTATATACTATGGTAGAACCAATATGCATAGTTATTTAAAGGAACATTTATGACGGGAAAGTATGAAGCTTGAAATTATAGATTATATGTCTAGATATTTGGTTTGTCAACAAGTGAAAGTTTAGAGACATCATCCTAGAGTATTCATGCAACCCCTTCCTATCCCTATATAGAAATGGGATGACATTACTGAGGAATTTTTCAATGGATTACCAAAAACTTCTATAAGGAGTGATACAATATGGGTTATCATTGACCACCTTACCAAATCTATACATTTCCTTGCTATAAGAAAATATTTACCTCTTGAGAGACTCACAAGGTGATATATTAATAATGATTTAAGATTTCGTGGTGAAACTCTATCAATTGTGTTAGATCATGATCCATTATCCACTTAAAAAATCAATAAAAAGTCTTTAGAAGGATCTAGATACTAAGCTTCATTTGACACTACCTATCACCCTAAAACTGATGGGCAGTTTGGAGGTAATTTTAAAACCTTATAAGACCTATTGAGGTGATCCTTACTCGAATTTGAAGGTAAATGGGATCAATATTTATTGTTTTTTTGGAGTTTTTCTATATCAATAATTTCCATTCAAGTTTTCAAATGGTGTTGTGTAAAGAATTATATGGAAAGATATCTCATACTATAATTTGTTTGGAAGAAGTTGGTTAAAGAAAACTTGTGGGTCTGTATCTTGGTGAGGATACAATGGTAAAGGTAAAGGCTATTCAGACTCATATTAAAGCATCTCAAAGAAGGAAAAAGAGTTATATTGATAACATAAAGAAAGATTAGGAATTTCAAGTGGGAAAACATGTTTTCTTAAAAGTATATCTATGGAAGGGTGTTATAAGGCTTAGTAAGAAGGTAAAATTGATCCCCAAGTACATCAGACCATTTAAAATTCTAGAAATAATTGGAGTTGTGGTTTACTAATTAGTAATGCCACTAATCCTCTCTGAATTACATGATGTGTTCCATATCTATTTATTAATGATGTATATTCTAGACCCAACACATGTTCTCACTTATGAATAAATAGAACTGGGACATAATTTATCATACCATGAAGATTCTATTTATATTCTTGACACTAGAGAACAGGTGTTGAGGAAGCAGACATCTCCACTAGTAAAGGTACTTTAGAGAAATCATAAAATAGAGGAAGTGACGTGGGAACTTAAGGATGTTATGAAGAAGAACCAAAATCATCTGTTTAGAAGGAAATAATCATGAAAATTTGGAGGATGAAATTATTTATGAGGGAAGAATGTAATATCTCAAGTTTTTATGAATAATTGTTTTGATATCATATACAACATGCAACGCGGAGTCTAAACAAATTGTAAAATATATATTTTTTAAAAGGACCATTATAACCTAGTCATTGAATTGGTGATTATGAATAAGAATAAATAAATTATGAAATATATAAAAATTTAACACTCAATTAAAATTTATTGATTAATTCATAGGAAATAAACACTTCATTTTTTAGTGAGTTCATTTTATTTTCAAAAAATAAGTTTTCTTTGAAAATGTTTTTTATTGCTTTCAGAAAAAAAATATAATTAAATTTGGAAAATTTTATAATTTTTTTATTAAATGAAATTAATTTTTGAAATAACCATATGAAAATTATATTATGTTGAATTTTTAGTATTTTTCTGAAAAGTTTTATTTTTCAATGAATAGTGAAAAATGATGCATTTTATTGAAAACTGTCTTTTTAGAGAATTTACAAAGATAAATTTTATTTTAAACTGGTTTCAAAGAAAAAATGGTTCAATTATATTATTAATAATACTATTATGGTCCTTTAAATAAATTTTATTATTGAATTTGGTATAAAAACATTTTTATACATATATATTTTTTTCTTCTGAAAAGCGCTTTTTCATTACGTTTTGTGTTTTAATATTAAATTATTTTAATCCAATTATTAAAAATTAATCTGGAAATATATAAAACATTTGGAATCATGAGGTAATTTTTTTGTAGATAGTTCCTTTTATTTTTATCCATTATGAATAGTAATAATAGTAAATAATTGTCACCACTGTAAGGGTAAATTGAGTAATTTTTGTTAGAAATAATATAACAAGGACTAAAAAAGATCTGAATAATTGAATTAATTTTATTATATGAGTATATATAATACATAATCATACAAATATTTAATATCAAACCTTTTTTCCATTTAGTCATGATTTTGATTTTTATAATATTTTAGGTTAAGAAAAGTAAAAAATGTAATTATATTTGTATTATTAAATTTAATTTTTTTACTTAGGGTTAAATATAAATTATGTTAAGTCATAAATATTAATTTTAGATATAATTTTTTTTATAATTGTAATATATTTATAATTTTTAGTAATGAAATAATAACTTTAAATTCTTGCGCTACACCGACACAACATTTTTTCAATTAATTGAAAAATAATATAAATGATTTTAAAAATACTAAAAGTAATATAATTTGAAATAATTATTATGTTCCATGAATTTTTTAGATAACTATAACACTAATTTTCTATTTTAAAGGATTATATTCTAATTACCTCTTTGTCTTGATGTATTTAATGTTAAATTAATTGAATACTGTCAAAAACAAGATTAATGATATTTTATAATGAATAATATTTTATTAAATGATTTAAAATTCATTAAATTCATAGATTAAAAAAATTAACTGGGCATGGTTTTAAAAATAAACCATGGTCCATTTATGGGTTATTTTTTCATTTTATAATAACATTATTAACCCTTAAATGGTAAAAAACTTTAATGTTACGGTAATTGTCAAAAGGATTAACAGGGGTTAAAACTAAAAGTTAAGGGTGAATAAAAATCCAAAACTTGTAAATAATTTTATTAGATGATATTATATAAACTTTAACTAATATTAGAATCAAATTATATCAAATTTTTATCCATTTAGGAAGGAAAAATAATTTATATTAATTTAATACTTTTAGAAATTCCATGAATTTTGCTCCCCTTAATTATAAAAGGACACATATCCTTTCTATTATTTACACTAATTTAAAATATAAATATATACTAAACCATATAAAAATTCTTATATAATTTATATAGTTTCTTTACCTTCTAAAACACTAACCCTAGGTCCCTTAATAAGTGATCTAAATGTAGTCAACCTAAGAAGAGGTAATCATCTTTACCGACTCCTTCAATTTTATTTCTTCTTCTACATCATCTTAATGTATTGAAACCACCATAAAATAATAACTCAAATATCATAAAAATACTTAAATGTTATTTTTATTATGTTAAAACCATATCCCACCACTTTTATATCCTATGAAAGGTGAAAACATCACTCGTACGTATGCACAACTTACTATCTCCATGTAGCCGTTTAATTGGTTTTTCATCAAAAATTTAATTACATGGTTTTAAAGAAGAAAATAATGAATATATATGATAATTATGATATATATAATCCTCTATAAATTAAATATCACATATACATTCCTACCTTCCAATCCATTGGAATATGATAACGTCGCTCGTGTGTACATGTGAACTACTACCTCCACGCGACGATGTGATCCATTTTTCATTTATTCTTTACATATAAGTAAATAAGGATAGATTTAATTGATATATATTAATTTTATATCACAATAAAAATTATTTATATTAATATACCGTAATCAAATTATAAGGACCTAGACTTTCGTGAAAGAACATGCATGAGAAAATAAATAAGTTCACACCCAAAATAATGATATTAATGAAATATTGATGACAAATAGGTGATAATATGTTATAAGAGGATCATATATGATATTATAAATATAAATATTATTATTGAAAAAATTAATAACATGTTTAAAACCATTATAAATGAGGTTATATCATGATCAACTAAGAGGAAACGTGAGATATGTGATTTCATCTCAATTTCCACTCCATTAAGGAATATTTGGTATTATTCACCTATTTACATTGATGTGGTGTTTATATTTCCCCTTTTAGTTATTTAAAAGGAATATATATTTATTCATGATTATTAATGATTCAATTCAAGTTACAATTTTATGAGTAATGTTTAAAATAAAATTCAATCTTATTTCTCTTTCACATCGGACATATTTTTATTCAATATCCATATTTTTCAAAATGTTTTTTAAAAAATAATTTTTATTAAGAAATTTTTTTATTAAGAAAATTTTAGGTTATCCTTAAATTTTTATATGTTTTGAAATTAATATTTCTAATTCTTTCCCAAAAGTCTCATTTTCAAACTTCTGTTTTATAAAAAGTCGAAAGGAATGTTTTGTTTTAACATATACAGTGTTAAAAAACTTTATTTCTTCCATACCCATTTTACAACCTTTATATTATTATATAATTTTTAAATGGGTTACAATGATAAATAATTAACAAAAAATTATTTTAAACAATTCATTTCAATTTTGATCTATTATATAAAAGAATTGATTTCACTCAAAATCTACTTTTGGGGGGTTATCTCTCATATCTTGATTAATATCATGGATATTAACTTTTTGTTAAAATATTAAACTTATTGTGGTAATTTAACATTAAAGTTTACTTAAATATTCATCATGTATATGATTATTTACTAATCCATATACCATTTCTACATACATTGTTTTACTTTATATGTTAATTTACTGACTGGGGAAATTTTGATATTCTCTATTATTCACTCAATGCAAATATTTATTGATAAGGAATATTGTTAATGAATTATATTAATCATTAAATAAATAAGGAATGAATTTTACATACAGTGATAGATGGGGAATGAAATTATATAGTACCTCAATGCATCGACAAGTCGCATGAGGCAAATCAGTTTTCCATATTAAATGTGTTTTTATCCCTAGTTTTAAACTATATAACTGCAATTTATTGATGGTAGAGATATAATGATGTCTGTTATCATGATTTCTAATAGTATTAATTTACTTAATTGAGAATTTAGTTGATATAATCCAGGATATTACTACATTGGTATTATATATGGATGAATTTTGTTCTCAATTTATTAATTAAATGAAATTTGTTTTCATTAATTTATTTTCTATATTAATTATAACTAATTTACTCAAGATAGATTCCACTAAATATAAATCTTTAAGAGAATATTAGATCAAACTTTCATTTGTTTTCATTTCCCTAGGTCATATAGAAGGATATTATGATTAATATCAAGGATGAAAGAATACTTCTTATGCTATGTATTTTATATTTCCAATGTAATACATGAATCATGTATGTATATAGTTTTATAATACTGATAAACTGATTGTTACTTTGGTATTAGATCCCTTGTATCTATTCCAATGTAGTAAAATAAACACGGGATCTAGGTTACTAGAGTTGAGTTTGTGATCGGATACGAGTAAGGTGCAGTTGAAGAAGTTTCAAAAAATGAATTTTAGATCCCGAAAGATGAATATAGAGGATAATATACTACATAAGGATATATATCTTATGTTAACTATAAATAAAATAGAATAAATGAAAAGAGTGGAATGGAATAGGCTTGATAAGAAAGAACTTGGGATGATTAAGATGTTACTTTCCCAAAACATAACATACAACATTCATGAAGTAAAAATAACATCATCTTATGAAGACCTTATTTGACATACATGAGAAGCACATGATGATAAATAAGGTATTATTTAAGGAAATTATCTTTCATGAGAATGTCAAAAGGAAGGTCTCCAACTGATCATATCAATAACTTTAATGCGATTCATAGTTAGTCTGAGTTAATGTAAGTAACCTTTAAAGATTTTGTTTGGGTGCAATTTTTACTATCCCCTCTTTTATAATCATGGGATGTGATGGTGACGACTTTGAGTTATTCCTATTGAAAAAATGACTTGAATTTTATATATTTTCATGAATTTATATTGAATGAAGAAATTTTCTTGTAGGAGATCCATGAATCTTCCAAAAATGTGTATAATACATAATAAAGAGGAATAACAGAAACATTGAAAAGTCATTATAAGGGAAAATATGGAAGGATCCCCAATAGGAGTAGCTTAGAAAATGGGGTTTCAGTGAGCTGGAACTATGGGGAGAAATGCCAACTGAATAAATATTATACCAATTGATGAGAGAATTATAATAAGTATACTTCTAGAAGTGGGTGTACAAACCCCATATCAGAAGATAACTGTGGCATACTCTTAAGCTATGATACTTTATTAGGGTCTTGGGTTATAGAATCTCAAGCTTCATTTCACTCAATGTTTGAGAGGGGGAGTATGATAAATTATACTTCTAGAAGACATGGTAGGGTTTATATCGTATATGGAAAAGGATCTCAAAATAATTATTAAAGGAGATGCTTTGATCATAATAGGGAACAAATATATGTTGTATTTGAAAGATATGAGGAATATTAAAGGCCTTTAGAAGAACCTTATATCAATTGGGTAATTGGATGACACTGAATTTTCTAATTTTTTTATTAATGGGGCATGGTATATTTCATATGGATTTAGGGTTTTCAAAAAAGGAGAGAGGGATGAAACTTTTCACCATATATGAGGATTAGAAGGTGAAAATCATGCTGGTGAAATAACTACCACTAAGTTATGGTATGCCTATACAGGGAATATCTCTGAGAATAGGATATAGGTCCTTAATGCAAGATGATTATTGATTACTAGAAGCCTAATGTTTAGAATATGATAATATTTTGTCTTCATAAATCATTGAAATGTGACTTTCTAAATGAAATTAAAAACAAAAAATCACTAGAAGTTGTAGTTGGTTCAAATAGATGTTTGTGGACTGACTCTAGTTTGTTTTCACATAGTTTTACTTTTCTATGTGACCTTCATAGATGATTCCACATCCTAAGTGTTGGTGTAATATTTTAATAAAAAGTTTGATGTGTTTGATAATTTAATCTAGTGAAGGGACATGATAGAATAGAATACCATAATCAAGTTGATATTCTTATGGATAGATAATATTAGTGAGTATGGAATTAGGGAGTTACATAGGTATTGCTGGTGGATGGGGATTTAGTTCAAGAAGACTGTGCTAGGGACTCTATAATAGAATTGAGTTCGTAAAAGGATAAACCAAATATTGGATGAGAAATATAGGTGCATGTTGATTCATGTTTCATTAATTAAGGTGTTTTTTTGTAGAAGTGGTGAACTATTTGACCCACTTGATCAACTGGATTTCATCTTCAAAAATTTGTTAGCAACCACCAAAATCCCGCTAATTCAAAAATAATATTGAGTTCAGTCACCTCAATGTATTTGTCGTGCTAGCCCATTTCCATGTATAAACCATGGAATGAGATAAGTTGGTAGCTATGTCTTGTTCATGTTACTTTATGGTTTATAAAAATGTAGAACTTGGTTTTCAATTCTATGATAATAATTCATAGAAGGTCATCAAAATTCAGAAAGAGATATTTGACGAAGATATTTTTGTGGATGGATCAAAACCAAATAGGAAATTCTAGGGACATTGAAGTATCATTGTAGGCTAAGGTTCACCTGGATGGATGTCTATAAGATATTAACATTCTATAAAATCATGGAAGCTTGATAGTTCTGGAAACACTAGACCAACCAAAGGTGGTTCTAGAAGGAGGTTAGATTCTAATGGGGCTTCCAAGGCTAGAAGTATTGATGAGTTTAAGGACTATGTAATATTGATCACTATAACATTACAGTCTAGAAGTTATAGTACTAGAAGGATCTCAGTCATCAGAATAAGTGCAGAGGTTTTCTAGGGAAATCATCCAAGTGAAAAGGTATGGAATTACTTTACATTATTTGATCCTAACAGATGATACAGAATGAAAAATAAAAGATGGAGAAATGATTTTGGAATACTAAAAGTATTGTAAGTTATCTATGGGGTGTGAAATTGATTCCCTTTATGTTCCCATAACATGGGAGTTGATGAGAACACTTCTGAGAAGAAAGTATTTCAAAACAAGTGTGTTCTTTAGCTGAAATTAGAGGTATATGGTATGTGAATGTATGAGGATAGGCTATTTGTGAAGTGATTTCAATAAATTAATGGAGTTTATTTTCATAATTTTTTATCTGATAGTTAATAACATAACTATCTGAATAATGTTAAGTATCTTTGTTTCTATAATATTTCATTTTCAGTAGATGGATGTAAAGACAAAATTTCTTCATGGGGATATAGATGAAGAAAAATTTATGGAAAAACAAATGGTTTAAAAAAACATCAGATCTATAACCTTTTGTGAACTATAAGGCATAAAATTTATGTATTGAAGAAGGTGCTAAGGAATTGGAATTAGAAGTTAAAAGATTACATGTTGGAGCAAAAGTTCATATAAAACAATGCTGACCATTCCTATTATTGGAAGGTATTTGATGACAGGAGTTTCATAATCATTATAATTAATGTGTATGAAATATTAATAGTAGGTCTAATTAAATAATGCATAGATGATCTAAAAAATGTTATTTGGAAGCTTTGAGATGAAGGACCATGGTCTTGTGAAGTAGATTTTGGGGATGTTGATTGTGAGAGACTGAAGTCATAGTACCTCATACCAAACTTAGGAAATTAAATCCAAAAGGTGGTGGAATGATAAGTAATGTGTGTAGAAAAATTGGTGAAAACACCCTTGGACCACATTTTAATCTTAATATAAATAAGTCACCTCTAATAAAAGTAGGAGTTGAGTATATGGAAATGGTTTTGTATTCACCAACTATCATAAGCATGATGTATAACAGAGTCTATAATCATATGATCATTTATTAGGTAGTGTTATTCATAAAAAAATATATTTTTATCCTAAAAAAGGTTACACTTGGAATTAGTGAAATGGAATATCAAGTACTTGAAGGGTTTTAGAATCATGGAACATTACTTCAGAATAGGCAAGTCTTTGAAAATATTTTTGGATTCATAATTTGGGGGAGTTTTATATTAATAGAAGATCACTTTTGGATACATGTTTATATTTGGAATAATGATAGTTATTTGTATGTCTAAAATTCAACTAGTGGTTTCACTCTCTAAAATAGAAGCTGAATACATCAATTTGATAGAAGCAATGAAAGAGTTGATTTGGATGAAGGTTTTGTTGGAGGATCTTAGAAGGAGGAAAAGTGATGGGATTATCTTTTGTGATTCATAAAGTATGATTCACTTAGCCAATAATCCAATGTTTCATTCTCAAAAAGGAAAATTTTGTTGGAGTTTCACTTTATTTAGATATTGTTGGAGGATGAGAAGTTAAGCTTATGAAATATTTAAGGGATTAAAAATCCATCAGACATAGTGAAAATTGTGGTTACTCAGGATGACTTGGGGTGATTTTACACCACATTCAAATTAAGTTGACCAGATTATGTGGTGGGAAACTATGTTATTACTTAGTGAAAGATTAAAGAGTATATAATGGGTTTCCAATCCTAAAGGGGGGACTTTGTTGTTGAGATTAGAAAGATGATTTCCAAGTGGGATATTTTTGGGCTACTGCCAATTTGTGGAATTTTTTTGGTTAATGAAAGGAGTTTAACAAAATAATAAAATCAAGAGGCCAATAATCTATAAACCTAATAGTTTGGTGGAATGAAAACAATTTTTTTGGAAAACCAGAAGTTTGGTGGACTGGATGCAAAGATAAATTGATGTTATAAGAAGTCAAACCATTGAAACATTCTAGGTGGAGGAATGTGGGGAAAACTAAGGAATCAATAGATATTTTAAATATTACATTTTCACTAGGAGGGAAAGTTTATGTGGTGGTGATACTTTATTGAATAGATGATCACCCATGAAGATTTGTTAAAGTGGGAATCATATAATGAAAATTGAAAGGTGGAAATTGTGGGAATCAATGACTTGGAACTCTTATATAAGAAGGATTTATCACTTATGATTAATACTATATGTTCAAGATTATAATCATCCTATAAATATATTAATCAAAGAAAAGAAAAATTATCCTAGTGGATTAGGGAGTAATCCAACACCATGTAATATTTGGTGTTTTTTCTTTTCCTTTATTTTTTTCTCTTTATAACTATTTCTATTGGTATTATTGGAATTTTACAAAAGTATAGTTTAGTAACATGGTGATTTATAAGAAATATTTTCTTTAACGTTTCAGATGTTGGTACATAGGTTCATTATAGAACTTTGTTTTAAATTTATAAAGTTTTGATGGAGATGCATCTAGAAGTTTTATTAGAAGAAGGAACTCACTTGGACTTAACAATTTTAATGTTTCATAAGAATATTTAGAAAATTTAACCAACCTTATAAAATTACATAGATTTTTCAAAAATACCAGGATGAAACCAAACTTCAAATTCCTCCATGAGACAAAACTAAATGTATACTGTAACTTCAATAGAAACACGAAGCTCTGGATTCGATAACCACTTAGTAATAAACAAATGAATTCTTACTAATAAAAAACCAAAAAATTACATTTGAAAACACAATAACATAAATAACAACTATACTCCATGGAGAAACAAATTACAATATGAGACACACTCATAGGATCCACCACTGAATGTTCCTCCTACACCATACCAAGGCACCATGATAGACATAACACCAGGACAATATGGGGTAGATCATGATGAATATAAAACCAAGATATGAAGAGGAAACAAAATAGGTCATCAACTAAAAATGACCATAAATGTAAATCCTATGAATAAGAAACACTAAATTCAGAGAGACCAAGGCACTTGAAAGATTTATCCATTATCATAATCACATTTAACTAGATAAATATTCATGAAAGACTAATATGGGGTATAGATTGATAGGAAAGTCAAAAAGTGTAGATGTAGAGGTTGAGTGAGGATTCAGTTATATAACAACTATACAATCATGATTGAATCTGAAAAAAATGAAAAAAACCACAAATAATAATTTAACACTGTTGGGGTAAGAGATGATCAAAGAATCTAAGAGAGGAATATCATAGAAAAGAGAGGAAAAGGAAAATATATCTTACATAAGATTCAAATTCTCCACTTAAGGAGAAATAATTTCATATAATTATTCTATAGGAAATTAAAAATTCTAATATAGTTACAATATAAATTCAAAATAAACCAGTCTTAGGAACATTATCACAACCTTTAGAAACCTAGTAGTGATTTTAAGGAAATGAGAAATCTATCCATGGAAAACTCACCTTATTCTAGATCACCAAATTAATTCACATTTCTAATCTCAGGTACCTACACAACATCATTAAAGAGTATCTAATAGTATCGTTATTATAATTTATTCATAACTAAACCTCTAACCCTGTATTTACGACTCTATAAATTTCTTAACAAATATCTCCCTTCTTGCTTCTAGTTATTATTTAGAGGTTAACCCTCCCAAGACACCTATAGAACAAACACATAGAGATATATAGTAACTATACTCTTATATATATAGAATACATGTATTAAAGGAAATATTCCCCATAATAACCACTATCCACCATATTAGATATAATTCAACCATCTTTGAATGAATTTTTCTTCAGATTGTCCCTCCTAATATGATATGATTTCTTATAATGATAACACTTAGGATTCCTAAAACTAGATTAAATTCAATTCTTCCTATGTTGATGATTTCCTTTCCTATTATCCATATGACTTTTTTTACCTATTATAAAGTATCTCCCTCTTTTAATTAACCCCATTCATAGAAAGTAAGTACTAAGAAAAAAGGAGAGACTTGAATTCTTCTAAAGTGAAGGACTCATTCCCATACATCCTCATACCTCGAACACTATGTTATACAATATCAAATAATTTCAAAAAGACATTGGTTTATCCCTCGTCTTATATGTTTATATCAACATTGGATAAATATTTTTTTATTAAATTCATCAATGTGACCTTATAATGTATTATCAGGTTGCATTTTAAAAGTATAAAGCCACAATTTATTATATAGCCTACCAGGAGATGATTTAATCATGTAAATATGTTTGACTTTAAGAAAAATAGAAACTAAAATGATTTTATATGTGACCTAATATAGGACATTGTTATATATAAATAGATTAAGTATAATATTATCCTTTTCTATAGAATCATAGTGGACTTAAATATAAGACACATATAACTTTCTATCATCTTACAATATGAATTTTTTTAGACCACATAGGGTATATACCAGAAATTTATTAACCAATAATTTTTTTTAATATTAAATAAATTAATATTTCTTTCTAATTTTTTTAAAATTTTTTAATTTAATTTATCCAATTACAAAAATAAAATTACCAATGGTAGTAATTGTTTTGTTAGGTTTTGTTCCTCACCGAAGAACCAATATATTTGATACCCTAGGTGCACATTGATTATAATATCATTATTTGAAAACAAAAAATACTAAATATTTAAAATCAAGAACCAATAAAAATAATTTGATCATAAATATATAGGAAATTTAATTTAATTATGGATTTCCATTCAACAAGAACTAATAAAACGAGTTTATAGTAAATTAAATTTTTAAACTCTCAATGATAGTATGCATCTAAAAAAATTGAAAAATCGATTCTGAAATTTTAGGATTTAGTGAATCTAAAAACAAAAATTAATAATAAATATAAATGTTAATACATTAAGAAAAATTGAATAAAATAATTGAATTTACATGAACAAAAAATGTATCAATTCATAGGAACTAAATCCAAATAAAATAATTATAGAAGTACCAATTAAAATTTAATATATAAAAAATATTCTACATGTATTTAATTTAAATAGTATATATTGAATAAATATAAAAAAACATTGAAACATTATTATAAATATATAATTTTATTTTCTATTAAATATAGAAAATTAAATCATAAATGGTTAATTAAAAAAAACATAACAAAAACACACCATTAGACTCTAAACATTTAAAGATAAATAAATAATAAAGAAAATTAGTGAATTAACACCTAAATTTAAATTATTATATATTATTGAATATATGTATATTAAATTGTAATCATAGACATATCTAATTTGAAATAAATGATAAAAAATACTATAAAGGATATATATAAGAAAAAAGAACCAATAAAACATATATGAGAAAAAATTTCTTATTAGAACCATGCGTTTACGATCAATCTAGGGTCAAGTAACAAACACATAATCCCACTATGTAAAGAATAACATATCACACATTATCATACATATATTTAAATAAGTAAAATATTGGGAAATAAAAACAAAAAATAAATATGATCATGTGACTAACCATTCTTACCAAGGTCTTGTCACACATTTCATCAATATGTTGAATACTTCAAGACCATATGAAATTGTTATCATATATTCCTCATTAATCATCTTGGTTTACATGATATGACGTAGAAATATCTATTTAAGCTAAATTCTCACCAATATTTATCTTTGCATGGATTAGAGCCAAGTACAGTAATAGGAGCTTGAACATACCTCTCTCTTTGATATCTATTTCTCTAGGTCTCTTTTATATATCATAATGGAAAAAATCCCCTTGAGTGAAGAAATAAATAAATTCACATAGAAACATTTATATATCCAAGAAATAATTTAGAAATTAATTCATTAGTGAAAATGTCAGATAATTACAATAGTTCAGCAAAAAACACAATTTTGGATACCTCATATACCAAAAATTGAGTGGAATACTTTAGAATGAGGATACAAGGGTATCTATTAAAGGAAATTTGAAAAAAATAATTTACTAATGGGAAATGATATAGATCCATCTTAAACTACTCAGTAATGAAATAAAATAATAATCTCATGGAGAAACAACAATATTCTTAGATCAAATTTATTTAATGTGTAAGATAAAAAATGTGTAAACACATGCATCCAACCAAACTAATATGGAAAAGTAAATATTTTATAAAATATAAGTCCTAATAAAGATAGGAATATAAGTGTTAAATAGAAAAATAAAAAAACACACACTATAATACAAATATATATATATATATATATATAATTTTCCATGTCATTAAAAATATGTATATTAAGAATATGAAACCTAATTTTTAATTTAAATAAAACATATTATAAAAATGTGATACCACATATATATTATTTTATTATATATTATATACCTATTTTTGGGTTTTAGTAGAAAATAGATCTTATAAACACAATAAAAACTAACCACTAGATACTGTTTTCAACAAGATCCAACCATTTATTTGAATTTAATAAAACATAAATTTATAATTTACTGATTTTTTTATGTGAAAAAAATCTATCCATGATTATCTACATGTTCTTAATGGATATCCTTCAGTGGAAAAATTATTCTTACTTTTAGGGTAATCCACTGGTTGAGTGAATCTTCTAATGCTTAGGAATGGTCCTCTAAAACATTAGAGTTAAAGAGAAAAGTGAAACCAGAGTTTTGATTTAATGAATTTTTTATAGAAATATACACTAAACAGAAAACCATGATGGGGTGGTATTAACTATTTCATGGTTTTTATTAGAGTAAAAAATATTTTAGCGAGTGTCCCTACATTACAGTTTAGTGCATGTAAGCGTATGAGTTATTCTATAACACATGTATTATTATTATTTTCTTATTGTTTATCACATTATAATAAATCAAAAATAGTTTAAAATATTATATGAAGATATAAAATGGAGTTTGAATTTTCATATTGATTAATTAAATTTTAATAAATCAATAATAGGATTGAATAAAAAGTAATAAAGAGTTGTAATATTTTGAAATGTTTATGATTTTTTTCATTCATAGGTAAACATTTAATAAATTTTTCAGATACAAAGAGTTTCCTTATAGGGGAAAATAATGTGATTTAGTCATTATACCATGGTTTCATAAGAGTCATTTTACATTTGAACCCTGAGAAACTCCTAAACCAAAGTTCTCTCTCTATCTTTAATGAAGGTTCAAGATGACCCTGAGGAATTAATGATCCTTACTAAGCATTGAATGATTTATAGAAAAATGTGTATAAACTTAAAGGAATGAGACCTTTAAATTTTTTTTAGTTATCTTTCTGAACTATAGTAAAAAGAAAGATGGAACCCGATTTAATAAATAAAAGGCATGTTCACTATTTTGGTTTACTTAATTTATGTTAATGGGTGGATGTTATTAAAAAAGGTTTTTATGGATTTTTTATACTGTTTTTAGAAACGTGTTGTCCCATACAAGACTATTTAGTGGTATTTGAGTGATTACCATGTCATTTAGAATGAATTTTTAAATAGTAAAATAATTTTAAAAAATTAGTTTTTGTATAACCATCATGTATTTTGTGATAAATTATCATGGTTTATGATTATTTTCATAACTATGACATGATCATAATTAAAATGGGAATGGTTTTATAAAAACCATAAAACTAAACCATTCTTTATGAAAAATTGGCATGTATTGTGACTATAAAAATATTATCATTAAATATGTATTTATGATATGATTTTAGATAAAAATGATCATGGTTTGTATAGGAATTAGATTTCCACAAGAAAAATATGGAATGCAAGTGTAAAACCATGTATTCATTTCATAATTTAGTATTAATAAGGGAATACCTAAAATTAATTCATTTAATGGAAAAAATTGGTTCCCTTCGAAAGTATTAACACTTAAGAAAAACCACATAATGGTTTATAGAAAATGTTCATGGCTTCATGTTTTTAAAATAATTTTTTTTCAATTATAAATAATTTTCATTAATGCATTTCATATCAATTTTTATAATTTATTTAATTGTTTACACCAAAAAATTCATGCCATGAAATTTTCTACAGAATACATGGCATGACCCCCACCCAGACAACACAATTTGAGTTCGAGGAGAAAAGAATCTTCATAACCAAAGTAGAAGAAAATTGGATCTCCATGGGTTGCATGATTTCTCATACATCAATGGATGAAGATTCCTAAAAAAAGTTTTTCCTACATTATCACATAGTGGTGAGAACCTCACATTGGGAGTAGGACATAGATTTTGGAGATTACTGATAAATATTGTTCGGGATAAAAAACTCAATTTTTGGGGTCACCTAGGAACTTTTGTCCTTGGAAAACACATGTTTAGGGGTATTCCCCATAATTAGGGAATTTTTTTACACCATAGTATTTTATTTTACTACTTATAGAGTCCAAATTAACTTAAAGATCAAAATATATGACCATTTGAATTTGGTAAATTTTCATAAAGAATCCCAAGTTCATGCTTAGGTCATGTTCCCAACTCTTTCGCATAGTTTATTCACCCAAGATCACTAGTGAACCCCTACTTAAGTGAACAAGCTCAATTCACTAAATTACTTAATATAGTTTATTAATATACCCCCTCTCCTCCAATTTTGTAGACAGATTAACATGTGGATTTATAGCTGATAGATGAAAGATATCCCATAACCATGCAACCTAAGTGCACCAGTTGGGTGCACCAATTTGGAGAAACACCTTGGTATTCAAACTTGTGCATAATACCTTGGTGTCCAAACTTTGTATCACCACCTTATCATCCACACCTGGGTGCACAAACTTAGTTCCTTATTTGAGTAAACCACTTTGCCTAGGCCCTTCCCCTTGGAACCTATAATAAGGAGAAATCATTTTTCTAGGTACTTCACATAGGTTCCCACACTACGGTGAAGCCTTATGAAATCCCTCTCTAGAGAGAACCTATTTTCATGGGTCTTATACTTGGGAACTAATTAAATATATCTCTCTACCTAAGAACCCAACCCTACCAAACATACCTTGAGTTGAGGTTCCCCTTTTGGTCACCGAAATACCTTTAGTCAAGATACTTCTCTTAGTTTCCTAATAAATATCATTTTGAGATACTTCTCTAGACTCCATCATATAACTTGAGTAGAGATACTCCTCTCAGTTTTTGAAAATTATTTAAGATTAGATACTCTCATTGAAACCCAAAAGCACCTTCACCTGGATTGAATGCTAGAGTGAACCACATATGGGAATCCTACTATGTGTAAGTCCCAACTATTATTTCCTTAACTTGAGTCACTTACTTGGACATGAATTACTTGTAAAATCATATTTAATCCCCAATAAATCTCATATTTTTGCTCATTTAACAAAACATGCATCTTTCACGGGTTAAATCCTGAGGTATAATCCCCAGTTGCATCCATATGGGCCTCATATCAAGTGTAATCCCAAATAATTCCATGTTCTATTTAATTTGTAAAAAAAAAAATACCAACCATAAAACGTATCATACATGTACAATATATATATAATTATATAGAGTTGAGATACTAATCTTGTATTCATTAATAATGGACATGTACCTATACCTCCACCACTTAATCATGAACACTATATATGGGCCTCCTACTAGGTGTAAGCCCCAAATCTACCTAAAAGGGAAGAACCAATATGTAAGACCCACTCAGTCTCTTATTAACACCTCTTCCAGGAAATACGAATACCAATATAGAATATTCTGTATAATCCGCTCTCAATAGCTTGATATGAACTCTAATGTCATATAACTGAACCTATATCCCTTGTTTCTCAGACCGATAAAGACTCACATGGGATTATAGGTTTAGTTGGTCGTTCTATTAGCATAATTAAGATGAATCATAAGAATCACCTTTTTTCATAGCTATATGAATCTAAACTACATAACACACATCCTTACCACATCATGTTAAACCAAGTGGACCGATCCTCACAGATGACCTTAAACTATGTCCTCAAAATAAGTTGGTTTTGATTATTATATTCACTGGATATATAGAAAAATTATTTTAGGTTTAATTCTAATTCCACAAAACCTTCTGCCTCCCTTGATGGAAATAAACTCTATAGTGCCCAGCTACGAGGCTCTAAACCATAACATTACTAAGAAATAAGATAAATAAAGAACCTATAATAAAAAAATATTTTCACATATCTAAATGGATTCAAATAGATCATTGACATAGGGGAAACTAGTCCTTCACCATGATTTGTGAAGGATTCAAAACCATGTCCTAAATATTTAAGAGAGTCCAAGAGTGGGTAAGAATCCCCTCAAAAAGGTGTCATGAGCCTAACCTCCCACCCTATCAACCAATGCAAATTTTGAAGCATCACTTTCCAAAAACCCTATTGTTAGATTTCCTTTAGAAAGTAGGTATTCATTAATATTTGTGCCAAACCATCATAGAAGAGGGATCCATAAAACGTTTATATTGGAAACAATGATATAGGTTTAAAGTGTATTTTCATGGTTGTTCAATATATAAAGTGTTTATAAATTATAACATAAAGTAAAATATAAAGGGGTTTATATTAGTTTACAAACTATTCATAAATGATAATATGAAATTTTCATATTAAAATTAATTATTTCGATATTTATTTAAACCATTTGAAAAATAGTTTGGTTAAGTTTATCAAGATTTAAATAAATGAAATATTTTAAATTTAAATTATATAATTTTTTCATATGATATGAAATGTTTATATAAAATATAAAAGGTTTTATATTTACATATTATCATATATTTGTAGCATGGATATAATATTAGAAACTTTCTATATCACTACTATTTGAATTATTTATTTTCTTATTTCTTGATAAATTAAGAAGGATGGAATTTATTGAGGTGGATTTATATCGAGATACTAATTGTTTTAGTGTTCTAGGAAGTTTTAAGACATTTTCAGAGATGGTTAATGATAATAAAATATTAGATAATACAATTCATATGTTTCTAATTTTGTTAAGAGGTGGATATAGGTGTCCATTAGGTACCTATTATAGTGACATTTGGAGGCTGATTGAGATACACTAGGTATCTGATGGTACCAAAATGGGTTTTATAAAAAAATGGGTCCTTTTAATTTTATTTTCTTCCTTATTTTAAACAACTCCTTTAGGGTTCATTTTTCTCAAATGGCCATGTTAGAGGGAGGTATATCCTTCTACTATTATTTTATCCCCATTTATATCCTATGATATAAGGTGTATAAGGTGTATTTTCCTCACCGGATCAAAGTAATTACCCCCTTTACCCTTATAAACCTTTCTATCTTGTTTTTTAATTAATATATATATATTTTACTTGATATTTCAATATATATTTCATCAGATCAGGGTGAAATCTATCCATAACTAAATTTATTTCATGTTTAGTGGTTAAATAAGACTTGAAGAAGGTTGATGTGATTTTTTTATTTCTGTGTATGTTAATTTAATTTGTCTACTGTAATTGTTTAGGTTTTCACTATTTTTTTGTTAAATTGATGATTATTGAGCTATAAAAATTAATATTTTTATATGTTAGAGCCCCAAGAGTCTTCCATAAGTTTTATATGTGTATTTTATTTATGTAATTGTTTTCATTTATTTATAGACTTTGATTTTTTATTTTTTAGGGTGTTTATCCACAGTTTCCATATTTATATGAGTTTATCATCATGTTAATGAGGTGAGTGGTCACAAACCCTTTAATGTTCAATTAGTATTTTCCAATTTTGTTCCTAATATTTAATTTACAAAACTTTAATAAAATTTAATTAGTAAATTTCGAAATATAAATGGTTGTTTTTATAAGTGTTAAGATATGTTAATTTAAATTTCATTTTTATAAAAATGTTACATGAATATGATAGTTATTTATATATTACCTATTTAATTTCTTAAATATTTATATATTGTTAAATGAATTGGTAAATTATTGATAAATTATATTTTATTAATATTTATCCTACATTTATCTAATAAAACCTTTATTTAATATTTTAGATTACAATGAAATATTAACATTTCTTTACAAAGGTACGTATTATCATTTAATATATTTGATTCTTTTAGTAATACTTTTATGACACATGATCAGTTTTTATACCTAGTATCATTTTTACTTACTAATCATTGTAAATAATGTTTCCATGAATATCATATTATAAATTTAGAGAGGGTGGATCACTCCTTTCATTAGATAACATTAATACATTTTAATTCAACAAACAACACTTAACATTAATTTAAGAGTTTACATTGGTGATGATATAATGACTAGGTTTGGTAGAACAATGATGGAAGATTTCATCATTTGGTATTATTAAATATTTTCTTAAATTAATTATTAGTAAATTTTGTTTTTTTAATATGTTAATTTTTTCATCCATTATTATGGATTACCCGGGTAATGACCTATAAGAGAACTATTAGTATAAAATTTTATCCTATTAAGAGACATTGAATAAATATAAGATAGTGGTTATTATGATGATACTTATGAGAAGGGGAATATGTTGAGAATTATTAATTGATTCCATTACACAATTATTTACCAAAATCCTTCCTTTTTCTACTTGTTTCTATATTATTAGGTCATATTTGATATTTATTTTGATTTTATTTTTCCCAAGACCTGTATTCCCATTTGATTTCTCTTTGGATTTGTTTTTTGGGATCATATTAACTTGTAGTAGTAACTATCATGATTATTTGAAGTGATACACTTTTGGGAAAGTATTATTTTACTAGAGTGACTAGGTTTTTTATCTTAAATATGTTTCATGAGTGTGATGTTATTGTGGTGGTGATGAAAAAGTAGATGTTTATGTCAGGAAAGGGTTAATAATAATATAGGTGTAGTTATTCTTTGAATATCTATTTTCACAGTTGATATGGGATTATAGGATTATGGGGTGATTTAATTAGGGTTTAGTTTAGTATATAGATTACCATAGGACTAGGCTTTTCATGACCGATTTATTTTTTTTAGAAATCCCTATAGAGAAGTGGATTTTATGAAGGGATGATTCCTTAAGAACTATATTTTGTAATGTCATATGAGATAGTCATATGAGGGGATGTGACTGGGGATTTTTTACTACAATATATTCTTTAGGATTTTTTATTTACATGGATATTTATTTTTTTCATGGTGAGTATATCTTAACTTTCTATTACACATGAGTAACATTTTCTACCACTTAGATGGTTTATAATCTAAAATAACAGTTTTAAATTTAGTAAATTTATATTTATTTCTTATATTACTACCTAATATTTTAATTAATTATTTTTAAATATTATATTTTACAATTGGTATTAATGGTGATGAATTTCTAGTTATATGGGTGCCCTAGTTATATTCCCATATAGTGAGGATCTTTAGATGCCATTTTTCCATTATATTGAGGATATAAAAATGCTCCTTCCTCTATTTTAATTTTCTTTATAAATCATAGTTTCCTTTGATAGTATTATGAGATTGATCTCAATGATAATACATACCCTCCTTGTGGTATAAGATTTATCATATATTTAGTTCATTCAGCACTCCTCTTAGTGGTGAAACAAGGTTTTTTTATAATTTTTTATAGATTCCCTTAGTAGAATAGGAGAATTTAATTGTTTTTATGTGGTATATATTGGATGATATTATCATTTTATAATGGTTTTTTTATTTTAAATAGATAAATTAGTATTATAAATTCCACTGACACGTACACATGAATACATATACTTATTTATACTTACGAGAGTTAAAATATCTTAGAGTTTCCTACTATGCCTTTGTACTCACCCTACATATGAATGCATGAGAAGGTATATAGAGAAAGTTTCTTAGATGATCTCTAGATTTGGTATCATACTATAGTAGAAGATCATGAATCTACCAGGTAGTGGAATGAGGGTGACCAACATTATAAGGAGGAATCAATGGAATATCTCTATATCCATTTCAGTGATATTATTTTGTGCCTAAACATTGTTTTTAATATATTTATAGAGTGATGTTGTTCAATATCTTGAATCATATAAATTATTTATTTTATACTATTATATAGGTAATATGGGATACCCTACTATAGGTTTATTTTAATTTATTTATAGGTTGGGATATCTAATTTATAGATGTGTCAATAAATGTATTTGGTATAATTTGGTATTGATTAAGAATGTTTCAAAAAATGGGGTAAATCATTCCCTAATAATTAACTTAAACCCTAAAAACTAGTCATTAAACCTATATGATTGAGTAGAATGCCTGAGGCATGTGGTATTTCAGTATTGGTTGACAAAAGATATGGGTTTGGTTATTACAAACGGTATTAGGGAATTATTGGTTGTGAATAAGTTTGTTAGAGGTAGATATGGGACATCGGGAATTAGATAGTATAGTGTGTGTGTGTTTTGTTAGTATAGAGTTAGTTAGAGGTGGGGATAAGATGTAGACAATTTGAGGTTATACTATATGCATTTATACCAATATGGCTACAATGGAAACTAAAGTTATAAGGGATATTTTATTGTTCTGTCTAGGAATGCTATGTGTGGATGATTTTTTTTGTTTTGGATATTTTGGGTACTAAATGGGAAAGACATATAATAAATCATAGGGATCATCCAAGATCTAGTTTAAAAATTTATTCATGAATTTCCTCAATAGTTTCATACAAGGTAAGTGAATATTTTATACAATGATTTCTATTTATGAGTTAAATTAAATAATTAAAATTAACTATTCATGCATTTAGTGTGTACCTAGATACTTTATCGAGGGTGAATTAATTAATGAAAGTTTCTCAGATTTTTATTTAATTACTAATTGGTTTGTATTTTAACATGTTTTATGGTGCTAAATATATTTTAACACATTAATATTTAAAAAATAGTAAACTATTTTTGAATTTTACAAGTATATTAAATGTTTTTCCAATGGAGTGTTTTTAATATAAATGATTTTGGAAGTGTGATTAATTTTTTTTTGAAATTTACATCTGTTTTAAAGTAAACTAGTAAATTTTTTCTAAGATTTTAAAATATAATTAGTTTTTCAAAATTATTAATTTTGGAAAAGCAATATTGGGTTGTGAATTTAAAATAAGGGTTTTCACTTTAACAAAAACTGATTTTATTTGTTATATATATAATTGGTTTAGTAAAACTTCTTGTATTTTATTTTTATGAATTTGGTAAATTTTTAAATCTAGTATATGGGTAGAAAATGGTAAATCATAAGTAATTATTATGTTAGGGATCACCATAATATGGGATAATATTTATTGTCACTATTTTTGGGATGGTAGGTGTGTTGATGTATATTTTTGGTATTTAGATTTTAGTTATTTTTTAGTGTTCTTTGGTTTTGGGAGTTGCACCATGAAAGCATTAAAAGCATATTGGGAAAGTATTTAGTGCACCCGTATTAAATTAGTGATCAATATAGGTATAAATTTTATATGAGAGACTGATTTGGTTTTTTAGTAATAAAAAATGCTCTAGTGGGCAGTTTATAATGATCCACAAAATTATTATTTGAATTGTTTATTATTATCATTTTTAGAGATATTATGTTATTGTCAATTTTTTGGGGGAATTTTTTTTTTCAATTTTAATCAAGATATTGATCATTTTTTTTGGTTTTCAGAAGTTTTTATTAAGTATTTTATGATGGTGAGATGATAATGAAATCACAATAAAGATAATTTATGTATTTTTTGAGATTTTATGTTTTTTGAGATGAATAGAGGTGGACACTGAGTACCTAGTATTGTGATTTTGGGTACCCATTGATCTTACCAATGGGGAGATATAAACTACAGTACCATCATATTTTTGGTGGAGAGGCATTGGGTATATGGTAGGACTAGGCTAGTTTTAAAAAGAAATAGATAATTTTAATATTTTTGGTTACTCACCTTGAACAACCCCTTTAGGGTTCATTTTTCTTAGGAAACCACATTAGAGGGAGAGTCTTCTCCTATCCACTTACCCTCCCTTTTTCTACTCTAATAAAAGGTGTTTGATATGGATATACCATATTGAGTTAAGAAAAATTTTCCTAATTTCCCCATCTTTTCCTTTATCTATTGTTTCTTCTATGATTTTTACTTACCAGAATATGGATATTTAATGTATTTCAATAAATATTATTTAAACGCATCTTTATCTAAGTTTATTTAATGTGTGGTGGTTAAATGAGGCTTGGGAAGCTATTATTCACATTTTTTCTCACTATTTAGGCGAAGATGATATATCCAAGGAATTATTTTAGGTATTTAATTAATTTTGGGTTAATTTTAGGATTTCAAGTATATAGAAATTAGGTATTTTGTGTGTAAGAGTTCCATGAGTATTTTGGATTTATCTGTGAGTATTTTATTCAATTTCTTTTCTCTATTTATATAATTTAGTTTATCATTTTCAGGGAGCCTCTTTATGATCTCCAAATTAGGATGAACTCATTATTATTTTATTGAGGTAGGTGGTCTTAACTACCTTGGTGTTTAATTAGGGTTTTCCTATTTTTTACCTTCAATTTTATTTCCAAAACTTTAATAAAATTTAAATAGATATTTTGGAAATATTAATAGATTTTTTCACAAGTATTGGGACATGTTAAATTTAATTATCTTTAATAAAAATTTTACATTAATATGATATTTTTTCCATGAATACCCATTATTTTTATTAAATATTTAGATTTTTTTTATTAATTGGTTAATAATTGATAAATAATTATTTTTCACATTTTTCCAAAAATTATATGATAAAACATTGTTTTTTTAAGTTTTAAAAGAAATATTAAATTGGATTTACCTATGTTTGTGATATCTTTTTAATTATTTGATTCTTATGAATGTACTTTGATAAACTTTGATCGGTTCATAAACCAAGTCTCATTTGAATTTATTTCTCATTATTACACATGTTTCTATAAAATTTTTGTTATAAATTTTGAGAGGGTGAATCATTCCATTCCAAATTGAATGAAATATAAGTTAATGAATGAAACTTAAAAATTTATTAATATGTTTCCACAGTACTATCACCTAGAAGAAATTGATAGGATCTATAGTACTATCACCTGGAGATTCCTATAGTGATGTTTAGATATTCATAGACCACATGTCGGTAATTTCTGGGGGAATCTAATCTTGATTCCAATAACAAAATGATGGTACGACGTAGATATATTTTCATGTCCATCAATGAAGAAATAATTTCACATATTTTGATTCTTTAATTTCTTAAATTAGTTATAAATAATATGTGATGATACTACTCTTTGGTTCCGACATTAATCCATTTTATATGTTTTTTGATTCAATTCTGTTGATTACGATGTATATAATCCAATAAATATTAGATTAATAATCGATCAAGACATAATGAAAAGTTGGGCATGACCCATCTGATATTTTCCCTATTCTAGAAACCTACAAGTGGTATCCAAGCATGTTGTATACTTATTTATATTTATTTAATGATTAATGATTGATTTACACATTTATTATTGGTTTTCAATTCCAATTTAATTTTTCTTTAATCCAAATTGCATGATATTTTTTATTCCACTTTGTTTCATGTAAATATAATCAAATTATTTAATTTCCTAAATGAAATAACTTCAAAAATATTATCCTAAGGTGATGAGGAATCCGGTCAGATAATACAGGAGTACACGCCATGTACTAGTATTTAATACAAAAAGAATTAATTTAGAATTACTTCAAGTCATGAAAATTTATTACAATCAGTGAAATTAATTATAAATATTGTGTTTACTGGAACATCCTGGTGCACGGTCAGTCAGAGTACATGTCATGTAACTTATATAGATGACATGTAGTCCTTTTCTTATAGATTCTCTATGTATCTTCTTACAAAACATATATTACTGGTGTCCATGTAATGCAGACACCACACACCATGTATCCCTTGTAAACGCCATGTACTCTTCAAATTTTATATGGAACAGTTATATGATGAGTCCATAGGCATGTTTCATGGATAGATGGTGATAAAAATACATGATTTTTATATTAAATGTACATGCTGTGTAATTTTAAAAAAAAATCACATAATTGAAAACTAATTTATAATACTATGAAAAGAATATCAACATGTGTTTGAATATGGTCATTAAGTTGATAAGACACTCCATGTGATGGTTTTTATACATAGAAATGTATAATTAACTTCTGTGTAATGTTTGGATCTACATATCATGTATAAGTCGTATTACAGTTATTATTATAAGCACGTTGAATACTAACATGCTACGTATATATCATATAAACCATGCAATCATTAAGTTAATTGTATATGTCAGGAAATTATGTGATTAAGTCATGGATTTCATATAGTGCAAGAGTAAACCATATATGATTATAATACACGTTGGGTGGTTTTGAATGGTTACTCACTGTGTTTACTCCAATGTATATTTTTTTATTGTACACAGTTAATTTTAGATACATTTATTTAATTTTTTTAAAATTATGATGGATGATAATCTTAAGCAAATTCAAATAATAATTAAGATAAAAGAAATAATTAATTAAAGAAGATAATTAATATACCAGAGATCGATTTATCTTAAATAAGATAGCATAGAATTGAAAGTTAATTTTATTATATGCGTGACTCATTTCATGAATGTGGTTGATCATGAGCCTAGACTAGAACTTTTTATATAATTTCTTTCATTTAATTTATTATTAAATTAAAATTGTTGTCATGTTTTTCATCTCCCCTCTCTTTAAGTAAGGGATTTCATGCCCATGGTTTCTTTTATGTAAACCACAAAATATTCCTTTGGTTCACCTCACCAACATGTGAGTAAAAACATATGTAATAGATGGATCTCCCAATATAGAGTAGGAAATTAATGTTTTAATCTAAAGTAAAACCAATCCAAGAGAGATAAATAGGTGGGCAGGTGGAAATTTAAAACATGAACCTTAATTGGTTCAATTCGTTTTCCCCTAGGTCGTTGGTTAGTTTATCATCCTATAGATAAATAACCATTAGTAAAATATCCTGATCATACCACTTTATTATTATTTCCATAAAGTTTCATGCTTATTTCATTATGGATGTTTTTTAACTATCACATGAATTAATGAATTAACAATCATGCAAGACATAAATAAGATAAATAAGCTTATTCATAAATATTATCTAAGACATGGTTAATCACTTAAGTAAATCCACTTAATATTAAAAATAATGTAATAAATACAATAATTTTAAATTTATTCATAAAAAATAAAAACCATAAATTATATATATTAACTTTCTATAACCTTATACTACTTTAGTTAAAATTGAACCATAGTTCAAAGTACTTGACTAGCCAATGTTTGGGTGTTTTCAATTATCAAGGAATTATAACTAAGTGTTTTGGGTTGAATTAGCTTCGTGTCAGGGGTTGAATTCTAAATAAGGAATTGGTGTAACTTATAGGAAATCATTGTGGAAATCTAATTTAAATATTTCATGATTTGGGAGTCCACTCAACATATGAAGGAACAATGAGTTAATGCAGTTGACATTTTGAATGCCTACCTAAAACCCATAAAATTTCTTGACCAAACTAATATGGGTTGATGAAAAGGGGAATATGGATCCTTTCCACTAGAATGTCTAAGAAACAAGATATTTTGAAGCCAAATGTGATGGATATTGGGTTTTGTGATAAAATAATGAGAGATTAATAAATATAATGTTTGTTTATTTATCAATATTTCATTAGAAAACTTACTAAAACTATACTCATAATATTTGTAGAAACAACAATAAAATGACTTCAAACATATCACTTATATCCATACCCGAGAAATATAACCTTCTCAGTGACATAAATTTCCAAGAGTGGAGAAGGCACTTGTGTGTTATCCTATTCCATGAAACAAAATTGTATGTCCTCAAAGAACCTATTCCTAATGCACAAGGTAATGAGGTTAGTGAGGAAGAGTGGTCTCTCTATGATAAAAATTGGAATTATGCTAAAAATGTTCAATATTTCATGATATCATCCATGAAAAATGATATTTTGAAGCAACATTAACACATGGATGTGTATATCATGTTGTCTCACCTTTCATATCTCTATCAATAGAAGGAAACACAAGAGAGATACAAGATCTCTAATTCTCTTCTTACAACTAATCTTAGAGATTCGGTGCTAGTTGGGCCTCATGTAGTAAACATTAATATCTATATTAAATGATTATACATATTAGGAATTAAATTCCTAGATGATTTGCACACATATATCATACCTTCCTCACCACCCAAGACAATCACCATATTTATTATTAATTATAACATGATCAATAATGAAAAGAGTATTTCAAAACTTCTTACTCTGATTCTCCAAGTGGAGATGGACATGGGGTGTGATGAACTCAAAGTCCTTATGGTGAATATGAACAGGAATAACAAGGATAAGGGGCCCAAGAATCATTAAAAGTATAAATCTCTTGAGAACTATCCTTCTAAGAATAGGAAGATCCAAAGGTAGGGAAATTAAAAGGAGGTATTATGTTTTCTATATGTAAAACAAGGCCACTAGAAGAAGAATTGCACCCAGAAGAAAGGGGAAGCTATAGATGAGTTCGTTATTGAGTGAAATTCATCAACATATACACATTAGGTGTTAGATTCATCTTTTGGTTCTCATATTTGTATCCAAATGTAGAATCAATTTGATTATGAAATATTTCTAGAGTAGAGGTGGATTTAAAAGCTGGCAATGGTGCGAGGCTGGATGCTTTAGCCAATGGTGACTACCAACTTTAATTTCCAATATGAATGATACTGATTTTAAGATATTTTTATTATATACCAATGGTCATCAATAACATAATTTATGAATCATTCTTAGATGTATATGGTTTTATTTTTATGTTTTGGAATAAAAGTTATTTATTATATAAAGAAAACATGTGTTTTGGTATGGTGAATTTAAATAATGATCTTTATGTATTAAATTACAAAAACCAATTTTTGGAAATATATAATGAATCATGTTCACATGAATCATATAAAACCCAGGTATGGAATCACTGTATTGGTCATGTAAATGAGAAGTATT
Source organism: Viscum album (assembly GCA_963277665.1). NCBI lineage: Eukaryota > Viridiplantae > Streptophyta > Magnoliopsida > Santalales > Viscaceae > Viscum > Viscum album. The sequence goes on along the minus strand of OY728129.1, from coordinate 1,852,736,233 downwards.
TGAAAAAGTTCTATCAAGATGGTTACACAAACTCTTTTGAGATAAAACCACTTGAAATTTATCATGATTTTTTACAAGGAAAAATTTCTAAAACACCATTTGATGGTTAGGGTGAAAGGGACACATATATATTAGTATTGGTACACACTGATGTGTGTGGACCATTTCCAGTAGATGTTGGAGGTGGGTATTATAACTTCATAACTTTTACTGATGACTTGAGTAGATAGGGCTATGTCAACTTGATGAGGTATAAGTCCGATTCTTTTGAGAAATTAATAGAACTCAAGAATAAAGTATATAATCAACTTGGAAAGAAGATAATGAATATTTGATCATATCTTGGTGGTGAAAATCTTAACCAAGAGTTTATCAACCTTTTACGGGAGTTTGGTATTTTATCTTAACTCACTCCATATTACACTTCACAGTGCCCTAGTGTTAGTGGAAGAAGGAATTATACCTTATTATACACGGTAAGGTCAATCCTGAGTCATGCATATATTTCACCAACCTTTTGGTTGTATGTATTATAAACCACGTCTTACATGCTAAACTGAGTACCAAATAAATTGTTAAACATAATTACTTTTTAGTTATGGAGCAGAAAGAAAATATTTTTTCACATACACATGTATTGGGTTGGGATGAATTTGTTAAGGCCTTCTCAAGAAACAAACTCATAGCCTTGGGGTAAAAGTTTTATCTGTATAGGTTATCCTAAGGAAACAAAGGGATACTACCAGTACAACCCATAAAAAAAGAAAGTGACTACCACCTGATAATATGTCTTTCTTGAGAGGGAGAACATCCTAAAAAAGGATAGTGTGAAGAATATTTACTATGATGAATTTGATGTTCAAGATAAAAAAGAGTTGGTATAGGAAAATATTCCACAGGTCCCCATGGAATAAGTAATTCATTAAATAGAAGTACTATATAGAATCACTATAGATATAAGAGAACCAAAGAGATATGGTTTTCTAGTTAATGGTTATGTCGAGTAATTATTGGATGTAAATGATGAACCTCTCTATTATAAAGTGGTAGTAGATAGCTCAGATGCAACAAGATGGAAAAAATTCATGAATTGTAAAATTAATTCCATGTATTAGAACTATTTTTGGGATTTTGGTTGAGGTTCCATTAAATGGGTTTTCAAGAGAAAACTGGACAATAAAGGTAAGGTAAATAACTATAAAGTAAGGATAGTGGCTAAAGGGATTAAACAACATCAAGGAACTGAATATGATGAAATATTTTCACAAGATTATATGTGTAGATTCATCATAATTATACTTCCTATAGTAGCATAATATGACTATGAAATTTTGTTGATGGATATAAAAATAGCTCTTTTTAATGGGAATGTTTAGGAAGATATCTAAATGACACAACCAATCTTTTTTGTGACTCCAGGTGATGATAAGAATATTTTAATGTTATGGGGATCCATGTATGGATTGAAGTAAGAATCAAATTCATAGAACATTCTCTCTGATGAAGCTATAAAATAATTTAGTTTTACTAAGAACGAATGTTATATATGTGTTTAAAATAGGTTTAGTGAGAATAAGGTCATTATCCTAGTATATGTTGATGAAAAATTACTTATTAGAAATGAAATACCAGTCTTATAGTCTATTAAGGATTGGTTAAACAAGTGTAACTCTATGAAGGATTTAGGAAAAACAACCTATATTCTAGGGATCAAGATCATTCATGACAGATATAGTAGGATTCTTTGACTAAGTCAAAGTATATACATTGATAGTATACTAAAGAGATTTAGTATGGAATAATCCAAAGATGATTTGATCTACTGTCACATGGTATACATATTTCTTAGAAATTGTGTCCTCAAACACAAATAGAGAAACTGATAATGAGTAATATCCCATATTATTAAATGATAGGATCAATCATATTTTCCACATTATGTAAAAGATTTGAAGTTTTCAATGCATTGATCATGGTAGGAAGATATCAAAAAGATCTAGGAGAATGTTCTCGGTCTACTGCTAAGGTTATCCTCAAGAATTTGAGAAGAACTAAGGATGTATTACTAGTGTATGGAGGATATGAGGAGATGGACATTAGGGGTTATACTAATTATATTTTTCCAATACACTAGAATTATTTTAATTCATAGTTAATATATGTTTTCTATCTAAATGGAGGATCTATGTGATGGAAGAGATCAAAGTAACCAATTTTCGCTGATTCTATTATTGAGTTCAAGTTTATAGTGCCTTCTGATGATCCATGGAATCCATTTGGATATTAATATTTTTCTAGGATCTTAATTTGGTACTTAACAGTAAAAATCCTATAATATTGTATTGTGATAACACTGTAGTAGTGACTCTTTCAAAAGAGACAAGGTCACACCAAAAGACAAAGAACATACTCTGAAAGTATCACGTCTTGAAGGATTTTTCTTATTGGGGTGAAGATAGAGTAAGAAGAGTTCCCATAGAAGAAAACATGATGTATACCTTGAATAAATTCATATATCAGTAGAAGAAAGAGTATCATGTGATAGCTATAGAATTGAAGGTTGTTAGCTATTGACTCCAGTGCAAGTGGGAGTCTATTGGATTGGGTTCCCTAGAACCAACTTCTGTGTACTTTATGATAACTTGTATTCATAGTTTTGAATATTAATAAACTTATTATCACATCATGAATCTTCTTATATGTAACATAGTATGTGATAATGTCCTAAGCATAGCTGTCACATTAAAAGGCCATAGTAGTTCTCTGTAATGATGATAACCCATAAGTGCCATAACAAACTTCTTAAATATATTATATATATCTAGATGACATAATTTGAGGGATAAAAATGATAAAATATATCAGGGGTGTATACTTATAGGATTTTGAGTAACCTTCTTATAGTGTACACCCTTGGTAATATCTAGTGTAGGATATTATTAGAATGATACCCACTAGTAGGAAATCCATATTTTTATGTGTCATTGCATGTTTCTATCTATGAATGTTTTTATTACTCCTTAGGCTTTAATATTATTAATAATGAGTGTTACTAGTTGTGTACTTTGATGTATTGATAAAAACAATGATAACACATGTTCACAGTGAGGTATGATACATTGGGTGCGTCACAAGTAATATTTCATTAATGAATAATGCGAGAAAGGATTTATCCCTTATGTTATTCAACATAAGTTGATATCTTAGGCCCTTTGATGTAAATTATATATCCTAAATAAATCCATGGCCATGATGTTCTCTAGGAAAATTCAGTTTTTAGTGAGTCAAAGAAAGTGACATCAAGCACATAGGTTGATGGAACCAACACGCAACTTACTTGATTATGGATATAATTATAAAGAGATTATATTACATAGTAAGTATCCGTGTGTGGTATTATGTCATTGAAACATTAAATTCTTTCTCTATGGGTGCCTTGGCATGTTACTAGATGATAAACATTGACTTTAGGCTACATCACCTAATGCCACTGAGAAATAGGCCTAGAGGGTCACACACTAAGGTTATCGAGAATCTCACTTAAATAATATATTATTATATATTATTTAACAAGTTGAATAAATTTTATTCCTACATGTGATTTAATACTTATTCATGTTTTCATGATCGCATATATTCTATCGACAATTATTTGATAGAATATTATGTGAGCAAAATATTAATAAATTTTTATTTTTTACATAGTGGATATAATATTTATTTATTTATTGGAGAATAATTAAGTGATATTTATTTAACAAATAAATAATCATTTTTCAATGTCAAATAAATATTTTGAAGGAATGTTGGATTGAGTTTAATTGTCCAATGATAAATAATATATATTGATTATTATTTTAATTAATAAAATTTAATTTAATTTGTGAGCTTATCACATGTCATGAAATAATAATAATAATATTATATACATGTGGTTCCATAGGGATTAAATAAATAATAAAGGGAACTTTTTCAATTACTTATTTCTAACTCTAGTGGTATATAAACCCAATTATATTATTTTTCAAGAGGGACAATTCATTTTTTGTGCACAACAAAATACAGAGAATCCTCTTAAATCCCTAAAGGGATCCCTTCTATAAGAACTCTCCCAAGAATGGATAGTGATATTCCTCCACCTTCCATTCTTGAGTCTATATATATCAAGGAGAATCCTTTGGAAGTGATTCTAAGGGAGATCAAAGGCAAACGATGCAAGTGATAGGATCTACCGTGGTAGCACCCAAAGATTACTATGGAAAGGTTTAGAGATTCATGGACCACATGTTGAACATTTCTATAGGGAATTTAATACTGATTCATACAATGAAAATAAAATATAATGTATATCCATTATCAGATCCATCAATGAAGAAAGAATTTCACATAAGGTAATTCTTTAATTTGTAAAATTCATGATAAATAATTTGTGACAATCCTATGATTTTTTTTCCAGTGTTTATCTAATAGAGATATTATTTGATTCAATATTATTGATCACAAAATTTATTGTAATGATAAACTTGTATTAATAATTAATCATGACAAAATAATAGTTGGGAATGAACCATATGATGCTTTCACTACACCCAAAACCTACAGTGACACTAACAAGTCAATAATAACCCCTCTTGAATAGAGATTAATTCTTCTAGAATGGTGAAATTTTCATGTAAATTAATTTAAAATGATCATCATGGGATATTCTTATTGATTCTCATCTTGAATATATTTTTGGTTGATGGGTCGGGGACAAAACAATTATTATTGTCTTGAATGAAGGACCTATTATAGAATCAATAATGAATTCACATTTCATTCTTCCATCAATGATAGATTTAGTGATTTTAGTTTTTCTTCATTAAAATACCTTGAAATTAATCCCATTGAAGGACACCTTAAGGTATGTGATTATAAAATGAAATTCTTGACATTAATTTCCCTTGATTATCCATTATAGAATTCTTTCTCAATGAACTAGAACCAAAGTTACACATCCTTGATGTTTGATTAATTCTTTTTGGTTGTGTGACATGTTCATTCATAATCACCTTGATGAAAATTAGTATTATTTATAAAAAACCTTGAGTTAGGAAGTTCCTTAACATTTAGATCTATCATATACGTTTGTTTCCATGGTATGATTCATTTTTTTGGCATGGTTTGTGTTCTTGATTGATGGTAATTACTTGTGGGTTTTTTGTTTCCGTGATACCCATATATAATCCTTGTCTCCATAAGAATTTTTAGGGTATCTTTTTACCATGATTGATGTTGATACACATTTTATATATGATTATACTATATTTATAGTGATTCCATGATATTCTTGACTTTCCCTGTTTTGTGTACTGCCTTATCGTTGGAGGTTATTCTTTGTATGTTCTGATATGTGACCATCATGGTAAGATTACCACCTTGAGGGGGAGTTCACATGATGTATGATGATGACTACTATGGAATACTACATAGGGAAGGATCATGGGAGCCTTGTGGACCAGAAAGAACTCGATTCCTTGATGAAACTAAGAGAAATATCAGGAATTGGTTCTTTTTAGACACTGAGTATCATATCCACTCGACCGATTTTGAATTTTGAGTGACATGTCTCCATACTTATTTCTCATTCTTGATCTTTTCCTATGACCATTGATCAAATATATATCACTGATCGAAAAAAAGTACGAATCAGTGGTTTACTTGTGAAAAATTATTACTTTTGAATTCAAACTATTGAACTTGTTAAGGTTGTTAATCCACTTAGTGATATCTTATAGCCTCACTTTGTATGTATAAATAATAAAATATATGACAAGATATGATATTTACAATGTTAAATAAAAATACCTACTCCATTCCATGCTGGTTAGACATCCCAACATAAATTCTCCACTTTTGTATTATCAATGATTATAATGTATAAGGAAACAACTGGTTATATACCCTAGCACTCATTTTTCTAATTGATCAATTTTATACACCCCAATAATGAACTCTTATATATTAGTTGGTTTGACACCCCAACAATATTCTCTTCTCCTTCTTCTATACTTGTTAGACACCCCATAATTGATCCTCTTTAGTAACTTGTTCAACATCCTATACAAAAGCTCTATCATCTTTTCAATGTAGTCAATCCATAGATAAAAAGATGTTTTTCTACTCCTGGTTGCTTTGGAAACATTTAAAACAGATATTCCTCTATTTGTGTAATGGATTTTTTATTCTTATGTACAACTTCAATATATTCATAAGCATCATGGAATAATAATTTTTCTCATGAAATTATCTTGCACTAGATCTTTAATTACATAGTTCTTCTCAGTTTACAAAATAATCATACCTAATAGACCTCTCCTCTAGGTATATTCTAGATTTTCCTCTTATACTTATAATACTTAGTGAATGATCAGATAAACTTTAGTTAAATTATCAAGTAAGAATTATTCCTTCTTCTGATGGAGTCCCTACCTTAATCAAATATGTGCAAGAGATGAACACAATTTATCAATATATTTTATGAAAGAATAATAATGTACAATCACAAATTATTATTCTTGAATTCTCAACATAATTCACGCATGCATGAAATTATACATAGTTCATGATAATATCACATCAATAATGATAATTATTAATATTTTATGTCCCTTTAAAATCTATCTATTTAATATTCCTTGAAATATTTAATATCAAAGTGGTTATATGAAAATTAAACATGCATGTGATTCATTATATTTTCATGAATTTCATTACGCATGCATACTAATTTATAAATAGATATGTATTCAATAGTGTAACTCCTTTTCATAAAAAGTTAAAACAGACATGCAACTTCACTCTAGGGTTTTTTCTTCTCCTCCTAGTTGTTCTTATTCACAAAAATATATGGATTCATTTAATATCAAGTGAAATTTTTGAAAGGAATTCACGCGAAACATTTGTCACCTTATTCTCATGGAATGATCATATGAGACACTTCTATCTCCTTTGTGAAATCTAGGTGTGGATCATAAGTGATTTTCTTCCACAAGACAAGGATAGTTTATGATTTTATCATTTTCACGAACAAAGAATGTGGTTTTCTTATTATAAATCATATAAATATGATATATGGTGGTATCTCAAGACCTTTATAAAACACATTGTATGTTAGTATCACAAGCACTATGCATTATATATTCTCCTTCATGTGATCAATTAAAATCATGATAAAAACATCCTTCATATGAATGAATCACACTATTGTATTCTTCTTCACAAGACTTGGGTAGTTCAAAAATATCCTTCACATGATCATATCATTTGAATGTTATGTTTCAATATTTTTATTAATATATCAAACAAATAATTTAAAAAAACTGACCCTACCTCTATTAATATAGGTGATTTCACACTACCAATCTTATAATTTGTTAGGTTAATTAAGGATGCAGGAAGATCTTGTGTTCTTATTGAATGCTGAAACTCTTAGCACTTTACACTTAATACAACGCCAGAGAGGATACATGATTCACATGATCATTTGATATGATCTCTTCCCATGATCATGTGATACCAAAATGATTTGCGTAATCAGCTTCATTTTCATGTGATGCCTTGGTGGACAATAGATAAATAACCACGGATGCATTCACGTGATATAAGTATTAAATAAATGGATATTTTTGAGATAGAAGTTATGTTCATTTTTACAAGATGGAATCACATGATCAATGATGTTCTTGTGACTGTTTGATTATTAGAAACATAAAAACACATGATCCATAGTACATCATGCAATGGATTCAAGCAATGAACTCATGATCACACATTGATAATCCTTAGCTGAATCATTTCCCTCAAGTGATAAAATACATGTAATAGAATGATTTCATTCATGTTATCATTTTGATCAATCATGTGGATTCATCATTGGAGATGACTGGTTATATGATTTTCACTTATCTTGAGTGGACATGTAGGTTTGTTGAAGGTTGAGTACTGAAGATGATGGCCCTTCAAATATGAATAGTATGAGATCAATCAGATGGATAATATGTTTTTGATCAGGTGGATTGTTTCATGTATATATGTTTTAAGATAGATGAAATGTATGAATTTTCATGAGGCCCAAATCATAATTCTATTATATCAAGTTCTCCCTTTGAATAGGTTATGTGACACTCACCACTTGATTTGGAACCAAGGTCGACTCCCCAAACACTTCACACATACATATGGGGTGGAATGAACAACTCACCCCCATGCATGCCACCAATGAAAACCCTACAAGATACACACTCCCATGAACACATGTATACCTATGTAGTCACTCACCCTCACACATTACTCTAAGGATGGATGACATAGATGGTTCTGATGCATGGTAGATCCTCTCTCCCACAAGAGTATGGTTAAGATGGCATGAAAATCCAGTCAATGGTTGGACCATTTTTTTTATAAGCCCCAAAAAATATAATAAGTATGTGAACTATGAAAATTCTATCCTCAATTAAATGTCACATGAAAAATATAATTTATCATCCATTTATAATGAATGGGACTCTTTAAAGTACATGCATGGACACCATTATTTCTCATTTCACCAATTTTTTGTGTGCTCTACAATTTAACTCCTTATCAAATAAAAAATTCTATGGACTTATTAAAATATTATTCTCCCAATTAATGGATGGTTTCACCTATTGGAAACATTTTTCAGTTCTTATAATTACTTGTGAATATGTATTTGAAAATTAAAATCCAATCAAAAATCCTCAAATATTCAAGGATAATCACTAAAACATGAAAACCAATTCCATTAAATGAATCTATAATATTTTCCAAGCATAAACACCTAATATATTAAGTTTTCCACATGTACACATGGATAATTTCTCAAGCATGAAATCCAGTGACATAAAATAAATCCATAACAATTCCCTAAGAATAATCACCTCGTCTCAACTCACCCGACACATATTGAAACATCATTGACAATGAAGGAAACAATTGAACCAGTAATATCGCCTTTTTATTTTTTTGTCAATATATCTTCATATATTAAAAGCCAATATGTGTGATCAAAGTTTCTCCACCTTATTTACAATTAAATGAAATGGTAAGTGGGGGTATTCACATCTAATAAATTTTCAAAAACATATTCTCCTCCCTTAAAGGATTGTTTCATGATCACTTTCGAGAGAGGGAATATAAACATGGTTCTCCTTATAATGAAAATTTAGTTAATATACTATAATTCTACATGTGCTAACCTAGTGTAGAAAAAACAATAGTAATAAACAAGGTTGTCTATGTTTTCCATAAACTACCATGCATGTGAAATTATTCTCATAAATTCTAAATTTTCCTTTAGGGATGGAAAGTAATCAATTTTATCAATAAGATGATAAATAATTCACACACTTCAATAAATACATCATAAAGTTTAGGTGAAAAAAGATATAGATTCCCTTTCTTGGTTCAATATCAACCCACCTTGACAATGATTATCACTTAATTCAAATTATAGAAAAGGGATTTATTTTAATTCAATAAATTTTAGTCTTACAAAGCTATATAGAAATTACATATTCATTATGTATTGAATATTTAATAGCTGTGAATCATGAATTATCTCCATAAAGTGATAAATCTATCTATTTTAATTCCCTATATGTCAGTACAAAATCATATATATATATATATATGGGAATAAAGAGATACATTTTTATTCTTCAAGAGTAACATTTAGGCTGAGATCTATCTTGTAGTCTGGGCCATTCTTTCCTTCAAATATATATTTGGGAAGATTTATTTGGAATCACATTTATATTTTGATTCTAATTAATTTAATTATACTATTTATTCCCTCGAACGTATTTTTTATTTTAAATATGGTTTTTCATTGTAGGAATTCTATTATTATCATGAATTTTCATGTTATGACATCATTCCAATGCCTTGTGCTAAAATTTCTAGATACACCAATAAAAGGCTATGGATATCATTATCTTATTTTATGGTTTAATCTTTACTAATTTGACATATTGTGAAAATTTATATTTTTTATTTGAACAACCAATATTTTGGAAAATTATTGGGTAAAACACTTCATACATATTTTCTCATCCACCTATGATGTTGTGGGATGATAAGTATTTTTCACCATCTGTTCCTTCCAAGAGTTTGGTTTAAAACATGTAACAACACTTAAAAAATAGTGAATAGAAATGTTTTAAGGTTATGTGAAACATTTTTCTTAGATGATGTTTCCATTTGATTAGAGAATGATCTAATTCTCTTCTTAGAGTTGTGATCTCTAATGAAAACATGCATTGAAACACCACTTTTTTCTGTTATATGGGAAGATTTATCTTTAAAGATTCTTAGTTCTTCAATTTAACCTCCATCACTAAAAAATTCATTTTTAGGAAGCTATTATCATCCATAACTGACCTAAACATATATTCCTAATATTCCTTCATGTTCATTACCTGTTCATCATGTATTTTTACTGATTCATGTATGTAATTGTAAAAATCCTTTACTCTACTTTCTTTATCCTCTAATTGATTAGTTTTAACAACAATAAAGTATTTTTTCAATTTTTCAAGTTCTTGTAAATATTATAAGAAATATATCACAAATAAATATTTATCACAAACATTTATTTGAAATTATTCAGTAACTTCAACATATAATTCATTACAAACAGATACCATTTTATTCTTTTTATTTCACAAGATTTGTTAGAGCATTGGATATGATAACCTTTTAACCAATTACTCTTCCATAGTAATGAAATAATCTTCCAATTGTAAATTTCTATCCTAATGACCCTTGAAACCATCAATATTATATTTTATTACTTCTTTGGTAACTTTATTCAGATGTTCTTTAAATTAAAAATTAAGACAACTAATCGATATATTATAGTCACAACATAAAAAATCACTAATAGAAGAATCTTAATAAAATGAAATGTTTAAATATATAAAAATTTGATTACATTATGTTAGTGGTGTATCTAAATTTACTATAATATTTTTATTCATCTTCATTTCCCGTGTTTTCTTTTTGTTCTTCTTTGTTTTGGAAGTAATATCTAGATTTTTATCCTTAATAGTAACTTCATTTTTATCCATCTGAGGTAGCTTGATCATTTCTAGAAATATTTTTATCATAAAATATTTCCTTAATATTTTGAGAGAACCTACCCCCTAATACGAACTGTAGAACCCCTGGCGGGATTAGCCACTGAGAGGTATAGGGGAAGGGGGTGTTTGAATCAGTGGTTAAATTTTGAAAAATTATTTCTTTTGAATTCCACCACTTGAACTTGTAAAGATTCTTGATACACTTAGATATATCTCATATTATCACTTCATATGTAGAGAAAATAATAGAGCATATAATATACAATATTTATAGGGTTTGATACCAATACCTACTCCATGTCATGTTGGTTTAACCCCCCAACATGGATTCCCTATTATAATATTCTAAACGATTATAATGGTTAAGGGAAAAACTAGTTATATTCCACAGAATTTGATTCTCCAATTTATCTAGGTTCTATACCCCAACAACAAATTCTTATACCTTAGTTAGTTAGATGCATCAACTATCTTCTCTTATCCATCTTATATATTAGTTAGAATACCTAACATTAAGCCTCTTAATTAACTAATTAGAAACCCCAGTCAAAAGATCCTTATTATTATAAATGTTTTTGATAAATATATATAAATATATCTTTATACTTATGGATGATTACCTAACACTTGTAATATATCTTCCTCCTCATGCGTAATATATTTTTTTCTCTTGTGTGTAACTTTGAGATATTCAAAAACTTCTTGGGAAAATCCTACTAGAATTTGAAATCAATTACAAATTATATTGAATGATCATGTTATTCTTAGTTTATTGAATGATTATACCAGAAAAACGTCTCCTATAAGTATATTGTACATTTAGTCTCTTTAACTTATGATCTTCATTGAATTATCAAATATTCCTCTGTCTAATACTCAAGTAATTTTTTTTCTTTTGAGTAAGTACCAACATTAATAAAATGTGTTCAAAAGATATATACGATTTATTTATTTATCTTATACAATAATAATTTTCCACACTGACAAATTATTATTCATTAATTATAAACTTAATTCATTCATGTATGTAATAATGCACACTGAATGAACATATCACATAAAAAATGATAATTATTAATATTTTATGCACCTTCCAAATCTTTCTATTGGATCTTCCATTTATTCATTAATATTAAATTGGTTCTATGAAAACGAAACATACATGTTCTTCATTCTCTTCCTATTAATTTCATCACACATGAATGATATTCTACACATAGACATGTCTTAAATATTGAAACTCCTTTCATTAAAAGTTCAAACATGTACATGTATTCACTAAAGTTTATTAATATTCACTTCCTAGTTCTTATTTTAAAAAAAAGTTGGATTTTCATAATCTCAAGTAATATTTGAAAAATGAATTCAAGAGACCACTTGGTTACCTTCTTTGCATGAACAGATCATGTGAGACACTTCTGTATACTTTTCAAAATCTAGAAATGGTTTTTAGGTGGTTCTTCTTTTTCATGAGATAAGGATAATCCATGGGTTCTTCCTTCACATTAAAAAAGCACACAACTATTTTCTTATACCTTTTTTTGAAACTAGTATCCCACGGTATCTCAAAACCTTTATACAATACATGGTATGTTAGGATCATAGGTAGTGTGAGCGATATATTCTCCTTTTCATAACCAAATAGGTTCATGAGACAACCTTCTATCACATTAATTACTCACACAACTATAATATTTTTCATGAGACTAGGGCAGTTCACTGATCTCATTCACATGAACTGATCAAAAAAATGCTCTATTTTGAGAGTTCTCTTAATATATCAAATGATATCAACTACAAAATTTTAACCATACCATTTTTATAGGGGATATTTCACACCACCTATCTTCTATTTTTTCAAATCGATTTAAGAATTCCCAAAGATATTAGGATCTAAATAAGTACTGAAACTCTTTGTTCTTTTTACTTCATGCACCGCTAAAGAGGATATGCAATTCACACGATTTCATCAATTAATCACTTCTCATGATCATGATACACCCATATTCTTTTCATGATTAGATTCATCTTCATTCGACACCTTGGTGGAAAATAAATGGAAAACCAACAGAGTATCCACACAATAGAATATGTAAATGATATGATCTTCTTGTGATGGGAGTTAATATATTTTCCATGAAATAGAATCACGTGATCAATTATTTTCATAAGACAACCTATAGGTTGTATCCATATAATATTGTGATCCATAACACTTATCATGAGTGATTTATGTGATTAACTTGTGATCAAACATCAATAATACTTGTCCAAATCACATTTTTAGAGTGATGGAATTTATGTATGAAAATTATTCCATGTATATTCTCAGTCTGATCGACCATGAAGATTCATAAATGATGATTGATAGTTATGAGACTATAGCTTGAATCAAGTGTGCATGTAATTTTTTTAAGGATAAAGGTTAAAGATGATGGCCCTATGAATATTCATAAAGTGGGATCAATTAAATGACTGAGACATGTTTGATCAATAAGTGTGTGTTATATCAGTATAGTTTAAGATGAATGAATAGTATGTGCATTCACGAGTCCCATATCGTACTTATGATCTATCTAGTTCTCCCATATAATATATTCTATGCAACACAAAACTCGATCCATCACTAATTTTGGAACCTAGAACACTTCATAAACACTTATTGTTTGGGAAAACATGATTTCCCACTTATTAACCACCATTTCTCACCCTTTGGGCACCTTGAACCCATACACACCTACCTGCCTATGTACGCACTCACCATCACCCATGCAACCATGGCTAGCTGTCGTAGCTATTTCCCATGCATTCTAGAACATTGTTCCTATACGATCATTATTTATATGGATTGTTTATCCATTAAATGTTTGGTCAATTTTTTTATGTAATCCCAAAAAATATACTTAGTTAATGAACGAATAAAAATTATATCCTAAATTAAACGTGACATGTAAATATAATATCTCATGAATTTATAATTTATAGAATTATCTTTAGAATGCAGGCATGAACACCTTCATTCCTAATGAAATTAATTTCTATTTCATGGTCTTTAATTGATATCCTCATCCAATAAATATGTTTATGGCCTTCATGAAATAGTATTCACTCAATTAAATGACAATTTCTCTTGTTGTAAACATTATGAACTTATTATAATTCCATTTTCACATGTATTTGAAAATTAATAATAGATAAACAATTGTCACATATTCAAGGATAATTTCTCAAGAATAACATACAATTAAGTTAAATGAATATATAATAATTCACCAAGAATCACCAATCCATCTCTTAATTATTCCTCATGTACACAAAGATAATTTACCAAGTTTCACATCCAATTCCATTAAATGAATCCATAACAATTATCCCAGCAAAATAACCACATCTCAACTCACCCAATAGATATTGACACATCATTTAAAAAATACAACACTTGAATCAACAGTAATTATTAATTTCACATTTATTATTATTATTATAAAATACACCTATTTTACATGTACATGATTTATAAGGATGCATTGGTGCTTTCCAATTGGGTCTTATTACCCATATCCTATCCAGTTGATTTTATTTTCATATAGAATTCATTTATTGGGATCTAATAAAGGGAAAAGGGCCCATGGAAGATGGTTAAACTGAGGAACATGGATCTGGGATCATTACTGGGATGGAATCTGGAGGATACTATTGTTTATTTATTTATTTACTTATTCACACTTATACTTGGGTTTGGATTTACCCACCAGGATCCCTTTATATTTATTTTTTTAACTGGTATGAAATCTATATTGCTTCTACACATTCACTTTGATTAGTATTTATTAATATATTTAATTATATTATTAATTTTACTATAACTTTTTACTAAGGGTAGAGTCTCCCCACTGATGGACTTAGAAACTCGCTATTAGTTTCTATCCATTTTCATATGAGAAGGAACACATGAGGTCATGTTACACTCTAGTTCATACATGGTAGTTTAGATGAGGTGTTACAAAATGGTATCAGATAATATTTTATTATTTTTCTTTTTAATTAATATAGCACATGATAGAAATAATATATCTATGTGTAAATCAGGCATGGGAGTTTCCTTGTTCCTAGTCATCTCATGTGTAACATACCTATGAGTTACCATTGATGGGATTAATATTACTATTTTATTAGGATTTGTGCATGTTCATGAATCATGATTAGGTATGTAGTTAAAAATTCCACACACACACACACACACACACACACATATATATATATATATTCTTGCATATTAGTTTGAAATTTTACTCCTTGATTTGTGCTATTAGTTTAGAATAGATTTTCACTATATTGTATGATATTTCTATTTTTCCTTATTGTTGTGATAAATTTATATTGGAATTAATTAGTATAAATTGATCATGCTATTATGTATATATATATATACATGAATGTGACTAATTTTCAAGGATAAAGAACCTTGGTTAGTTATGGGAGGGTTATATTGTGGGTTGTGGGTAGACTCTTAGGGAAACCTTTGAATTATCCCTTGGACAGATTAAGATCCATATTAAATATACAAAATGTTTCCCCACATGTTATATAATATTCCACCTCATAGAACATTGATGGTACCACTAGATAACATGGGAAAATGCACTCCTTATAGGGAGGATACCCCTATTCCACAACCTAATGTGCAGGAGGGATCTAAAAATCACACTCCCACACCAGTTCTAGTAGCACAAGTAGTGGATCCACTCCATCTGAGAGTCCTTATACAAGTTACTTCATAGGGTGGAGAGGCACCAAGGTATATGATTGACTATTACATAGACTTATACCTCCAACATTCACCACCCATTAAGGGGATTATAGAACGTCTGATGTTCTGGACTTGATAATTTATCAAGGGAATCTTGAACCTCAGTGAGGAACCTTTATGATAGAAGATGAATTTGGTAGAATTCATGCTATTGGGGCCCAACAGGTGTTGGTGTGCCATTATGGGAGATGTTTTTAGACATGAGGTTATCAACTAAGAGGCCTTAAAAGACCTATTATATGATTAATTTCTTTTTTATACAAATAAGATAGATAGAGCGTATGAGTTCCTAGAGCTACATCATGGGTCCATGAAATTATCTGCATACTCCACTTGTTTCACTGATTTTATCTTCACTTCTCTACTCTAGGATAGAAACAAGGAAATTAAATATAAGAAGTTTAAGAATATAATTTGTCTCAAAATTAGACATTAGTTTCAACGTTTATAACGTGCTATATATCCATAGGTTCTATTTAAGGCTGTGACTGTTGAGAATGTTCTGGTGTAGGATCAAGGAGTTAGTTTTATTAAACCCTTCAGTACATAGGTTTTTGGTCCTCCTATATACATGGTGGGTATATCCTCATGTATTAGGAAGAGTAATAATGATTATGTATAGTATATTAGTGGTATTAAAGTGGAGTTGAGTACGTCTTCTTCTCCCCCCTTTAGAAGAGTTCAACAACGCATTAACTATGGAAAGGTTGATCATCATCACAGGTTTTGTACAAAACCTCATACCACCTATTGATAGTAAAACAAGAAATGTTATCCATAGAATTTTTTTCTACAAGACATAAAGTACGAGGTTCCTTAGGGGTGGTCGACAGATGTAATATATGGCCAATGGATCAGACATGGTCCCCAATATTTGACTCAGACGATGACAACCTAGACTTGTCAAGCATCTCAGGTACAATGTCATGGAGTTGAGACATTCTATTTTTATGCAGTGGACCAGAATCCAATAGGTGGTGGAGAGGGACCATCGACTGTTCAATGTATGTTTTTGATCACCTCTACTTTATCTACAACCTTTTTGGTATCAGTGCTTCCCATTACTTTATATCCTCCCAATTTATTATAGTACTTTACTTAATTGTCAAGTAATACTCTAGGTAATTTCCCTTGATACACCATTGGGAATAGAAGTAGACCATTTTCAATGATAAACAGAGTGTCCTATAGTCGTTTCTAGTTATGGAAATATATGGGACTTCATGATATTAGAGATAAAGATATTTTATGTTATTCTAGATATGGATAGGTTGATTAGCTTCTAACCTCACTTTGATTACTATCAGAGATAGGTATTGTTTACTTCACTGGAGGGAGAGAATTATTTTATGAATCAATGATGGTAACTAAGACAAGGTATAGTTGGTCTAGACATGAGTTAGCTCAGGATGATCACAACATATATTATAGGCTCATATTTTTCATTAGGATTAAGGTTATCCCCCTCATATTTTCCTCCAGTTGAGGATCTATATTAAGAAAACTTTTTGGATTACTTTATTGGAATTATCTACGATATAGAAGTTAAATTTGAGATAGATACCTATCTATATGTGATTACCATTATGATACCCCTTATCATATGGAACTTTCTGTGTTAAAGGAACTAAAAGTGAATCTTGAGGAATTGGAGGAGAAGGTATTTATCATGATGAGTACTTCACCATGGGGTGCACATTTCTTGTTTGTTAAGAAAGAGGATGGTAGTATTTAACTGTGTGTAAAATAACAGACGTAGAACCGGGTGATGAGGAAAAATAATATTGTTTTCCCAATATCAAAAATCTATTTGGGTTGTTATGAGGAGACAAGTGGTTCTCAAATAATGATCATAGATCATGCTATCACCAGTTTTGGTTTAGAGAAGTGGAAATCCTCATGATGGTCCTTTGGGGGTATCTATGGGCTATACTAGTACTTAGATGTGATGTTTTCATTGATAAATGCACCGATAGTGTTCATGAATATCATGAATAATATCTTACACCCATATCTTGACTTGTTAATTATGATGTTTATTAATGACATCCTTATGTACTCACCATCCCTAGAGTATCATGCAAGGAAACTTAAGATATTTTTGAGTACACTTTGAGCACATGAGATTTATGATGAACTGTTTAAGGGTAACTTTTGGATTCCATAGGTGAATTCAATGGGGGAATGTAGTGTCTAATATATGCATATCCAATCCTAGAGAAGGTAGAGTCAGAGATTTCTAGGACACATCTCTTGAGCATGTTTGAGATCAGGATCTTTCTGGGTTTAGTTGGATATTATTGAAATTTTATATTGTAATCATCTTATTTTCCATCACCCATGATAGAAATGATGAATAATAATGTTAATTTTTAGTGGTTATACTAGTGTGAAGAAAAATTTATTGAGCTGAAGAGGAGGTTTACTAAAAATCCAATCATGATATTTCCTAATACATGGATCATTTATGCCATATATTGATATGTACAAAACATTGGTTTGTGAGAAGTAGAAATGAATTTAGATTAGCTTATAGCATATGGGTCATGTAATATATAACCCCATGAGTGTAACTATAAAAATCATAACTTGTATATAGAAGTCTAGGTATATGCATTTAAGTATTGGAAGAATTATATATTGAGTGAGAGGTTTTTTTTCTACACTCAACAAAAGTGCCTGCACTATATCTTCACATAGTGGGACCTGAATCAGAGGTATAGACATTGGTTAGAATATCCATATATATTCTTATTTTTTATGGATTATGCACTATGTAATGGTAAAATCATTGAAGATTCTATTAACAGTAAGATGAAGGTAGACTAGGATCTTGGTGAGAGGCCTTTAGAGGAACAATGGTGCCTATTGAGCATGTTGTCTGATTAGAGGATGGATTACTCTAAGGATCAGGTATTGATGTTATTAATATTTTCATTACTTATTATATACTCCCTTTACTTATTTTATATGAAATGTTCATAATTTGGGTGAAATATTAATGTTTTAATACTAAGTATAAATTTTGAGCATTTTAGAAGTAATCCAATTGAGTCAGTTTACTATTTTATTTACAACTCTCCCCATATAGATAAAAATTGTGTGGTTAATGTTTTTTAATATTAATAATTCAATATAAAACATTTTATTAGAAGGGATCATGGGCCAATTTTTCCATTTGAAGGCCCATTGGACCACACAAGAGGGCCTATAGAATCTGTGAAGAAACTGGACCAGCATTAAAGATTGAATTACTGGGATCAATATAGAAGTGAAAATTCCTTCATTCTCCTCAAAGGTTTGGGGGAAAATATAAAAGTATTGGATGAAAATTTCAAGGCCCAACTCAAAATTAAAAGGGCCCAACTGATTCATTTAAACTCTTCCCTCCATTCTGACTGGGAAATAAAATTAGTACAGTATTCATGACATATCTCATGATGTAATCATCCAATAAATCTGATATTTTTCAGTGTGAAATAGGATACATAGGGGGCCGATTGTGTTGAAGAAAGTATTCATATTTGAAGGCATATTCCTATTGATAAACTCATTCACATTTATACCTTCTAAAAAGTATAAAGTGAAATGGACAGATTTATATTGTTTAATAAACCTGCCATAACTTTGGATCCTTAAGTCCAATGGCCGCCAACGTTTCAGAGTAGACAAAGGATATATTTATATAAAACTTGTAAGAAGATAATATCTTGAGATTCGGCTATCTGAATTATCAAAATCGTGATGAATGTGGAGAGAAAGGCTGGGAATGTAAACAGTCCACTTCCTTGGGCTATAAATACATCCCCCTCTTCTCGTTCAAGGGGGTTGGAATTTCAGAAGAGAGGAGCACATATTGGAATGAAAAAATCCTTTACAAAGGATTGGGAGTACCTTCCATACTCAGGTTTTCACTTGAGAGACCTTTCCTCCTTTCTTTGTTTTCATTTACTTTTGTGTTCTTCTTTGTTGTAATCTTGTAAGTATTTGTTTTTGTAATTCTGTTTTAATACAAGTTTCTTCTTCAATATCTATTTTTCTCATACACCTTATGTATTATAATACTAATGTTCTTAAAATAGTATAAATAAAGTTAAAACCCCTTCCCTTATTTTGATTCCTCATTTAATCGATAGTCTATTTTTAATTCTAATTATCATTTATGTGTGTGTTCGACGCACCAGTCTTTTTCTTATCCCTTTATTTTTCTTATCTTATTAATTTATCATGATAATCATTATGACCATATTATTAATCATTTCAATGTCTGAGTAAATCCACCATTTGGGTGAGTTATAATTTGGGTATGTTAAGTTATTGAGATCATTAGCTCGATGGATATTTTTTAAATTAACATTGTGTATGTTAGACTTAGAATGTCGTGGATTAATGACATAATTTGTTTAACGTGTGGTTTCCATGGAGTATTGGAACCATAAATACACTACCATAAAAAATATTTAATTTATATTAGAATGCTAAGTTAATTTAAGGCTTGGATTAAAGCCTTAACACTTAGGAATTCAAATCAACGTTATCTTGTGAAGTGGGTGTTAATTTAAATGTAATACAAAGTAAAGATCAAGGATATCACAAGCTTAACTCCCTAAAAATGAACACATCCCAATATTTATCAATTTTTTAAATCAATATTAATCAATCAATAATTTTATAAGCTCTGCAAACAGACCCCCCAATCATAATACCAACAACTAAAAACATTCGACTATTAAAAAATTATCATCGTTGAGGATTCGACTCGAGTGTTACTATACCCATTGAAGAGCATCAGAACTTTGATCATTCGATAGGAGACAATCTGCTTCACTTTCAAATGGCACCGTTGCCAGAGATGGTGCAATTAAATAGTCTTAAGTTTCTGGTTATTGTTAAAAAACAAAAAAATAAAAAATTGAAGAAACACACTAAGAAAAACCCACCATCTCATAAAAATCATAAACGAAAAAACACAATGAAAAATGCATCTTCCTATTTCTTATAAAATATTTTTTAATGCCCTGTAGCCTCCCAAACAATCCCTCATATTTTTTTGACCCTAAAATTGAGAGAAAACTTTTCCAACTTAGGATGAACATAAGAAATAATCAAATAATTGAAGAACCAGTCATTGTCCAACCAATTGAATTAGATATGGCCAATCCTAGGGAACAAACACTTAAAGAACTCACTGCCCCTAATATGAATTACCAAACTCTTGGTATTCAATATCCAAATAAAGAAGCTGACTTCGAACTCAAATCGGGTTTGATTTACCTTCTCCCTCATTTCCACGGGCTAGCCAGTGAGGATTCACATCTTCATCTTAAAGAGTTCCAAGTGGTGTGCTCTACCCTGAAGCCTCAAGGGGGTTGTGAGGAACAAATCAAAATCTGAGCATTCCCTTTCTCCCTAGCTGACACAACTAAGTTATGGCTCTACTAACTTCCTCCTAGTTCAATAACGACATGTAATGACATGAAGAGACGCTTCTTAGAGAAATTCTTTCCTGCTTCTCGTACAACTTTTATCCGAAAGGAAATAAGTGGTATCCGTCAGTTCTCAAGTGAATCACTCCATGAATACTGAGAGAGGTTCAAAAATCTTGTTGCAACCTGCCCACACCACCAAATCCTTGGCCAACCCTTGATCCAATACTTCTATGAGGGGTTATTGGATATGGATAGAACTCTTATTGATGCCGCAAGTAGCGATGCTCTTGTTGATAAAACTCCTGCAGCTGCAAGAGATCTTATAAGCAACTTGGCTGCAAACACACAACAATTCCACACTCAAGCACATGCTCAAGTAAAACAAGTCCAAGACAATAAATCCATAGAGCTGAACGAGATGACTGAGTGGATGAGTGAACTTACAGGTCTTGTGTGACAACTAGCTATGGCATCCAAATCCCCAACCTCATCTTCTCCACAATCAATGTTTCCTGGACCTGTTAAAAACTGTGGAATATAAAACTCACCAGCTCATCCAACATACACTTGTCTACAAATTCAATAGGATCAATCTAATTCATCTGGACCAATGTAGCTCAATGCAATATATGCTCAACGGAACCCCAACCCTCATCAATCAGGTCAGTTCATTAGAAACTTCAACCAACCTCACTCTGAGCCCTTCTCTTCTTCCTATAACTAATTTCTGAGGTATGGTAATCCCATCTCTCATCCCCCACAATTCCCTACTCAAAACCCAAACCAATTTCAATATGGTCAAGGTGTTGGTTACATCCAACAACCTTATCCTTTTGTTCCTTAACAACAAAGGAACAATCCTCATCCTAGATTCGACTATCCTAGTGAGCCTTCCCAATTCCAAAACCAATACAATAGCTTTTCCAAGAACCAAAATCAAGGTAATCCCAATCCGAGAGAAGCCTCTTCTTCCAAGAAACCATGGGAAAGTGTAGTGGAAGATCATTCCTCCTTCACCCATTCCAGCCTCAAAAACATTGAAACAAAAATTAGTCAACTTTCATCCCACCTGAGCCAACAATAACAATCAAATTCTCCCCAAATCCTATCTCAACCATTAACCAACCCCAAGGGTAATGTAAGTGAAATTTCACTTAGATCGGGAAAGAAAATTTCTATGCCTCAAGATAAGTCCTCTAACCCCCTTTAAATGTTGACCTAGAAAATGAAAATAAAAAGAAACATGGAAAGTATTCTGAATCCATTCCCTCACCTCCTTTCATTCCACTTAGAAACCCAATTCCTTTTCCTCAAGCCATTTCTAATCCAAATAAGTAATTTGAACCTAATCCTAAAATGATTGAAATGTTTAGATGTGTTGAAGTAAACATTCCCCTCTTAAATTCCATTAAACAAATTCCTACGTATGCCAAGTTCTCAAGGAGTTTTGTACCCATAATAGGCAACTTATGAGCTTTGAAAATGTTTCCACCCAATAGTTTATTACCATAAAGTGAAAAGACCCAGGGACCTTTACGATTCTATGCCAAATTGGAAGTTCCAACTTTGATGATGCACTCATAGACCTAGGAGCCTCAATAATGTCATGCCAAAATCCATCTTCTCCGACCTTGGTCTAGGCACATTACATCCAATGGGTGTTGTCATTCAATTATCCAATCGAATCACAACCAGTCCTGAGGGAATAATTGAGGATGTCCTTGTTCATGTGAATGATCTTATCTTCCCTGCTGATTTCTATGTCCTTGACATGGAAGGTGAGATGAACTCTTCTCGATCTACCCTAATTCTAGGAAGACCGTTCCTCATGACTTCTAGAAATAATATTGATGTCTATTCAGGCATCTTATCCATGGAATTTGGTGACCAACTGGTCTAGTTCAATATTTTCCAAGCCATGCGATAACCATCCAAGGATCACTCTACATTCTAAATCTATACTTATGAGTACACTTCAAAGAGTGAATTGAACCCCAATCCATCATGTTCTTTAGGTTCAAATGATAAAGGATCTTGTGAAATCTGCACCATGATCAACCAAGTCATAAATGGTGAAGTTGATGTGGACCTCTCATTCATATACTACATAAATCTAGTGGAACATGAAAACTCTCTTGAACCCCACATCAACTCTGATCTCTACTGCTCCACCTTGGAATTATTAAGGAAAATGAATATAAAGCAACTAAAGTCCCTTCCTCCATTCCTGAGTTTTCTAACCCACAAATGAATGATAAGACTGATCTGAAACCTCTTCCTGAACACCTGAAATATGCATTCCTTTTCCACGATCACTCTTATACTATCATTATCTCTTCTTCACTTACTGAAACTGAGGAGTCCAAACTTGTTCAAGTGTTAGAGGAAAACAAAAATTCCTTAGGTTGGACCCTATATGACATACTAGAAATCAACCCTACTCTTTTCATGCATCACATCCATCTGTAGGAATCATCCAAACCAATTAGACAACCACAAAGATGAATAAATCCACTCATACTTGAGGTAGTTAGGGAAGAGATTAAAAAGCTTCTTAAAGCTGGTATTATCTACCCAATTATTGTTAGTGAATGGGTTTGTCCAATTCAAGTTGTACCTAAGAAAGGTGGGATAACCATTTTCACAAATGAAAATGGGGAGATAATAACAACTCGAGTGAAGAAAAAATGACGCGTGTGCATAGACTACTGAAAATTGAATGTTGAAACATGAAAATATCACTACGCTATTCCATTCCTTGATCAAATGCTAGAATGATTAGACGAAAAGTCACACTATTGATTTCTTGATGGATACACCTGCTACTTCCAAATTCCAATCGCACCTCAGGACTAAAAAAAGACTACTTTCACTTGCCCCTTTAGAACATATGAATATAGAAGAATGACTTTTTTCCTTTTCAATTCTCCATAAACATTCCATAGGTGTATGATGAGTATCTTTTCTGAATTCATTGAACACTAGATGGAAGTATTCATGGATGACTTTACCATTTATAGTGAATCATTTGAATCATGCTTGCATTCTCTCTATCTAGTCCTTCAAAAGTGTGTCAAGTGTATCCTTGTGTTAAATTTTGAAAAATGTCACTTCATGGTTTCAAATGGGATTGTTCTAGGGAACATAGTTTCAAAAGAGGGTATTGAAGTTTATCTTTCCAAAATTGAAGTGATCCAATCACTTCCTAAACCCACTACTGTTCGAGACATCCATTCATTCCTCAGTCATGTTGGTTTCTATTGACAATTCATCCATAACTTTAGTAGTATTTCCCCCCCCACTCACTCAATTTATCCATAATTATGTCACTTTCCATTTCGATGAAGTTTACAAGAGATCCTTCATTGAAATCAAAACTAATCTTACATCTGCCCCAATAATCCAACCCCTAGATTGGTCCTTACCCTCTGAGTTGATGTGTGATGATTCTGATAGAGCTATTGGGGATTTTCTTGGTCAAAGAAGAGAAAATATTCCTCATATTATCTATTATGCCTCAAAAACATTGTATGAAACTCAATATAACTACACTGTGACTGAAAAGGAACTTTTAGAAGTGGTTTTTGCCTTAGATAAATTTCGTCCCTATATCTTAGGTTTAAAACTCATCATCTTTACATACCATTATTCTATAAAGTTTTTATTCAAGAAAAGAGATTCCAAACTAGGGATAAAAATATTGATCCTAATGCTCCAAGAGTTTGAACTTGAAATCAGAGATAGACCAGGAAAAAAAACCCTATGGCTGATCACTTGAGTAGAATTTCTAATTCTTCTCATTCTAAAATAATTGATCTAGAATTTCCAACTAAGAACCTTTCATCTCTCACTCAAAAAATACCACGGTATGCCCCAATTGTAAATTACTTGGTTTTTGGTGTTTTTCCAGAAAATGTTTGAAAAGAACAAAAAATGAAGATGAAAATTAATTCAAAATTCTATTTTTGGGAATATAATAAACTTTGGAAAACTGGGGAAGACATGGTAATTAGGAAATATGTTGATGAAAATGAACATTCTTCTATCTTATAATTTTGTCACTCAATGCCTGGTGGTGGACATTTTTGACCACAAAGGACCTCCTAAAAAGTCCTATACTCTAGATTCTTCTGGAATTCACTCTTCAAGGACTCATATGTGTTCTTTCAATCATGTCCCACATGCCAAAATTTTGGAACAATTTCAAATAGAAATGAAATAACCCAAAAGCCTTTAATTTTTTGTGAGATATTAGATGTTTGGGGCATCAATTTCATGGGACCATTCCCCCTTCCAATGGATTCTCATACATTATTCTTGCTGTTGATTTTGTTTTTAGGTGATTCAAGGACAAACCCACTAGAAAGGATGATTCACATACTGTTAGTGAGTTCCTAAAGACACACATCTTCCACCAGTTTGGCACACCCCGTGCCTTGATAAGTGACTTAGGAACCCATTTTTGTAATAGAACCAAGGAATCTATTTTGATAAATAATGGTGTTGTACATAAAACTTAAACTGCATATCACCCCCAAACAAATGACATGGATGATCTTTCAAATAGAGAAGTGAAAAGAGTGCTTGAAAGAATTGTAAAACCCACCAGAAAAGACTGGCTTGAAAGACTTGGTGAAGCACTTTGGTCTTATCAAACTGCCTATAAAACACCCATTGAGATGTCTCATTTTAGGCTAGTTTTTGGTAAATCATGTCATTTACCAGTTGAAATACAACATAAGTATTTTTGGGTAGTGAAAACTTGTAATTTTGATTGTGAAAAATCTGGTGAAGATTGATTTTTGCAATTGGCTGAACTGGAGGAGCTTCGACTTGATTCTTATGAGAATTACAATCAGTACAAAGAAAAATCTAAGGAAATCCATGACAAAAACATCCTAAGAAAGGTATTTCATGAAGTTGAAAAGATAATGATCTTCAATTCTTAATTTTTACTTCACCCTGGTAAGCTTAATTCTTGTTGGGAAGGTCCTTTTATTGTTTCTCATGTTTACCCATTTGGTGTAGTGCAAGTCCATGACCTATTTTCAAAAAGGGAATTCATGGTGAATGGAAATAGGTTAGAGAATCACCATGAGAGGACACACAATCTTGAAACCACATTGAATTACATCAGATCCCCAAATTCTGCAGTTGACCCACCACGAGATGGAGAAGGCAACCCACCAAATTCAAACCAGGGGCACCTCTTTCCCTTCAACTCCTTCTCTCTCTCTCTCTCTATCTCTCTCTCTTATTACTCCCTCCTTCTCATTTTATTTTTTTACCACATTCCTCCTCACATTTTTTTATCTACTCTTCCTCTTTTGTGTGGGTGTGTCTTTATAAATAACTAAAAAACCCTAAAAAAACAAAAGAAAACAATAATAAAATGAAAAATCAAGAGTCATACTTACTCACCTCTAATTTTCAAATTTTGTCCAAACATTTTTGGGAGTAAAAAGATATGCTTTCATCTCAAAAATTTTGTGGTTTCTTCATAAATTTGGATAAAGAATATTGTTTCAAAACCAACCAATTTTGAATTCTCAATTTTTTATTTGAAAAATGATTTTCCAAAACCATGAGGAACAAAATTAGCTTTCATGCCAAGGCCTCCTATGGAAATCTTTTCAAAATGAGTGTTTTTTTCACCCCCATTTTGAATATTGATTTTGTGGACCTTCAAACTGGATTTCTTATTTTAGTGTGAATTAATATGATAAAGGAATTTTCCAAACCACATGAGAATTATAATTGCCAAATAGACTCCTATTAACTATACATTAATCCTCCTTTTGAAATCCCCGTAGAGACTACGAAAACCTTTTCTTTGATAGCCACATTACAATCCCAATACCTTATCCCACCCAATATCAACATGGATTTTCATTTCATAATTTTTTGAAATTTACGTGTGGGGGGAATTTATTTCATTGTTTGGGTGCCCTTTTATTGATTTTTCAACGAGTTAAAATATTCTTGAGGGAAAGAATCCATTTTAGTATGGGGTAGATGTTGTCCTTAAGTGTTGTTTGGGAATGTATATATGCTTATGACATATTGTTAAAATTTTAATGACAAGTGTTAAAAAAAATTTAATTAAAAAAATAAAAAAAATAAAAAAAATAAAAAAAATAAAAACAATAAATTGGGTTGTGTCTTGGGTAGGTCAAAAATCACTATTTCTAATCCTTTAATCTTGTTATAACTATTAAAAATAGTTTTTTGAGAAGATCAATCATGGGTTGGGATATGAGTGTGAGATCTGTTTCAAGTTCAACTTTCGAAAAAAAGAGAAAAAAAGAACACTTGCATTATATTCTTATGTCATTATGAGAAGTTTTGTGTTTTGTAAATATTCCATATTCTCATTACCTTCATATTTAATTTTAATCTTATGTCTTATTTCACATTTTCATTCCCTCATAAATATGTGTTTCCATTTCCTTTCATGTCTCATTTCAAAAAAAAATGTGCATTACTTTTTCCATGTTGGTGTTTTACCCCTCTTCATCTCTCTCTTGGAAATTATATTCCTACCATCCCATAACCACAGAAAAACCCCTTCAAAAGACCTCTTTATTATTGTGCACTTTGGAAAGGGATTGGAAGCTGAAATATCTTTTAAACTCTAAGATTTTCATTTTTGGTTGGTGAATGATTGAAGCTCCATAAATTAATTTTATCATCTTGAGAGGAGTAAGTTTTATGTGCCATCATTTTCCATTTCTGAATTTGAGCATGAAAAAAATGAATTATTTTTTTGAACATTGTTTTTGGAAACAACTTTTGGTGGAATTCAATATTGATGAGAGATATTTTCTAAACCTCCCTAATTGGGGAAAACAAAATTTTAATATTTTATGGTGAGTGAAAATGATTTTTGTCATGCTTTTATATTTATTGCACACGAGGACATGAACAAGAATTAGTGTGGGGGAGTTGATGTTATTAATATTTTCATTACTTATTATATACTACATTTACATATTTTATATTAAATGTGCATAATTTGGGTGAAATGTTAATGTTTAAATACTAAGTATAATTTTTGAGCATTTTTAGAAGTAGTCCAATTGAGTCATTTTACTATTTTATTTATAAATATCCCCCTAAGGATAAACTTTGTGTGGTTCTTGTTTTTTAGGATTACTAATTCAATACAAAACATTTCTTTAGAAGGGATCATGGTCTAATTCTTCCATTTGAAGGCCCATATGGACCACACAAGAGGGCCTTCAAAATCTGTGAAGAAACTGGACCAGCCATGAATATTGAATTACTAGGCTCAATCTAGAAATGAAAACTTTTTCATTCTACTCAAAGGTTCAGGGGACAATTTAAGGAGTCTTGGATAAAAATTTCATGTCTCAAATATAAATACAAGGGACCCAACTAATTCATTTCAAATCAGCCCACCATTCTGACTGGGAAATAAAATCAGTACAGTATTCGTGACATATCTCATTATGTAATCATCCAATAATGATGATATTTTGCAATGTGAATGAGGAGATATAGGAGGACTACTTTTCTGTATAAAGTATTCGGATTTGAAGGCATATTACTATTGATAAACTAATTCACATTTAGGAATTCTAAAAAGTATGGAGTTAAATGGAGATATTCACATTGTTTAATAAACCGGCCATAACATTGGATCCTTAAGTCCAATGTCTGCCACAGCTTAAAATTAGATATAAGATATATTTATCTACACCTTTTAAGAAGATCATATCTTGATATTCAGCTGTATGACTTATCAAAATGGCGATGCAATTGGAGGAACAAATTGGAAATGCAAACAGTCCACTCCCTTGGGCTATAAATACATCCCCCTCTTCTCCTTCAAGGGGGTTAGAATTTCTGAATATAGGATCACATATTGACAAGAAATATTCCTTTAAAAATGCTTGTGAGGACCTTACATACTCAAGTTTTCACTTGAGGGACCTTTCCTCCTCTCTTTGTTTTCATTTACTTTTGTGTTTTTTTTGTTGTAATCTTGTAAGTCTTTGTTTTTGTAATTCCGTTTTATTGGAAGTTTCTTATTCAATATATATTTTTCTCATCCACATTATGTAGTATAATACTAATGTTCTTAAAATGGTTTATATAAATTTTAAACCCCTTCCCTTATTTTTCTTCCTCATTCAATCTAAAGTCTATTTTTAATTCTAATTATTGCATGTGTGTGTGTTGGACGCACCACTCTTTTTCTTATCCCTTTATTTTACTTATCTTATTAATTTATCATCACAATAATTAAAACTATATTATTAATAATTTCAATGGATGAGTAAATATATAATTTAGATGAGTTATTATTTGGGGATGTTAAGTGATTGAGAGCATTAGCTCGATGGTTATTCTTTAAATTAACATTGTGTATGTTAAACTTAGAATGTCGCGGATTAATGACATAATTTTTTTAACATGTGGTTTCCATGGATTATTGGAACCATAAATACACTACCATAAACAATATATAATTTAGATTAGAACCCTAAGTTATGTTAAGGATTGTATTAAAGCCTTAAAACTTATGAATTCTAATCAACGTTATCTTGTGAAGTGGGTGTTAATTTAAATGCAATATAAAGCAAGGCTCAAGGATATCACAAGCTTAACTCCCTAAAAATGAACTCATCCCAATATTTATCAATTTTTTAAGTCAATATTAACCAATAAATCATTTCATAATCTCTGCAAACAAACCCCCCAATCAGAATAAAATCAACTAAAAACATTTTTCTATTAAAAAAGTATCATCACCGAGGATTCGACCCGAGTGGTACTATACACATTAGCAGAGCATCATAACTTTGATCGGTTGATAGGTGACAATCTGTCGCGCTTTCAGGGATCAATGAAATGTTCTCTATTTGTGTTATCATATTATTTTCTAGACCTAGTAAATTCTAGATTATATAATCATATAGAGTGTGTATCACCCCATGTTTTTATGAACCGTTTTTTTGGAATAAATTAAATTTTTCATTTATATCTTGAAATGCACAAAGTTAAACATTACATTCACACAAAAATGACTTTTCATATGTTACATGAAATACCAAGTTAGCATACGATACACGCAACAATGAGTATAGATTTTGTTCAATGTATAAAAGAATTATGTTTGGATTAGGTATTAAGTAACACCAAAAGAAGCTTGAACTACACACAACACTAACTTGGCTTGCGTTGTATGCAATACCGAGTTTCACTAAACAATGATATATTATTAAAATATCATTATGTAATTGGATATAAAATATCTATTATTAATATTATTAACCAAATTTTTAATTTTATATAACATTAACATTAATCTATTTTATTTTCTAAACATCATATACGAACAAATTCAATTTTTCGAATAAAAGAAGTATTTTTCGAAAAATGCAGTTTTTTTACCTTTTGATGGAACACCCATTTCAAATATAGTTTTTAAAACTTTTATATATTCTATTTAAAAAAATAAACATCTTATTTGGAAGAGGGAAATAAAAATTTACTTTGGATAAATTTTTTGTATTTTTTGATAATATTCATATTATAATAAATAATGAAAAATACTACATTTTAATTCAAAACTGCCTTTTCATATAATTTATTTATATAGTAAGAATATATTTTTAATTTGTTTTAAAGTTTAATTGGATTATTTTTTTATCATTTAATAAAATTTTGGTCATTGTAAGTAATTTCATATTTATATTGGAAATAAACACATCTCAATCTTTTGATAGTTTTTACTTCTTAAAAACACACTTTCTGGTTTTGACAATGAGAATTAATTTTAAATTAATTTATTCCAACATTGTGTTTTGAATTTAGAAAAATGGATTCAATATTTGTAATCATAAGGTAATTTTTTTGTATATATATACCTTTTATTTTTGGATATTATGAATAGTTACTTCATTAATTATTTTTATTTACCACGTTTAAAGGGTAAATCTGGTAAATAAGGGTAAAAAAATAATATTATAATAATATAAAACTACCCTAAAAATTTTCATAATACTATTGGATGATATATGGATGACTATGATAATCCTTGGGTTGATTTTAGGACCCTATGGAGCCACTTGGGTGTGATAATGACCTTTTATAATTTTTCATTTAAAGAAAAGGGAAATATAACATAAACATGTATCTTTTTACTAAAACTATTTTAAGGTGGGGTTATATAATTGATATATTTTACTATAAATTGTAATTATACATATAAAAATATTTCCTAAATCATGTTATTTTATTTATAATCTTTATACATTAAATAAATAAAAGTTTTTATGACACAATGATGATGCAGTGATTACCTTACTAATGAAATATTCAAATAAATGATATTATAAATATTAAACTAAATGTAATTTGAACATTTTGTTTCTATGCATGAATATTTTGGATTATATTGACATTTTAGGGATGAGTTAATGATTTTTTTTCGAAGTAATCACATTTTTATGACTTTAACAAAAAATGATTACTAAATAGGGTCAAAATTGGCATAAATGAGTTTTTAAAACAAATACTATTTTATTAAATGATTTAATAGTCCTAAAAATCTAACATTCGGCCAAATGACATATATAATTTTAAAATTTTCATTAATTATCCACTTTTGGTTCTATTTTAATTTTATAGTAACTATAGTAACCATATATTATGAAAATACAAGAAGACATGGTAAGAGTTAATGTTTTTTACTAAGGTTTAAAGCTAAAAGATTTGGTTAATTTTGTGACATAAACTTGTATAAAACCTTTTAGTTGAGATAATTAATAACTATAATCATCTTATATTCTAAATAAATTAGTTTGGGACCATTAAAAACTGAAAATAAATTTATAATAAATTAATATTTAAAGACTTTCCTAAAGTGCCCCTCACCTCTCCTATAAAAAGGAACTTCTCCTTCTCTTTTAATCACACATCTGAAGCCATTTTTCATAGACAAAACCTATACATTTCCTATCAAAACATCCATCAATTTATCATGGAGGCCACACTTTGGGCATAAAACCATCCTAGGTATACCTTTTGTTCAAATGAAAAGAAGATACTAAAAAATGAGGTAATTGTTTTATCACCTCTTTCAAAAACAACTTATTCTTATACTTACTATTATTATTTTTTACCCAGAATAAAGTAATAAATATATTATATTATAAATTATTAAATGTTATTATAATTATGGTACAACATTATACCCTATTTTATCTATCCTATGAAAAACAATATTACCCTGCCTGCGTACGTACAACTTACTATCTCCATGACGTGGTGTAATTTATTATTCAACAATACTTAATTTGGATGGGTATAATGATGAGTATAATGGATTTAAATAATATATATAACCTGATAATTATTCATTATAATTAATATACCATCCAATTACATACCATTTAACCATTAAGTGAATGATATCATCACTCGTATGTACGTGCGGCCTACCGTCTCCATGACGCGATGAGATTCATTCTCCACGTTAACCATTAAAGAATGATTATAAAGTATATATATAAAATAAGTATAAATATATGATATAATAATTCTATTGGATTTATGTATATATATATATATATTTTATTTACTCGCTTTCAATCAATTCAACAAGGAAACAGAAACAACGTTCATGCGTATGTATGACCTACAGTCTCCATGAATGGTGTATTCCATTTCATTTATCTATCTATTATGTATATTTATATACTGAATATTTATTATATATAAATCCTTTTTTACATTATTAAAGTAATTAAATCATGATCTAAGTATTAATATCATGAATAAAAATTGAAAACATGTACGATAAATAAAACGATTATTACCCAAAACGTTGCTTTAAAATGGAATTGATAAATAAATGGGTAATATAAAGTCATAAGTGAATCATATATGATATCATATATATTATTATGGTTATTTTAAAATTTAATAATATGTTTAAAACCACTATAAAAGAGTTTCATACACATACAGAGGAAATTGGACCTATGTTAATGGATAATTTTTCAATTTCATTTTTATCTGAGATTGTTTACAAAAGTATTTATTGGGGGTATATTTATCATAAATGTACATGTTTTATATTTTTTTTTTCATAAAATCTTTTCTAAACTTCTATGTATTTTTAAAGTCATTTTTACGCATTTTTTTTACTTTTAATACATGGCATGGAAGGAATCTTTATTTTGTTTTTTATACAAGGTACTTTTTGACTTTTCTGGTAATAGTAAGAGAAGATTTTTTTTTAAATTTTACGACATGAATGGTTTTTTACATATTAATAATGACTTATTTATACGAATATTACTCTACACAGTCTCAATTTTATTTTCAACTATTTTTTTTTCTTTTAAAATTGCATGGCATTTTGATAAAAGAAAACATTTTCGAAGAAGAAAGGATATTTTCCTCAAGAATTAAGTTCAAGTGTTTTATCAAAATTATTTTCCATGTAAGAGGAAACTATTTAAATAGTTTTATGTTTCTATCCATATTATTATTATTATTTCATTTTTTTAATGATTGAATGATATTTTATATGGATTATGTTATTATAGAATGATGTTTAAGAAACCCATTTTATTTCTTGGGTTATGCTATAATCAATGATTTATGTTTTTGTGGTACATATAAGAATAATTTCATTATTAGATAGGTGAGACCTATATCTACCTCCAATTCATATGGTAAATATTTGTATCTTATGAGATAGACATGACTGGAATGGTAAGTAAATCTAGTTCAATAATACAGGGCTGTAATGACAAGTAAATCCTGTTCATTAATAAATGGCTAGAATGACAAGTAAACCCAGTTCAGTAATGGACTCTGTCTACTATGATGGTCTTGCCAGCAATGCATTGGCTACTATAGAAATCATATTATGTGCTTACTATTTTTTTCCACAATTCTTGGTTTTATGAAAAATTCTATTTTATCATGGTTAAAGTTCCTTTATGATCTATTTTTTTACGTACTTCCAGGATTTATTTTATGACTCAAGATTTTGATATTAAAACTTTATGTTCATTTTTTGTACATTCTTATGGTTGTAGTTTATATTCTCAATGTTTACCCTTCTTGAGAACTTTAGCTCATCCTTCTTATGTTTTACTTTCCCCAGGATATAAAGAAAGGTTTTAGGTAGGAAAACAAAAGTGGATGATCTTTATGGGATATGTTGAAGATCTTTCACCAAGTTAGAATATTATTTTCCAAGTTTCAAAAGACACTAAACTAATACAGTATTTGAGTGTATATTTGTATAATGTATTAAGTATTCTGCAAAAGAAATGTAATGTACATGTATGTAATGTTTAGGTTGTTAGAGTTGGTATTAGAGAGAAGGATTAGTCATCCTTTGGAAAATAGGATGTGAAAACTTTAGTGATATCCCTAGAGATATTTCTATGGTATGTCTAGGGATGTACCTAAGGGAAAGTATAAGTATAGGTTACAGTCCTAAAATTATGGAAATGATCATGAATAACCTAGGATTAAACCTATGATTTTAGATATTGAAATTACTCCCCGTTGATTATGTTACTTCCTATTATGATTTTTTCCTTCACACTAATATTTTTGGGTTTTAGAAAATGGATGGAAATGGGAGGATTCATGTTAATGGAGAATATTATGACAACCTTGCTCTTTATTTCATACTTAAAAATGGTTTATTACATAAAACCTTCAATTTTTACAACATATAAGATTGAGAGGTATAGTGTATTTGGGGATTAATATCATTACATAACAACTTAAAACATGAAATACAATATCGTTATTGAAAACTTCCTTTACATGACCACTACAATCCCTCATACTTAGCATTTCATGGGACAACCTGAGGACATGCATAAGAAAAGGGTGAGATATAAAGCCAAGTAAGGGAATAAACATGGAATAACATGAGGAATACAATACAAGTTAGATAATATGCATATCAATTGATCACAAGAGAAACATTAACATAAATTCATGATAAATCATGATAATCATAACATGGAAATGTGGCAACAACACTTAACATGGAATTAGCAAGATCCAAGGCTCATTGCACATGGAGCATGAGTAATCCATCATTGAACATGAATCATGAGTAAACCATTGTTTAACTTGAATAATCATGAATCAACAATCATTTCACATGACGTATAATGATACTATACTTTACCCAATGCATTGGACCGCTATCAGGGCACACCCTTCTTAAACATTTCATTTCATGCATAAGTGTGCCACATGGATCATATAACATGGAATCAATCAAAATCATAATTTATTACACGATTAAGTAATGTGGAATAAATAAATTAAAGTAACATTAAATATGTATATGTGCATAAAGGTGAATAACCTTGATAGATACATGGGTATGATATTCACTACACAATGATCTTGACTTAGAAAAATGGTGTGCAATTTCGGTAGCATAACGGTGTGACATAAGGATTCATGAAAATGTTTGATGAGAGTGAAATGAGTGTATCATCATATGTACATGAAATGGACAGTAAGGGGGTCATATAGATACATGTCCCAAAAATGTAATGGAATTTAGATGCATAATACAAAACAATTACTTAGATGTAAAAGAGGAGAGAGAAAACCCTCAAGGAATTTTGGCATGATAACGAGTGTACATGGGAGGAATTAATGAGAGAGAAAGGGGTCTCCCATAATCCACACATAAATAGGGTAGTATGGGGGAGGTGTGAAATCATACCCCAACATTTTTAATTGAAAACAAAAGGGCATAACAACTTAAAGAAAATTGGATAAAAATGAGAAAGGAAGAAATCCCTTAATTGGAAGTGTGATCCCAAAAGATTGGGAGAGGATTTATAGAGGCTTATTGGGAGATTGGGGAACCATGTTAGGATTATATAGATAGGAGGGAATGAGTTGGTTTAACTCCAAAGGCTTTGAGTAAAGAGGAAGTGAGAGTTTGGGTGAGTTTATGTAAGAAAGGAGAGAGAATTCTTTATTATTTAAGTTTGGGACACCTCACATTAAAATAATAAAAAAACAAACCAAACCATGGTTTTTTCCCAAGGGTAGTGGAAAAAAATAATTTATGAGGCCAATGGACAAACTTCTTAAAATAATAGGGTTGCTTATGTGGAGGTGAGTCACTCTCTCAAAGAAAATAATTTAAAAAGGCAAAATATTTTATAACCCTTGAAGGGTCCACTAAAGCTTTATAGAATAAATAAAAAAACCCAAAATAAAATTATTTTAATGGTAAAACATATATTGGCCGAAAATATTGTTTATATTATTTTATTACATCACTATTGAGTCATTATGATGTTATAAAACACATTATATATTTAAACGGTATTTAATTTTTACCCAAAAATTCGACTGTCTCAGAAAATTTTGAAAAATTAACCATCGGATAATTTCGATGTCCTAATTAAAAAAATAATATTCATTTTATCTAAATAATTTTATAAATATGTGAATTTTTACTTTTAAAATAAAAACCGACATTTACTTAAAATTCACGGGTTTTGAAAAAAATAGCTTTTAAGCCTTAATAAAAATTACAATTCCATTCATAAAATTATACGATAATTTATATTTAATAAAAGGTAATTTAATAATAATAATAATATTTTATTAAAATATTATTTAATTCAAAAATCCATTAATTCATCAAAATAGATTTCTTAGTTGAATATTAACTAAAAATACTATTTACGCTTTAAAAACTATTTACCAAGTAACAATAATAAAATGAATGTATATTAATTATTATATGAACATAATCATACTACTAAGGTCTTGTTACATAACCCCTTATAACACCTGCATAAGACCTAAGGGTAAGGTGTGCGATGGTGACAGGCTCTTGGGGTGGCTCAGATAACATCGCTTGGGTGGTAATATATATTAACTTCCACTTCCCCCATAGTCAGTTCCGCTCAAGATTAACGTGTTCAAGATCATCTTGGGATTGGCCAAGAGAGAATCCCAATGATGCCACCTCCTTTTTGATCTCTGATAAATGGGATTCATATAGGGCAAGTCTACTAGATGAGGCCATCGCTTCCTTTGTCTGAGTAAATTGGATTTGTTAAAGTTATATATTTATAATAATATGGTGATCACTATTCAACAACTATATTAGCAACATTCACAATTCATAATGGTATTTTAAAATCTAGAAACATACAACCCATGAAGTTAAAATTTTATATAACCATAATAAAGAATTTAATTAGATCAAGAGAAATTTTCATTGACAAAATTTTGGGTCGTTAAAATCCCCCCCATTAATAAATTTCTACCTCAAAATTTCTTTTTCCCACTCTAAAACAAATGTGGGTAACTTTGCTTCATAACTTCCTACGATTCCCACATTTCTTCTTCAAACATGTGGTTTCACCATAACACCTTGATGAGGGGCATTGTCTTATTTATTAGAACCTTTTCTCTACGATCTAAGATCTTCAATGGTTGCTCCTCATAAGAAAGATCATCCTCTAACTGTACCACCTCTGAAGAGAGTTCATGTGAAGGGTAGGGTATGTACTTCCTTAAGAGGGATACATGAAAGACATCGTATACTTTGGCCATGGTAGGTGAAAGTGCTAGTCAATAGGCCACATCCCCGACACGATCAAGAATCTCCAAGGGATCGATGTACCTAGGACTTAACTTACCTTTATTTCCAAACCTCATGACCTTATTCCATGGGGATATTCATAGAAATACCATGTTTCCAACTTTAAACTCAAGGTCTCATCGACGGTTATCTTCATAACTCTTTTTTCAACTCTGGGATTCCTTGATATGCTACTGAATGGTTTTCACCTTCTCCACCATTTCTTTGACCATTTTGGGTCCTAGAAGCTTACGCTCACCAACATCATCCCAACATGATGGTGTTCTGCACCTCTTCCCATATAGGGCTCTATAAGGTGCAATTCAGATGCTCGAGTGGAAACTGTTATTGTAATAGAATTCAACCAGTGGAAGATGTTGGTCCCACCTTCATTTGAAGTCTATAGAACATGATATTAACATATACTCCAGTGTCTAAATAGTTTGCTCAGATTGGACCTCAGTTTGTGGATGATATGCCGTACTGAAGTTCAGTTCAGTATCTAGAGCATGTTGAAGACTCTTCCAAAACATAGAGGTGAAACTTGGATATCGATCAGATACAATAGATAGTGGTACTCCATGCAGCCTTACCACTTCCCTGATATATATCCGTTCCAGTTGATCCAATGAGAAATCCTCCCAAATTGCAATAAAGTGTGCAAACTTTGTAAAACAATCCACAAAAACCCAAATTGCATTATTTCCTTTGGATGTCTTCAGAAGTCCGGTGAAAAAGTCCATGGCGATGTTCTCCCATTTACATGCTGGTATGGGCAATGGATGCATCATGACCATAGACTTCTTCCTTTCTTCCTTTACTTACAAACACACCAGGCACTTTAATGTATACTCAGAGATCTTCTTCTTTATATTATCCCACCAATAATGTTCTCAGAGATCTCGATACATCTTTGTTTTTCCTAGGTGAATAGATAAATTTGAACTATGTGCATCATCCAAAAGTACCTTATTCAGCTCTGAACTTGATGGAACAAATAGTCATTTCCCAAATCTCACAATTCATTTTTCATTAACATTTAACTCTGAGGATTTCCCTCTTCAAATATCTTCCACTCTATTCTAAATACCCACATCATTATTTTGAGAATCCATTATCCTTTCCAAGAGATATGGTTGAGAAATCATTTGTGAAAAGATTGATGATGTTCCCTTGTTTATGATTCCCATGTCCATATTAATCAAATCTAAGAATATTGGATCCTTATCAATTCTCATCAGTGATAGAATCACGGGTCCTTTCTAATTAGAGCATCCTCCACCTTGTTCGATTTCCAAGGGTGGTAATGGATTGAGCAGTCATAGTCTTTGATCAGCTCTAACCATCTTTATTGGCGCATGTTCAACTCTTTCTGTGTGAATATATATTTGAGGATTTTGTGGTCTGTATATATTTCACACTTCTCCCCAAAGAGATAATGCCACCAAAATTTTAAGTCGAAGATCAATGCAACCAACTCTAGATCATGTTTTGGATAATTCTGCTCATGAAATTTCAATTTCCTTGAAGCATAGGTAATGACATTGTCATTTTGCATCAACACATAGTCCAGACCCTTCTTCAAAGCATCACTGAATACCACCAAAAGTTATCCAATTGTGGGTAAAGTTTGCACAAGCATAGTGATAAGCCTCCTTTTAAACTCCTTTAAGCTTTCTTTGCATTCATCACTCCAACAAAACATTACTCCCTTTCAAGTAAGATTGGTAAGAGGGTTGAAAAAATGTGAGAAATTCCTCACAAATCATCGATAATATCCAGCTAACCCCAGGAAGCTATGGATATCTGTTACCGATGTTGGCCTTGGACATCCATCAATTGAATCTATTTTGGAGGGATCCACAGATATCTCATTGCTTGTAATGACATGTCCCAAGAATGAGACCTCCTTCAACCAGAACTCACACACGATTTAATTTTCATAGAGCTTCTCTTTTCACAAGGTCGCTAGTACAGTTCTTAGATGCTCCTCATGATCCTCCTTTGTTTTGGAGTATATGAGAATATCATCTATAAATACTTCCAAATATTTGTTGAGGTAATCTCTAAAGACTCTATTCATCAAGTCCATGAAGAATTTTGGAGAATTAGTGAGTTCGAAAGGCATTACTATGAATTCATAGTGCCCATATCTTGTACGAAAAGTAGTATTGGGGATATCATCCTACTTCACCCTTACTTGATAATATCCCGACCGCAAATCCACCTTTGAGAAGTATTGTGCTCCACAAAGCTGATCGAACAAGTCATCAATTCGTGGGAGAGGATACTTGTTCTTTATTGTGATTTTGTTAAGCTCATGATAATCGATGCAAAGACACATTGACCCATCCTTATTCTTGATGAAGAGGACTGGTGCACCCCATGGTGAAGCACTTGGGCATATTAACCCTTTATCTAGATTCTAATGTAGTTATATCTTCATATCCTCAAGATCCACAATAGCCATCCTATACGAACTCTTGGATATTGTAAATTCCCTAGGTATATGATCAATTGAGAATTCAACATCACTTCTAGGAGGAAGACCAAGCAATTCCTTGGGAAACACTTCAGTGAATTCCCTTACAAGAAACATGTCTTCAAGGATGGTTGAATCCTTATACTCAATCATCTAATCTAGATACATGTGCTCATAGGGTAGTAATATCCATGATTGAGATGATATAGATAAAGAAGATTCATCTTCCTCCTTGCACTTGTATAGAATCGGGGGTCGATTCTCCACATGGAGAGTGATTTACCTCTCATGGAAATTTATGTTGGCTCTATATAAGGAAAGCCAATCCATGATAATAATTTCATTAAATTCCACCAGAGGGAGTATGACAAGGTTTTACGGGAAATTAAATCCACCGATTATGACAGGGGAGGAGTTATATTCATTGGATGCAATGATTACCCCATTTTCATTACTCACCGACATCTTCACTTCCATGATTTGTGGTGGTGCTGGGATTGTTCTACTAAACCTTTGGGATATAAAAGAATGTGCATGACTATAATAAAAAAGTAAGTTCACTATTCTTTAATGAATAACTAGAGTACTGATCACCACTTCATTGTTGGGGTTCACTTCGGTAGTTGTGATGGAAAAAGCTCACCCTTGCTGCCTTAGAGGTTGTTGGTTGCCTCTGAAAACCCTTGGCTTAGGGCACTGGTTTGCAAAGTTCTTCGGTTCTTTTCAGTTGAAGCAATGAAAAATGATTTGAGGTTTGAGTGGAGCGTTCCTCTCTTATGTCACTGCTGCGGGTTTTTATTACTAATAGTCAATAGCCAGGTGCCCTTCTCTTCCACACCTAAATCATTTCCTCATCCCTTTCAGGCAATTTCTAGGGTGCTTCTTTCCGCACCTTTGGAAAGTGGGGTGCTTTATCTTCTTTGAACCATTGGATTTATCCATAAAACTACTAGAATTGAAATGCACCTTATTCTTTTTATCCCCATGATACCCCTGAGATTCTCCAATCTCTATTTTGACCTTCAGGGCACATCAGACAATTTCCTCATAGCTATTGAAGTTACGGATTGCAAGCACTTTCCACAGGCTAGGTTTCAACCCACCAAAGAAGCAGTCAACCATGAATTCAAGGGTAATGAAAAATTAATAAGTGTATCGCACAATCCTTGTGAAGATTTCCTTATACACTCTGATAGATTCGTTGTATTTTTTTCTTAAGGGCAAGGAAGTCCCTTCCCATCTTGAGCTGGAGGGTGTACAAAAAATATTT
The DNA here is from genome assembly GCA_963277665.1 of Viscum album. Taxonomy (NCBI): domain Eukaryota; kingdom Viridiplantae; phylum Streptophyta; class Magnoliopsida; order Santalales; family Viscaceae; genus Viscum; species Viscum album. The sequence goes on along the minus strand of OY728129.1, from coordinate 1,852,694,462 downwards.
ATAAAAAACACATTTTCCAGAAATCCTTCCATTTCAATTCCTTGATCTCATCCTTTGACTTCGTATTTTTTATCAATGTCCACCATTGATCGGATTCACCCTCCATATGACAAGAAGCTTGAAGAACCTTTTCTTGTTCAGAACATAGAAGGATGGAGAAGATATTTTCAATGGAGTTGATCAATTGTTCGACGATTGAGGGATCATATGATCTAGTAAAAGTAGGAGGACTTTGTCTCATGAAGATCTCGATAGTGACTTGTTCTTTCTTAGGGGGGTTGAATGTTCCTCTTGACCCATGTTTCTATTCAATTCTTGAGTCAACTGAGAGAGTATCATGGCAAATTTCTCAATTCCTACTCCCATCGGATTGGTAATCTCATTAGAACAGTCATCATATTGACCTTCACATTAGTTGTTAGCTTGAGTCCTCCTATTACCAGCCATTGGTTGGAATAAAAGAAATGTTACGGGTAACACATAAAGGGTAATCCAAGGACAAAACTGAGGAATTATAAATAAATTTTAGTTCCTTAACTTATGAATCTATAGGGTTCAATCTATTCTATTCATGATCTACTTTCTAACATATATTCTTAGGGGAATTTTTTTAATTCCCTTAATAAGGGTTCATACTAAGGTTGTGAATTTACCAAAGAATATCCCCTGAGAGTTTCGTAACCAAGGGTGTTGCAAGGACCATTGTCGTGAACTAGTTCCAGTTCGAGTCTAGCTCAAAGCGGTGTTTTCGGGTTTTACCCCTAAGATACATCTGTGCTAGAGCCGCCTCTACCTGCTCGTATCCAGGGATGTATTTTCTTGATTAACCACAGTACTCACTAATACTTAGGGATGTTTTTATTATTCTTATTCTTTTCTCTAAGTATTCACTATGGTTTTCTAATCTTAATCCCAAAAATAACTAAACATATCCTTTGATACCAACTATAACAACCCTGTTTTTTATTTCATACTTAAACATGATTTATTACATAAAACCTTCACTTGTTACAACATAGAAGATCAAGAGGTATAATGTCTTTGGGTCTTAGGATCATTACATAACAACTTAAAACATGAAATAAAACATCTTTATTGAAAAATTTCTTTACTTGACTGCTACAATCCCTCATACTTAGCATTGCATGGGATAACTTGAGGACATGCATAAGAAAAGGGTGAGCTATAAAGCCCAGTAAGGGAATAAACATGGAATAACATGAGGAATACAATAAATGTTAGATAATAGGAATATAAATGGAGCACAAGAGAAACATGAACATAAAGGCATGATAAAGTATGATAATCTTAACATGGAAATGTGGCAACAACACTTAACATGGAATTAGCAAGAGCCAAGGATCATTAGACATAGAGAATGAGTAATCCCACATTGCACATGAATAATGAGTAAACCCTAATTTCAATTTAATTAGCACGAGTAAACACTCATTTCACATGACGTAACATGATACTATACTTTACCCAATGCATTTGAGCGCTATCAGGGCACACCCTTCTTAAACATTTCATTTCATGCATAAGTGTGCCACATGGATCATATAACATGGAATCCATAAAAATCATAAGTTATTCCATGATTAAGTAATGTGTAATAAATACATGAAAGTACCATTTAATATGTATATGTTCATAAAGGTGAATATCCTTGATAGAGACATGGGTATGGTATTCACTACACAATGATCTTGGCTTGGAAAAATGCAGTGTAATTTTGACAGCATAACAGCATGACAAAGGATTCATGAAAGTGGTTGATGAGAGAGAAAATGGTGTATCATAATATGTACATGAAATTAATAGTAAGGGGGTCTTATATATACATTTCCCAACAAATGTAATGGAATTTATATGCATAATACAAAATAATTACTTGGATGTAAAAGAGGAGAGAGAAATCCCCGAAGGAATTTCGGCATGGTAACAAGTGTACATGGGAGGCATTAATGAGAGAGAAAGGGGTCTCCCATCATACAAACATAAATAGGTAAGTATGGGGGAGTTTCAAAATCATACCCCAACATTTGTAATTGAAAACAAAAGGGCATAATTACTTAAAGAAAATTGGACAAAAATGAGAAACGAAGAAATCCCTTACTTGGAAGTGTGATCCCAAAGACTTGGGAGAGGCTTGATAGAGGCTTCATGGGAGCTTGGAGAACCTTGGGAGGATTCTAGAGATAGTAGGTCAGGGGTTGGTCGAACTCCAAAGGCTTTGAGTGAATATAAAGTGGGAGCTTGGGTGGGTTTATATAGGAAATGAGAGGGGATTTTTTATTATTTTGGTTTGGGACACCTCACATTAAACAAATAAAAAACACAAACCAGAACATGTTTTTTGCCCATGGTTTTTTCCAAAGGGAAGTAGAAAAAAATATTTTATGAGGACAATGGCCTAAATTCTTAAAATAACAGGGTTACTTTTGTGGAGGTGAGTCACACTCTCAAGGAAAACAATTTAAAAATAAAAAATGTTTTAAAAGCCTTAAAGGTTCCACTAAATCTTTGTAAAATAAATCAAAAAAACCCAAAATCACATTATTTTAATGGTAACACATATATTGAACTAAAATAATGTTTATCTTATTTTATTACATCACTATTGGGTCATTATGATTTCATAAAACACATTATATAATTAAACGATATTTAATTTTTACCCAAAAATTTGAGTGTCTCAGAAAATTATGAAAAATTCACCATTAGATAATTTAGATGTCCTATCTCCAAAAAAATATTAATTCTATCTAAATAATTTTATAAATATGGGAATTTTTACTTTTAAAATAAAAACTGACATTTACCGAAAATTCATGGGTTTTGACAAAAACAGCTTTCAAATCTTAATAAAAATTAGAATTGCATTCATACAATTATATGATAATTTATATTTAATAAAACATAATTTAATAATAATAATAATATTTTATTAAAATATTATTTAATTCAAAAATTCATTAATTCATAAAAATAGACTTCTTAGTTGAATAGTAACTAAAAATATTATTTTCTCTTCAAAAACTATTTACGAATCAACAATAATAAAATGAATGTATATTCATTATTATATGCACATAATCATAGTGCTAAGATCTTGTTACATAAACCCTTATAACACCCGAATAAGACCGAAGGGTAAGTTGTGCGATGGTGAAAGACTCTTGGGGTGACTTAGATAACATTGCTCGGGTGGTAATCTCTATTAACTTCCACTTCTCTCGTAGTTGGTTCTGATCAAGCTTAATGTGTTCAAGCTTGGCTTGGAATTGTTCAAGAGTGAAGCCCAATGATGCCACCTCCTTTTCGAGCTTAGAAAAATGGGCTTCATGTGGGGAAAGTCTATTGGATGAGGCCATCTCTTCCTTTGTCGGAGTAAATTGGATTTGTTAAAGCCCTATATTTATACTAATCCGGGGATCACTGTTCAACGACTATATTAGAAAAAATCACAATTCATAATGATATTTTGAAATCTAGAAACATACAACCCATGAAGTTCACATTTTATATAACCATAATAAGGAATTTAATTATATCAAGAGGAATTTTCATTAATGAGAGTTTGGGTCATTACAAATATGATAGACAATGGAATGATATTCTTCATGAGAAACCAAATGAAATGAGAGTTATAAGGTGAAACATAATTATTATGCCTAATAAAAAATATCATAATATGATAAATAATCTCAACATTGATGAGTTTCTTGACCCAAAAAATAAAACAAATATAGAGTTTCATGGTGATAATAGAGGAAAGAAAGTTTAATTTTCCTCATGTAAATCATGTGGGGAGAGGCATCAGGGAGAATGTTTCAAAGGAACTGGAAGATTATTTGGGTGTGGAAAAGAAGGACACCAACCCAGTAATTTCAAAGAAAAAGGTTTAGTTAAAACAATATACAGGGATAATGGTATTTCTAAGACATCAATGATAGTTAAATTTTTTAAATGTGGAATGTATGGGCATTATGAAAATCGATCTGATGAAGAGAATCAACATGGTTATATGGGTTGTATTTAGGTTGCAGATGATGAAGAGACTAAAAATGATATATGAGATGAAATAAGTGTTAAGGAAAAAAATGATAAAGTTTGGTCAATGGTTTAAAAATATAGTGGAATGATTATATTATTATTAAGAATAATGTTGTATAAGTATTTTTATGGTGTTGTGGAGTAAAGAAATATCTAAGGATTGTTACAATATTGTTTGTCCGTAAGTATTTGAAAGTATATGTTAAATGGTACTGATAACCATGAAAAGTGATTGAAATATTTTTGGAAAGCACATGATATGAACATAATGAAGGGATAAAGATATAGAGAGATATTTGATAGTATTAATGACTTCATGACTGATATAAGGACAAAGTGATATCATGGTTTGAGTATATAGAATTTTTGGTATTTTTGGTGTGTGAAAAAAGTTAATTTTGAAAGAATTCATGTTTTCACTAAGGTTCTACGACAATTCATGCTATTATCATGTTTCAAGATAATACATGATTAAGGTATTAACATTGTTTGGAATGTGACAACCTAGAACTTCCTAATCAGACATGTGAGACAAATTTTAAGTCAATTTAGTTCACATCTTTCTAAAGTTTTATATTTTCAGTTTTTGGAAGGATTTTAATGTTATCCATTTATGGATAGTATAAGTTATATTCCTATTGAAGATTTTTAGATTAATTTATTATATAATTATAGGTGGACTTAGTCTATTTTATAAATTATTCTTACCTTTTTGTCGAGATAGATGGAATAACCTATCTTTCTATATCATGATCTGTTAACACTTTAAGAATGAAAAATTCAACTTCATTTCATTAAATAAGATATGAAGTGGAAATTGTTCAAGGAATGACCAAAAATGATATTGTACTGAAATAAAGTAAGTATTTCTTCTCATAAAAAAATCATCAAATTTTGGAAAATGATATTGAAACCAAAAAATGTTATCCTAGTACCTCCTTTTCCAATGAATCATATAGTCCCTTAAATCATTGTAGATTTATGGTTTTCTAGTTGTTAACTTTCTCCAACCTTTTTCTATATCATTATCCATCAGAACTTGACTATTTGATTTCTCTTCCATATCCATGTTTTCACATCCCAACCATGTTCTCCTATGTAAAAACCCAGTGATTAGTTACTTTGGGTAACCATTATGTTTCTAACTTTCATTTTTAAGATGATGTTTTAGTATTCCTTTTTATGATGTGGGTTTCCATGAAAGAAACTTTCAAGTAGTAAACCTTTTATAAATATGGTGAATTTGAAAGGAGAAATTAATTTTAAGGGATGTATAATGTAACACCCCAAGTTTTTAGGGACCATTTTTTTTGAATAAATTAAAATTTTCATTTATATCTTGCAATTCACTATGTTAAATATTTCTTTCACACTAAACCGACATGTTGTATGTTACATGCAACACCAAGTTGGTATTCGATACACGCAACAATATGTATAGATTTTGTTCAATGTATAAAAGAATTATGTTTGGATTATGTATTACGTAACACCAAAGTAATATTTCACTACACGCAACATTGACTTGGCTTTCTTTACACACAAGAGTGACCTTCCTCAATAGCTTTTAATGTCCGCAATACCGAGTTTCACTAAACAACAATATATTATTAAAATATTATTATTTAATGGGATATAAACTATCCATTATGAATAAAATTAATCACATATTGAATTTTATATAACACTAACATTTATCTTATTTATTTTATAGACATTATATAAGAAAAAATTCAATTTTTTGGAATAAAAGAAATATTTTTCAAAAAATGCAGTTTTTCCGCCTTTTGATGGTGCACCCATTTTAAATTGAGTTTTTTTAACACTTTTATATATTATATTTTACAAAATAAATTTATTATTTGGAATCGCAATATCAAAATTTACTTTGGTTTAATATTTGGTATTTTTCCAATAAAATTCATATTTTAATGAATAGTAAACAATACTGCATTTTAATTCTAAACTACCATTTCATATAATTTATTTATATAGTTAGATTATATTTTTAATTGTTTTTAAAGTTTAATTGAATTATTTTTTAATAATTTAATAAAATTTTTGTATTGGAAGTAATTTCATATTTAAATTGGATATAAAAACATGTCAATCTTTTGATAGTTTTTACTTCTTAAAAACCTACTTTTTGGTTTGGACAATGAGAATTAATTTTAAATTAAATTATTCCAACTTTGTGTTTTGATTTTAGAAAAATGGATTGAATATTTGTATTCATAAGGTCTAAATTTTGTAAATAGGTACTTTATTTTGGGACATTATGAATAGTAACTTCAGTAATTATTTTTATTTACCATGGTTAAAGGGTAAATATGGTAAATAAGGGTAAAAATAAAAATATAAAACTACCGTAAAAGATTTCATAATCATATTGGGTGAGATATGTCTGACCATGATCATACTTGGGTCAATTTTAGGACCCCATGGTGCCATTTGGGTGTGTTAATGACCCTTCATAAATTTTAATTTAAAGAAAAGGGAAATATAACATAAACGTGCATATTTTTACTAAATGTTTTTTGATATGGAGTTATATAATTGATCAATTTGACTATAAATAGTCATTATAAATCTAAAAAATTTTCTTAAAAAATTATATTATATACATAATTCTTAGACATTAAATAAATAAATTTATTTATGACACAATGATGATGAAGCGATTACCTTAATAATGAAATATTCCAACAAATGATACTATAAATATTAAAATAAATGTAATTTGAATATTTCGATGCAATACATGATTTTTTGGGATTACATTGATATTTTAGGGATTAGTTAATTCCTTTAGATTGGAGGAATCAAGTTATTATGACTTTAAAAAAATCAATTACGAAATAATTTTAAAATTGACATAAACAAGTTAAAAAAAATACTATTTTATTAAATGATATAATAGTTATAAAAATATAATATTATAAAAAATGACTTATATAATGTTAAAAATGTAATTAATTATCCACTTATGGTTCTCTTGTCATTTTATAGTTACTATAGTAACTATATATTATGAAAATACAAGAAGACATTCTAAGAGTTATGTTTTTAACTAAGGGTTAAAGTTAAAAGATAAGGTTAATTTTGTGATATAAACTTGTCTAAAACTTATTGGTTGAAATAATTTCGACCAATCCTCATCATATATTTTAAATAAATGAGTTTTGGACCATTAGACACAAAAAATCAATTTATAATATATTAATATTTAAAGACTTTCCTAAAGTTCCCCTCACCTCCCCTATAAAAGGGAACATCTCCTTATCTTCTAATAATGCCTATAAATTACTTTTTCTCATAAAAACAAACCCATTTCCTCTAAAAACTTCCTTTACTTCATCCTATAGGCCACACATTGTAAAAAAATCCATCCTAGAGAGACCTTTTGTGCAAATCTGAAGGAGATACTTGTAACACCCCGACTCCTCTAGACCGGAGCCAGTGCATTACTTATTATATTTTCATGGTTAGAAGGAATGAGAACCCTGAAGTAACGATTAGTTTAGTAGTATTGAAGAAACTATATACATAAATGAAACTCAAATTACATTGGAAAAGGTTACAAAATACAATACATAACAAAAACTAAAGACTGCATCCACAAGAACTCAATAAATGATCTCCTCTTCGTCACCAGTTGAAAGTAAACAATGAAAGGGGTGAGGTCAAACGCTTAGTAGAGGTTACAAATGGAAGAATTGTGAATCAATAATAACAGAATTGTAAAAAATTTGACATAATCAACATAGAATGGTGAATAAATGAAAAACTCACGCCATTAATAAACTGAGAATGAAACAACATCCATATATTTTGTCATAGTGAAAACCTCATGGATAGTAATAACTGATAATGAATAAACAGAATGATTATTAATTGGAATTAATGTATCTGAAACATTATACCATAATAACGTAGAAACAGTTTAGTTATGTGGGTAAAAACCCGTTTGATTTTTAGAAACAAAATCGAAGGGTTTGTCGCCAAACTGATTTTTCTCATGAGACCTACTGATGCATAGAGGGGCTATAGAGGGACCCAACCACCACTAAATTTCCAAATAAATATTTTTTACATTGATTCAATACAATATCAATATTCCTTTTCAATATTCATATAGAGTAGAGTATACAGATTCAACAATATTTCCTTAGTTAAAATAACTTTCCAAAAAAACACCGTATGTAAAATGGAATACAGTTTAGACAAAAAACATATACATGATATGAGATTATGTATATTTAATATAAATATAATTTAAAATGAAAAATTATCTCAAATGGGTAGTAGGTACACCACATAAGGGTTATTTTGTGCACAATACAAAGTTAGTCACAACCAAATAGAAGTTGAGACAAAGTCTCTTACCACAATGTAATCAGTCAAATCATACGACCAGAACTTAATAAACCTCAAATGAATCATTTAATAACATGAATATAAATTTAATCATGTTATTATATATCAAATTTAAGTACACATATACCAAATACAAGAAATAAGTGGTGAACAATGAAAATCTCACAAAAATGAAAGTGAGATGAGAAACCCCTTACCTTTTGCTCGAGTGTGTTCTTTGTTTGGTTTAATGACCTGAATAATCAAATTTAGATTCATTAATTAATAATTACAGAAAATTATATACATTTAATTGATTTAGTATAACCTTATTAGGTTCATTCATGGCCCTTTTATTGGGTTTAATAGGTTCAATTTTATTGTTTTGGAAGCATTTTCTTCGTTGGATTTCATGATTCGTTTACTTGAATTCATGAATGGAAGTTTGTTTGAAATTTGGATAAACATACAGAATTGTTAATATATATTATTAGGGAAATTAAATAGGTATAAATTATCTTATAAATATTCTAGTATATATTCTTGAGGATGAATTATCCGTTAAAAGTTTTTGATAAACACTTGGATTTAGCTTGGCAGTTTTGTATACAATGAAATTGTTTTGTATTATTATTCCATATTATGAGTGTGTAAAGATTACAGAACATTAATGATATTAAATAAATATATTCGGATCTGGTTCAACCATTAAAATGGTTTCATGACCAGTAATTATGGAGAAAGTGAAGAACAAAACTCCTCTATCCACAAAGGTTATAAATTGGAACCTCATGGAAATTGATTTCATTTATAAAAATAAAAAGGGGGGAGTAAGAATATTGATGATGGTTATTCCATTAACATTATATAATTACAGTATATAAGTGATACTGGAGTTTATCATGGTCATTTGGATAGAGGGGGTGAGAGGATAAAAATAAAAGAGATGAACTTGAAAATAAGAGAAAAGTTGAGAGATCCCTTATGAAAATTCGACAGCCTAACGACGTCGCTTAAAATTTCATAAAATTAAATGATGAGAACAAAAGGGTATCTCATAATATTGAAATCAAAAGGACTGTAATAATAATAAATAAAATCAAACCCCAACATATGATAATGAAATTTAAAATAGATAACATAAAAGAAGTGTCGACTAAATGAAGAAAATGAAGGATTCCCTTACCTTATAGAGTAACTCCTAGATCTTGAAGGATGGGACCTTGGGAGCTTAAGGAAACCTTTTTAGGACTCCTAGAGAGGAAAAAACACCAGATATTTTAGAATTAGGGATTTGTAATGAAATAGAACGAATGGATGAGTGGGTATTTATAGAAAAAGAGAGGTATTTTTTTTAATAATTTCAATGGGACACCTCATTAGTGGTTTTGCCAAACCATGGGATTGACCATGGTATTTGCCCATGGTTCTAGCCACTTGGGAAACCTCATGTCATAGGTTATTGTAACAAAGTCTACCATACTTTTATATGTAATTATTAAATCATTATGATGTCATTAAACTACCGAAAACTCAAAAATGTATTTTTACTATTCATGAAAAATTCATGTATTTTAGAAAAATCCCAAAAATTCACCATAACCATTTTTGACATGTAGAATTAAAAAATGAACACCATTTCTTAAAAATAATTTTCTATGTATTTTTAATTTAATTTTTAAATAAAATCACAGTTAATTCGAAAAATAACAAATTTAAAGGTATAATTAGTTCTACATCACATTGAAAAATTATTTAAGATCTCATTATCTTATAACCTTATGAAAATAAAATATTATCATTATTTACTATTTATAAGGGTCATATTACTATTCATGTTACTATTTATAAGTTTATGTTACTATTAATCAAAAAACCAAGTTGGTTCTATCAGACTCTAAATGACTTACTAGTCACAACTCTAGATGACTGTTTTTCAAAATTCAAAACATAGATGTGAAAAATTTATGTTTAATGGATTGGATTTGACTATCTCCTAAATTAACATGCGTTGTTTCAAAGGAATACAATTATTTATGAAATATAGGCTATGAATAGAATTTCTTTAATAGAATCATACAATAAAATGTTTGGGGTGTTATAAAACTCGAAAAAGAGGTAATTGTTTTATCTCCTCTTTCATAATTATTTTCTTATTTTACTTATTTTTCTTATTTTTTTCCATAATTAAGTAATAAATCAAGTATATTATACATTATTATATGTTATTATAATCATGGGGAAAACTTATTCCTCCTTTTATGCATCATACGAATAAAAATATCACCATGCATGCGTACGTATGGCTTACCTTCTCAACATCATAGTGTAATTTTTTATTCAAAAAAACTTAATTTGGATGGGTATAATGATGAGTATAGTGGTTTTAAATAATTAATATACCATGATAATTATTCTATATAATTAATATACCATCCAATTACATATCATTTAACTGTTAAGTGAATGATATCGTCGCTCGTGTGTACGTATGACCTATCGTCTCCAGGATGCGATGAGATTCATTCTCCACGTTAACCATTAAAAAGTAATTATAAAGTATATATAATAAATAAAAATGAAATATATTACATAATAATTCTACTGGATTAATTTATATATATATATGTCATTTAATTTCTTCTATTCAATTCAATAAGGAAATCGAAACAACGTTCATACATACGTACGACCCACCGTCTCAATGAATATTGTATTCCATTTCATTTATCTCTCTATTATATATATTTATGTAATGAATATTTAGGATATATAAATCATGTTTTATATTATTTAAGTAAGCAAATCATTATCTAAGTAATAAGATCAATAATAACAAGTCAAAACACATACGATAAATAAAATGATTATTACCCAAAATGTTTCTTTACTATGGAATTGATAAATAAACGGGTAATATAATGTTATAAGTGAATTATATATGTTATCATAGATATTATTATGATTATGTTACAAGTTAAAAATATGTTTAAACCCACTATACAAGAGTTTTGGATATATACAGAAGAAATCAAACCTAAGGTAAGGGATAATTTTGGAATCTCATTTTTATCTAAGATTGTTTATTCATATGTATTTAATGGGGGTATATATATAATCCATACCCATGTTTTCTAAAAACGTTTTCATACAACGTTTTCTATTATTCTATGTATTTTTAAAGTCATTTTTACCCATTTTAACTTTTACTACATGGCATGGAAGGAATTATTCTTTCATTTTCCACATGTGGTACTTTTTGACTTTTCTAGTAAGAGTATGAGAATACTATTTTTTATCTTATACGGCATGAATGGATTTTTACATATTTATAATGAATTATTTCCCTGAATATTCCTCTAAAAAGTTACACATTTATTTTTCAATAAATTATTTTCTTTTAAAATTTCATGGAATTTTTATAAAGAAAACATTTTTGAAGAAGAAAGGATATTTTCTTCAAGAATTAAGTTCAAGTGTTTTATCAAAATTATTTTCCATATAAGATGAAACTATTTAAATAGGGTTATGTTTCAATCCCTATTATTTCTATGATTTGATTATGTTAATGATGTAATAATATTTTATATGGATTATGTAATGATGGAATGATGTTTAAGAAACCCATTTTATATCTTGGGTTATGCAATGATGAATGATTTATAACTTTGTGTCACATGTAAGAATGATTCCATTATGAGATGGGTGAGACCTATATATCTCTCTAATTAATTTGGTATATATTTATATCTCATGAGATTGATATGAATGGAATGGAAATTAAATTTGGTTCAGTAATACATGGCTAGAACGAAAAGTAAATATGATTCAGTAATACATGGGTGGAATGACAAGTAAACCCAGTTCAGTAATGGACTTTTTCCACTATGATAGTCTTATCAGCAATGCATTAGCTACTATAGAAATCATATTATGTTCTTATTTGTTTTCCACAATTCCATGTTTTATTCCAAAAGCTATTTTATCATGGTTAATGTTCCTTTATAATCTATGCCTTATGTATTACCAAGATTTATTTCATGACTCGAGGTTCTGATATTAAAATTTTATGTTCATGTTTTTATATTCTTCTTTTTATTTTTTATATTATGAATGTTTACCCTTACTGAGAATTTGATCTCACCCTTTTTATGTTTTATTTTCCTCCAGATATAAACAAAGGTTTTAGGTTGGAAAACAAAAGGGGAAGATCTTTATGGGAGATGTTTAATATCTTTCACAAAGTTAGAATATTATTTAAGAAGTTTCCAAATATAATAAACTAATATTGTATTTGGGATAATATTTGTGTAATGTATTAAGTATTCCAAAAAAGAAATTTAATTTCCATGTACGTCAAGTTTGGGTCGTTAGAGAGTGCATTGTGATGTTGTAAAATCTAGTAGAGTTTGACTCATTACTTGGTTGGTACTAGGAAGATGATAATTCTATCCTTGTATATCAGAGATTTTTATTCCCTGCTTCCATCAGGGAAGAGTCTATGAGAGATTTATGTACCACTATGTGGGAGGAACATCATGGTGTGAAAAACATGAACCATGAATTTAGTTGGCAGTTTCATTGGATAGGGATGAAGTGGAGAAATACCTATTCTATTTTCTAATACCTTGCTATCCAAAGGGTAATTCCCGGGCACCATCATCCTGGTGGTTTTCTTTGTCTACTTCAACTATCCATATTGAAGTTGGATTAAGTTATGAAATACTTCATGATGAGTTTATATAGGACCATGAGGAGTTGTGAAACTATCTAGATGATTATTTATTCTATGATGAAAGTTTCTCAATACCTACCAATATGTGAGACTCACTAAATATACAAGATGGTAAAGTTGTATGTTCATGATATCGTAAACTTACATGGATTTACCTTGAGAAACTTTTATGATAAAGATACATGTGTTATTTTACATTTTTGGGAAGGCTTGTAGAAGTCCATATGGACTCATATAAGATTGAGAAACATGTACCATCTCTAGACCGATGGATAATATACAATGAAAACTCACATACTTTTGTATTTTTCTAACTTGTTCCCTTGACTTCAGTGGAGCCTTGGATAATCTCTTAGCCTTGGTTTATTTCTCATAAAACAATAGTTACTAGGATTTTATTCATATGGAACCTCATGAGGATTGATTTGGTATACAATGTTTTCACTAATTTATTGTCACAAGTATAGTGATGGTGTGGTTATGGGACACAACTTGATATAAGAGAAGTCCAAGATGGTGTTGCTAATTCAGAAGTGTTCAATCAAAACTTAGAGTTGGAATAAGTCATATATTTACCACAGTAGGATATCTTTTGAGTTTTCTTTTAGAGATATGGTTTTTAAGAGTGAAAACCCGATTAGGATATTTACATTTGGATAATTAAGGGAAACTAGTGATGCACTATTTTAGACTCTTTTAGATACTAGGGTATGTTGTAATAGTTTCATATCGACTGTATCTTACTTATTTCTATTAATGTATGTATGATTTATTACATGTTTCATAGCTTCATATTTACTTGGTTTATCCCATACATGTCATTGATTGCGAAGATGTTGATATGGAGCCTAACACATCATACATGGAGTGACTGGTACAAATCACTGAATGGAGTAAGAAAGTACCTTGAGGGAAGAGGTTACCACCAGTATAGATGGATGGATCTAGGAGGAGACCTTGGAGTGGGACATAAATGTTTGGGCTCAGTTTCCCGATTTGTTCACACATAATCTTTAATGTTTCATATTAAGTATAATAAATCATTAATGTGGGGGGGGGGGGGTATTAAAACATCCTCATTTTATTTCAATATATGATATATTTTTAGATTATATATTTATCCATTCTATTTTTATTATTCTTTGATATGGGTTGTGAAGATGATTATTTTTAGTGACTAATGGTATGAGAAATGAAGGTGGAATTATTAAGGAAGGTCATGACCTTGAGGTGGATTAAAAATATCCACCATCAAGCTCTTGGGGTTATATTAGGTCCGAAGGCTACATAAAACCCCAATGGATAGCCAGTGGTCAAGGTAGAATTCTTATAATTCTTTTAGGCACACTGACTAACTTGTTTTCCCAATAAGGGGATGCATTTAATACACCTTTAGGTTTTAATTTTACTCATTTTTAACCTCCTTTTACACCCAAATCTAACCCCCTTTGTAATGATCCATACATTTATAAATAAAACCCCCTTCTAATTTAATTAAATGAATTATTATATAATACAGATATAGAAACCCATGCAATTATTTTGTTTTATTATATCCAATTGGATTTAAAATACCATTAAGCATCATTACCATTGATAATATAGTGGTCGAATAGTCACCATGTGATTAGTATAAATATAGGGTTTTAAAAAATCCAATTGACACAGACAATGGAAGTGATGGACTCAACCAGTAGGATAGTACTCTCTTAAGCCCATTTATCAGAGATTCCGAGGGAGGGAAGTTAACTGGTATTTTCCCTTGACCATGACCAAGATGAGATCTAACAACATAATCATGAGTGTAGACATTTATTAGATAAGTTCAATCTCATTGAGATCACGACCCAAACCATGTATGTCGAACCACCCCATGAAAGTCTCACCATCGTCAACCTTACCCTTAGGTTATTTTCTAATGTATTAAAGGGATATGTATCAATACCATAATAATATGAATATGCATATTGTATTTTCAATATAGTAATGTTCATATTTTCTTTTTATCGTTACAAAAATTGTATTTTTAATTAGTATTTAATTTCAATTAAGAAGGTTATTTTGATGAATTAATGGATTTATGAAATAAATAGTATTTTAATAAAATATTATTATTAAATAAGTTTTATTAAATATAAATTATCATATAATTTTTCTGAAGTCAAATGTAATTTTTATAAGGGTTCGAAAAATGCTATTGTAAAAAAAATATAGCATTTCTCAATAAATATCGATTATTATTTTAAAAGTAAAAATAAAAATAAAAATATAATTACTTATATTAAATTACAATTATTTTTTATATAATAACATGAAAATTACCCAATGGTGAATTTTATATAATTTTATGAGATGATCAATGTTTTTGGGTAAAAATTAAATAACTTCTAAATATACGGTGTGTATTATGACATCATAATGACCCAAAAGTGATGTAATAAATACTATAAATGATATAGACGACCAAATGTATGTTTTTCATGTAAAATTATGTGCTTATATTTTTTATTTTATTAAGTTTATAAATCCTTTATGAATCCTACAAAACTGTTAACATATTTTATGGTTTTTAAATCATTTCTTTAAGAGTATGAATCACTTGAACATCATCACGAATATTATTTTATAAATTTAAGACCTTATAAATATAAAATATTTAAAAACACCCATATTTTAATAAACTATGTGAAAAAAACATGGGAAGGTTTTTGGTTTTTTTATTTGATTATATAGAGTCCGAAACCTATGTTTGAGAAATAATAAAGAATTACCCACTCTTTTCCTATATAAACCCAGCCAATCTCCCACTTCTCTTCAATCATAATCCATGAATCATGTCCTCATTATTCCCTAGACTATCTATAATCCTCCCAAGGTTCTACTATGGTCTCATTAATCTCATCCAAAACATTTGGAGTCACACTCTTAAGGTAAGATATTTCTCTCTTCTTTCTTTATTCAAGTACATCTTTAATGTTATGAATATTAGTTTCTATTTGTCATTTTTTGAGTATATTTTCCTAAAAAAATATTAATTTAAAATTAAGGACCATATATTTAGAGACCCATTTCCCTCTCATTAATCCCTCTCATGAATCATTATATACACCTGTTACCATGAAAACATTTAGTAAGGGTTTTTTTCTTTACCCTCTTTATTCAAGTTTACTCATTATCTTATGAATTTTATTTCCAATTAATAATGTTGGGATATGTTTCTTTATGTACCTATTATTATCCATTGGATTTAAAAATGTAGAGAATACCATTTCGATCTTATCAACCCATTTTTTGAAACTTTATGTAATGTTATTATGCTGCTGAAATTTCACTACAAATTTTCATGCCAAAAAAATATTTAGTGAATACCCATACCCATTTTCTATAAAGGGTGTTCAACTTTATGCACTTATTCTTATTTATCTGGTACTTACATATATTTATTCTAGAATAATTTATAATGAAATAAAATATTATGATGAATGAATCCATTTTTTATGATCTATGTGACACACTTAAGCATTAGAATAAAATGAAAGTGGTGGGTGCACCTAGAATTATATAGCTCTCCAATGCATTGGGTAATGTTTTGTTCTCATGATATGTAATATGAGGGATTAAGGAGTGAACCTAATCCATTATGGGACTTTTTCCATCATGATGTCTTGGTTTTTATCGTTGACCTATGTTAATGATTCCGTGTTTTAAGTTGTTTCCACATTTACCAAGTTTCCTTTATGATTATCATTCTATGTCATGCCTCATTGTTCATGTTTATGATTCTTACCCATTTTATTCTTCACTGATATGCCTATTGTCTAACATGTATTATCTTCTTCATTCTATTATAGGTTTATTCCCTTAATAGGCTTTATATATCACCCCTTTCTTATGTATGTCCCCAGGTTATCCCATATAGTTTTAAGTATGGGCATGTTAAGGAAGTTTTCAATAAAGATGATGTATTTCTTGGTTTAAGTCGTTATGTAATGTCACTAATTCCAAAATAAAAAACAATTCTTGATCTTTTGTGTTGTATTATGTGTAATATTATGTAATAAACCCAAATTTAATGTGAAATAAAGAGCAGAGTTATCATAGTTGGTATCAAAGGAAAAGTTTAGTTATTTTTTGGGATTAAGATTAGAAAACTCTAGAGAAAGCCTTAGGAAAAAACTATGTTTAAGAAAACATCCTGAAATATTGGTAAGTATATTGGAATTAGTTTATAAAAAAAAATAAATCCCAGTCTAGATACTATAAGTGGATGTGTCTCCTATATAGATGTATATAGGGGTAAACCCTAAAATACTGCATTAAGCTAGAGTCCACTAGGAACTACTACATTACAATGAACCTTGATGCACACATGGTTTCACAATCCAAGGGGATATGATTGGTAAATTCATAATCTCATTATGAACCATTTTTAAGGGGATAGAAATTCCCATAAGTATATATGTTATGAAATAGACCACATATAACATATATCAAATCCTAGAAATTCATAGGTTAAGAGAATAATTGTAATTTATAAGTTTTATATTTAATTTAATTATATTCCATTATATTTGTTTAATAGTTGAAAAATACTCATTTATAATGTTTCCTTTATTATATCCAATGGAAAAAATGGAAGGAATAAAGTAAATAATAAATGTGATAGGAAATGTCATGAATGCCCCAATGAGATGACCAACACGATGGGAGAAGGATTAAAAAACTCCATGATGATACTATTTAAAATGAATTAGGTTTTGAATAGAAACATAGATCATGAGGAGAACCCAAATCCACCAAAAAATAAACAAGATTAAATTAAGGGATTTATAACTCAAAGGCCTCTAACATTAAATTGATCCTTTGATCACTTAATTATAGAATAATGGATCAAATTCATTGAGAAGATCTTCTCCATACTTTAATGTTCTCAATAAGAGAAGGTTCTACTGGCTGTTTATCATATAGGGGGATAAGATGATCATTGGTGGAAATTGATCAAGAAAATTAATCCTAAGAAAGAGATAAAAGTGATGAGGTGGAAAAAAATTCAAATTTTTTTTTTGATAAATATTTTCCTCATACTCTCTGACTTAAATTGGAATGGGATTTAATTTACCTCAAGAAAAAAGATGAAGAATCTATTGGTGTGTATGAGGAAAACCTCAAAAGACTTGCAAGATATGCCACCAACATTGTCGTTACCACATAATTCAATATTTACCACTTCTTTAGTGGGATAAACCTAGTTGATGAAAATATATAATGATATGATACTTTGATAGCTATGAATAAATTGTCCGATGTGTCCTCATAGTCAAAATGGAGATTTTAGAATCTCAAGTGTATCATGGTGATTATAATAAAGAAGTGAAATTTAATTCTGTTGGCTAGATAGACCAATATAATTGTGCTAAGAAATTTCCAAATCCCACTTTTCAGAGGTATGGAAAGATCCACCATAGAAATTTACTAAAGGGGATAAGGAAATGATTTAGGTGTAGGAAGGAAGGACACCTGGCTAGTGATTTCTGATAGGAGAAACCCACTTATGCGATGAAGGAATGTAATTCTCTAATCAACCCTCAACACATTTTCCTTGTTTAACTACAAGGAACCAAGGAAAATTTCAAACCAATGCACTAAGCCAAGGTTTTTCAGAGATAACCAACAACCTCCAAGGAAATATGGGTGAGCTTTTTCCATCACAACCACTAAGGTGGATTCCAATAATGAAGTGGTTATAGGTATTCTAGTTATTCATTAAAGAATAGTTAACAAAATTTTTGATTATTATTATATGAATTACATAATATCCTGAAAGTTTAGTTGAACTATTCAAATACCACCACAAATCATGGAAGTAGATCTCGTTGTGAAAAAGAAAAATGGGGAAATTATTGCATTCCTATTATATATCTCCTAACTTATGAAAATTTGTAGGTTGAATATCCTAGTGAAAATTTTCATACTCCCTTTGGTGGGATTTGAAGAAATTCTTGGTATGGATTTACTTTCCTTATATTGATCCTACATAAATTACCACAAGAAGGAAATCACTCTTCGTATTGAGAATCGTCCTCCGATTATATAAAAATGAAAGGAGATGAATGAATCTTATTTAGAAAAAAAATATCAAGAATGGATATTATTCCCCTACAATCAATAATATCTTGATCAAATGATTTATTTTAAGGAAATGATCATCCTTTAATATATTCCCATTGTATGAGAATACATTGAAGTGTTTCTTAAATAATTTCCTGGTCTTCCTCTAATATGAGAGGTTGAATTCTCAATCAAGATTATACCTGGGGTATTACTATTACCAATAATTAATATAGAATGCTTGTTGTGTAACTTGAGGATCTAAAGAAACAACTACAATAGAATCTAGACAAAGGGTTCATACACCCATGTTCCTCACCTTGGGGTGCACCAGTCCTATTCATTAAGAATAAAGATGGTTCAATAAACCTTTTCATTGATTAGTTTCAGCTCAAAAACATCAAGATAGTGAACAAGTATCATTTTCCATGTATTTATGACTCTTTTAATAAACTATGTGGATCAAAATACATCTCCAAGGTGGATCTATAGTCCGAGTATTACCATGTTAGGTTGAAGAAGGTGGATATCCCTAACAACGCTTTTCATATAAGGTATGGGTGCTATGAGTTCATAGAAATTTAATTTTTACTCGCTAATGATCCCTAAATAGTAATGAACATAATGAATAGATTCATTATGTTCATTACATTGAAAAATTTGTGTTAGTCTTTATATATGATATTATAATATACTTCAAATGATAGTAGGAGCATGATGAGCATCTAAGCACTGAGATAAAGACCATATGAAAGGAGAAGATTTATGCTAAATACAAAAAATGTGATTTATAGTTAAAATAATTCTCATTATCCTGGAATATTATCACAATTAATAGGATATCCGTGTTCCCTTAAAAGATAGAAAAAATTGAAGGATGTGTGAGGACAAAATCTGTGATAGAAATCCTTAGTTTACTTGGATTAATGGGGTACTGTTGTCGATTTTTTAGAAATTTACTATGGTTTTCAACCTCTCTAAACAAGATAGATCTAAAGGAATTCAAGTTTTTCTTGTAGTGATTAATGTGAAGAGTGATTTAAAGAATTAGAAAAGGCATATCATTACACCTGTACTCACACTACCTTTGAGTGGTGAAATTTTCATGGTATTTAGTGATGCTCTAAAGAAAGGATTAAGAAGCGTGTTAATGTAAAATTACAAAGTGGAGCCTATAATTTATATTGGTTGAAATTTCATGAATAGAACTACCCAAAAAATGATCTAGAGTGGGATATAGTGATATTATCTTTGAAAATATTATGAAATTTTATCTTTGGGGAGAAATGTGAAATATATATGGATCAAAAAAGCATCAAAAAAGAGAAATATATGCCTATGAAGATGGTTAGAGCTGATCAAGGACTATGAATGCTCAATCCATTACCATCCTGGGAAATATAATAAAGTAGAAGATGCTCTATATAGAAATGATGGAAAAATTCTATCATTGATGAGAATTTATAAGGATTCGATGTTCTTAGACTTGAAAAGGAGGGACATTGGAATCATAAAGGTAATAACATCATAAATCCTTTTACAAATGATTAATCAGCCATCCTTTCTAGTGAGGATAAAGGATTCTAAAAATAATGATGTTGTAATTCCAAAGATAGTAGAAACTATAAGGAAAGGAAAATCCATAGAGTTCAATGTTAAGGAAGAATGTGTTGTGAGATTTGGTTAAAGACTTTTTATACCATCTAATCATGAGTTAAAGGAGCTATTGGATGATGCACATAGTTTAACTTTTTCTATCCATACAGGAAGCACAAAGATGTATAGAGATCCCTAAGATAAATTTTTTTTGGGAAAATATGAAGAATGATATCATTAAATATACATAAATATGTATTGTGTGTCAGCAAATGAAGGCGGAAAGGAAACAATCCAAGGGGATGGTGCAACCATTACCCATACCTACATAGAAATGAGAAAACATCACCACATAATTTTTCACTGGTCTTCTAAAAACATTAAGAGAAAATAATTCTATCTGGATTATGGTGGATCCTCTTACAAAAACTTCTCACTTCATTGAAATTTGATATGACTTGTTACTTGATCAAATTGAAAGGATATTCATTAGATAAGTGGCGAGGCTTCATGTAACCCCAATATCCATTTTATCTAATCAAGATCCAAAATTTACCTACATATTCTAGAATATATTAAACATGATATAAATAATGAGATAAACTTAATCATATTTTATCACCCTTAAAATGATGTCCAATCTGATAAAACTATCCCGACACTCGATGATATGTTTTTAGCATGCTCAATTGACTTCAAAGGAGGATGGTACAAACATCTTTCTCTGGTCGAGTTATCATACAAAAAAAAATTTCACTCAGACATCGAAATTGCTCCATATGAATTCCTTTATGAGATGAGGTATAAAAAACTTACATATTAAGATTATGTTGGGGAACAAAAATTGATAGGACATAAAATGGTTGAGGAAATGGTGGAAAAGTTTAAGACTATTTAGCAACACATCAACGAAACTCAGAGTTGATATAAGATATATGATTTAAATCATCAATGAGACCAAGAGTTTGATATTGGTTAAATGTTATTTCTATACCTATGTCCATGGAATAAAATGATGAGATTTTGGAATAAAGGAAATATTAGTCCAAGAGACATCAATCCCTTTGAGATCCTTGATCCCATTAGAGTGGAGGCCTATCGACTAGCACTCCAACCTAAACTATCTCAAGTACAATATGAATTCCATGTATCCCTATTGAGGAAGTACATACCAAACCCCTAAAATGTACTAAATCTGGAGGTGGTAACATTTGAGAATGATCATTCATATGAAGGGAAAACAATGAAAATATAAGATTATAGAGACAAAGTTCTATGAAATAAGTCAATTCACCTTGTCAACGTGATGTAAAGAAACCAAAAGTTTGAAGAAGAGACATGGGAACCAGAGGAGGTGATGAAATAGAGTTACAATCATCTGTTTTAGTGTGGTAAATGAAACTTTCAAGGGATAAATTTATAAAGGAGGGAGGATTATAACACCCCAAAACATTATAAATAAATTCCACTTATGATTAAATTAAATAACTTATTTTTGTAATATTGTTATAGAAAAACATGCATTTATTTTGTTTTATTATATAAAATTGGATTTAAAATACCATTACGTATAATTACCATTGATAATATAGTTATTGAACTGTGATTGCATGATTTGTATAAATATAGGGTTTTGACAAATCTAATTGACACAGGAAAAAGAAGTGATGGCCTTAACCAGTATAATCATACCCTATGAGGCCCATTTATTTGAGCATACAATGGTGATAATATCACTAGGATTTTCCCATGACCAAGACCAAGTTGATATCCATCAACTTAAGCATGAGATAAACCATTTCTAAGATATTTTTAAGCTCATTGAGATCACGACCCAAACCTTATATGCTGAACCACCCCATGAAAGTCTCACCATCACACACCTTATAATTTGGGCATTTTTTGGTATATTAAAGGGATATGTATCAATACCATAATAATATGAGTATTTATATTGTATTTAAATGTAATAATGTTCGTATTTTATTCTTATTGTTACTTCATATATGATTCTGATTTTTTATACAATAAAACAAAAATTATATTTTTAATTAGTATTCAATTTAAATTAAGATGTTTATTTTGAGGAATTAATGGATTTATAAGATAAATAATAATTTAATAAAATATTATTATAAAATAATTTTTATTAAATATAAATTATCATATAAATTTTATGAAGTCAAATGTAACTTTTATAAGGATTCAAAAACCGTTATTGTCAAAAAACCAGCATTTCTCAATAAATATAGATTCTTATTTTAAGCATAAAAATTTACATATTTATAAAATTATTTAGATGAAATTAATTTTATTTTTGGAATTATAATTTCGAAATTATGAAATGGTGAATTGTTCATAATTTTATGAGACAATCGAATTTTCTGGTAAAAATTAAATACCATATAAATATAAGGTGTGTATTGTGACATAATAATGACCCAAAAGTGATATAATAAATACTATAAAGGTAATAAACAAAAAAATATTCTTTCCCTTTAAAATAATGTTATTTTATTTTTATTTTATTAATTTTATAAATTCTTTATGAATCCTCCAAAACTAATAAAATAATTTAAGGTTTTAAAAATAATTTCTTTAAGGGTATGACTCACTTCCACATCAGCAAGAGTATTATTTTATTATGTTTCTAACTTGGAATTATAAAATAATTAAACAAAATCCCATTTGGCAGAAATAATGGTAAAAAACTATGGTATGGTTTTTGGTTTTGGTCATTTTATTATATAGGGTCCCAAACCTATGTTTGAGAAATAACAAAGAATCTACCACTCTTTTCCTATATAAATCCACCCAAGATCCCACTTATCTTAACTAAAAACAATTAGATCTTATACCTACTCTATCCTAACCTCTCTAGAGTCATCCCATGGTTACCTTAAGATCTTAATAGGTTCCTTAGAATCATTTATAGTCACACTCTCAAGGTAAGGGATTTCTCTCTTCTTTCGTTACTCAAACACCTCTTTTATGTTATGAATATTAGTTTCCATTTTTTGTTGTTTGGGTATATTTTCTGAAAAAATTACTACTTTAAATTTTATTACCATATTTTTACATACCCCTTTCACTCTCATTAATCCTTCTCATGAATATTTATGTACACTCATTACTGTGTTGACATTTTGTAAGGGTTCATTTCTTTATTCTCTTTATTCAAGATTCCTCATTATCTTATGCCTTATATTTAAAATTACTAATGTTGGGATATGTTTTTCCATGTCCCTATCACTATAAATTTTATGTAAAAATCATAAGATACCATTTTATATCTCATAAACCCACTTTATGAAACATTAAGTAACATCGCTATGCTGTCGAAATTTAACCAGTATTTTATGTGCCAAACAGCTGTGTTGAGAATACCCATAACCATTTCTTATCAGGGGTGTTCCATTTTATTCACTTATAATTTTTTATTGGGTACTTACATGTATGTAATATATACTACTTAATCTAGTAATAAAATATGATAATGAATGAATCCATGTTTTATGATCTATGTAGCACACTTAAGCATGAGAATGAAATGAAAGTGATAGGTGCACCAAAATTTATATAGAGCTCCAATGCATTGAGTAATTTTTTAGTCTCATGAGACGTTATTCAAGGGATAAATGAGTGAACATAACCCATCATGGGAATTTTTACATCATAATTATTTCATAGTTATCCTTGACCTATGTTTATGATGTAGTTTTTAAGTTATTTCCACATTTATCATGTTGCCTTTAAGATTATCGTTCTATATCATGCATCATTATTCGTGTTTATGATTATAACCCATTTATTCGCAATTTATATTCCTATATTATAAAATTTATTACCTTATCATGATATTCCATGTTTATTCCCTTTATGGGATCTATATATCACCTATTTCTTATGTATGTCCCTGAGTTATCCCAGGAAGTTTTAAGTACAAGCATGTTAAGGATGTTTTAAATAAAGATGATGTATTTCCTATTATAAGTTGTTATGTAATGTACCTAATTACCAAATACACCAAACTTATATATATCCTAGGATGAATTATGTGTAATTTTATGTAATAAATAATGATATAATGTGAAATAAAGAGAAGGGTTGTTATATAATTGAGTATGTTTTGAATACAAGACCTCAGCCTTGGTCCTTATACTCTCCAATTCTTCTCCCATTATCTATCTAACCTTTGTCTAATGTAATAATTGTGAGTTTTCCTCAAGATACTTATTAAATCCTTCTTCATACTTGAGACATGTGCACAAATATATATTTTATCTATGTTTTCCTAGATTATATGGTTATTAATTCCTCCTTTATCCTTAGATCTATTACAGATCTCGCATGTTGACATAATTTAATGGTCAAATCAAGATATAACTTCGACAACTGGTGTTCATCTGGTAAGTGTTATTGAATCATCATCCTAGAATACTTATAGACAACGTATTGGTGAAATAAACTTAATTTTTCATTAAATTAATGGTAAATTGGTGGTGAAATCAATGTGTCAATGAATATTACTCTTGAATAGAGTTTAATTATTCTTGAACGATAATGTTTCTAGGAAAGATTATTTAGAATTATCATCATGATATCATATTTTTCCAGACTCTTTTCTAGAATCTATATTATGTCGATTGGTTAGGGATGAATCTTTGATTGTTTTCTATACACAATACCCTCCTCTAGAATCAACAATTAATTCCCAATATATTCTTTGATCAATGATAGATTTAAGGATTTTGATGTTCCTTCCTTGAAATACCTCAAAATTGATCATGTTTATGGGAACCTTATTGAATGTGATTTTAGAATAAAATTATTAACATAGATTTCCCTTGAGTATCTATTATAATCTTCTTCATTGATGAACCAAAACTAGAGCTATACAACCTTGACATGCGATCTATTCGTTATGGGTGTTTTATGGGTTCATTCATTATATCCTTGGTGAATATTAGATTTCATCATCAATAACCTTATAGTAGGAGGTTTTTTACCATTTATATAACTAAACACTATTAATGTAAATTGAATTTGCATCAATTTTTTGGAATAATTAAAACATTACAAAAGCGAACGACCAAAGACCATAGTAGTTTAGTGCCTTTAGAAACATGGAAATGTAAACACTGGTACATGAGTGAGATATATTATCTTCCAATATGTTCTCAAAGACTATAACCCATCTTATACATATCATACGTAAAATATATCTGTATAACCTAGGGAAGGAAACATAAAAATGGGTGATCTCAGATGCTTAGTAAGCGTAAACAAGGGAAACATTTAATCACAAAAATGAGAATAAGGGTATGAGAACATGATAATAACATTATAAGATCATACCATGCATATCATACACATGAATCACGTAATAAAGGGTTGTAGTTTATAAGGAATGATTCATAAGGACATTAAGAGCATAATATATAAAAGCATAATATAGGAGTAAGACATTGAATTGTGGCATACACGCAAAAATGTAATATCATTAAATAAAAGTCAAGACACATTGCTAGAACTTATCAGGTTACTTCATGGGGACTACAGCTATCAGGAGTGGCATGCCACCATCCCCAGTCATAGTCCTTTCCTAATAAGGGATCAGGTTTCCCTAGCTTCCCACAGTAGATCAGGAATCCCCATATTCCCATAGTGGATCATATTTCCCCTTATTCCCATAGTGTATTGTGTTTCCCTATTTTCCCATAGTAAATTGGGTTTACCCATATTTCCATAGTAGATCAGGTTTCCTTATCTTCCTATAGGGGATCAGGTTTACCCATCTTCTCATAGTGGATTGGGTTTCCCCATATTCCCATAGTGGATCAGGTTCCCCATATTCCTATAGTGGATTGGGTTTCCCCATCTTCACATAGTGGATCGGGGTTCCCCATATTCCATTAGTGGATAAAGATCTTCGACTTGAATCCCATAGTTATATAATGAGATATAAATCTTTAACTAATGTATTGGAGGGATACATAGGTCCCAGTCCTCACATAATAAAATTATGCATACATATTCCTCAAGATAATAAAACTTGCATCATATCATGACCCATAAAAAGATATGGGTTTCATAAAAATAATATAATAACCTAGGAAATGAACTGGGAATCATAAAAATTTCATCATATAAATACCATGGAAAAGATACAGGACTCATAATCATTTTATTAAAGCTTAACCCATGAAAAGAAGCCGGTTTCAAGATTATATAACTTGTAGAAGAGAAAAGGGTGTCATAAAAATAATTACATAAAAACCAAAACCATTCAAGAAAGAATATGAATGGAGTTCCTAGAATATTTCCCCAGTAAAGCATAAACTATAACAAAGTATGTCATCATATATGGAGAATTATTTTGAATGATCATACGAAATATTTTTTTTAATAAAAATAGCATTTCTTTGATTTTTTTATAAAACCATTTCAAAATAATTTTCTTATTAAGAAAGATATACAATTTTATTTAAAACATTTCAAAAGTAAAACATATTTTAAACTTTAAAAAATTATTTTTTAAAACATAAATAATTTTGAAAACTATTTTCCTTGAAAATAACCTTGAAAAATTATAAAGAAACTTGATTTTTTTGAAATAATTTTATTTTAAAATAATTGGAAAATATATAATAAAATCTTGAAATAAAATTGAAATCATTTTTATTTGAAAATAAATTCAAAAATTATAAAGAATTCTTGAATACATTTTGAAATTCTTGTTCCTTGAAAACACATTAAAAACAAATAAAGAATTCATAAAAAACATTTGAAAAAAATTTTATTTGAAAATTTATTGAAAACATATAAATAATTTTTGAAAACGTTTTTATTTGATAATATACGAAAAACTTATCATGAATTATTGAAAACAGTTTTAGAAAACATGGTTTTGAAAGAACACCAATTTTCAACTAAAGAGTGGGGTAAAGTCAGACTTCATAAGAAACACTTTGTTAATTATCTTACATTACAAATAGTCTAAGAATGGTACCAATACATGAATATATCATTAATAAATATAGGATAATAAAATTTATGATAGTTATTAAGAGATAGATCATAAGTTTCACAAATGGAAGCATAATCATAAACAATCTCGACAAATAATGAGATTGTTTTAATAAAATATTAAGAATTAGTAAATTTGATTCATAATCTCCATGTAATAAGATTAAATATCATGAAAATAAATACATTAATTATATAAAATTTCAATGGGATGTATATACACCCTGTAGAATAATATAGGTGCACAACATGACATGTATCTCAAAGAAGTAAAATTGAGACAAAATTACTTTACAAATTTGGTAACTTTTGAACCATCATCCTTGTGAAAGAAATATTAAAAAATGGAAATTTATACACCAATAAATTTAAGTATATGATTCATAAATTAAATCCATTATATGTATACAAAATTTTTGGTCGGAGTGGACACTCAAGAGGGGGGGTGAATTGAGTTCCAATTAAAATTTCTGATAAAAACAATTTCTATTAAAAACCCCAATATCAAAAATAGATTAAACTGTAGTGAATTTATACAGATTATAAAGGTTCAATTAGTTTCTCAAAGATTGATTAGTTCTCAGATAACTTAATCTTATGATTAATTTAACTTTTGAAACTAACTTACTGGTTTACAATAAATATAAACACTTGCGAGTTTAACTATCAAAGTAGCCTTGAAAATAAATTATATTTCAAAGTAATAGCAGCAGAATATGAAATAGATATGTATTTTATGGATATAAATTTTAACTAAAAACACAGAGGAGTTAACCAAGAGGTTCAGTCTCAAGTCGAGACTTAGTCCTATCAAAAGTTTATATAAGGATGATCCACACCCTGGATCGGGGTTCAACAGTTTACAACTGTTCAGGTCCAAGACCTCTACCACTGTTATCCGTGGGAAACAAAACAACAGCAACCAGCTGTCCAGGTCACACACAACCTCTACTACTATCCACAGTGGGAAAAAGAATGAAAAGATAGTGAGTGAGGATTTACAAATCCTCCAGTTAAGGTTTAGGAGACAGTGTGTGTGTAAATTACAACAGATAACACACACTGCTCGTAATGTAAAAAGTAAATCATAGAGATAAAGATTTAGAGATTAGAAATGGCTCTAGTAATATTCGTGCAGCTCTTGACTCCTTTTGTTGATTAGAATTCGTTCTGATTCTTCTTCTGGTTTTTTTCTGGAAAACAGAGTATCATTTGTTTCCTTGACTTCTAGGTTCAGCTTGCTGGCTCAAAGAATGAAGAGTTTTGTGTAGTTCTTCTTTAGCATAGATTGCTCGATGTATGCTCTATGTTCTGGAGGCTGGTAGTAGTATTATCATGAGTGCAAGTTCTCCAGATGTTCTTGGCACGTTTTTGAGCTTGATCGCCAGTGTGTTCTATGTGCTCGATCTCTTCTGTTTTTTTATTGTCTCTCACACATCCTTTTTATACATACACGATGTCCTCTTTTATGACCCTCCTTTTTTGTCTTTCCGAGAAGAAGGAATGATTACGCTTTTCAATCGTACTTGGTACGGTTTCCTGAAATGGCAACACAAATCATTTAATAACATTAAATGCATCAAAAGTAACAAATGTAACCGTTAGTATAATAAACAAATAGTGTCGAGGATATAGGATTTTACTCCGCAGTTCATTATAGGAAGCCGTTTGTTTGTCGACGTATACGGTTGACTCGGTGTAAGATCTTCCATCGGTAGCTCTTCAAACTCTTATCGGTATCTCTTGTCGGTAGCTCTTATCGGTAGCTCTCTGTGCATCGGTAGCTCTCTGTGCATCGGTAGCTCTGACTATCGGTAGCTCTGTATGAATCGGTAGCTCTGGCTATCAGTAGCTCTGTGTGCATCGGTAGCTCTGAGTTATCGGTAGCTCTGACTATCGGTAGCTCTGTGTGCATCGGTAGCTCTGAGTCATCGGTAGCTCTGACTATTGGTAGCTCTGTGTGCATCGGTAGCTCTGTGTGCATCGGTAGCTCTGAGCTATCGGTAGCTCTTCAAACTCTTATGCAAACCACATCTAATTGACTTAGAATTGTTTCAAAGCTTGTATAAACAAGGATAATCGAGATTAACATAAATCAGAAATTATTTGAACATTATTATTAACTGGATCACTGATTTGAAAGAAATAAAGTGTAGATCTACAGTAATTGAGAATATCATAAAATATGAACACATAATTGGGATTATCAAAACATATAAATACACGACTGGGATTATCAAACCAGGTGAGGTCAACAATCTCCCCCTTTTTGATAGTCACAACTTATGATATGACCAAAAAAATGAGAATATAGTATAAGAGAATATAACATTTATATTCTAATTTCTTAAAGAAATCAGTATCAGAGGAAATAGAGGAAATAGTAATAGAATGAGATAGATCACAAAATTATCATAGTTAGTATTAAATACAATAGTATCAGAGATAAGATTTGAAAGAATTGGTACCAAAGAAGGAAATGTAAGAATAGTATCAAAGGCTCAAATTTCTCCCCTTTGATATTTCTCCTCCTCTTTATAGCATATGTCTCCCCCTCTCTTTATATTTTCTCCCCCTTTGTGATAATCAAAAAGTGGGAAAGCAGACATAGAAAACTGATAAACAGAGATAGTGTAAAGAAAAGCATTTGTATTAGACCAAACAAAACTTACATAAACAGAATAGAAAAGAAAAAAAGAGAAAGAGAGAAGGAAAAA
Source organism: Viscum album (assembly GCA_963277665.1). Classification (NCBI taxonomy): domain Eukaryota; kingdom Viridiplantae; phylum Streptophyta; class Magnoliopsida; order Santalales; family Viscaceae; genus Viscum; species Viscum album. Next base: position 1,852,663,862 of record OY728129.1, on the reverse strand, counting down.
AAATTCCTATCAAAGAGCCGAGCCACTTTAGCAATCCTGATCATCAACATGAGATTTTCCTTTTGGATCAGAAGAGGAAGCAGGAGGTGAGGATGTGAGTGAGGGCCTTGGAATCCCAGAAATGATCACAGGAGGCTGAGCCACTGATACAGTGCCTGGCCTGTATGGGGAAGTTTGTTGAGTGATCATAGGTGTGAGGCTTCAGATGGCCTGAGCAGGAGTCATCTGGATAGGAGACTCAGTAGAGGCAGAGGTAGGCAAGGCAGGAGGGACAATAACTGGTCTGGCATCAACATGCAAAAAGGGCAGCAACAGATTTCTAAAATCCATAATGATTCCTCCTCCTCTTTCCATAGCTGATATAAAATCATCTTTGTTCTCCATGAATTTTTCTAAGGAAGGAGTCAACTGCCTGAGCTTGCTCACTTGTTCTCGGAAGGCTTGAGTTACAGGGGGTAACTTCATGTTTTCCAACATCATCTTGAAATTATGGTTGAGTTGTTGCTTGGTAAAAATCCTTTGGAAATAATAATCCACCTTATTCTTGATTTCCTCCTGAGAGGCAGAGGTCTCTTTCATATGGTTGTGGACGATTGTCACTATTTCCCTGACTGAATCTCTTGTAGAGAGCACTACTCGGATTAGATATGATGAGTCTACAAAGCCACTGGTTGAAATAGAACCAAGCTCCTCCTTCATCATAGCTCGTAGTTGATTCAAATCAAATGCAGGTTTTGAAGCTAGAGGACCAACTGAGAAAGATACAGTTTCTTTGAAACTTTTGGTCAAGCCACTAATCAGAGTTTGCAGTTGAGAGTCCTGATTTTTAACATGATCCTTTATAGAAGATTTGAAATCTTCAAATACTGAGACCATTTGGCTTATAACACTTTTCACAAAGGCTAAATCCTTATCAGCTTGTGGCTTTGAGCTCATGTAAGAATCTAAAGCAGTAACAGACTTCTTTAAGGATTCAAGATCTGCTTCTATTCTAGAAGATTGGGTATGGCACTCTTTGACTGCTTCCATTAGCTCACCCATAAAAGTTGACAGATTGAAACCAAGAGAAAGCTCAAGAGATTATTCTAACAACTTCATTTCTTCACGAAAACAGTGCTTCATCTCAGCAACTGAGGCACTGAAGGATTCTTTCAGCTCATGCTTTAGGGATTCGAGATCAGACTTTGTAACAAAATCCGTAGGAGCAACTGTAGTAGATACTCTTGCAGAAGCTAAACTGACTACAGAATCATTCATGACTGATTGAATCGAGGATACTAAACAAGATTCCATTGTCTTTACTTCTTCGACAAAACTGACTTTGAGATTTTCTTTCAGCACATCTAAATAATGTACTCAGACCACATCATCAGGTAATAACTCAGAATTAATGTCATAGCTGATCTTTGGTCTATTCAAGGGTACTTCATTATCCGAATCAGGATAATCCAAACCACAGACTATAAAACCTGGGTCTTCTACCCAGTCTTCAATCTCAACAGCCTCTGTTACATTTCCAAGATTGTAATGATGCTCCCCCTCAATGGGTGCATTCTTATGTACAAAAAATACATTCTCTGTTGGTCTTTCTTCATCAGAATCTTCCACAACAACTTCCATCTCAGCAGTAGTAAGGAGATGTTCTGGAAAAGGTACAACTTCTTCTCTTTCTTTTTCTACTTCAGCAGTAGGCACAACTGAGTTTCCAATCAATGGACTCAGACTCAACCTAGCAGAATCAGACGATTCAGATACATTCTCTTTTTCTCCTTCTTGCTGAGGAACTGGCTGGTCTTCCTCATGAATAGATAACACTTCCTCTACTTTTCCTTTTCTTGAGTATACAAACTCAGTAACAGGACTTGGGGGCAAGTCTGGATCTCCTCCAATATCCATAGGAGTTTCTTCCTCCTCCTCTTCTTCTTCTTCTTCTTCTGACTCATCACTATACTCGGATTCCTCTTCATCAGGTCCTAAACCTGGATCTCTTTTATCCTTTGGCCTTGAAGGATAATCCACAGGATTAAATGTATCATACACCTTCTGGTCATCGCTGACCCATTCTCCTTTCCACGAGTTCCAATTGATTTTCATGTACTTACAAACTGTAGTAGTGATACAGAAGTTATTCTTAACTACAAATGTCTCATCTTGAGACTCAGCTATCCCTTTCACTTTTATCATTACAGAGATCATTTTGGAAAAGAATAAAGCATTAGTCTTTGATTTCGGCCTAATCATGTCTTCTATTTGACTCAACAGCAGTCCACACAGATTAACTTTCACACCATGTCTTAACAGATGTAGAAGATAGATATCTTGATATCTCAGATTAGAAAAATCTCCTATCCTCGATATCAAAACATGTTGAACAAATTTGAAAAGAAATCTGTTCTCTCCATCCAATTCAGTAGCAACCACTTGCCTTTGACTTCCATTACCCGTTAGTTCTTTTAAAGCGGTCTCATAGTCAAAGATGTTGCTGGTAGGTGGAATTTCTCTTGAGACATACCCGGATACACCTTCATGCGGGACTTTTAAACATTCTGCCCACTCTACTGAAGAAAACGACATTTCTTTTCCATTTAAAGAAGAACTTACCCGATTCTCATTCTCAGACTTCTCGAAGCTTACGAATTCTTAGAACTGTTTCACTAACTTCGGGTAGTAGGGACCATTGTTATTTGAAAAACAATCTACCCATCTCTGATCTTTCAGAATTTCAAGCACCAACGACTTGCTTGGTAGCAGCCAATCTACGCATAGCTCCTTTTCAATCACAATATCTCTATTCTGCAAATGAGGGTTTACTGGTCGCTTTCCCGACCTAGTTCTGACATTTCTTCCACTGGCTTCTTGCTGCACTTTCTGCTTCTTTGTTTTAGGCTCTACACTGTCATCTCTGCTGGCAGGAATTTTGGTTTTTGCCATCGCAGATTTAGGGTTGTCAGTCGAATAGGGAGCTAAGGTTCAAAGGTGAATGGTTTTGGGTCCGGTGGAGTGAGAAGCGGTTTAGGATTAGTTTTATCATGTAGGAATCATAAATAAATGAATAAAGTAAAATAACATAAAAAATAAAACGATTCATATTCTTGGCGGCAGACAGAGGTTTTAAAACATTGCATCAGTGAGAATTTAACATCGGTGAGAATTTAACATCGGGGAGAATTTCAACATCGGTGAGAATTTCAGCATCGGTGAGAATTTCAGCATCGGTGAGAATTTCAGCATCGGTGAGAATTTCAACATCGGTGAGAATTTCAGCATCAGTGAGAATTTCAGCATCGGTGAGAATTTCAACATCGGTGGGAATTTAACATCGGTGAGAATTTAACATCGGTGAGAATTTAACATCAGTGATAATTTAACATCGGTGAGAATTTCAACATCGGTGAGAATTGATCATCCCCAGCTCGTGCCTAATGTAACTTAACCTATCAGAACTTAAAGGTTTAGTGAAAATATCGGCCAATTGATGTTCAGTGGCAATAAATTCAAGAGTAATATCACCTTTTTGATAATGATCTATCAGAAAATGATGTCTTACATCTATGTGTTTGGTTCTAGAGTGAGATACAGGGTTCTTAGATATTTTTTATTGCACTAGTGTTGTCACAGTTAATTGAAACAAGTTTAAACTCAAATCCATAGTCCAATAAAGTGTGTTTCATCCACAGAATTTGTGCACAATAACTACCAGCAGCTATATACTCTGCTTCGGCAGTAGACAATGCAACTGAGTTCTGTTTCTTACTACACCATGACACTAGGGATCTTCCAAGTAAATGACATGTTCCAGCTGTGCTCTTCCTTTCTAACTTACATCCAGCAAAGTCAGCATCTGAATAGCTAGTGAGGTCAAATGATTGTCCTTTTGGATAAAGCAAACCTAAATTTACAGTATGCTTAAGATATTTAAAAATCCTTTTAACAGCCAGTAAGTGTGATTCTTTAGGATTAGCTTGAAATCTAACACACATACATACGCTGAACATAATGTCTGGTCGACTAGAAGTAAGATAAAGTATGCTCCCAATCATACCTCTGTAATTGGTTTGATCCACTGGTTTCCCAGCATCATCTGTATCCAACTTACAGGTAGTACTCATAGGTGTATCATTTTCCTTAATACTATCCAATCCAAAACGTTTTAAAAGATCTTTTGTATATTTACTTTGATTTAGAATAATTCCATCTCTAGTTTGAAAAATTTGAAAACCTAGAAAATACTTAAGCTCTCCCATTAAGCTCAGTTCAAATTCATTTTGCATACTTTTTGAAAAATCAGTACATAAAGAGTGTTTAGAAGATCCAAATATAATATCATCAACATAGATTTGTACAACTAAAACATCTTTAGAAATTCTTTTAATAAAAAGAGTTGGATCAGCAATCCCTTTAGTAAAACCTTTTGAAATAAGAAAATTGCTGAGTCTATCATACCAAGCTCTTGGAGCTTGTTTTAAACCATATAAAGCTTTAGAAAGTTTAAAAACTTGATTTGGAAAATGAGGGTTTGTAAATCCAGGTGGTTGTTCCACAAAAACATCTTCAATTATAAAACCATTTAGAAATGCACTTTTGACATCCATTTGATATAACTTGAAATTCAGATGTGATGCATATGCAAGTAAGATCCTAATAGCTTCTAGTCGAGCTACAGGTGCAAAAGTTTCTCCATAGTCTATACCCTCTTCTTGACTATATCCCTGTGCAACTAGTCTAGCTTTGTTTCTAACTATGTTTCCTGATTCATCAACTTTATTTCTAAAAACCCATTTTGTGCCTATTGTCAAGGTGTCCTTGGGTCTGTCAACTAATTCCCAGACTTTGTTTTGTTTCAAATTGATTCAACTCTTCTTACATGGCTATTACCCAAAATTCATCATTGATAGCATCATTGATATTTTTGGGTTCTAGCTGTGACAGAAAAGATTGATGTTCAACCTGGTTCCTTAGAGAAGCTCTAGTTTGTGTTCCTCTATCAAGATTACCAACAACAGCATCTAAAGGATGATTCTTTAGAATCTTAGTCGATCTGGTAAAGGTTGGACTAGAAACTTCAGGTTCATCTATAGGTTCGGGTTCAACAGAAGCAGATTCTGGAAAAAGTCCAGAACTGGATGTTTTTATAACAGGTTCTTTAGATTTATCATTAAGGTCCAGAAAAGACAAATCTTCTTCAAGATTCTCAAGAGAGGTTTTAGGCTCATGTGGATTAGTTTCATCAAATTTGATGTGAACAGATTCTTCCACACATTTGGTTCTCTTACTGAAAACTCTATAAGCTTTACTTGAAGTAGAGTAACCCAGAAAAATTCCTTCATCGCTTTTGGGAGCAAACTTATCCATATTATCTTTAGTATTAAGTATAAAGACTTTGCAACCAAAAACTTTGAAGTAATTAACCTTAGGATTTCTATTATTCCACAACTCATAAGGGGTTTTCTTAAGAACAGGTCTGATCAAGACTCTATTGATAACATAACAAGCTGTATTAACAGCTTCAGCCCAAAAGTAAATAGGCAGTTCATATTCATTGAGCATGGTTCTAGCTATTTCTTGAAGGGTTCGGTTTCTCCTTTCTACTACACCATTTTGTTGGGGTGTCCTAGGGGCAGAGAAATTGTGACTACAGCCATTGTGTGAGCAGTAAGATTCAAACTCATGATTTTCAAACTCACGACCATGATCACTTCTCAGGGTCTTAATCTTGAGTCCACTAAGATTTTATACAGACTTGGAATATTTAACAAAGTAATAACAAGCTTCACTTTTGGGAGCTAGAAAATATACCCAAGTATATCTAGAAAAGTCATCTACAAGGACATAGACATAATGCTTCCCATTTAAACTAGAAACTCTTGATGTTCCAAACAAATCCATGTGAACCAAATAAAGTGGTTGAGAAGTTGAGACTTCTTTCTTTGATTTAAAAGTAAATTTGTGTTGTTTTCCCTTTTGACAGGGATTAATCACTTTGTCATTTGGGAATTCTAATTTAGGTAAGTCTCTAACTAAGTTTTTCCTAGCCAGTTTTCTGAGTGAGTGAATGTTGCAGTGTCCTAATCTTCTGTGCCATAGCCAAGATTCTTTATGAAAAGAATTCAAACAAGAAATATTTTGTTTGTCTAAAGAATTTAAATCAACATCATAAACATTTTCATTCCTTAGAGCAGAAAATACTAAAGAATTTTTGGAGTTAAAAACATCACACGAGTCATTTTCAAACTTAACATTGAAACCATCGTCACATAATTGAGATATACTAAGCAAGTTATATTTAAGTCCATCAATGAATAAAACTTTAGAAATTAATACTGAGTCAGTGTTACCAATCTGTCCTAGGCCGATGATTTTTCCTTTAGAGTTGTCACCAAAGGTGACATGAACTCCATCAACCTTTATTAAGATCTTGAAGCAGGAATATTCTCCAGTCATGTGTCTTGAGCACCCACTGTCTAAATACCATATCTTCTTGTGACAGCTCTTCAAGCAGGTCTCCTATAAAACAGATTTAAACAGGAAATGACTTTGGTACCCAGATTTTCTTGGGTCCAGATAGGTTAGCAATCAGGGCTTTAGGTACCCAGATTTGTTTTATTGGTTTTATACACTTAACAGAAGTAACAGATTTTGAAAGATAGACTTTATTTGGTCTTTAACCATATGAATATCCTGTTGAGGCATATGAATTTCCAAAACTGGAACTAGCAAATTTTTTTTCAGACTTTGGAATAAATCGGGTTCTGGTGAACTGTCTCTGTCCTGGTTGGTATCCTAAACCAGTAGCATATCTAGGTGCAACTTTCTTTCCTAGAATTTGAGTTAGAGCATCCTTTCCATTTGTTAATTTTTCTAAATCCTTTCTAAGTTTCTCATTTTACAGTTTCAGTTCTGTATTTTCCTTTAGTAGTTGAGCATTCTTTTCCTTTTCTATATCAAGATCAGATTTATGCTTAACACTTAAAGCATACTGTTTCTTTAAACCTTTGTATTTGTCTTTAAGCTCATTACATGTTTCTTCCAACATATCACAGTACTCAAATAGTTCATATTTTGACATGTTTTCCGAATCAGAATCATCTCCAGAATAATATGAATTTAAAACAGGAGTGTGAGATGTTACCTCAGAAGTATTTGTCATGAAACACATGTTGGCTCGATTTCTTTCAGAGTCCGAAGATTTGGCTTCACTAGTGCTGTCTTCTGAAGCACTCCAGGTAGCCTTCATGGCTTTCTTGTACTTATTGTCTTTGTAATCATATTTATTTTTGAATTTTAACTTTGGACAGTCTGCTTTGATATGTCCTTTTCACTTGCATTCATAGCAGACAACTTCATCAGTCCAGTCAGCCTTCTTCCAATCCTTTTTCCATTTTCCTTGTTGATCATACTTTCCTTTGTAATTTGGTTTCCTAAATAATTTCTTTTTCCTATAAAACTTCTTGAATCTCCTGGCTATTTGAGCCATCTCGGCATCACTGTCAGATTCTGAATTTTCACTCATTGAACTCTCATTATCCATTTGTAGTTTATCCTTGTCTTTACTCTTAAAGGCAGTAGTTTTAAACGCTACAGATTTTATTTTGGGTTCCTCATCTTCTTCTTTATTTACCTTAAGCTCTTCTTCATACATCATCAGCTTTCCAATTAACTCCTTGACAGGAAGTGATCCAATGTCACATGATTCTCTAATTGAAACGGATGTACCTCTCCATCTATCTGGAAAACATCTTAGTATTCTCATAATTTGTTCTTTTGCAGGAACAATATTTCTGAGTGAGCTCATTGTTTTTACTATCTCATTGAACCTAAGATACATGTCAGAAATAGGTTCATCAGGCTTCATTTTAAAATTATCATATTTAATAGTATAAGTGTTTAATCTCATTTCTTTAACATTAGTTGTTCCTTCGTGAGAAACAGCCAAGGTATCCCAAATTTCAAAAGAAGTTTTACATGCCTAAATTCTATTAAATTATTCATCTCCTAGAGCACAGTACAGAGCATTCATAGCTTTACAATTATTATTGTAAGCAGTCTTTGTAGGTTCATCCCAAGTAGATCTATCAGTAGTGAGAACTTTATATTCAGATTCAATAGCAGTCCAAATATCAAAACTCATGCTTTCTAGATGAATTTTCATTTTAAGTTTCCACTGAGCATAGTTATTTCCATTAAAGAAAGGTGGACGGTTAGTAGCAGCACCCTCAAGTCTATTATCCATTATAAACAAAATTTAAAGAGATAAAAATTTAGAAATAATAGAAATTTTAAGAACTTTACAATACAAATAAAATCACAGTTGAAAATAGAGTAATTTAGAAGATATTAACACCCACTGATACCAAATGTTGGTCGGAGTGGACACTCAAGAGGGGGGGTGAATTGAGTTCCAATTAAAATTTCTGATAAAAACAATTTCTATTAAAAACCCCAATTTCAAAAACAGATTAAACTGTAGTGAATTTATACAGATTATAAAGGTTCAATTAGTTTCTCAAAGATTTATTAGTTCTCAGTTAACTTAATCTTATGATTTATTTAACTTTTGAAACTAACTTACTGGTTTACAATAAATATAAACACTCACAAGTTTAACTATCAAAGTAGCCTTGAAAATAAATTATATTTCAAAGTAATAACAGCGGAATATGAAATAGATATGTATTTTATGGATATAAACTTTAACTAAAAACACAGAGGAGTTAACCAAGAGGTTCAGTCTCACGTCGAGACTTAGTCCTCTCAAAAGTTTATATAAGGATGATCCACACCCTGGATCGGGGTTCAACAGTTTACAACTATTCAGGTCCAAGACCTCTACCACTGTTATCCGTGGGAAACAAAACAACAGCAACCAGCTGTCCAAGTCACACACAACCTCTACCACTATCCACAGTGGGAAAAAGAATGAAAAGATAGTGAGTGAGGATTTACAAATCCTCCAGTTAAGGTTCAGGAGACAATGTGTGTGTAAATTACAATAGAAAACACACACTGCTCGTAATGTAAAAAGTAAATCATAGAGATAAAGATTTAGAGATTATAAATGGCTCTAGTGATCTTCTTGCAGCTCTTGACTCCTTTTGTTGATTAGAATTCGTTCTGAGTCTTCTTCTGGTTTTTGTCTGGAAAACAGAGTATCATCTGTTTCCTTGACTTCCAGGTTCAGCTTGCTGGCTCAAAGAATGAAGAGTTTTGTGTAGTTCTTCTTTAGCATATATTGCTCGATGTATGCTCTATGTTCTGGAGGCTGGTAGTAGTAGTCTCGTGAGTGCAAGTTCTCCAGTTGTTCTTGGAACGTTTTTGAGCTTGATCGCCAGTGTGTTCTGTGTGCTCGATCTCTTCTGTTTTTTTATTATCTCTCACATATCCTTTTTATACATACAAGATGTCCTCTTTTATGCCCCACCTTTTTTGTCTTTCTGAGAAGAAGGAATGATTACGCTCTTCAATCGTACTTGGTACGGTTTCCTGAAATGGCAACACAAATCATTTAATAACATTAAATGCATCAAAAGTAACAAATGTAACCATTAGTATAATAAACAAATAGTGTCGAGGATATAGTGTCGAGGATATAGGATTTGACTCCGTAGTTCATTATAGGTAGCCGTTTGTTTGTAGACGTGTACGGTTGACTCGGTGTAAGATCTTCCATCGGTAGCTCTTCAAACTCTTATTGGTAGCTCTTGTCGGTAGCTCTTATCGGTAGCTCTCTATGCATCGGTAGCTCTGACTATCGGTAGCTCTGTATGCATCAGTAGCTCTGGCTATAGGTAGCTCTGTGTGCATCGGTAGCTCTGAGTCATCGGTAGCTCTGACTATCAGTAGCTCTGTGTGCATCGGTAGCTCTGAGTCATCGGTAGCTCTGACTATCGGTAGCTTTGTGTGTGCATCGGTAGCTCTGTGTGCATCGGTAGCTCCGAGCTATCGGTAGCTCTTAAAACTCTTATGCAAACCACATCTAATTGACTTAGAATTGTTTCAAATCTTGTATAAACAAGGATAATCGAGATTAACATAAATCAGAAATTATTTAAACATTATTATTAACTGGATCACTGATTTGAAAGAAATAAAGTGTAGATCAACAGTAATTGAGAATATCATAAAATATGAACACATAATTGGGATTATCAAAACATATAAATACACGATTGGGATTATCAAACCAGGTGAGGTCAATAAAAATAAAATAAAATAAATGCGTGGTGAATAAGGCGTGTATGTCACAAAAATAAAATGTGAGATGAAATTACCATACCTTAAGTATTTACTTTCATCGCACACGTTCAAACCAACTATATAATAAATATAAGTTAATTATAAATATATTGAAGAAAAATATTATTATATATAATACAATATATTATTTTTTATGACTTTATATTACCCGTTAATTAACAACTCCATGTTAATGTTACGTTTCATGTAATATCCTCTTTATTCTTCGTATATGTTTTGACTTTTTATTCTCGATCCTCTTACTTAGATCATGATTTACTTATTTAAAGAATATAAAACAAACTATAAATATAATATATATTCATTATATATATATATATAATAATCTATATAGTATATAATTATGAAATGAAATACACTATTGATGGAGATAGTATGCCGTACGTACACATTATTATTTTTTCCATTTTATTATCGTATTAAAAGAGAGAAGCTAAATGACATATGTATCTATATATTATAATTAAAGTAGCACTATTATTTCCTATATATCATATATATTCAATAAAAACCATCAATACAGTCCATGTATGGTGTGAATGAATCACATCACTTTGAGGAGGTGGTAGTCCACACTTCCCCAAACAAAATTATCGTGCTCACACAAAAAGGAAATCATGAAGGTATCTATTATATAATAATTATAGAATCATAAATACATAAAAAATATCACATATAAAATATAAAAAAATATATTTTAATTCATAAATCCCTACCACTAGAGGTGGTGAAGGATAAAATGAACAATATAATTTCATGAGGCGGTAGTTCACTGTATACAAGAATGGTAAGTTCGTTACCCATTAGATAAAAGTGTGTGTAATTGAAGGTAGAAACCCTAGAATATTTTTTATTAATATAATTAGGATACTATTTTTATTATATAATCATGTATATATAATAATTTAGGTGGTGTAGAATGAAAATAAAACTTAAGAGGTTGTGGAAGGAGGTTACCTCTTATTCGGGTAACTCCTTTTGGTTTGCACCAAAGGGTTTACTAGGATGGATTTCTGCCTAATGTTACTATAATAGATTTAGGGTATGGATTTTTAGAAGATATTTGTTAAGATACAGTTTGTTAAATAGTGTATTTATAGGTATGTGGAAGTGATAGGGTGGAGTGTCTTTGTAAAGTGGAGGAGGAGTGGAATTATTGTAAATTTTTTGGAATGGGAATTCCACCCAAATTTTTCATATTACAAGTGGATAAAGTAATGGTAAAATGTTAATAATATATATTATAGGGTCTAAATATGGCCATAAAATGTATTTTATAAAAGTTTCTATGTCATTGTGACTCTTAAGTTTATGGTTTAATACCTTTTCGAACTAGTTTTTATCTTAACTGTTGTAATTAATTTTAATTATATTCACTAATCATTTCGGTCTAAAAGAAAGTTTAACTTGTTTTAAAATATAAATTATTCTTATTATAAATATGGAATCCATTTTTCCAAATTCAAATTTCATAATTGGAAAAAACGTAATTTAAAATTAATCCCATATATGGGATGACAATGATGTTTTTTTTAATGTAAAAATGATCAAACATTTTCTATGATTTTATATCAAATTTAAAAGTTTAACTCATTACAATTACCTAAATTGGATTAATATATTTATAATTGATATAATTATACTTTAAAAACAATTATAAATATAATTTAACCTTATAAATAAATTATAAAAAAAGTAGTTTTGAATTTAAATTCAGTATTTGTCACTATTCATCAGAATATGAAACTTCACAGAAAAAACCAAAAATTCAACCTAACCTTATTTTTATGTTTCTATATAAAAATTATTTTTTTATAAATATAAAAGTTATAAAAGTACCATAATTTATATTTAAGATAAGTTCTCCATTAAAAGGAAGTAAAACTGCTTTTTTTAAAAATACAATTTTTTATGTGTATTATTGGGTTTGTTCCTATCTTATGCATATAAACTATATCTGATGAATGTGAAAATTATTTGATTGAATATATAAAATATATATTTAATTAATATTATTCACTTATAGTAATTAATTTAATTTAATAGGTGAAAATACCTCAATGATCATAAATGTAGTTTTTATAAAAATATTCCCTTTATATTAAATTGGTTATTATAATAATTTCTAATTAATTTGTAAACAATGAATTAAAAAATATATTTTCATAAGTTAGTTAACCCTATTCATAACTTCCAAATTAATGGCTATGTTATATCTTATTATATAAAATAATAATAATTTTATTAGTATATTATTATTTGGTAAAACTCGTTCTTCCGTGTTACACAAGACACCATGGAAAGTTAGTCTTGAATGTAATGTAAGATAACCTTGTTTCTCTATATAAAAATATATAAAATTTATATTTCAGGTAGTCCCTGATTAACTTGGTTTTGTGCTAGCCAGACATAATGGTTTAATATAAAATAAACTATTTTTAGTGTTACGTGAAATAAAAAATATCAAAATATTAAATTAATTCGAGAAAATATTTCAAAAATATTATAGGTGTTACATTCTACCCCCATAAAATGAATTTCTTCCTCAAAATTCATCTGACTATCAAAGCTTTAATACATGAAAGTTCCTTTCATAGAAACCCACATCATAAAAATAAATGTAAAGACCCGTAAATTTAAAGGAATTTTTTTTCTTAATTTCTTTGGGATTCTACGAGTATGCAGTTTCTGACGGCACCTGATTCCAAGGCTCGGTGTTCCTAGAATAAAATTACGAAGTTTAGCTCGGGTACATTCAGTGAACGAACAAGCGGGTTTTTATAACTTTTGAACCGGTGCTTGGAATCAAAATCCAAGGGCACTGATGAAACCACAACACCGATAATTACTTAAGAAGACCATTACTGGAGTTGCTTTTACTCGGGAAGAGTTGTTAAAAAATGTGGATTATGTATAAAGAGAAATATAATTGTGCTATAAATTTTTATTTCACTTATAAGTGGTTAAACCCCATGTGTGGGAGTTGAGGTGGAACCCAATAAAATCCTAACTCCTCTTGATAGGATATTAGTGAGGTGGGGCCCACACGAACCCCACCCTTTCAAATTCCCTAACAACTCTAATCCCCTCCACATGAGTTATGTAACTCTTCCACATTAATGCATGCCAACTAAACACCTAATTAATTTGACAACAAAAGTTTAATTAATTATGTGAATTCAGCTTTTGAATTTTGAAAAATGTTGGCATGAGTAATAAAATAAGGCAAAAGCCTTATTTTATTTTGGTTGATTCATTATTTGGAGATTTTGGAGAGAATACTCTAAGTCTCGAAGAACTTCATCTTCTACGTTGAAGAACGTTGAGACTTCGACAAAGAACATCGTCATGCCTCTCCATATTCCCTCCACGTCGAAGAAAGGGATACACTGCTTCCTCCTCGAACATTCTCCATCGACGTATAGGGAGCCTCACCCCGCGACGCCGTATTCTGCAATGCTAGCTTCCATGAAAATCTTTGAAATAGGGGTTGTTAAATCATTCAAGGATTGTTATTTTGAATATCTTAGTTATTTCTTGGATGCTTGTTATCAATATAACGGGAGGAGGCCGGACCACATGAACACGACTGACCCTCCTCCCCCTTTGTTGTTGGAATTCGTTGTGGTTGGAATGGAGGCGACGCGGTGCCATCGTACCACGCGGGAATGAGAGAACCGCGGCCGGAGCGGGCCGCGGCGAAGGAACGCGGCGCCGTCGCGCCGTGCCAGCGAAACCGAAGAAAGCCGCGGCCTAGGGGGGGCCGCGGCGAAGGGGCGCGGCGCCGGCGCGCCGCAACGGAGCACCATGGAGGGCCATGGAGGAGGCGTGCGGTGCCGTTGCGCGGCGCCGGTCGGACAAGGGCTGCAGCCTAAGGCCGCGACGGGGCAGAGGAGTGTGGCCGGACTCAGCCGGCCGCCGGCGCTTTGGAAGGCGGGACCCGCGGGGGTCCCGCAGTGGCACTTCGTTCGGCCATATTTTGGAAGACCGGGGGTCGTAACCCCCGACAGGTGGAAAGGGCGGACCCCACAGGGGTCCTCCGTTTCTCCATCAAGGGGGAATCCCCCCCCCCCCCCCCCCCGCATCCCACTCGGCTGAAGGCCGAGCCACCGGCCACACGGGTCGGGCCGCCCGCGCTGGGTCGGGCCGCCCGTCCTGGGTCGGACCCCCGCGCCTGGCCAGGCCGTGCCGCACCGACCGGGCCAGGACACACCCTAACGGGTCGGACCCGGAATCGGGTCGGGTCGACCCGGTTTGGGCTGACCCAGGGGTATCGGGCCGGGTCGGACCGGGACCGAACCCCTGGTTTCCAGACAGATCTGTTTAAACGCCCATAAATTGGGCTACAGACCTCCGATCGATGCACCATCAATTGCGTAGAAATCCTTGTATGGAGTTGGTCATTTCGGTATATTAAAATAAGGGTTATGGAGAGCTTTGGGTACAACCGGGTTGGTTCGAACACGAAACCAACCAGGCCCTCGGAGCGGAAAAGCTTATAACCTGAGCTCCAGATGTCCGATTGATGTGCTGTCGACTTTTTTGGATTCCTCTTAGTGAGACGGTTCTTTTGGGTTACTCCACTTGATGTTTGGATGAAGATGGAGTACGGTCAGCTTGGTTTTAGCTTTAAAAGCAACTGAACCCCTGGGACGAAAAAGCCAATAACTCTCAGACCGGGCGTCCGATTGACGCGCCGTCTCTCGCGTTGAGTTCCTGTTGATGAGACAGAACTTTGGGATACATCAAATCCAGAATTCGTGTCAGTTGATGTATCGACCCCCCTTGGATCATGGAGCGGACCCTCCCGGAATCGAGCATGCTGTGTGCGGGAACCCTAGAGCTGGCTGCGACTACGATGACGATGACGACTGTACTGGGATCCTCCGTGGGTTCGGTAGCGACGACGACCATACTGGAATCCTACGTGGGTTCGACGATGATGAATACTGTTCTTGTATCCTATGTGGGTCCAGCAGTACTTGACTACTGTTATTGTATCATATGTGGGTCCGGTAGTATTTGACTCTGTACTTGTATCCTTTGTGGGTCTGGAAGAGTAGCTGGTCTTGTATCCTTTGTGGGTTCGACAACTTAGCTGGTCTTGTATCTTATGTGGGTCTGACAGCTTAGATGAATCAGTGGCTACATCTGATCATCTCTATCGTCTTACGAAATGTATATCTGTGTGAGCTGAGTCATAACTTACAATCATTATCATCGATATGATTACTGTGCTTTCCTATGTGTATTGGGTTGTGCTTTCTTGTGTGGATTGGGTTGTGAATTCCTATGTAGAACAGTTTATGTTTTCCTATGTGGAATGGGTTGTATTTGGGCTCGTGTAATGGAGCTGAGCTGGAATAGATGACTTAGGTATATGTATGGGAATATACCTAAGTAGAGTTGGTTGTTACTTCGTGATTGTATCTTTCCTTTGTGGTTTATCTTTTGTGGATTCTGGGAGACCTTAGGGGGTGTCGGGGTCCCTACTGAGTAGCGTATACTCACCCCTACATGGATTATGCCTGCACTACATTGTGTTGGATGCATACGACGGACAACGCTGATCGAGGTGGGAGCTCGTGGAGCTGGACGGTACATGGAGGTGGATCACTGGACGGGACGTACACGGAGCAGACAGCCGGAGCCGAGAAGCAGAGGACACTATCTGTACCCACCCTTCAGGAGGGGTTTACAGAGGATAGCTCGGACTCACTAATTTACTTTTCAGTTGCTGTACTTTCATTTCAGTTGTACTTTACTTTCAGTTGGGTTTGTATTCTGGCCCATTTACTTTCCAGCACATACTTTTGTACTCAGTTTACTTAGTGTTTACTTCAACTTGCGTACTCTATGGTGTTTATTTACTTTATAAAGGCAATTACTTCCCTATTATCTAGATTTACGCCTTTGGTGCTAGTCTCCAGCCCCTGGCCTATGGAATGCGGTCTTGGGGTAGTCAAGACACGGGCCCTGAGGATGGGTTGTGACAAATTGGAGTTAGAGGAGTTCGGTTCTACCGTAGAACTCAGGAATCTGATCTTTCTTATATGTGAAGCCATAATGTTAAAGGTATTGAGTGTGGTTATCAGTCCAGGGAGTCCAATGTTGGTGCGGTGGCTGACGTATCCATACACCAGAACCCTGACTTCTGATTTCCGACTCAGTGCACGAAAACATTGAATGCATTTGTGTTTCAAAAGTTTTCTTTTTGATTAGTTTGTGTCAACTAACCTGGTAAACTGTA
This sequence comes from Viscum album, assembly GCA_963277665.1. Classification (NCBI taxonomy): domain Eukaryota; kingdom Viridiplantae; phylum Streptophyta; class Magnoliopsida; order Santalales; family Viscaceae; genus Viscum; species Viscum album. The sequence continues at coordinate 1,852,647,358 of OY728129.1, read as the reverse complement.
TTGAATGTGGTACAACTGTTTCTTTTCAAGATGGCCCCACGATGGCATCCAACTAGGGTTCCGAGATTTGTGCGAGACGGTAGCCCACCGAGTGACGAGGCCTCGATGCAGGGCCCCTTTACAGCAGAGGCACCGGCGATACCTCTACCCGCCGAGCCACCGATGCCACCAGCCCCAGTCGTTGAGAGTGCATGTCGCGTTAGTGTACTGCATGAGTTTCAGCATTATATACCACCTAGGTTCCATGGGGAGACAGACCCTCAGGCGACCAAAGATTGGCTGGAGGCTATTGTACGAGTTTTCAGGTTAGTGGGGACACTAGCTGACCTCATAGTGATCCTTACAGCGAGTCTTCTGCATGCGATATCAGGTATATGATGGAGGCTGATGCTCCAGGTGAACGAAAAGACATATCATATTTAGATGGACTTCAAGATCCTCTTTCGCTCAGAGTTCATTCCAGACACCCTCCGTACGGTGTGCATTCAGGAGTTACTACAGCTGCGGCAGGGCAGCATGACGGTAGCCCAGTACTCGGCGAGATTTACCGATCTCTCACGCCATTCCACATACATTCTTCCGGGCCCGGACCTTCGAGAAGGGAATCAGGCATGAGATCAGGGCTTTGATGATCTCCCTCAGCATTCTGATGCAGGAAGGAGTACTGGAGCGATCCCTTCTTGCGGAGAGCTTTCTTACTGAGCCTACACCAGTAGTGAGACCTACCGCAGGGCGGCATGTACCATAGTATTCTGTAGGTGGCAGTCGAAGGATGTCACAGGGGTCCAAGCAGACCAGACCATCAGGCGGACGACCTCAGGATACTGTCTCAAAGGTGCGGGGAACACGACGCAGAGCCAGCCTTGCGAGGAGCAGACAATGCTATGCATGCGGCAGGCAGAGCCACATGGATCGTGACTGCCCAACCCGCCATGCAGAGGAGCAGTAGACAATTGAGGGACCACCCAGGCAGAGGTAGAGGTTCGATTGTGGTGGTCCGCAGGGAGTAGGAGAACGAGGTAGAGGAGCTGGCCGAGCAGCAGGTGGTGGGCGACGATTTGAGGCTCTACCACCACTATCACCAGTAGGTCCACCCCGACTACAGGGAGCTGGCGGACAGAGATAGCCCCAACTCTAGGCAGTGGAGGCCTATGAACACGACGCACTAGAGATGATTCTAGGTACTATCTATGTCTAATCCTCCCTTGTTGCAGTTCTTATAGACACTGGAGCGAGCCATTCATTCATTGTCACTGCCCATGTTTAGATCTCGGAGATTTCGACATATCCGTTACCTCGATCTTTACGACTAGAGACTCCTACAGGAGCAGACTCGACGATTACGCACTGGTGCCGACGGTGTGAGCTTACTCTAGGAGGCAAGAGCTTCGGCTGTGATCTTCTTTTAGTGGCATCGAGGCCTTACGACGTCATCTTGGGAATGGATTTTTTATCTATAGTTCAAGCTTAGATAGACTGTATTAGGCGCAAGGTGCGGTGTGTCTGCACCGATGGGAGCAGGTTTATCTTCACCGGCGAGAAGGGAGCCTTTGCAGCGCAGGATGGACTCACGCAGAGGAGAGGACAACCGATTACTCATCAGTTGGCTAGCCTCATCCTAGGATCAGTTGACGTGCGGAGTCCGAGTTTCCCTGTTGTGGTGGATCAGTATGCAGACGTTTTTCCTGATGAAATTCCCAGATTACCTTCTCGCAGAGAGGTAGACTTCTATATTGACCTGTACCCCGAGACAACCCCAATATCTACTCCAGCATATCGGATGGCTCCTTCTGAGATTCGAGAGCTACGAGTACAGCTAGAGGACTTGTAGGGAAAGAGATTCATTTGACCCAGTGTTTCACCCTAGACTTCCCCGATTTTGTTCGCCAAGAAGGCGGACGGGAGCTTGCCACTGTGTGTCGATTACCGTCGCTTGAACTAGGTGACCGTGAAGAACAAGTATCTAGTTACGAGGATTGACGAACTATTTGATTAGCTCAAGGGAGCATGTTGGTTCTCGAAGATAGACCTCAGGTCAGGATATCATCAGCTCAGAGTTCGAGATGAGGATGTGCAGAAGACGACCTTCAGATGTCGGTATGGACACTATGAGTTCCTGGTTATTTCTTTCAGTGTAACCAACACTCCGGAAGTGTTCATGAGTCTCATGAACAGGATCTTCCAGCCTTACCTCGATCAATTTGTCGTATTCTTCATCAACGACATATTGATATACTTGACCACTGATGAGGGGCATGCCTACCACTTGCGGGTTGTACTGGACACACTCTGAGAGACCAAACTTTATGGTAAGCTCCCGAAGTGTCAGTTCTGGATACGTGAGGTCCACTTCTTGGGACATGTCATCTTTGAGGTGGGAGTTGCGGTGGATCCTGCGATGGTTGAGTCAATGAAAGATTGGGAGCCACCAAGGAGTGTGACGGAGGTGCGGAGTTTCCTAGGTTTTGCTGGGTACTACTGGAGATTTGTGCCAAACTTCTCCAGAGTTGCAGCACCTCTTACAGCTTTGACAAAGAAGTGGAAACCCTTCTTGTGGTCAGACAGATGTCAGCATATCTTCCAGGAGCTGAGTCATAGATTGACCAATGAACCCATCTTGAGGATACCAGAAGAGGGAGTAGGGTACGTAGTCTACTGCGATGCATCTGGGACCAGACTCAAGTATGTTCTGATACAGGAGCGGGCAATGATTTCCTATGGATCACGACAATTGAGGTAGAAAGAGCAGAACTACGCTACCCATGACCTAGAGTTAGCAGCAGTGGTCTTCACTCTGAAGATGTGGTGACACTCTCTGATGGGCGAGCGCTTTACAGTCTACTCTGACCACCAGATTCTCAGGTACATCTTCTCGCAGAAGGACCTGAACCTGAGACAGTGGAGATGGCTCGAGTTCCTCTAGGAATATGACTTTGAGATAGTCTATACTCCTGGAAAGGGGAACGTAGTAGCCGATTCTCTCAGCAGGAGGACGAGCATTTGCCTACTTGGAGAGGTGACAGAGCAGCTAGCCGCTTTGCAGATATCCTTCGTGGATAGATATGGAGCAGAATTTATTCAGTCACTCACAGTCACTCCTCCACTTCTTTAGCAGGTCAGAGTGGCACAACGTGGGGACGTTGAATGTGAGACGCAACGTGCACAGATATCCTTGGGGCAGACACCTGATGGATTCTCTGTAGGATGAGAGCACATCGTCCTTTTTAGAGGACGTACCATGGTACCAGATTCTTTGTAAGAGGTGGTGCTGAGAAGGTTTCACACTTCCCCATTAGCATTACATCCAAGAGTGGCGAAGATGTACCCGGATCTCAGACGACAGCACTGGTGGACGGGTATGAAGAAGGCTGTGGCAGAGTTCGTTTCTTGATACCTCACCTGCCAGCAGGTGAAGGCAGAGCACCAGGTACCAGCAGGCTTGGTACAACCCTTGGAGGTTCCAGAGTGGATGTGGGATGGGATATCTATGGATTTTGTGACTGTACTTCCACATAATTCCAGAGGACACGACTCCATTTGGGTGATCGTCGACCGACTCACCAAGTTGGCCCACTTCCTACCCATCATAGAGAAAGGCTCAATGGAGAGCTTGGGATGCCTCTACATTCAAGAGATCGTATGACTTCAGGGTGTTCCATCAGCTATCATCTCCGATCGAGATGCTCTCTTTACTTCCCGGCTTTGGAAGGGGTTGCAGGAGGCATTCGAGACACAGCTACATCCGAGCACTGCCTTTCACCCTCAGATGGATGGTCAGACGGAGAAAACAATTCAGACACTCAAGAAAACTCTCCGTGCATGTGTCCTCGACTTTATTCATAGCTAGGAGGATCACCTACCTTTGGTGGAGTTTGCGTACAACAATAGATACCACACCACCATCGGGATGGCACCATACGAGGCATTGTACGACTGACCTTGCAGATTACCTCTGTGCTGGACAGACCCTGGGGGGTCAACACTTGTGGGACCGAAGATGGTCCAGGCCACAAAAGAGAAGGTCCAAGTCATCCATGAGCAGATGAGGACAGCTCAGAGCCGATAGAAGTCTTATGCTCACAGGAGGCGGTGACCACTAGAGTTCAAGGATGGTGACCAAGTTTTCTTATGAGTATCACCATGACGTGGATTACATAGATTTGTCCGGGGCGGAAAGTTATCTCCACGCTTTATCGGACCATTCCAGGTTCTCAGCAGGATAGGCGAGGTGGCTTATCGCCTGGCTCTACCACCTCAGTTGCACCGGGTGCATGATGTCTTCCACGTATCTCAGCTGAGGAGATACGTGCACGCCCCGACGCATATCATCGACCATGGGGAGCTGGAAATCGATAACGGGGTGACTTTTGCGGAGGTTCCAGTGGAGATTGAGGATCGACAAGAGTGGGTCCTATGTGGGCGGTCGATTCCACTAGTGTGCATCAGGTGGCTGCACGAGAAACTTCAGGAGAGCACTTGGGAGTGGGAGGCTCAGATGCGTGCTCAGTACCGTCATTTGTTCCCCTAGTTTGTGATGTATCTTTACGGGGACGTAAATCCCTGAGGTGGGAGTAATGTAAAGACTCGTAAATTTCAAGGAATTTTTTTTCTTAATTTCTTTGGGATTCTACGAGTACCCAGTTTCTGGAGGCACCTGATTCTGAGGCCCTGTGTGCCCGGAATCAAATTACAAAGTTTATCTCAGGTACATTCAGTGAACAAACGAGCATGTTTTTCTAACTTTTGAACCGGTGCTCGGAATCGAAATCCGAGGGCACCGATGAAACCACAGCGCCGGTAATTGCTTAAGAAGACCATTAATGGAGTTGCGTTTACTCACGAAGAGTTGTTAAAAAATGTGGATTAAGTATAAAGAGAAATAAAATTGTGCAAAAAATTTTTATTTCACTTATAAGTGGTTAAACCCCATGTGTGGGAGTTGAGGTGGGACCCACTAAAATCCTAACTCCTCTTGATAGGATATTAGTGAGGTGGGGCCCACACGATCCCCACCCTTTCAAATTTCCTAACACCTCTAAACCCCTCCACATGAGTTATGTAACTCTTCCACATTAATGCATGCCAACTAAACACCTAATTAATTTGACAACACAAGTTTAATTAATTAGGTGAATTCAACTTTTGAATTTTGAAAAATGTTGGCATGAGTAATAAAATAAGGCAAAAGCCTTATTTTATTTTGGTTGATTCGTTGTGTGGAGATTTTTGAGAGAATACTTTAAGTCTCGAAGAACTTCATCTTATACGTTGAAGAAAGCTGAGACTTCGACGAAGAACACTGTAATGCCTCTCCATATTCCCTCCATGTCGAAGAAAGGGAGACGCCACTTCCTCCTCGGACGTTCTCTATCGACGTATACAGAGCCTCACCCCGCGACGACGTTTTCCGCGATGCTAACTTCCACGATCATCTTTGAGGTAGGGGTTGTTACATCGTTCAAAGATTGTTATTTTGATGTTCTTCATTATTTCTTGGAATCTTGTTATCAATATAACGGGAGGAGGTCAGACCGCACGAACACGACCGACCCTCCTCCCCCTTTGTTGTTGGACTTCGTTGGGAACGAGAGAACCGCGGTCGGAGCGGGCCGCTGCGAAGGAACGCGGCACCGTCGCGCCACGCCGGAGAAGCCTAAGGAAGCCACGACCAGGGGCGGGCCGCGGCGAAGGGGCGTGGTTCCGTCACACTGCGCCGGTGCAGAGGAGGGTGGCCGAACTCAGTTGGCCGCCGGCACTTTGAAAGGCGGGACCCACGGGGGTCCCATGGCGGCACTCCGGCCGACCGTATTCCGAAAGACCGGGGGTCGTAACCCCCAGAAGGTGGCAAGGGAGGACCCCACAAGGGTCTGACATTTCTCAATCAAGGGGGGGTAGCCCCCCCCCCCCCGCATCCGGCTCGGCCGAAGGCCGAGCCACCGACCACATGGGCCGGGCCGCCCGCGCTGGGCTGGACCCCCGCGCCGGGCCGGGCCGCACCGGCCGGGCCGCGCCGGCTGGGCCAGGCCTCGCCGGCTGGGCCGGGCTATGCTAGACGGGTAGGGCCACGCCCTAACGGGTCAGACCCGGACCCAGGTCGGGTCGACCCGGTTTGGGCTGACCCAGGGGTATCGGGCCGGGTCGGACCGAGCCCGAACCCCTGATTTCCGGACAGATCCATTTAAACGCCCATAACATGGGCTACAGATCTCCGATAGATGCACCATCAGTTGCGTAGCGATCCTTGGATCGATATGGTCATTTCAGCATATTACACTCAGGGTTTTGGAGAACTTTGGGTATGGCTGGGTTGGTTCGAACACGAAACCAACCGGGCCCTCAGAGCGGAAACACTTATAACTTGAGCTCCGGACGTCCGATTGACATGCCGTCAACTTTGTTGGATTCTTATTAGTGAGGTGGTTCTTTTGGATTACTCTGCTTGATATTTGGATGCAGCTGGAGTATGGTCGGGTTGGTTTTAGCTTTAATACCAACCGGGCCCCTGAGACGAAAAAGCTAATAACTCTCAGACCGGGCGTCCGATTGACGCGTCGTCTGTCGCGTTGAGTTCCTGTTGACGAGACATAACCTTGGGATACATCAACTCTATATTTTGTGTCATTTGATGTATCGACCCCCCCTAGGCTCCTGGAGAGGACCCTCCCGGAATCGAGCATGCTGTGTGCGGGAACCCTAGAGCTGGCTGCGACTGCGACGACGATGACGACTGTACTGGGATCCTCCCTGGGTTCGGCAGGGACGACGACCATACTGGAATCCTCCGTGGGTTCAACGACGATGAATACTGTTCTTGTTTCCTATGTGGGTCCGACAGTACTTGACTACTGTTGTTGTATCCTACGTGAGTCCGACAGTATTTGACTCTGTACTTGTAACCTATGTGGGTTCGGCAGAGTAGCTGGTATTGTATCCTTTGTGGGACCGACAACTTAGCTGGTCTTGTATCCTATGTGGGTCTTACAGCTTAGATGAATCAGTGGCTACATCTGATCATCTCTATCATCTTACGAAATGTATACATGTGTGAGCTGAGTCTTAACTTACAATCATTATCATCGATATGATTGTTGTGCTTTCCTGTGTGGATTGGGTTGTTCTTTCCTGTGTGGATTGGGTTGTGAATTTCTATATGGAATGGGATTTGTTTTCCTATGTGGACTGGGTTGTATTTGGGCTCGTGTACTGGAGACGAGCTGGAATAGATGACTTAGGTATATGTATGGGCATATACCTAAGTAGAGTTGGTTGTTACTTCGTGATTGTATCTTTTATTTGTGGTTTATCTTTCATGGATTCTCTTAGTCCTTCGGGGGTCTCGTGGTCCCAACATAGTAGCGTATACTCACCCTTGTACGGGCTATGCCCACACTATGTTGTGTTGGATGCAGACGACAGACAACGCTGATCGAGGTGAGAGCTCATGGAGCTGGACGGTACCTGGAGGTGGATCACTGGACGGGACGTACACGGAGCGGACAACCGGAGTCGAGGAGCAGAGGAGACTATCTGTACCCACCCTTCAAGTGGGGTTTCCAGAGGACGGCTCGGAATCACTACTTTACTTTTCAGTTGCTGTACTTTCATTTCAGTTGTACTTTACTTTCAGTTGGGTTTGTATTCTGGGCCATTTACTTTCCAGCACTTACTTTTTTACTCAGTTTACTTAGTGTTTACTTCATCTTGCGTACTATGTGGTGTTTGTTTACTTTATAAAGGCAATGCCTTCCCTATTATCGAGATTTACACCTTTGGTGCTAGTCGCCAGCCCCTGGCCTATGGAAGGCGGGCTTGGGGTAGTCACGGCACGGGCCCCGAGGACGGGTCGTGACAATAAATACTAAGACTTCCTTTAAAAAAGGAAATATGGAAACATAATGGTTAACCAGATTAAAATATAACTATGTTTCCACATAGGTGAATATAATTGGGAAGTGAAAACATTGTCATGGAAGAGAAATCTTACTATCAAGTTATGAAGGGGAGTGATAGAGAACATGGATAGGTGAAATTTAACAATCCCAAAGCCATTAATCAACAATGATCTAAGGGACTATTTTATTCATAAAAAATGAAGGTACTAGGATAAAATTTTTGGTTTCAAGATCTTTTACCCTAAAGTTCAATAAATTTCACAAGAAGATATACTTATTTGATTTAATTCCATTTCGTATAAACAATATCAACCTTTGTTTGTGCCTTGATCAATTACCACTCCATCTCCTACTATAGGGAATGAAGGCGAATCTATCATTCCTGAAGAAATAACAGATCATGAGATCCACAAATAGTATGATAGGTAATTAAATCTATTTATATTTTTAATGTTCTAGAAGTTCTGTGTAATTGTTTTTAAATTATATGGAATTATTTTGAGACCACATGCTCTGACGGCACGTGATTCTGAGGCCTCGTGAGCCTAGAATGGAATTTTGAACTTTTCTTATGTTTGATTAAGTAAACATGCAAGAGGATTTTTTCAAGATTTAAATCGGTGATCCGATCAAAAATATGAGGGCAACTTTGAACTCAAATTGTTGGTATTCTCCTATCATGGACTTAAATTCACCAGTTAGGGTCAACCACAAAAGATAGTTTTTGAACATTTTTAAAAATAATAAAATAAATTAAAACGTTATTTCATTTTCTTCCACCACCATTGAGCAGCAGACAGAAGCGCTGCGGTGAAACGACAAGGTGCATTAAATGAAGCTCATTAATGTCCCGTTTTTGTGTAGCATAAAGACGAATTAATTGAAGCATAAAAGATATGTTGTTTCATAAATGAAATAGTGTAACGATGCGACGTCACAACGTAATAGAAATATTGTGATGTGTTTTTTTAATGAGTTAATGTGTTGGAGAGTTGAGAATCAATGGGTGAATTTTTCTCTGACAAAATGATGGAGATAAATCACTACAATGACAAACAAAGAATGTTGAAAGATCATTAATTACTTTGACGCATCTCGAAGAACGAGACTGGTGAGTGGAGAATGCCTTCAACCACTTGAATCTTCATGGGAAGACCACTTCAACGTTGAACTACTTAAAGGTAGGGGTTTAATTGTTTTATGTTCTCCCCATGTTTATTTTAAAAAAATTAATGCAGCTCAACCCATGAACAAGTTGATCCGCAGATCTTGTGTTCTTGTGGGAGGTTGTTTCTTTGGGGGTTTTCATTGGGATTGATGATTATCTGATAGAACCAGGATCCCAAACCTCACCTGTTTTTAAAATTCAAACGCGGAGGGTGTGGGTTGACATGAACATTGTCCGAGCCCCTCTTCTTTGTGTATTCTTCATGGCTGAGAACTCAAATTGGCTGAAGGAAAATTTGAGTCCTTTACAGGGAAGGAGACATCCCATGGAGACCGGAGGTGCATGCGGTGCGAAGAACGAACCACCAGATCGGACCCAGTGGTCCATGGAAGAACCAGTTGCTGCACCAGTGACCATGGTGGTTTCCGCGGGTGGGTGGTGGCATGTCACAATGACACGATAGAAGGAACCACCGCGTATGTGTACCAAAAATGCGGTGCCACACCATGTTTCAAGCGGTAGGCCCTAGTCTATCGACCGCAGTGGAGGTGCTGGCCCTACAGATGACCTACAAGGCAAAGGGGAGATGGACGTGGCCTCCAGCCAAATCTTGGTGGCAGACCTGGTAGGACCGGGCCGAGTTCGGGTCGGGTCAGTAGACCTAGCCTGGGCCAGGTTTGGGTCTGGTCAATGGACCCAGGTTGGGTCGGTCTGACCGGGTCAGACCGGAACCGAACCCAACTGAACCCTTTTTGAAAAAAATAAAAATATCTTTCAAACAGGTCATTTGATTAATGATCTATTTGAGGTGTTGGAAGCTTCACGATGAGGAAAATCTTTTGGAATACTCTATGGAGGATTTAATGGAAGTTGAAATTTGACATATGTCTTGAGGAGTGGTTCTCCCAAAATCAAGCGAATTATGTGTGGAAACCCTGTGGTTGGCTGAGACCTAAAGACTGCTGACAAGAGACCCTATGTGGATTAGATACTATGGCCCAGTGGGAAGAGACTTCTATGTGACCCAGTAGGACCACGATGAGGGGAATCTTCTATGTTACTCAGAAGACCCACAATACTCGACAGGGGGAGTACCTAAGTATAACCAAAGTGGGAAGAGGCTTCTCTGTGACCCGACATTCCCACAGTGGGGAACAAATTCTGTTTGATCCAACATAACCATGATACTCATTAATAATGAGTAACACAAAAATCCTAGGTTAGGGGGAAATGGTTCTTGTGTGACTCAATCAGACCACTGTACTCATTGAGATGGAGTTCTCCAGAAGCCCATTGTGGTCGATGATATGACTGATGTTCTTCATTTCCATACTATAAATTATACCTAGTGTGAGATGTCTTTCTTCATGATCATGCTTTGTGATCATGATTTTTGGTTCACTTTTGGATTGCTTTATAGTCTTCCCTTGTTTTTTTGGGGTCCCTACTGAGTATTTTGTTACTCACCCCCACATTGGATTTTCCCGCACGTGTTGTGTCTGGTGCAGATGACCGCTACCTTGACAGAGGAATTGGTGTCCTAGGACCAAGTGGTTCCCAGTGAGACCAGGTAGGCGGGGAATACTTCTACGACTTTCGGTAGCTACTCTACACTTACCCATCAAGCGAGGTTTCTAGTGGATGGCTTCTAGTGTTTTCCCTATACTTTTATATTTTCAGTTTATATTTAGTTGGGTTTTTATTCTGGACCATTTGACCTACAATTTATACTTATACACATTAGTTGTTTAGTGGCATGCATGTTTACTTTTTCAACATTGGGATGTGGTTGTGTGTGCATGTGCATAGGTACTCAGGAAAATGCCTCTAATTTGCAGGTTGAAGCCTTCAGTGCTTGTCTCCAACCCTTGGCCTTCAGGAGGTGGGCTTGGGGTATGTCACGACATATGCCCCAAGGGATGAGTCATGATAAAATGGTATTAGAGGCGGCCAGTTCTACCTCAAAGACAAGGAGTATTTTGGTTTGTGTTTGGGAAATAGTGTTAAATATTTCGAGTTCGACCTTCAGATTCGGGGTGTCTAGTGTTGGTGAGGCGACCAACATATCCGTACACCAGGAACATGAATTTTTATTTTTCAGCTCTATACATGAAAACACTGGTTGAATAAGTGTCTCTTTATGATCATATTGAATAAGAGTCAGTTCACCAGGTATAATATTCTGACTGTGGTACATCTTGATCTATTTTAGGATGCCTCCACACACCCAGCCAGCTAGGCTTCCGATATGTGATCTTGCGGACAACCCTCCTAGAAATGATGTGTCGGTTCAGGGACCAGTGCTAGAGATGGACCCATCGGGTGGTGCACTGATGTTTCCACCACCCATTGATCATTAGTTACTTCCGTCATTACCGGTAGATGATGCACACAGACTCAGATCCTTTCACGAGTATTAGAGACATATACCTCCTTGGATCAGGGGAGAGACAGATCCTCAGGTATCTAAGGACTAGCTGGTGGCAATGATGCAGGCCTTTTGCTTACTGAGGACATCGATTGAACAACAAGCAATCTTAGATGCAAGCCTTCTTCAGGGTTCGACAGGGAGTTGGTGGAGCCTGATGACTATGAATTAGGATGAGGAAACCCTCTCATGGGTTGAATTCAAACGACTTTTCCAGGAGGATTTATTTCACACAAACTTGTGTTCTATGCTCATATAAGAGACAATTCACATATAGCACGGTAGTATGTCGGTGGCAGAGTACTCTGTGAGGTTTACAGACCTCTCTCGCTACTCTAAAGACATGGTGCGAGGCCCTTTATTCAGGGATCAAACATTTGAACATGGACTCAGATGGGAGATTAGGGTATCCATGGTGTCTCTCAGCTTCCCCACTCAGGTTGGAGTGCTGGATAAATCCATTCTTGTGAAGAGATTCCTATCAGAGTAGGCACTGACCACTAGATTCACCAGTAGACATCAGATGATAGAGTCGTTAGTGGTGAGTAGTAGGAAGTTGACGAGGGGACCCAAGTGGTTTAGGTATTTCCGGATATGACCTTGGGACTAGGGGTTGGTAGTGTGGGGATCACAGAGTAGAGGGAGTCAGTAGGGAACCAGAATGTGCTTCACGTGCAGTGGGCAGGGACACCTGGCTGGTGACTATCTAACCCACCACATAGACGATCAGTAGAAGGTCAAGGGACTTCCAAGGTAGAGGCAAATGTTTGTTCAAGGAGGTCCGTAAAGTGGTAGATGTGGTAGGGGAGAAAGAAGAGCGATAGGTAATGGAAGACGGTTCAAGGTTGTACCACCACTACCCCCAAGTGGTCCACTATGGGCTTAGGGAGCCTGCAGATAGGGGAGAGGACAACTTCAGGCGATAGAGACCTATGACCATGATGCTCCAGAGATGATTAGAGGTATGATTTTTGTATTCTCTACCTTAGATGCAGTTATTTTAGACACAGGTTCTAGTCACTCTTTCCTTTCCATAGAGCTCATTCGGGGATCATTGATTCCGATGGAGCTGTTAGCTCAATCCTTATGATTAGAGACTCATAAGGAGGCGATTCAATGATTACACACTGGTGACAGTAGTGTGATCTCATTCTAGGAGGAAAGATCTTTGGCTGAGATCTCCAAGTAGCGGCATCGAGGCCTTACGATGTCATCTTGGGTATGGACTGGCTATCTAAAGTCCATGCTTATATTGACTGTTTTAGGGGGAAATTGAGGTGTGTCTGTGAGGATGGGACCAGGTTTTCCTTCACCGATGAGAAGAGAACTTTTTCAGCACATGATATAATTTCTTAGAGGAGGGTGCATTCAGTCACTAACAAGTTGGCGAGCCTCACCCTCAGTGCAGTGGACAAGAGAAGTCTGAGATTTCCTATAGTGGTGGATGAGTATAAGGATGTCTTTCCTAAGGATGTTCTAGAACTAACTCCTCGCATTGAGGTAGAATTATTCATCGATATGTACTCAAGGATGACACTGATATCCACACCGACATATTGGATGGCTCCCATAGAGCTTCATGAATTAAGGGTATAGTTGGAGGACTTTTAGGTGAAGGGCTTCGTGAGGCCCAACGTTTCACCATGGGTAGCCCCAGTGTTGTTTTCCAAGATGGAATATAGGAGCTTGAGGCTATGAATGGACTCCCAATGCCTGAACCAAGTGATCGTGAAGAACAAGTATACACTGTTGAGGATTTATGACCTCTTTGACTAGCTGAAGGGAGTGAGGTGGTTCTTGAAGATCGACCTTAGGACTGGATATCATCAACTTCGGGTACGAGATGCAGATGTACTGAAGACAACCATTAGATTTCTGTATGGCCATTATGAGTTTTTGGTGAAGCCTTTCGTCATGAACAATTATCTAGCAGTGTTCATGGGACTCAGGAACAGGATCTTCCAGCATTACCTGAATTGTTTCATGGTGGTCTTCATTGATGACATCTTGGTGTACTTAGTGTCAGAGAAGGAGCATGCTACACACATAAAGATAGTTCTGGATACAATCATAGAGTACCAGATTTATGGTAAGCTCTCAAAGTGCCAGTTCTAGATTTGGGAGGTCTAATTTTTGGGACACTTCATCTTATATGCTAGAGATATAGTGGATCTGGAGAAGATAGAGACAATTCCTGCTTAGGATCCACCCAAGAGTGTGACTGATGGGAATAGTTTCTTAGGGTTGGATGGATACTACCAGAGGTTCATTCCCAAATTTTCCTGAGTAGAAACACATTTATCATCCTTGAAATGGAAGGGACAACCCTTCGTGTGGACAGAGAAGTTTTTGAAGAGACTCCGGGAGCTGAGGAGGATACAGATAAGTGCCCCCCATCTTGAGACTACCAGAAGAGGGCATTGGGTATGTTTTCTTATGTGATGTATCAGGGACCATAATGGGTTGTGTCCTAATGCTGGAGAAAACAATGATAGCCTAAAACTCATGACAGTTGAGGTAGAATGAGTAGAACTACATGACCCATGAACTAGAGTTAGCAGAAGTGGTCTTTTCCTTGAAGATGTGGCAGAACTACTTGATGGGTGAGCGGTTTACCATATACTCCAACCACAAGAGTATCATGCATATATTCTCACAAAAATACATAAACTAGAGATAATGGTGATGGCTGGAGTTCCTCCAGAACTATGAATTTTAGATATTCTATACTTCTGATATGGGGAATGTGGTAGTAGACGTGTTCAGTATGATTTATGGTCTATAGTTTCTAAGTGATGTGACAAAGTAATTAGCCACGATGCATATATCCTTCATGGATGATAATGGAGTAGCTTACCTTTAATCAATGATTGTCACTCCCCAACTATTATTGAGAGTCCGGGAGGCATATATTGTGGATGATGACTGTGTGACCCGCTGTGCTAAATTATCCTCAGGACAAGATCCTGTTGAATTTTCGATAGGTTGGGAGCACATCATCCTTTTCAGAGGACACACCGTGGTACCAATGACATTACGAGATGAGGTGTTGATGGATTTCCATACATCCCATTTGGTGGTACATCATGGTGTGACAAAGATGTACCAGGATCTTCGACGTTAGTAGTGGTGTCTAGGGATGAAGAAAGCGGTGGAAGAGTTCGTTTCACGATGCCTAACTTGTCAGTAAGTGAAGGATGAGCATCAGGTTATAGCATGCTTGTCCCAGCCACTTGAGGTACTAGAGTGGAAATGAGATTATATCTCGAAGGACCTCATGATGGCATTACCATGCATGTCTACGGGCCTTGATTTTATCTGGGTGATCATTGACTAACTCACCAAGTCAGCTCAATTCCTACCCATCTGAGAGTAGGGATTGGTAGACTACTCCGGATGCCTCTATGTCCAGGAGATAGTGAGGCTACATAGGGTGCCTTCAACGATCACATCAGACCATGATGTACGCTTTAAATCCCAATTTTTGAAGGGATTGAATAAGGCATTCAGGACTCAACTGCTCTTGAGAACAACCTTTCACCCTTAGATAGATGGATAGATAGAGAGAACCATACAGACCCTAGAGGACATGATTCATGCTTGTATCATTGATTTTTTTCATAGTTGGGAGGACCACCTGACACTGGTGGAGTTTCCATACAATAAAAGATATCACTCCACTAATGTCACAACACTATTTGTGGCTCTGTATAGGAGACCAAACAGATTACCTCTATGCTGGACAGACCCAGGGGAGTCTGTACTCATGGGTCTAGAGTTGGTACGAGCTACCATTGAGAATGTGAAAATTATCCAGGAGTGGATGAGGATTGCATAGAGTAGGTAGTAATCGTATGCTGATTGGAGACAGAGACCCCTGGAGTTTGAGGAGGGAGATTATGTGTTCTTTTAGGTCTCACCCAGACATGGATTGCGAAGATTTGGCCGTGGTGACATACTATCTCTGAGGTTCATTGGACCATTTCAGATACTTATAAGAGTTAGTGAGATGGTGTACTGCTTAGACCTTCCCCCATAGATGCACTCGGTGCACGATGTTTTTCACATGTCACAGCTGAGGAGGTACGTGCATGATCCATCACATGTCATCGACTGGGGAGAGCTAGACATTGACGATGGAGAGCTGTTTGCGAAGTTCTCAGTAGTGATACAGGATTGACAGGAGTGGGTCTTTGATGGACATTAAATTCATCTTGTTCACTTTCAGTGGCATCACGGGAATTTCCAAGAGACCAAATGGGAGCGGGAGACTTAGATTCATGCTCAGTACCCTCATTTTTTTGATTATCCTCTATTTCATCTTGTGGGGACGTAAATCCCTAAGGTGGGGAGAATGTAATGTCCTAGAAATTCCTGGTAATGTTTTTAAATTATATGGAATTATTTCAAGACCAAATGCTCAAAAAAAATGTGATTATGAGGTCTGGTGATCCCAGAATGGAATTTTTAACTTTTATTAAGTTCATTTAAGTAAACATAGAAATGGGTTTTTCTATCTTTTAAACTGGTGCTCAGATCAAAATCAAAGGGAACTGTTGAACTCAAAACACCGGGATTTTCCTAGGATGGATTAAAATCAACCGAAAAGGGTTGAATGGAAAATATAGTTTTTGGATTTTTTATAAAATAATAAAATAACTTAAAATTTTATTTTAATTACCTCACCACTGAGTGGAGGACAACGGCGTTGTGGTGCGGTGATGAGGCACAATAGATGAAGCTAATTAATGGCTTGTGTTTGTGCAGAAAAATGACAAATTAATTAAAGCGTAGAAGATATGCTGTTTCATAAAGGAAACAATGTAACGATGCAACATCACAACATAAAAGAAACACTGCAACATGTTTTCTTTTAAGGGGTTAATGTGTTAGAGAGTTGAGAATAAAATGCTATATTTTTCTCTGATGAACTGAGAGAGATAAATCTCTCCAATGATGATCAATGAACTCCAGGGTATTGTTAATAACTTAGACACATCTTTAAGCACAAGACTGGGGAGTGATGAACACCTTCGACCTCTTGAATCTTCACAGGTAGACAACTTCAATGTCAAATTGTTTTGAGGTTGGGGTTTAACTGTTTTAAGTTCTCCCCATTATTTTTCTAAAACAATGAACATGGATCAACCCACGAATAGGTTAATCTGCGGATCATGTTATCTTAAGGGAGGGTGTTTTCTTGGGGTTTTACACTGGGATTGATGATTATCTAATAGAACTGTGATCTTAAGCCTCCCCTATTTTTAAAATTCAAATGTGGAGGGCATGGGTTGACGCACACAAGGCCCGAGCCCCTTCAGTTTGTGCATTCTTCGTGGCTCACCGTTCAAAATGGCGGTAAGTAAAATTCGAGACCTTCACAGGGAAGGAGAATTCCCATGGAAATACAATGTACAAGAAACATGAAGAACATACCACCGGAGAGAACCAGGTGATTCGTGGTGGCAGTCGCGGGTGGGTGGTGGTGTTCCACGATGGTGCACCAGAAGGAACCGTCGTGGTCGGCTCGAACCACGACAGAGTGGTAGTATCCGCCGACCTCCGTGTAGGTAGCTGGCAGTAGGTGGATAAAGACACCCGACCACGTCGGTGCACCATATACATGGCATCGTTATGTGTCGCACATGAAAAGACATGGTCAACTGACCACAGATGAGGTGCTGGCCCTACGGACGACCCACGGGGTGAAGGGGAGACGGTCGCAACTTCCAGCCATGTTTCGGCCTAGCGGGCTAGAGCCGTCTTATCAGGATGGACCCTAGTGGGATGGACCTGGACTGTAGGGCCTAAACCACACCATCGGGTCAAGAAGGACCTATTTTGGGCTATTTCTAGGGCAGGTCAGCAATCTCAGGTCGGGTCAGCGGACTCCAGGCTGGGTTGGGTCAGATTAGACCCGAACCCAAACAACCCCTTTTTGAAAAAACACCAATATATTTCAAACTAGGAGTCCAATTGATGATCCATTTGTGGAGTTGGAACCCTAATAAAAAGGAATATTTTTGGAATACTATATGTATGATTTCATTGAATTTAAAATTTGGCAAATTTCTTGAAGAGTGGTTCTCCCGGAAATAAGAGCACTACATACAGAAACCCTATGGTTGGATGAGACCTAAAGATTACTGAAAAAAGAACCTGTGTGGATCGGATATGATGGCCTTGTGGGAAGAGGCTTCTATGTGGCCTGGTAGGCCCATGGTGTGGAGAGACTTCTATGTGACATGACAGACCCACAATACTCAATAGAAGGAGTACCTTAGTATGTGCAACGTGGGAAGCGACTTCTATGTGATCCAGCAGGCCCACAGTGGGGAGATACTTTTTTTTTACCTAGCATACCCATGGTACTCACCAGGGATGAGTACCATCGCAGTCCTAGGTTAGTGGGAAGTGGCTTCTGTGTGACCCAAAAGGCCCACTGTACTCATTGAGGAGGGGTTCTCCAGCATCCCATGGTGATCAAGGATATGCCTGATGGTTTTACTTTCCATACTCTAAATTATACATGGTGTGAACTATCTTTTTTTTATGTTCATGCTTCATGATAATTCTTAGTGTTTTATTTTTGGATTGCTTTGTGGTCATTCCTTGTTTGTTTGGGTCCCTACTGAGTGTTTTGTTACTCACCCCTGCATGAGCTTCACTTGAACGTGTTCTGTATGGTGCAAACAACCACTGCCTTGATGTAAGAATCGGTGGCCCAAAACATGGTGGTGTCTAGTGAGACTAGGCAGGCAGGGCTTACTTTTATGGATTCCAACAACTACTCTACACTTACCCATTAGGTGGGTTTTCTAGTGAATGGATTCCAACAATTTCCTTGTACTTTTATATTTTTAGTTTATCTTTTTTTTGGGTTTGTATTCTGTCTCATTTGACCTACATTTTGTACTTATACTTAGTAGTTGTTTAGTGGCATGCATGTTTACTTTTCCATCTTTGGGATGTGATTGTGTGTGTGTGCATACAGTTACTCGGGAAATTTCCTCCCATTTGTAGGATGAAACCTTCCATGCTAGTCACCAACCCATGGACTTCGAGAGGTGGGTTTGGGGTATGTCACGACATGGGTCTTAGGGGAAGGGTCGTGATAATATCACTACAAAAGGTTATCACATGTTATCCAATATGAATAAATCCTTATATAGTGATATACTAATTTAATCACGAAAATATTATCCTAAGTTTTACATAAAATATTCCATAAATGATTCACCTTATAACTATTATGAAAGATGAAAATTCAAAATTTTAGAAAGAATATAATGAAATCAGTATAACATTGATCCCCCATATATCACAAATAAGCTTTTGGTTGTCACATTCCAAACATGTGAATAGAATCATCATATATTATCTTGAAACATGGTAATAACCAGAATTATCATAAATAATTTTGGAAAAAATGCATTCTCCATTATTCTAAAGAATACTGGATATATTCCTTAAAATCAATAAGTTTTAAACTTTATTCATGATAACATAGAACACTTTTTCAACATATCCTTTATCAGATTTGAGGTAATTAGTATTATCCAATTTACTTATTCATATCAAACATATTCTCATACAAACATAATTATATCTACATCATGAATAAATTAAGGTTTACCTTCCCTTAATAAAAATATCACCTTCCCATTAAATTAATTTTCCAGTCCATCAAAAACATTCAATTTAAACTTGTAAATATTGAGAGAAAAAATTAAACCGAAAAATGATTATATATTTCACTATTCATATAACATAATTCTTGAATCCCAAAACATATAAACTTCAATTGTTTCACTTCATCCTCAATACATAATAATTATACCAAATATTATTATTTAATACCTATTTCCTTTCGCATTTCATATATAGTCTCATCATCATTAGCAATATTACCATTACTCATAACACCTTTCTGATTCTCTTTGGGAGCCTTCTGCTTAGGAAATCGATTTTCATAATGTCCATTCATTACACTATTAAATAATTTAACCATAAATGATGTCCTAGGAAGGCCAATATTATTATCCATTTCTTTCATCGAACCCTTAATTTTTAATTTGAAGTTACTTACTTTGTGTCCTTTTCCATAGTCAAAACACCTTCTAATTCATCTAAGACAATCACTTGGGTGATTATTTCCACATTATTTACATAAAGGAAACTAAATATTATTTCCTCCATGGTCTCCATTACCTGAAATCTCAGTGATATCATTCCTTATCTTCCTTTGTGAGTCCGAGAGTTGGTTAAGGTACTCATTATTAATCATGTTTTGTGAAAACTGACTAGGAATGATCACAATATTCTTCACTCTAATGATCAGACCCTTTGAATTCTCATCAGAAACGTTTCCAACACATTCAATGTTAACTCATTTCTTTCTAGTTCCTACAATTGAATAAAACTAGAGAGCATTGAGTAAGAAATAATTATCATAGTAAGGAAGTACATAATCATGAAAAACTACTTATATGATGTCTAAATTATGACACATTCCTCAATATATGACAACTTAGGATTATAATAGTTTATTCATCACCAAATTCCTTTTAGATCCTTCATGATGGTTCAAGAATAGTTTATGAATTTTCAAATCATATCCCCTGTGAGAGTCAAATCAGGTGGGAAGAAAGTCTTGTTGTTGTGTACCAGGCTATCCTCGAGTTAGGCCAAAAACACCTTGTTAGAGTTGTTACCCCTTGGTATATA
This sequence comes from Viscum album, assembly GCA_963277665.1. NCBI lineage: Eukaryota > Viridiplantae > Streptophyta > Magnoliopsida > Santalales > Viscaceae > Viscum > Viscum album. The sequence goes on along the minus strand of OY728129.1, from coordinate 1,852,627,143 downwards.
TGTTCTTGATCTACATCTTCTTATAGTATCCACACAAGGATGAAATTATAGGAAACCACTCACTGTATCCTTTACCAAAATTACACGACATTTTCCTAAACATTAACTCATCCTTAGACTTATCCTTAGAGACAACCCTAGACATATTCTTCAAAATACCCCTCAGTATCTCACAAAAGGTTTCTCATCCTAGTTTCCAAAGGTCAACTAAAATTTCATTCAGAAACTAACTATAAAAATCAAATCTTAATGTATATATACATTACATCATTTTTACAGAATACTTAAAATATTACACAAAATAATGCCAAAAGAGCGTATTAGTTTAGTAACTTTGGAAACCTAGAAACTTAAACACTGGTATATAAGAGAGCTATATAATCACCCACTAGGTTCTCCAAGACTATCACCTCTATAATACATATCATACATAAAATATATCTTAATAAACTGGGGAAGGAACAATAAAAATGGGTGAGCTAGGATGCTCATTAAGGGTAAACATGGTTGATATTTAAGCATAAATATGAGCCTAAGGGTATGAGAATATGATCACAACATTAGAAGATCATACCCTGTATATCATACACCTGAATCATGGAATAAAGGTTAGGAGTTAGTAAGGAATGAATTATAAGGATATCAAGATAATACGTCATGGAATAATAACATAGGTGTAAGACATGAAATTTTTTAATACACATAAACAAGTAATATCATTAACTATAAGCCATGACAAATTACATGAACTTATTATGAAACTTCATAGACACTAAACCTACTGGTTAAGACACACAACCATCCCTAGTCATAATCCTTTCCTTTTAAGGGATCAAGTTTCCCCATCTTCCCATAGTGGATCAGGTTTCCCCATTTTCCCATAGTGGATTGGGTTTCCCTATCTTTTCATATTGGACCAGGTTTCCCCATCCTCCCATAATGGATTAGTTTTCCCCATATTCTCTTAGTGGATCAGGTTTCCCCATCTTCCCAGTGTGGATTGGGTTTTCCCATCTCCCCATAGTGGATCTAGACCTTCAACTTGAATACCATAATAATCACATGAGATATAAATCATTACCCAATAAATTGGAGGGAGATATAGGTTCCACCTTAAATATAATAAAATAATGCATACATATGAAAAAAGTTAATAAAACTTGTATAATATCAGGACACATAAAAAGAGATGGGTTTGAAAAACCTCATATCACAACCCATGAAACAAAATGGATATAAAAAACATTTCCTCATATCATTACCTATGGAAAAGTGATAGGTCTCATAATCATTTCAACACAACATAACCCATGAACGAAGTGGGTTTCAAGAGAATATAACCAGTGGAAGAGAAATGAGTGTAATAAACATCATTCCATAAAAACATAAAACATTTAAGAAATAATATGAATGGTGTTATTGGAACATATCCCTAGTAAATAATAATCTATAAAAAAATCATGTCAGCATAGATTGAGAAGGATTTTTAAAGATCACATGAAATATTTCTTAAAAAAATTACCTTTCTTTGAAAATATTTTTTGTAAAACCACTTCAAAAAAATTTTCTTATAAAGACATATTTTCAAATTCATTTTAAAAATTTCTTGAGGAAAAAATATTTTATGCTTTGAAAAATTGATTTTTTAAAACATATAGCATTTTGAAAACTATTTTACTTGAAAATAACAATGAAAATTTATAATGACTTTTGAAAAGATATTGAAAACATTTTCATTGAAAATTATTTTAAAACTTAAAATGAAATGTTGAAAACATTTTGAATTTTTTATTTGAAAATAATTATAAAACTTATAAATAATTCTTGAAAACATTTTGAAAACCTTTTTATTCCAAAACATATTGAAAATTTATAAATAATTATTTAAAAACTTTTTCATTGAAAAATACACTGTGAACATATAAATAATTCCGAATAAAATTTTAAAAACATTTTTATTTGAAAATAAATTGAAAAAATATAAATAATTCTTGAAAATGTTTTTAAAACTTTTTTCTTTATTAATATGTGTAAAAATTATGAATAATTCTTGAAAACATTATAGAAAACATGGTTTTTGAAAGAATACAGATTTCCAACCAATGAGAGAGGTAAAGTTGTAGTTTCTAAAAAACAATTATTAATTATATTAAGTACAAATGAGGGAAATATGGCAATAATACTTGAATATGTCATGAATAACCAAAGTATAATAAAATTCATGATATTTCTTAAGATATGGATCATAACATTTTATCAATGGAAGCGTAATAATAAAAAATATTCATAAACGATGAGATTGTTTCAATAAACTCTTACCAATTGGTAAATTTGAATAATACTCACCATGTTAGAAGATAAAATATACTTAAAATAATGATATTAATAATATAAAATGTAAATGGGAAGTATAGACACCCTATACAATATTGTAGGTGCATGACATGGAATGTATCTTAAAGAAGGAAAATTGAGAAAAAATTACGTTACCGATTTGGTAACTGTTGAACCATAAAATCCATGAAAAAAAGATCATAAAATTGAAATATAAATACACATAAATGTAGGTATAATAATCATATATTACATTCATGAGTATTATACACACCATAAAAAATAAAATAGTGGTGAATAAGGCTTGTATCTCATGGAAATAAAATGTGAGATGAAATTCCCTTACCTTAAGTCTTGACTTTCTTTGCACACATTCAAACGACCTGTATAATAAATATATGCTTATTATAAATATATTAAATAAAAACATTATTTTATCTAATTCTATATATGATTTGATTATTACTTTATATTACCCATTTATTAAGAACTTCATGTTAAGGTTACTTATCAGGTAATATCCACTTTATTCTCCGTATACGTTTTGACTTGTTATTCTATATCCGCTTACATAGATCATGATTTACATATTTAAAGAATGTAAAAAAAGTATACTTATATTATATATTCATTATATATGTATTTATAAAAATCTATATTGTATATAAGTATGAAATGGAATGCACCGTTCGTGGAGATGGTTAGCTGTATGTACGCATGAACGATGTTTCTGTTTTGTTATCATGTTGAAAGAAAGAAATTAAATGACACAAAAACACATATTATAATTCCAGTAGAATTATTATTTCATATATATCTTATAAATTAACTAAAAAAATCATTAATACATTCCATGTAAGGTGTGAACGAATCACATCGCTTTGATGAGGCAGTAGTACACACTTCTCCCCAAAAAAAATTATCATACTTAAAAATAATGAAAACCATGAAGGTATGTCTTATATATTAACTAAAGAAGCATAAATTCATCATAAATATCATATATAACATATAAAAATAATTTTTCCTTTGTAATTCCCAACCATTAGAGGTGGTAAAGGAAAACCGAATAACATCCTTTCGTGTGGCGGTAGTTCGTCAAACACAAGAATAGTAAGTTCTTTACCCATTAGATTGAAGTGTGTGTAAGTGAAGATATAAACATTAAGAATAAAAACATCTAATTATATTTAGGATACTAGTGTTATTATATAACCATGTAATAAGAAAAATTTAGTTGGTAGATAATGAAAATAAAACAAAAGAGCTTGGGAATGGATGTAACCACTTATTCTGGTAACATTTTTTAGTTTTCACCAATGGGATTAATTGGATGGATTAATGACCATGTTGATTATTATAGGTTAATTGGTGGAATTTTTAGGAGATATTGGGAAAATATTTTTTGATACAAAGAGGATTTAGAGGTGTGAGGAATTGTGATGGGTGATTGCCTATAGTCGATGAGTAGTGGCATTATTGTAATTTTTTTGAAATAGAATTCCTTCCATTTTTTTCATATGAAAGGTGGATATAATAATGGTAGAAAGTAAAAAAAAGAGAGTATAGGGTCTCAATATGTCCATAAAAAGGATTTTTACAAGTTTCTAGGTCATTTTGGCTCTTAATATTAAGGTTTAGTCCCTTATTAAACAAATTTCTCTTTTAGTCATTATAATTAATTTTAATCACATTCACTAATATTTTTGGTCAAAAACTATGTTGAAATGATTATATATTATAAATTATTATAATTAAAAACATGGAATCCATTTTTAAAAATTTAAATCACATAAGGGGACAAAACTAATTTAAAATTAACCCTACGAATGAGATAAAAATATAGGTTTTTTAAATATAAATGATCACATGTTAACTATGTTTTTATATTGAAATTCAATGAAAAATTAATTAAAATGAACTAAATTTGATTAATTTATTTCTAAATTATATAATTATAATTTAAAACCAATTATAAATATTATTTAACCATATAAATAAATTATACAAAAAGAATTTTTGAATTAAAATTCAGTATTTTTCAATATTCATCAAAAAATAAAACATCATGGAAAAATTAAAAAAATTCACCCTAAACTATTTTTTATGATTTTATTTCAAAAATTAAGTTTATTTTGAAATATATAATTTCTAAATTTTCAAAATTTAGATTTAAGATTGGTTCTTCATTAAAAGACGATAAAACTACTTCTATAAGAATATATGTTTTTATGAGTAATATTGAGTTTGTTCCTATCTTATGACTTTCAAATATATTTAAAGAGATTAAAAAATATTTGATTGAATATATAAAATAAATATTTCATTAATATCATTCACCAATAGTAATTAATTTAATTTATTATGTTAAAATTCCTTTTTGCGAAGAAAAGTAGTTTTTATAAAAACATTTCCTTTATATTCAATTGGTTATTATATTTATTTATAATTAATTTGTAACCAATGAATTCAAACACATGTTTTAATAATTTAGTTAAATATATTCATAAATTCAAAATTAATATCTAGATAATATATTATTATGTTTTATGATAATATTTTTTAACAATATATTATTATTCGGTAAAACTTGGTCTTGTGTGTTATGCAAGCCATCGAGGAAAGCCAATCTTGTGGGTATTTTTTTCTATCCTTACTAGTCCATGTATAGAAAGCTTAAATTAATGATGCATTTAGTTCATGATTAACTTGGTGTATCGTAATCCAACCATAGTTCTCTAATATAAAATAAACTATTTTTAGTGTTACGTAAAATAAAAAATAAAAAAAAGATAAAATTAATTTGAAAAAAATATTCAACAAAATCTCAGGGTGTTACAATTTGGGGATCTCTTATACACTTGTTTCCATATTAAGATTAATGTGTTGGAATGTTTGGTGTCCATGATTGATAATAAATGCTTATAGATTTGTGTTTTTTCTTGATACCCATATATGATCCTTGTTTCCATGAGAATTGTTAGAGTATATTACTACGAGGATTGATATTGATTCAAATGTTATATTTCTCATTATTCCATGATATGCTTGGCTTATTACGATCTACCTTTTCATGAGTGTTACCATGCTAGTATACGTTTTTATTTTTATATCATTATAGGTGACCATCAAGGTATGATTAACCATTAGAGAGTGAGTACACATGATGCACAATGATAATAATGGCAGAACCATACACAGGGAAGGAGCTCGGTATCCATGTGGCACAAATGGAACCCATTGACTTGAGTATACAAAGGTATATTCTAGAACTCAATGAATTTTATATATCAAGTATCATGTTCTAATTATTCCTTGTGGAAACCGAGTGACATGTCTCTAGCCTAGTGGGAAATTCATGAAATTTAGCAATGACCCTTGATCATCTCTTCAGCATGGAGCCGAAGCCTATATGGATAGGGGTTGGTGAAATCATAGTTAGCACATGACCACTTGATACATAATTATATATTTGTTATTATTTCAATCTCATTAGTATTATTATGTCACACGCGTACTATATATATGATAATTTTCTAGGGATGCATTAATACTGAGTTTTATTACTCACAACCTATAAAGTCATTTCGATGCACATGCTAACATTATGTATAGGGATGTAGGAAAGGGTAAGGGTCCCATGGTATATGGCTGAGAAAATTAGTATGGATTTTTGAGTGGAGCCAAGAGATACTCTGTAGGATAATACTATTTATTTATTTATTTACATACATATAATAATACTTGGGCTTGGATTGATACAATGGGAGGTCTATTTACTTATTTGTATGATTGGTATGCCTTCTATATAGTTTCTTCATGTTTACTCTGACTACTTGTTTTAATTATATTCTTTTATATTATTATTTGTACTATGACATGATACTGAGGGTATAGTCTCCCCACTAATATTATTAGACCCTAACTTCTAGTTGGTATCTTCTATGTATGGGGAGGCTCACATGAGGTAATGTGGAATTCCTATTCGAACTCAGTGGTTTAGCTAGGGTGTTATATCCTCATAACCCAGAGAAATTGATACATAATAAAGGGGTGAGATACAATTTTCAATAAGGGTAAATATATGTAATAGAACTCAAATATTATAAGTTTTATTAAGATGAGAATATGGGTATAATCAATATATATAAGAAAATAATACCAAATAAATAGTATGTCACACATCATGGAAATAATCTTGAAATAAAATAAGGCATGAATCAAAAGGCGAGTTAATAAATATGACCCATGATATGATGACATAGTCATGAGAATAAGCACAAATATATGAATAATATTTAAAATATAGAACATAAATTAATATGGAATAAAGTTTGAACAAATATTCCCTAATCACACTGTAATAAATAAACATGTGATCAAACCTTTCTGCATTTCATTCATTCAAAAAATTTATGAATAAACCTTCCCTAATCTAATTCATACAATATTTCGTTATCATATGTGATGGGAAACCGTTACCAATTCATTGTATGGTGACATAGGAACTCACATAATTATCCTTACATATGAGGGACACTTGAAAACAACCATTAATAATATCATAAAAAACCCATAAAATGAAAATGGGTTTCATTTAAACACATCATTAAAAATCCACGAAAACAAAATGGGTTTTATTCAACACATCATGTAACTTTGTAGGAAAATTAAATTCAATAAAGATAACATATCATGTGATATTTATACCATATAGATATATTCAATAAATTCAAATCAATAATTATTTTTAATCAATTGATTTGTGTAATTTAAGAGAACCCCCTTTAGACAAAGGAATTACGAATAGGGTATTCAAAAGAAAATACATATAAATAACAATTATGGTTATACAATGAAAATGATAAAGAAACACTAAGGTAGTTATTGATCATTCCTTAGATAGTGGAGATTAATAGATAATCCATTTATAGAAAATAATTTTAATGGTATAATTTTAAAAATATCCCCTATCAAGAATAATATATATGAAGGGATATTTACTTTGATAAAAAACATTTTTTAAGAGTTTTTGAAATAAACACACTTTTGAAATAATAAATACCCATGATATTTTTAAATAAATTTTAAAGAAATATTTTTTAAAACTTGGAGAAAATTAATTTATTTTATAAGTTGTAAAAATATATAGAGAAAGATTCATATAAAAATACAAATATAGAAAAAATTTACATTCATAGGAAAATGTCAAAAGATATTATTTTAATAAAAAACCACCCATAAGAAGTCATTATGTGATTATCCCTTAAATTGTTTTTAACGAAGATCAAAATAGATGAAAATTATTTTTTTCAAATTTTGAAATATATACATGGATGTCGCAAAAAAATGTGGTGTTTCTCATAAAAATGATTTCCCTTTTTAAATAACGTCTATTTAAAATCACACCACATTAAAATATTATAAAAATTATAGTTTAAAAAAGGAGTGGAGATAAAAAATTTCACCAAGGATAAATATAGGAGAATTAAATAATTTTTATCATAGAATTAAACTATCTATAAATTCCTCAAATGGGTTACTATATTTGAGAATTATTGATTTTAAAATAAGGTTTGAAATAAAAACATTACAGATTGAGTGACATTCAAATTAAAATCTCTAAGGGAGAGATAGATTGAAATTTTACATAAAATATAATTAATAGATGTTTTTCATGATAAAAAATATAAATTAGGCAATATATACACAATTAAAAAATAGACAAATAAAACAAAACATGCCTCAAAGAGAGGGATTTGAGATGAAAAACCCCAACCTTGGTCCTGATTCTTTCTGCACTTTAAGCAAACACCTTAAATAATTAAATTGAATTTATTAATTTCATACCCAGGAAAAATATTTATAACTATAATCATTTATACTCCCCTTTAATAATCCTTATATATATAAGTTAGATTTTACTTATTTTCCCACACTAGGTGTTTGTAATTTTAATGGTTTAAACTAGTCTCATAGGAGCAGTGTTGATATATGTTCTAATTATAAATTTCATATTTCCTAAATAATCAATGTAACTTAAATTTATGATTTATAATGATTTATTATGTTTCAATTTCATTTTTTGAGTACATTATTCTTTATCCTCGAAGATGAAATCGAGAATGAGCATTTTTCAATGATTTTTAATCTATAAAGAGTTTTTATTAATTAATGAGTTAAATATTAATGTATCATTTAAAAAAATTATTTTCATATTTATATCATTATATACTAGTAATTAAGTTTTCATAATCATCTATGATATAATTTTATATCATTGTTCAAGTAGGTGTTCAAACCAACCCTAACATGAATATACCAAGATTAGTGGATGGTTATGAGGTAATTAAGTAACAATATCATTATAACAATATAATAGTGGAAAAATTTAATATTTATTAGTGTGATATATCATAATTATAAATAATTCATAGAATAAGAGATTAATATAAAAAAATTCATAGTATGAATAATTGTTTTCATCTTAGTTCAATAGTTTAAGATTGTTAATTTTAGAAAAATTATATATAATTCATATAATTTAGAGGATTATAAAATTTTATTAATATATAATTAATTATATCACAAAAATAATATGTAACCTTTTAAAAACATTATCATGACCATCCATGAAAGGTTGTGTTGAAATAAAAAATGTAAATTGATTGTTTTATGGAGGTGGTAGTCCACACATTCTCAAGGACAATGACCTCATTTTCAAAATAATGTGAAAATGAGTTATATTATAGATCATTTAATAATATAAAATATATAATAATAATAATAATTATATATTAACTTCTCTATTTGGACTATCCCTGTATGGTGGTGATGGAAAATGAGACATGTTACATTGTGGAAGTGATAATCTGCACAACACACGATTCGTGTTTTCGTTTTTCTTAATTGAAAAGGGGAGGGTGGATAATGCTTGTAAAATCATTGTAATAACATGCCATTATAATATTGATACAAATTTTATAATTATAACATAGTTAAAATAAATTTTATGTATAAAAAAGGAATATAAAGAAATATAAAAATGAAAGAGAGGTCGTTAAATTATACCTCACTTCTTAGATTATCTCCATTGTAAAGAGGATTAAACCAATATGGGATGGTCTTTTGAGATAACCAGAACCTCTATAAGGTTTCTAGGATTTTGAAGAAAAGTTTTGGGTAGATTTTAGGCCTAAATAAATTCTTATTTGAGTGAGGGAAAGTGAGGAGATGAGAGCCCCATTTATTAGAGAAAAGGGATTCCTTTTTTGTAAATACCATAAACTTTTCAATAATGGAGAGTTAATATAAAAACAATGGCTCCAAAATTGATAAATAATAGTGAGAATATGTGATAATATTGATCAAGTACTCAAACACAAATTCACACAATTTTTTTATACATGTTTGGGGTTTTACTCTTAGATTTTTATTTATATCATTTTATCTTTTACTGTGGTAACTATATTTTACCTAGATTAACTTATCCGTTATGTCCAAAATATTTCCAATAATACATAATATAGACCTAATTATTCCAATTTATAAATAACATAGATTTTCCTCAATTTATAAAAGCAATAAAATTAATTTTAAAAAATAAATTTATAATGTATTAAAAACAATTTTTAGAAAAACATAACATAAGTTCAAAAATTTTAAATATGGGGTTTTAAATTAAAAAAATATTTTAAAAATTATAAATTCACTTATAAAATAAATATATATAATTTTAAAAATGTTTCATTATTTTAATCTCATAAAATACATATTTTTTATATACATTTAATGTCATAAAAGTCTTGTTATTTGTAAAAACAATATTTTTCACTATTCACCTAAAAATCAATATTTTTAGATAAATCCCAAAAATTTATCTTAAGATAATGTTTAGATTTTTAAAACAAAAATGAAATTTCATTTTTAAAATTATAATTATAAAATTTATAAATTATCCTTTTAAAAAATACAATATATTAAAAAACTAATTTTATTGATAAATAACCTTTTTAAACTCCAAGTGTTTATTAATATTATTTCATATATATTTTTAAACAATTTAATATTTATGTATTAGTTTGTAAAACTAAATATTACTAATTATGCTAAAATTTTAACTATGATCAATTTAATTTAATAAGGTAAAAAACAATACACTTTTTATTAAATGGTCCTTTGAAGGGAAACCTTTTTGGAATATTAATAAAAGAGAATAATTGTAAATAATTAATTTTATAGATTAGTAACCTTTTATCTACTAATGGTTATATTATTCATGTAATTTAAACACATCATGGTTCGTTTTAGTTGGGTGTTTCATTAGTTCAGGGTTGCATGTGACACAAGCTATAAAAGTTTTAAATGATCTAAAATCCTAGGTTGTTACATTTTCCACAATGCTATAGTAGTAATTTTCACTATAAATTAATCCAAATTGCATTAATTTTTAGAGCGAATAAAAATAATAAATGAGGAAAGAAGAGGTGAAAACTCACCTTGAATAACTAAATAACTCTATAAAAATTGCCCCAAATTAAGGGTGAATCAAAGAGAAAGGTGAGGGGGGTTGGTTTGCTCGGGTGTGTGGATAATGGAGAAATAAAGGAGGGGTAAGTAATTAAAACTCAAAAGTGGACATAGGTAAATTCAAAATTTTCAATAAATTTTTTTAGGCCAAATAGTTTTTCAGATTGTTCAATGACCACATAATTAGAACTATCTCCATCCATCACCATCACATGGTTTGTTAATATGGTATTGCAAGCTGTGTTCCTACAATTAGAATCCCCACTAAACTAAGTTTTGGCACCAAAATACACATTTTATAGGGGAAATAGAGGTAGGTATGGATGGTTCGAAGTGAATTCAAGCCAAAACAACCTAGAAATACCTTAAAGTGTATGATTTGTGAAGATGAAATCCTTCATGAACAACCAGAGATGATGAATATCCCAAGCCATAGAGTGACTTCATGAGAATAAGGATTCTTGATGATGCTCTTCATGCATAGGAATATAAAGTCACAAAGTTATTTGGACTTATGTAGAGGCCTAACAGTAGTACCCACATAATAAAATTTGTTCTTGTGGAGCCCTACACATTCGTGGATCTCATAAAGCTGCATGATAGCCACTAATCTTTGATAAACCAACATTTCTATAAATACCATATCTAGTCTGACTTTTAATAGGAAAAGAACATTCGACTTTGGAAAATTTCTCACTATTCAAAAAAACCTAATATTCATGAGTGAAAGAGAAAATAGACCGCCAAGGTATCCATTCATTGTGAAACCACCTCTATTTTGTTCTTTAGAGCCTCCACCTATAGTGGATATGCCTTTAAGAAAGGCATATTCCCTTCATGGAATAAAAATAACTTTGTGTCAATTGGGGATTTGTGTGGCATCTATCCTTCACAAAGCCAAACCTATAGGAACCCAACCTTAACTCCATGGCAGGTTTACTCTGTATCATGAATCACTCCCCTTTATGAGGTTACTGAACTCTATAAATACTCTGATCTTTATGATACCATCCTTCATGAATTATAAATCATTATGAAGTACCTTACTGGGGCCACCCCATGGTACCACCCTTATACTGAACCCCTTTCATGAAGGTTGAGTTCCCAAGGCCCCCATACCAATCCAAGACAAGTTTAGCTACATCTCGCATCCCTACGTGACCAGTATCATCCATTCCGATGTTTTCCAACTTCATTCCATGTGTGGCCTGAGACTACATCCTAAATGTTTCTTCTAATCATAGGTACCCTAACCCCATTTTATTCTAATAATATGAAACCTAATGTTAGCCTCCAAATTGAACACTCCTCCACGGGAGTGACAATTCCATGTACCACCCAAAGGCACATGTGTGGTGGTCACGTAATCCATATGGGTGAGGAGCGAGTCCCCCCATGTCTGATATATATAACATAAAAAATTCATATATACACATCCTATTTGTATGATGTTAAACTTCATAACAACATCCTAATAACATGACCTAAAAATGTGACCTTAACCCATGCACTGAACACAGGATTCCTCATGCACTATAAGAAATAGGGTGATTAGAAGGGGGTTTTAGAGGGGGTTATTCACAACCCCCTATACATTCATTTTTGGTATAATTAGAGGGGTTATGCAGAACCCCCTCTAATCATTGAATTTAAAGGGGGTTATGAACCCCATCTAAATTCATTTTCTATATAAATTAGAGGGGGATATGTGTGACCCTCCACAATCATAAAATTTAGAGGGGGTTATGAACCCCCTCTAATTTCTTTAATCAAAGGGGGTTTTTAAACCACTCTAAATTTTTTAACATTACTTTATTAATATTCGTTGTGATTTTACAGGGGGTTTTCAATATACTATAATTTTAGAAAATAGAGGGGCTTCATATCCACTGCTAGTCAATCAGATTAGCAGTGGTTCAAAATCACATAATTTCTTGAATTAGTGGGGTTCAAAACCCTCTCTAATTTCTTAAATAATAGGGGGTTAAAAACCCCCTATAATGTATTAAATTAGAGGGGTTTCAAACCCCCCTCTAATGTCTTAAATTAGAGGGGGTTGAACCCCCCTCGAATATCTTTAAATTTGAGGGGGTTGAAAACCCCCTCTAATGTATTTAAATTAGTGGGGGTTCAAAACCTCTTCTCATGTCATTAAATTAGAGGGGGTTGAAAATCCTCTTAAATGTATTAAATTAGAGGGGGTTGAAAACCCCCTCTATTGTACTAAATTAGAGGGGTTTGAAAACCTCCTCTAATGTATTAAATTAGAGGCAGTTGAAAACACACTCTAATGAATTTAAATTAGAGAGGGTTCAAAACCACCTCTAATTTAAGAGATTATAGGGGGTTGTGAAACCCCACTGTTTTAAAAAACAAATTCCATAATATATGTGTGTATATATATATTTAAAACAGTATATCTAAATGAGTTTAAAAACATTATATGAACATATTATATTACATATTTTTATTATTTTATTTATATTTATATATATATATACATAAATATAATTTTATATGTTTATATACATCAATATATATTTATTTATATAAATTTTATTTCATATAATATTAATTATATATAATGTAAAAGCATAAACATATTATAAAAATATATATTGGAGTATGTGTGTTTCAGTGTAATTGTACTCCCAAATGCATAATATATATTATATAAATATATACATAAATATAATTTATTTAAAAAATATATCATATAAAAACCCAATCTTGTAGTTTTTATAATTTCTATGTTAATAATAATAAATATATTTTTAAATAGAATGTTTATGCTTTTATATTATATATAATTAATATTATATGGTATACAACTTATACAAATAAATGGATATTAATTTACACAATATTATACAATTATATTTATTGAAATACATATATATTAATGTACATAATATTAAACAATTATATTTATTTAAATACATATATATTGATGTTCATAATATTAAATATAAGTATTGAAATATGTTATATAAATATCTGTATAAATTATATTACATATAAAATTATATAAATATTGGTATAAAGTTTATTTCATATATAATATTTTTATAACTTGTATTTCATATAATATAAATTATATATAATATAATTATTTTTATAAATTGTATATTATATATATGTATTTAATATATTATTAATTATAAATAAATTATATATAATATTATACAATTTATACAAATAAATATATATTAATGCACATGATAATAAATATATATATATATAAATACATTATATAAATATATTTTTAAATACATTATAAAGATATATTGAATAAATAATTTATATATAAATATATTATATAAATATGTAATTAAGTATATAAATAGTTTAAATAAATATATTTATAAATAGAAAAATATACATGTATATACATAAGTAGAATTAAAAAATATATTTAGTCAAATGTATATAAATACACATATAAAATACATAATTTATATAAATTTATAAATTGAATATAATGTAAATTAGAGATAATATAAATACATAAACACATAATATAAAAATTCTTATATGAATATATATATATATAGGTTATATATTTTTATCTATTTAAATATTTTTTTAGATAATATTTATATAAATTAGATTTCTAATATATATATATATATTAATGTATAAATTAAATCCAAAGTTTCAGATGGCATGGTGGAAAGTCACTGGGGATGTAAGGCGGTGACCATGGTTTGAAACCTACTGGATTCAGTTTAGAAAAGGCATGGGAGGAGTCATGGGATGGGTTGTGCCGGTGACATGGGAATTGCAGGTAGCCAGGGGTGCACCAGTGACACAGGATACGTGAACTATAGGTGGGGTGGGGTAGTGCTAGGTTGATACGAGAACCGGAGGGGGGGATAGCGTGGGGGAATTGGAGGTGGGGATGATGTAGCCTGGGAAATTATGGATGTCGTGGGTGACACAAGAGAGAATGGGATGGGCTGGGGGAATTAGAGGCGGGGAAGGAGGTAACACGGGTTGGGGTGACACAGGGGAGATGTGTGATCTTGAGGAAACCAGGTTTGAAAAAAAAAACAGAAGCCTTAGAGGCATTTTTGACAACCTCAACAAAATATATCCATTAGAGGTAGTTGTGATTGTAACCACCTCTAATAGAGGCATTTCTGGAAAATTTATGTCAACATTAGAGATGGTTTAAACCCCCTCTAATGTAACCACCGTTAAAGTCACACTGAATTTACCAATACTTCCTCAAAACCTCCCCTAACAACCGTGATCAGGAACATTAGCAACAATTAAACGTAACCACAACTAATGTCTTTATAAGGGGTTATAACACCTTATAATGTCAAAAATAACCCCCTTAAAACTCATCATTTTTTGTAGTGATGTATGATTTATAAGGAATAACCCGTGAACCTCATACACTGTGAAATAAACATGGGATGCCTTGTGAATAGCTCACATGGGATGAAATA
The DNA here is from genome assembly GCA_963277665.1 of Viscum album. Classification (NCBI taxonomy): domain Eukaryota; kingdom Viridiplantae; phylum Streptophyta; class Magnoliopsida; order Santalales; family Viscaceae; genus Viscum; species Viscum album. Next base: position 1,852,611,823 of record OY728129.1, on the reverse strand, counting down.
CCACCTTGGGACGTTTAACGACCCGTACTTTATATACATTGATATCACTTCAAAATTGAAAATTATTCATCATAAAATATAAAAATGCCATGACAAGATCGTATAGGTATAGTTTCTTTAGATATTTGGAAACATAAACAACTGGTTCATATGACATCTTTATTATCTCCTACTTATTTCTTCATAACTAGACCCCATTTTGACATATCTTAATTAATAATCTTCTTTAGGACAACGAGAAAAGAAAAATACAAAAGGGTAAGCTCAGATGCCCAGTAAGGGTAAACATGAGAGATATAAATCATATCATTATCATAAGACATAAGGACATACCATTTGAAAATATTATCCTGCATATGAAGGATCATGAAATCATGACATGGGATAAATCTTAAAATATCATGATAATAAATGAATGTAATCCCAAAATTCATAATATAAGACATGAAATTTTGTGGAATACATGTAAGAATATAAAATCATTTCATATTATTTGAGACTCATTTCCAAGACCATCATTCTGGAAAAATTCCATTACTGAACTGATTTCACTCCTCGTTCCAGCCCTGTACTACTGAACTAAGATCATTTTTCATTCCATTCATGTTTATCTCATGAGATATAAATCTGTACTCAATGACTTGAAGGGAGATATATCTCCCACTCATCTCATAAGGAAATCATTCTTACATGTGCCACAATATCATAAATCATTCATCACAACCCAAGTAATAAAATGGGTTTCTTTAAACATAATTCCACCATATCATAATCTATTTAAAACAAATGGATTTCATAAATATCATTCTATCATAAACATAGTCATATTAGAGGAACAATAAGAATATTATACTTGAATCATAACCCTATAAAGTAATTCTATCTTATATGGAAAATGATTTTGATATAACACTTGAAATTAATTTTTGAGGAAAATATCATTTCTTCTTAAAAAAATATTTTATTTTCTCAAAATTCCACGAAATTTTAATTTTTTTATGAAAATAACATTTAAATCATGTAGAGTAAGTGTCATTTAAATAAGGAATTATGAAAATATAAAAATCCATTCATGCCATATAAGTTTAAAAAACATTTTCCTCGTACTTTTACAAAAAAATTCAAAAAATACCTTATATCGAATAACGTCAAAATATTCCTTTCATACAATTTAATAAAAAATTCACCAATGGGTAAAATTGATTTTAAAAAATTTTATAATAATATAAATAATATTACATATTTATGGAACATGGACATGGATGATAAATATACCACAGTAAATACTTACTTTTACACAATCACGGATAACAATGAGATTTTGAAATTATCCCCTACCTTATGTATGATATCCTTCGTATGTCCCTGAACCTACTGTATGATAATTTAAATAATTTAGTCGAATTATTACAGAATTATATTAATTTTTATGATATCATATATGATGATATTATCATCCATTTGTTAATAAAATTTCATTATTACTTTTTTATTCAAGTATTAACAACTTCATTTGCTTATACATGTTTTATCGAATAAGTTCTAATTATACTTAATAGGTTATAGTTGTATCATTAAAAAATTATATTAACATAATAACTATCATATTTATTCATTCTATACATTTATATAATCATTCTTTAATGAAGATCACGTAGAATGAATCACATCACATCGTGGAGATGATATGTTGTACGTACTCACAAGTGACGATATCATTCCCATAATTGTTGAATGGTATTTAAGTGGATGATGAATAATATTTCATAATTAATATCATGTTATAATAATCATATATATTTATTATTTCCATAATTATACCCATACAAGTAAGGTGGTTGTGAAAAAAAATTACACCATGACGTGGAGACGGTAAGTCGTATGTACGCACACGTGGTAATTTCATTTTTCATAGGATGGATAGAATATGAAATATGTTTTTTACTAATCATAAGAACATATAAATATATAAATTATATTTGATTTATTAATCTATAATGAAAAAATCATTAAGAGGAAGTATAAGAATAAATAATTTTGAAAGAATCAGTAGAAGAGATTACATCTTCTTCGACGTGCTTCTTCTAAGTCTCCTCTTAGACCACTAGAGTTGGTCTTAGAAGATAACCATAAAATCTATAATGTAACTAGAGAAGTTTATAAATGAAATGGATGAGATATTTACAATATTTAAGGTTCAATGTGAAGTGAATAGGTGAGGATGGAGGTTCCCTTTTATAATTGAGGTGAGGGGCACTTTTGGGATCTTCAAAAATATTAATTTAATATAAAATCAAACCCCATCCAAAAACCTCCAAAATTTCTCCATTTATAATATGAGATGGGATAGTGTTTTAATATAATCAATCAATAATTTTTTTTACAAGTTTTTCTATAAATTTAAACAAAATCATTTTAATTAACACTTAGTTATACTATTTAATTTTTCACTATGGTAACAAATATTTCAATATTAAAAGGGTGAAATATATACTTATTTGATTTCAATTATACCATTAATAAATAATTTATAAAATTTTAAACCATAAAATAATTATTATATATTTTTTATAATGTTTTATAATTTTAAATTATTTAATATAAAATTATTTTGATAAAAAATCAATAGTGTCATTTTTGACACTATTCAATTCATTAAATTTTAAAAATATTTAAATAACATGTTAACCTTGAACCAATTATTTTATTATATTCCTAAGAGTTCAAGGTGATCTATAAAATTCATTGTAAATATTAATTATCCAAAATTATATTTATTTTAATATTTGTAATAATATTTATTTGATATTTCCATTAATAAAATAATTACTACAATCGTTTTGTGTAATTATTTAATATGATTATTTGTTGAATAAAAATTAAAAATAAAATACTATTATTAATATAAATATACTATTTTTATAAATAATACTTTTAGTTGAATTTATCTTTTAGAAAATCTAACATTTAAATTGTTATACTTATTAAATTATGAATTTGACAACTTTAACATCACTTTAAATAAAATAATATAAGTGTCACAGTCTCTTATATAAGGATTAAAATGGTCACTAAATAGACACTTGGATGATTATGGTCGAGATATACTCGACCAATAAAATTTGGTCATGTTTTTGGGTCTTTTGATGGTTATTATAATTTTAATAAAAATTGATTTATTGATTTCTCTTCAATTAATTAATCAAAGTACAAGTATTTAAGGTAATTATTTATTTCCAAAAATTAATAATAAATTTAAATGATAAATAAACAAATTTTAGATTTAAAATGAGTATTTATAATCAAATTTATATTCTTTATAACCTTATATAAAAAATATTTATTTTATAAAATTTGAGTGAGACATATTTAACTATTAATAAAATAAAATAAATTAAATGTTCTAATCTCATGTAAGTGGTTTACAATGGATAAAATTTCGACCCAAGGATGATTTAGGTTGAAACCTACTCATCCAATGATATTTAGACAAGTTTTAGGGTAATTGTATAATATTATTCTTACCCTTAATTACCCGATATACCTTTTTACTATATTAATAAAAATTACTAAAGTTACTATTCATCATACCCAAAAATAAAATAAATCTATTTAAATAATTTAGAACTAATGATTCCAAATATAGATTTATTTTTAAAAATTAAAATATAGAATTAGTATTAATTAATTTATAATCAATCTCATTGTCAGAACGACAGAACAAGTTTTAAAAGTTAAAACATTCCAAAATATTGAAAAATTTTTACATAAGAATTAAATTTAAAATTAATTATAATGTCTTAAATTATATTAAATGATAAAAATATAATATATTTATACTTTCAAACCATTAAATATTAAAATTTAACCATATAAATTATTTAGGTGAAATTTTTTTTTTCAATTAAAATTTAGTGTTTTTTTAGTATTCTTCAAAACATGAAAGTATTCAGAAAAATATTAGAAATTCGTCCAAAGTAAATTTTAATATCCTAATTCCATGTTTATATTTTCATATAAAAATTATTAATGTTTCAAAATCTTAATTTTAAAGAAGTGCTCTATTAAAATATGAAAAATTACCCTTTTAAAAAAATATAGGATTTTGTACATCAAATAGAGTTTATTCATACCCTATAACAAAAATATTTATTGGATGAATATCAAAAATATTTTATTATGTATATAACATATATATTTTATTAATTTCATTTACTAATAGTAATTCACTCAATTTATTAATATAAAAATACATATTTATATTTTTCATAAATAATTGGTAGCGAATGACTTTGCCATACATTTTTATAATTTAGTTATATCTATTCATGATAACCTAATGGCTAGGTTAAAATGTTAATTTTATACTAAGGGAATCTCATGATTCTATTAAAATCATGATTGTGTGCAATGAAATATATTTAAGAGTTAGAAATATTTAAATAAAATATTTTATAAAAACATCTGGGTATTATATTATACCCTCTTAAACTGAATTTCACACTCAAAATTCACCACTTGGATACAAATAGATGGGAATATCTCTCCCTTATCATATCATCAAGTTCCCACATTGCTTCCTCAAGTTGGTGGTTCCTCCAAAAAACTTTAACCAAGCCCATGGTCTTGTTTCGTAGAATCCTTTCTCTACGATCCTAAATCTCTATCGGTTGTTCTTAATAAGAAAGACCTTGCTCTAACGGTATGACTGATGAGTTTAGTAATGTTGAAGGATCAGGTATATAATTTATCAAGATAGATACATGGAACACATAATTAACTTAAAAGAGATTTGGTGGAAGAGAAAATTGATATGCTACCTTCCCAAAAACGATCCATATTTTCAAAAGTACCGATATACCTAGGGCTCATATTTCCCTTCTTTACAATTATAATCAGTCTTTTATAGGGGGATATTCATTGAAACACCCTATCACCCACTTCAAAATCTAGGTATTTTCTTCAGTTGTCAACATAACTTTTTTTTTCAACTCTGAGCTTCTCTTAGTTATTGTTGAATAGATTTAACCTTTTCTACCATTTTATCAACAAGATCATGCACTAATAGCTTTATTTTCCCATCATCATCCTAGAAAGTTGGATTTCAGTTCTTCTTTCCATAGAGGGATTCATAATGATCCATCTAAATACTGGAGTGAAATCTATTTTTGTAAGAAGATTCCACCAAAGAGAGGTGTTGATCCCAAAGACCATTTAAATACACAGATCAAGCTCTCAACATGTCTTCTAGAGATTAAATTTCTCTCTTAGACTAACCATCTATCTGAGGATGATAAGTAGAGCTGAAAATTAACTATCTATCCAAATCCTACTATAGACTTCTCTAGAACTTTGAGATAAACCTCATATCCCTATAATATAAAACATAATGTGGTACTTCATGAAATCTTACCACTTCATTTACATATATCATGACAAGTCTATCGATAGAGAAATCCTCTCTAATAGAAAAGAACTATGCTGACTTTGATAGAAGGTCAAATATAACGCATATAGAATTATGGCCTTTAGATGTTTTGGGAAGTCTGATGAAAATTTCTATAGTGATGTATTCTAATTTTTATTCTAGTATGGGTAATGGTGTAACATCCCCTTAGACTTATGTATCTCATCCTTAACCTTCTAACAAACCATGCACCAAAGGACATATTCAGTAATATCTATTTTCAAGCCATCCCACTTGAAATACTCTTTTAGGTACTTATACATCTTTGTGCTTCTAGGATGAATAGATAATGAAGAACTATGAGACTCATTCAACTGATCATTCTTTCATTTTGGTATGGGAGGAATATAAACCCAATTCATGAACCTTATTATTCCATCACTATCAAGGTTGAATTAAAGAACATTTATCACCTTCTTTTATAGCTCCACATCTTCCTTTTATACCACCTTGATATTCACTTGTATATATGGTTGTACATTCATTTAAGAAAGATAATATTTCTCCCCTTACTTTAAAATTTCAAGATCCACCCTTAAAAAATCCATAAATATTAGATCTTTTGTGATCCTCACCATGGATAGGATAGTAAATTCCATTCGACTCAAAACATTTTCCACCTTGTTTGATTTCTTATGGTGGTAATGTATTGAGGAGTTACAATATTTAATCAACTCCAACAATCTTGTTTGGAACATATTCAACTCATTTTGTGTGAAAATATTCTTTAAACTTTTATGATCAGTATAAATATTACACCTCTCACCATAAAGATAATGCCTCCATATTGTTAATGCAAAGATTACCATAGATAACTCTAAATCATGAGTTGGGTAATTTTTGTCATGGATTTTCAATTTTCATGAATAATAAGCTATAAAAATATCATTTTAGGAGAAAAAATCCCATCCACTTATTGGATTCATCACTATATATCACAAACCATTATCCACTACAAGGTAGTGTGAGCATAGTTTCACCGAATAACCTTATTTTTCATTATTTGAAATTATCTTCTCATTCTTCCATCCACAAAAACTTAACTCCTTTCCGAGTCAACTTGGTGAGTGGATTATATAGTTATGAATTTTTTTCACAAAATATCGATAATATCCAGCCAGACCGAGAAAACTTTAGATCTCTATTACCATTTTTGGTCTCAGCCAACTTTCAATAGCTTCTGTTTTTGTAAGATCAACATATATCCCCTTTATTGAGATAATGTGACCCGAAAATAAAACTTTTTGAAGCCAAAATTCTGAGTTGAAAAATTTTACATAAATATTCTCCTTTCTCAGGGTCTTCAGTATAAATCTCAAGTGATCTTCACACTCTTCCTTTCTATTTGAATAAACAATAATATTTTCTATAAGGACTACCCATAACTGATCAATATAATCTCTAAAGACTCTATTCATTATATTCATGAAGATAGTGGGGGAATTAGTAAGAACAAAAGGCATCACTATAAATTCATAGTGTCCATACATTGTAAAGAATGCAATCATTGGTATATCCTATTTATTGACCCTTAATTAATGATATCTAGAATAAAGATCAATCTTGGAAAAGTATTTATCATTGAATAGTTGGTTGAATAATTCATCAATACATGGAAGATGATTTGTTATAGTGATCTTGGTAAGTTTTAGATAATCATTGAAGAGTATCATTGATATATCTCCCTTCTTAAAAAATAGAATAGGTAATCCGTACCGTGATGTATTAGGGAATATGAATCTATTTTCAAGATTATCTTGGAGTTTCTTTTTTCAATTCCTTTAACTCAATTTTCTACATTCTATAAGTTGTATTTGAAATAGTAATAGAACCCGGTATGAGTTTTATTGGAAACTCAACTTTACGATTTGGTGGAAGACCAGGTAATTCTTCTAGAAAGACATCATAAAACTCCTTTATAATGGGTGTATTATTAATTGTGAGTTTCTACCAGACCATTTGAGATAGATGACCTTCATTTATGGGGATTAAGACCCATAATATGAAATAAATTTCTTCTATAAAGTTATATTCATCCTTGCATCAATATATGATCATTTATTGATATGGAATATGAAATGTGACTTCCCTTCCTTGAAAATTGATATGAGATCCAAATAGAAAAATCCAATCCATACCAAGAATCATATTAAATTTCACTAAAGGAAGTATTATAAGATTTTTAGGAATCACTTTCCCACAAATTCAACTAGAGAAGAACTATAAACTTTTCATGTGACCATTTTTCCATTTGGAGTTATCATAGAAAACTCAGAATATAGTTACTGAAGTATTATAGAGGTACCCTTATAAAATTCTTTAGAAATAAAATAGTGAGTGGATCTAGAATCAAATAGAAAATTTTATACGTTAGATTGGATGGTAAATGTACCTTTCACAACTTCATTATCGTAATCCACATCACTGATAATGATAACATGTTACTTGCCTTTTTCTTTAGCCTTAAGATTTTTCTGATGTTGACCATCATCAATAACCCTTGGATTCAGTTATTTATTGGAATAACTCCACATTTCCTTGCACATTTAACATTGAAGTGTATGAGGTGTATTCTGTGTAGCCTTTTCTCTATTCACATTATTAGACATTTTTCCCATCACTACTAAATTCAACTGTCTGATGACATTCTTTTTAACACGTAAAAAATTTTCCAGTCCCTTTAATACAATTATCTCCATGTTTTTTCCACACTATTAAAATAAGGGGAAAATAATCTTATTTTTAGTGGGGTCTTTAGATTTTCCCCTGAATTCCATTTTTTCCTTCTTATTAAACCCATAGGACTGATGGGTTAATCCAATATCTATCTCAACCATGAGATCACATAGAATTATTTCCTAGAATCTATTGAAGTCCTTTATGAATAATTACCTTCATATACTTGGTTTTAATCCACTAAAGAATCGATCAATTTTACTATCAGGTTGGATAATAATTCCAGAATCATACCTTGACAGTCTTGTAAAATTTTATTTGTAGGTACAAAAAAATTGATCATCCCTTTGGTTAAGTTCAAGGAACTACTTCTCCATATTTTTTGTAAGAATATGAGGAAATAACTTATTTAAAAATAAGTTCTTAAACTCATCACATTCTATGTATTCAATGTAATATCTTTGCCTTGTATTCTTGATATGGTTCAACCATTGATTAGCTTCTCCTTCAAAACGATAGATTAAAAATAAGTCTTTATCATGTTCTAAACATTGGAGAACTAAAAATATATTTTTAGTGGTACTGGTCCATTGTTCATCCACTAATAAATCATAAGACCCACAAAAATAAGGTGGATACTACATCATGAAGGACTCAATAGAATTTTGTTCCCTCCTTTTCTCATTTTTATGTACTGCATGATTCATAGCTTGAGAACGTTGTGTAAGAATAACTGTAATATTTTTCATTCTATATCACATAACATTTGGTTTCTTAGAAGGACAATCATTGAATTTCTCACCGCATTCAGCATTAACATGGTTCCTTTAGGTTCCAGTGATTGAAAAAAACTAAGAATCATAGTATGAGTAACTCTAATCATAATGGGAAAACCACATAATCAAGAATAACAATTTAAATTTATTAAACTTTAGTTTTTATCCTATGTTATTCATAATAAATTCTAAAACACTAGGATTGCAATCTATACTTCAAAATATCCTTTCGGTTCTTACTAAGGTTTATCATCTTAGTTTCCATAGGTTAACTATACCTCTCCTTTGATAAAAACTATAATGACCAATAATTTACATAAATTGATATTACTTAAAAATTAAAAAAATTTCATTACAAAATATAACAAAGAAATTACCGGACTATATAAGTATTGTGTCTTTAGAAACTGGGAAACATAAACAACTGGTTCATAAGGCATCTTCATTTTCTCCCACTTATTTTGTCATAATTAGACCCCCTTTTGGCATATCTTACTTACTACCGTTCTTCATGATCTAGGGAAAAGAAAAATATGAATGGGTGAGATAAGATGCTCAATAAGGGTAAATAAAGGATATATCAATCATATCATAATAAAAAATACATAAGAAAATAACATTTGAAACTATTATTCTACATATGAAAGATCGTGATATCATGCCATGGGATAAATCATAAAAGTTTCTAAAATCAATGAAAGTAATACCAAATGTCATAACAGAAGACATGAAATTTAGTGGAATATACATAATCATATAAAATCATTTCATATTAGTTAAATATCATTACCAATACCATTATAGTTGACAAATTCCATTACTTAACTAAGTTCACTCCTCGTTCTAGCCCCATACAGTTAAACCAAGATCATTTCTCGGTCCATAAATGTCTATCACATGAGATATAAATCTTTAACCAATGAATTGGAGGGAGATATAAGTCCCACCTATCTCATAATTAAATCATTCTAACATGTTCTAAAATAAAAAAAATCATTTATCATAACCCCAGTAATAAAATGGGTTTATTTAAACATCATTCCACCATAACATAATCCATGTAAAATAAATGGATTTCATAAATAGAATTCTATCCTAAGAACAATAAAATAATAGGAACAATAAGAGTATTATACTTGAAACATAACCCTATAAAATAATTCCATATTCGATGGAAAATAATTTTGATATAACACTTGAAATTATTTTTTGAGGTAAATATCCTTTCTTCTTCAAAAATATTTTATTTTCTAAAAATGTCATAAAATTTTAAAAGAAAAAAATTTATTTGAAAATAAATATTGAAATCATGTATAAGAATATTTATGAAAATAAGGAGTTATGAAAACATAAAAATATGTTCATTCTATTTAAGTTAAAAAAATATTCTCATACTTTTTTTAGAAAAGTCCAAAAGTAACTCGTATCAAATAAAAAACAAAGATTACTTTCATTCCATTTAATAAAATATTCACCAATAGGTAAAATTGAATTTAAATTTTTTTATAATAATATAAATAATAGTACATACATATGAAACATGGAATTTAATGATAAATATAACCCAGTAAATACTTATGTATAAATAATCTCAGATAATAATGAGATTGCGAAATTATACCTTACTTTAGGTTTGATATCCTTAGTATATATCGAAACCTCCTGTATAATAGTTTAAATATTATCATTGAATTATTCTATAATCATATTCATTTTTACAATATCATATATGATAATATTATCACATTTTTGTTAATAACATTTCATTATTACTTGTTATTCAGGTATTAACTATTTTATTTTCTTATGCACGTTTTTTGAATAAGTTTAGGTTCCCCTTTATAGGTCATAGTTATATCATTAAAAAATTATTTTAACATAATATATATCATATTTATTCATTCTATACATTTAAATAACCATGATTTAATGAAGATCATGTATAATGAATCACATCACATCGTGGAGATGGTAGGCCGTATGTACGTATGAGCGATGATATCATTTACATAATTATTTAATGGTATTGAAGTGTATGGTGTATAATATTTCAGAATTAATATCATGTTATAATAATCATATATAGTTATTATTTCTATCATTAAACCCATCCATGTAATGTGGTGGTAAAAAACAGATTACAGCACAGCGTGGAGACGATAAGCCGTACATACGCACACGTAATGATTTAATTTTTCATAGGATGGATAAAAGATGAAATATGGTTGTTTAATAACAATAATAACTTCTAATTACATAAATTATATTTTTTTATTACTTTATAATGAAATAACTCATGAAGAGGAAGTAGAAGAAGAAATAAGTTTGAAATAATTAGTAGAGGAGATTACCTCTTGTTCGACATGATTTCTCTAAGTCTCCTCTTAGAGCACTAGGGTTGGTATTTTAAAAATATTTTCACCTATAATATCCATAAATAGTTCATGAGTCTTATGTTTCCATTATGTTTATGAAGGAATATGGAAAATATAAATTCTCGTTTATGGTGTATGGAAATATATATAAGTTATTTTACAAGAAAATGAGGAACTTGGTCAGATTGACATGAGAGGGAGAATCCTATTGTAATTATCATAAGTTTCCAAAAAAATTCAGTTCATTTAAAAATAATAATCTATAAGATTAATGTTTTCAAGAATATGATAATACTAGAAAATTACCACACCTCACTCTTGACAACCGAGTGGTTTCTCTTTATATGCATGGTTTTCTTATTCTGAGAACATGAGATAGAGATACATTGAAAGTATCTAATGTTTTTATAATTTATTTTTTGGTAAATAAGAGGAAAATAAACTTGTTTATGTTCATACTTCACACTTAGGAGAACATTAAGACATATTCTATCAAATACAATATTATTATGATTCCATATTTTATAACAAATATTATTGTTGAATGTATTAAGTTTTTTAAGGTATAAAACAAATTGTATCTAATGAGGGTAAATATTTCATTTATCAATGAGAATATGATGAATAAAATGGTATTTTTATTTGATTAAAATTTTTTTTAGTGAAATATTATGGTCCTACATCAGATGCACAACTATCAAGGATGTTTGAGGAAGGAAAAAAGAAGGATATAAAGGCAGAAACCTCTACTCCATAAAAGAGAAAGAATATAAATAATGTAAATGATGAGAATTTTAATGAGATGATGAAAAATAAATATAAGATAAATCTTGGGAGTCCAGAGTTTAGAATCATCCCTGATGAAGAAAAATCATTTAATTTCAGAGTTATCAAAAAGTTAGAAGAATAAGAGAAGAAAAGAAAATAGAATAATGGACTACAAGATGTAAGAATTTTTTAAAGTCTTTTAAAATGAGTTGAAATGGATTCATAAAACAAAGTTCTTCTAAAATCTCAGATAGATAAAATCATAATGGATTTTTTTGTTTTGGAATGAAATATTAGTTGTATAAGAGGAAATTCCTTCTGTCACAGAAAAGAGAAAATAAAACATTTTTGATGAAGAATAGTTTCCAAAATTTCCGAAAAATGATAGGAACCTAAATTAGTTGGAAATGAAAGACTCACAACTAGAAGGAAACATCAAGAAAAATGAATAAGGAAGTTGATTAAGAAGATAATGGGGAATAAAAATAATAAATAGAATGATAATAATAATAATAGGAATAATAATATCAATTGGTATAATAAGAGGCTGAAGAAGAAGAAGAATTAGAAGAGGAAGAGAACAAATAAAAAAATGAAGAAAATGATTATAAGGATAAAATTTATGATAAGGAATCATGATATTCATCCTCATTAACATAATTTTTACCTTCCAAGACTGATAAAAATGATAAATCTAGATGTTCTAAAAAATAATCATCATCTTCCAAAAGAAGCAAAATCATCCTCCAAAGATGAAGAAAAAATTCATCAGTCCCTGACCAAACCTTGTGACAAGGATGAAACTGATAAATATATAGATATTATTGACCTATCATATGATAAGAAAGTATCAAATTAAAATGATGAAAATAAATAAAAATACGTTGAAATTTCTACCAGTAGAACTAAACCTCCCCAACCAGATTCATAAAAATTGGATTCTATAAGAACAATTGCTTAGAAAGTATTTTATTATATTTTTCATTCTTTAAAGATATTATAAGGGACTATTATCTAATTTCCTATGCATTAAGCTATAATTCAGATAATCCAACAAAGTCTCAAAATGAAATCAGAGTCAGTAAAACTTTTGAAAAAGTTAGTAATTTTTACCGAAGCTGAGTTAAAAACTTTTAAAGAAAGTTATAGGACTCACAAGATATCATATAATCAACTAATATAATGTTCTAATTAGGTGGAATCTAATATCCATATGCATGATGAGTTTTTTGATGAAGTTTTTAATCTTATGGAAGAATTCAATGAATCCTTCAATTAGATATCTGAATTCATGGAATATAGAGTGATGTTTTTTGAACAATTCAGATATGCCACTAAAGAGTGTACTGAATAAGTAAATGTTTGGAAATAGAAGATCCAATACATAGATTTAGATATTTATAGACTCCGATCAAATGAATATGAAGTCATTATATTGAGATATCACAATAAAGAATTTTATTAGGATGTAAAAAAGTTCAAATCCCAATATTAAACCCTGGAAGTAAAATTAGTGATGCTGGATAAAGACCAAAGGGAGTTTAAGATGATCATGTATTTTTTGAATACTTTGATGATGAATGAATTATTTTTTCTTTTTAAATATCATATGTATTTTTTTGTTTAATATTTCAATATTTTATTGTAAATGAATTATGTTTTCATCTAATTTTTATTTTCTTGAATGTTTTCCCTATTTTGATTGGATATACATTCTTTCATACTTTAATGAATGATTAGTTAGTTCAGTATTGTTTTGTATATTATATTTTCTAACATTTTAGGAAACTCCATATTTTATTCCCCATTCCTTTTGAAAAATCAAAAAGGGTAAGAAAATCTTAAATGGGGAGAATATTTTATTATGGGGGAATTATAATACAAAGGGTGATGTTTTTCATTAAGGGGGAGAAAAATTTATTAAAAGGGAGAATATTTTTTAATAGGATAAATTATTTTATCTAAAAGAGGAGATATAATTATAAGTTAGAGTCTTTTGTTTTCAATATCGTACCTTCCATCTTATTCAAAATAATTACAAACTGAGTGGAAGTTAAGTTTCAAATAATAACTCCGAATACAAAGTTCTTAAGAGAACAATGTGCTATATGTTTTTTAGAGTTATTTTTCATTTAGGTTTTGGGGTTTTTGTTTCATAAAAATAATGATATTATTGATTCATAAGTTTTAAGTATCACTTTTCATTCCTTTTGTTTTGGAAATTACAATCACTTTCTCAAAAACAATTTAAAAACTTTTTATATCCTAATTATTTTATCATGTTTTTGTAGAAAACACAATTTGTTATGATACATAGAATATGTTCTATTGTATTACTAAATAAACTAATTATTTTTCATTAAAATTATCATATTTATTGTGTGTTTTACTATCAGAATAAACTTTAATCAAACCTGGAGTTGGAAATGTGTCTTCTCTCTTGTACTATTAGAATTCATGACTATACGACATGTTATTTTACTGAAACAATCAAACACTCCCTAATAAAGATTATCCTCCAATGTCCTGAAGGCCTTCATTTTTTATTGATTTTATGATAATACACCTTTCACGGGGTGAGGTGGAACCCTTACAAGGCCCGTAGGCATAAGTATTACAAGACTCATAGGCCTTAGAGGAATTCATTACCCATAGGCTTCAACCATTACATACAGCCCAGACTAACTACTTGGAACTGCTCCTCCCCAGCATAGTCATCGTGAAATCAGCTCACCAACTTCACATGGATGTTCAGCTAGGCTTTCCCATGCATTCATAGGCTTTTCCCAATGGCAGGAGCCATACCCTCTCATTATTGCAACCCGTTTAGCTTCTACTATGGTGAAAGCTCCTTGCTCCTCCTCCTTATGATGTTTGTTCCTTTGTAGGTTGTCTGGATTGCATCTGACCTAAGTTTATTGATTAAATACAAAGACATACTTCTATCATAATGAATATCTTTAACAATTTAATGATGTTAAGCAATATGAAGTTGGACATTCAGTTATGATGAGCTGTCAAGTGCCAGCTATTCAAGGTTGTTGCAACAAAATTAGAATGATAACCATTTTCAGATCACCTAATAATAATGATTCGTTTAAAGAGTTTGGAAATTAACCAATTTTTATAGCTATGAATATTTCTTAGAAATAATTACTGATTATTAGTCTTTATAATTATTTGAGATTCATCATTTTAAAGGAATCCTATTCAGGTATTTTCCTTAAGAACTATAGAAATTATAATCTATGTCTGATCATTGTTATAATCAAGGGATTTAAAGGATAGATAGGTGGGGAATCAGATCCATCAGACTAAGCGCATATGGGGATATTAAGTCAGAGAATATAATCATTGTATAAAGGGATTATGGGGATATCAAGATAGAGTTAATATGGTCTTTGAATCAAGGGATTTCCTCATAAGGAAAGATATACCTTACTATAAAAATAGAACACTGGATAACTTCAGTCCAGGTTGTTGAATACCTCACTCTTAAGGTTATATGAGGTAAATCTTTTGAAAATATTCTGCAATCAATTCTTAATTTTACATAGATATTGTATTTCTTATTTTCCAAGTTTATATTCCACTGTATATAGTAGAAAAATAATCATCGCACATAAATTTATATAGAATTGGTTTTATTGGTATCATTATTAATATTTCCAAAATGCTCTGATATAAATCATATCTATAGTGATTATTATTTTTTAACTATGATATAATCAGACAGTTTCTAGTTTCGATTCTTTGTCTCTAATAATTGGACTATGTTCAAGTCTAGTAATCATATTTTTATAGTTTTGTGTATTGGTTAGTTTAAATATTTTAATTTATGTTTTTAAACAATAATTCACCCCCTTATAATTATATCTACCATATTCTACTCTTATGATCTTATAATAAATTCATTCGGAAGACTGGAAAATAGTAGAATATTCCCCATTGTCTACCACCATTTAACTATAAGTTCCAATATAATATTTAGACCCAAAAAATACAATGTTAATCCATATTGATCATTTTCAGACTATATCAACTACATTCATAGCCATACCCTTTTTGAAATATATTTTCCTTCCAAATCAAGTTGAAATGTGAGAAGATGATCAGTTAATTTTTTCAATTGTAATTCCATAGGTAAAAATGATGAAGAAGATGATGTGGAATAATATTCATCGTATGTTTTGAGATCAAGAATGAGATAAGAGTCTGGTGAAATATCTCTAATTAAATACTTACTTCATGTTGGTGAGAACTAGAAATTGATTTTAAATCATTCTAAATATTACGGTTAAAGTGTTAAAGTGAAAAAATATTTGTTTTCTCTAATCCATACAGCCTGTACTAGTTACTAATTTTTTAAAATGAATCTCAATGTTGCTGATTAACAATCATATACCAATTATAATGAAATAATAGTTTAAGTGAATTAATTTAAAAAAAGTTAATTGAGTCCTTAGAAGAGGTGAGCACTATATGTGATCTTGCTTTTATAATGGAATAGTTGGATACTAATAGAAAAATATTATTGATCGAATTTAAATATATTAAGAGGATTAAAAATTCTCAACAGGAAATGATCAATAGAATATATTTTGATGAATTAATAGTGTTGGTACAATAATTTATGGAGAAAAAAATTCAAAATAATAATCAATTTAATATTGTCATAAAAAATAGTTCGATGAGGTTCTGTTAGAATCAAAATTGGAAGATGTTTTTAAAGAAATTTACATGTTGTGTACTATATTTTACACAATTCAATGAAAAATCATTTAAAATTACATGGTGTAAGATCATAAAAAGTATGTGGTTCTATAAATTAAAAATAATAAAATAACCCCATAATGAATCATAATAGATATTGATCAACTCATAAAGATATTGGTTAGGTGATTAGTGATAGAATTCTAGTAATTTATAATAAATTATTTGAAACACACAATGAAATTAGTTTTATTATTACATGATAAAAAATGGAAGGATCCTTAAAATACAATTTTTTAGTGTTGGTGTACAAGATTGGTGATTTTCATATGTTATTTGTGGACAACAAAAGATCAAACTCTTATTTTAAAGAAGAAGATGAATTCGTTGAACCACAAAAGCATCAGGTATCCACCAAAGGAAAAGAGGTATCTTACAATGATATTCCACAATGAAAAATTTATTTTTCTCTTATAATAATTATTTTTTTGGTTATTTTAAATAACCAGTTTGATGTATTGAAGAATTATATTCAAAATTATTCTATGAAAGGGGATCTGCAATTTTTTTTGGAATTTCCCAAAGAGTGTGTGGAGTGGTTTTTCAACTCTATTGGATTTCTACAAAAATGGCATGGTGAATTTACTTGAAAAGTGTACAGATTTATTATACCACCTTAGAGGAATAAATTCTCTTAGAACATCGATAACATTTAATCATGATGCCACATCTAATAGATTTAATGAAATCGTTTATCCCACTAAAATCAATTCAAGGGAGTAACTTGGGTTTGCCAAATAAGATTCATTACCTTTACCTAAACATTTCTATAAGATAAAATTTATCCCTATAGATCATTTTGATTTGTAAAACTGTTAGTAAAAAAATATTGAAATTCATTCGACTTCATTAAGAATCACTCAAGGTGATAAATCTATATGTGTATGCTTTTTACATAGTTTGGATGATGTTTTTGGAGAAATCGTTGATGCTCTTATTCCTAGACCCTCAATACCAGTCCTTTAATATTAGTTATTCAAAATACCTCCTCAAAAAACATTGAATTGTACTACATAGATAAATTACTTTCCTTGTTGGGTTGTTTAACTAAGTGGAATCTAAAAAAATTAATGCAATTTTATTTATGTTTCTTGAATACTATTTTTTATCTTATTCTTTATTGATTTTAAATTTTATCATTATTATTTTTCATTAATTATTATTGTTTTATGTTTTTCAGCTGCTCATTATTTCCATTGATCATTTACTATTTTTTATGAAGGTTTTTAAAGTATTATTGTTAATTGGTCTAATTTATTATTCTTACAGTTATATATATTTTTTAATTATTTCTATTGTTATCTTATACATCCTATGAATTATATTTTTAGTATATGTCCATTCTAAATTATATTTATATTCATTACATCATATTTCAACTATTTATACTCATTCTAGGGAGATATTAATTGCATTCCTTTTCCTTATCTTATTACTTTTTGATATCGTAAAAAGGGGGAGATAAAAAAGAGTATACAAAAAATGAAAACATTTTTAGACTATTTTTCATCAATTTTTTTATCATTAAATGGGTTTTTTGATCATCAAAAATGGGTTTTTTATTGAACAAACTGACATTGTTTCATTATATCTCAGTTATTTATGTGTTTTAGTGATTAAAAAAATACTTATTTATATTTAAATTAGTTTTTATTAAGTATTTGGTATTTTATCTCTAACTATTATTATATTTATTGATCTATTTATTGAATATAGAGAAAAATAATTTATCATAAATGATCATAAAAAATACTTATTCTGATTGAATATAGTTTTTCCAATTCATCTTACACTAAGTGATTATCTTATGTGTAATATAATCATCTTATGAAGTAAATTAAATATCTAAATTAAGGTTTTATCCTGCACAAAGGTATTTTATCTTAAGAAAGACTAGTTTAAAAATATTACCATACTATATATGTGAATTATATTATGGAGAAAGAAAATTATATTTTGCATAATCAAAGTTAGAAATCTCAGTTAGAATAAAATTTATTTTATTTCATGACAAGTACAATAAAAATATGATTATATTATGAACATCAATGGATTTTATGGAATTCCATTATCATACACCATTAAGATATTATCATATAAAGTAGTGTGTTTAGTTTATCTTATGGGACAAAGAAGTCAATGATTTGTTTTATCTTAAGAAGAAACTCATTTATAAAATTAGTGATATTATATTTTTATCTTATAGAGAATAATCCATCATAAGAATCATCATGATTATAATTTTATGGTCAGAATAATATCTTGATACATAAATTCAATATTGTAAGGGAATCAAAAAATGAGCTATTTAAATACAAAAAGTTTGATTTAGAAAAAAGTGTAATTTTTTTCAATAATGGAAATATCTAAAGAATAATATTTTTAAAATAACTTCCACAAAAGTTCATTCCATATTTGGGAAAGTACACATTCCATTAAGAACCTGTCTTATCAAATTTTCAAAGAATTATTCACTCATCCATTGTGATTATCGAGTGTGCTTAATTTTAAATTCAAAAGATAATATATACATTGTAGAGTCTTACACTTCATGTGGTACAATGATGAATTCATGCATGTTAAATAAAGGAATCAATAATATATAATACTAGTGTTGTCCTTACAAAAACATCCATTGAAATAGAAAAACATTCATAGATGAACCTAGAATATTCTTATCTTATATAGATGTAAATTCAACTATTTCCAATTTCTTCTTGAAACTATGTGTTGTATAATTAATCAAATATTTTTTCTTATTATATTTATCAGCACTCATTGTGATCAAGTGTTTTGAGACTTTGAAAATTTTTGTAAAGTGAGATCCTGTTGGGAATCTCTTAGACCTTTATAACAAGATACAGAAACTCGAACTCATCTGAGAGCCCATAGAAAAAGGGATAACATAGTGAAAATAAGAAATCTCATTGATTAGAGTGTTTATGTGGTGGCCTATATGATTTATTTTCCCTTATCCACTATAAAGCTGTGGTGTTTGTTATTTTTTTCTTCGAGCGTTTATTTTTTTTGCTTCCTTCTTTTGTTAATGAAAGTATTGGAACACACATAACTTGAAGTGGGTGGTTAAAAAGAGAAGAAAATCCCAATAACTCAATCCAACACCTCTAAAATTTTCATTTTTACATTCTCTCAGCCAACATGAATAAGAGATAGAATGGGTTCCATTTTATAATTGAGGGGTGGTGCACCCTTGTAGTTTCATAAAAAAAATATTCAAGTTATTCAAAAGGAAAATAGTTCCAAATGGACTATAAATGGGGAAGAAATTATATTTTAAACCATATATTATACTCATTATTTCCTTTTAATATATTTACAAATATTATATAATTTAATAATATATTATTTTCATGAAATAACATTATTTCCAATTTACACACTATTTTATTAATTTGACTTAAAATATACAATGAAAAGATTATAATTTGAATATAATTATTTCAAATAACACAAATATTTTATATTCATCTTAATATTTGAGGAACTTGTTTTCTCACAACAATTATATTACGTTAAATATTTTTTAAAATCATTTTATAATTTTTTTTATTAATTGGAAAAATGCTAAAATGGAATTTCATTAGAATTTAGAATCATTATATAATTACTAAAGAATAATAATAAATATCTACCATGAAAATAATTTCATTAATCACAAAATATACACTTAGATTCATTAATAACATTCTTTTTCCTTATGTGGACACATATGAGATATTTCAATATAAGAGAGTGACATTTTGTAAGTTTCTTTGATTTAAATATTATATTGGTCATGTCCATTGAAACGTGTCCCTTATGTAACTAAATTTTGAGTATATGGTGATAATGGATAAATTAACAAAATCTAATAAGAATTAGGATGGAAATTTATGGCCTTATCACTTAGTTTTAACATAGATTAACCCAATTTTTCTTTTACTGAGGTGATAAATTCTATCGTGGTTAGTATTAATATAGGTAAAAAATAAATGGGTCTTATATAAAAAATTTGAGCCTCATAATTTAAAATATGAAATCCATTTTTTCAGAATAAATTTATATAATTGGAAGAAGTTAATTTTAAAATAAGCGTGAAAATGTGATGAAGACCAATTTTTAGAAAAATACATTTTAAGCATAAAACATGGTTTATTATTATCCCATGACTATAAAAATATTAAATGAAAGTTAAAACATTTTATTGAATATATAATATATAAATTGCATTATAATCATTCACCAAAATTGTTTATTTAATTTATTAAGATAAAAATACATTGTGCACAATTTTTTTAGTATGTCATGTTTATACCTGACAATCCAATGTCAAGGTGATAACTTTCAATTTAAATAATAATATTTTAACTGTATATCACAGTTATTCTAAACTCAATTTTGTGTGTAACTCAATATATTGAAAAAATTAAAATTTATTTTAAAAAATATTCTATAAAATCTCATGGGTTTACACCATAGAGATGATCTCACCCCACTAATATACTATGTCCCCAAGTCCGCCATCTCATATGTTTGACACTAGAAAACCTTTCAAGGACCAGTGTGTTATATTTATTTTCCCCAAAACACTCTAATAGGGGGTGGATTAAGGTTCTCAATTCGACATAACTTTTGTTGGATATTTTTCTCAGTATTGAAAGAATAAATTGAACATATCAGTCCTCAAGAACACATAGTAACTAGATAATGAATATAAATCCAATGGGACTGGGATTTTTCTTAGTTCATCAAAAGGGATAATACATGGAGAAAATAGTGATGGTGTGTCAACCTACCATGGAAAAATCTATTGATTATAAATGTTACAATGTTTAAAGAAATATTCATTATCTATTCTAGGGTCACTCCCTCATCTTATCTATCTAAACGCAACATTGAAATAAGGAATATTAAAACATTAGGCATGATGATCTCTAATAGTGATTCCTCCTAGAATAAAAAAACAAAAAATCATTAAGTGGTATTTATACTAAGAATTGTTTCCTTCTTCCAATATGAATCTTCAATGAAATTTATTACATTCGACTCTATACTATTACTTGTCCAAATATAATCATTTTATGTTTTCTTCTATTAATTTGATTATCTCAAGTAAAGGAATTAATAATCCAAGGATTAATTGATGATTTTTTTTCATTTTTCATCCATTGATTGGGTCTTTAAATTGACTATTAACAATTCATTAATTTTGAAAATTCAACCATAATCTTGAAAATATTGAAACGAATTTGAACTTTACATAATTCTTAGAAAAACAATAATTGTGGCCTGATATTTTTTCATTTCATTATAATGCACCATGATCCATAATTTTTATTATTATATAGACTTCATTATAAAAATATCCATTTTCGACAACTATATCCAAAAAATCATAATAAATCATATTTAAAAATCCCTATTGAATTTCTAAATGATATCCTCAATCCTCTTTAGGACATAGACATTTTATGTAATGGAATTTTTTCTTATGGTATTATGTTATGATTCCTAGTCTTTAAAGGTTCATTTCATCCAACCAAAAAATCCTCCCCATGAAATATTAATGAACCTATAGTATAGTATAACCATCATAATGTATTTTATATTATTATTAAGAATTCATTTTGACATGGGGATACCTTATTTGATGTGATACAATAGAGGTTATTTTCACATAATGTCGATATATTTTTAGATATTGATAGTTTTACCCTAATACAAATCTAAGATACTCTCATATAGCTATATTTTTAGTGTGATCAAATATGTCGTGTCATGAACTCACTCATCTATCATAAAATAAAAGTGTGTAGACCTTCTGTAGAAAATATTAATAGCACGTTCCTCTCACTTTAGCCTCCATTAAGGCAGGAAATATACCATTATATATTTTACATGTCTATAATGGAAAGAATATCATCATAACACCTTTAAAAACTACCATGATTATCCAACCAACTCCATACCATTCTTTATTAAAAATATAATAAATGTTAACCCCAAGAAACTATTCAAACACCGTAGAACCAACATATATTTCTTAATTCTAATAAATGAAACCATTGAGTACCTTAGTTCTAAAATTATTTCCCTTTGGGTTTCTCATCAATACAAGATACCTTTCAGTGAAATCCAAAGAAATTCAAAACTTCAATATCGATATAATTACTCTTCTTTCGCTATATGTCTATATTATAAATTCTCAGTACAGAAGGCATGAGATTGATAGAAGAAAAACATTCCTTGTCACATCTGATCATACCACTTATTTATAAAACCAAGACTCAACCTGAAATTAAATCTATAGAAACCACCCCCTAATATCCTCCCTTTAAGAAAAATCCCTATGGATCATATATCCTACTATCTTCTTATTGAATTCTCCCCCTAACCATTCCCTTGAGAGTATAATTCCTCAATAAAGTTCAAATATATACCATTTATACTAATTTGAAAATAAACACAATGTTCAACATTCTATGAAAATAATAGACAAAGTTAAATATTATATGCACATTGGGAGAGAGGTATTATCAAACCTCCTAATGGAAATAGAGGTGGTTGAACCCCAATTTTAAACTGATGTCTTGAAATGTAATCTATGGATAATGGTTTGGAAAATATTTATATAACTTTTATATTAGTTTTAATATGTTCAAGATTGAATATTACTTTATCCACATTCTAATTAATGTAATTTTATCAAAACATAATTCCCTTTTTCAGTGAATATTAGAATATATTTATTATAATATTACTGAAAATTAATTTTGTATAAAATATATAGAAAAGAATGAATAGATTCAAGGATTACTATAGTGGTGGTGGCCAAGAGAATCCCCATCCACCACCAAACTATAATATTATGGAAATTATCCTAGAAAGGAAAAATTGAAAAGAGGAATGGTTTCATTTCCTTTAGTAACCAGAATAATTTCCACCCTATTTCCCTCACACCAAATATGTTGAATCGTTGCATTATGTTTATGAATATTAATGAATTCTTGAATGGTATAATCCATGGACCTATATACTAGATCACAATCCTAAATGAAATTGATGATTAAATATTTGAAATATTCCTCCCCTAAGAGATGAATAATATTGTCTCTGTGGATATAAAGATCACTATTAAAGGATTTGGATTCATCTTGGTGATGACTACCCCTAAAATAAAAATTATTGTATGATGAAATTAATGATTCATAGCTCTAAAAAAATTCCTCTAACATGAATGATTCTATTATAAAAGGATCCATAATTATTAAACATCAGGACTAATATTGAAGGAGACTAATGGACTTGATGGACAAATATTATTCACAAGATCAATCTCAATTTTATTGTCACAATAGACCACCAAGGTTAACTTTAAATATTAACTAATATTCTCTAGTTGTTTTTTTTAACTTACAATATAGGATTACACTCTTTTTTTGGGGGAAATTAATTTTTATTTCACCATACTGAGATATGTTCTTTATTTCTTATTTCTAAGACACCCAATGAATTTTTCCCTGATAAATAAAAACACTACACTTGTGGATTTTTTATCCCCTAAATCTCAATCTCAATTTATATTTGAATGAGCATATAAATATCAATAATTTCTTATATAATACCCCAAATTGTAACCAAGTGTTATGTGAATATTCCTCATGATTTTCATCAAATACTACAAGTGTTATTTCATTAGGTTACTCTAAAATTTAGAATCCAAGAATATATCATTTTCAATGTCCTATATTTTCACGATGAGATATGATAAACTTCATTTAACACCCCTATATTTTATGATATATATCTCTATAAATAATTTTATTTCTTCAATAGCTTGTGATACATGCTAACTCGAGTCTAAATAAACCATATTATAGTATATCATTACAACCTACCTATTAACTTGGTGGAATTAAAACAAATAATTTTTTTTGAAAAATTATGTATTAGTGTTTTATATAAATAAAACATATTGAAAAATAAGTACTCAATTTTTAGTAATGACTTTATATGCTAAAAAATACATTTATCTTCAAAAATTATTTATATTGTTTTTTTATGAACAAACAATAAAATTAATTTTTTAAAATTTTAGAAAATATTGTTGAAAAAATTTACTTCATTTTGTGAAATAATAATGTTATAATTATCTTAGATTAAAAATTTGATAATATTATAAAAATATTTAATTTTCAATGAAAGGGTAAAAATATTGACTTTTGCTAAAAATTGTATTTTTGTTTCAAGAGTTTACAATGAATAAATTTGATTCAAATTATATAAAAGAAAAATTTGTTCAATTATATTACTTATAATCCAATAAAGGTAATTGGAATCAATTTTATTTTTTATTTTGGTATAAAAAAATTTTTGTACTTAGGAAAACATTTATTCTAGAAAACCAATTTTCATCACATTTGTGAGTTTAATTTTAACCAAAATTCTTCAAATTAGATAAATTTAATTTGATAAAATGGATTATATATTTGGAATCATAATTTAATTTTTTTAAATAGGTTTCTTCCAATTTTTTCATAATTAATAGTGAAATCAATAAATATTTATCATCATGATTAATGTGAAAATGGTTTTATTGAGTGTTAAATGAAGAGATATGTTTATGGTTTCCATTTAAACGTATATAAATCCAATTTTACCCAAATATTTAGAGCTAATACCATCCCAAATTTAAATCTATGGACATTTGGAATCATTTTTCTTAATTATGACTATTATATTTCAATATTTTAAAATGTTACAAGTTTTTCCTCTCCCCACTTATAAAAGGACTCCCCACTTTCTAATTTTTTCCCAAAATTGAGCCAAATAGCTCAAAAAACCCTAAAAATTATCTATTTATTATTAGTTATAGTCTTCTTAAAATAATATTATAAGGGTCCTTATGAAAGGATCTAAAGGATGCCATCTGAAAAACAGGTAATCATATTACCAACCACTTTCAATCTATTTCTTCTTATTTCTCTACTAAATCTATAAATTATTAAAAAATATAATATCATAATTATAATAAATATAATAAAATGTTATTATAATTAATTAACCACAAATATCAACCCTCTACTTTATTAAATGGGAAGTGAAAGTATCACTCGTGCGTACAAGTGGACTACCACCTCCACGTTGTGATGCAATTCATTTTTCATAACCACTATTAATGGATTATTATTTTGATATTTTTAAAGATTATATATATGTTCTTTAACAAATAAAAAATCTTTTTGAATTATATTACCATATATACCTTTATACCTTCCAATTTATTGGAAAATGATAACATCAATCATTTAAACCTATAAGATACCACCTCCATGAAGCGATGTGATACGTTTTTAATTTATAATTTACATAGATGGTATTATGGAAAGATTTAATAAATATATATGATTAATATTATATAGTAATTATTCTTTAAATTTGAATTGTTATTTATCTTTCTTCCATTCCTTCTGTAAAAAATGATAACAACATTCTTGTGTACGTATGACCTACCATCTCCATAAACAGTGTAATTAGTTTTTCTATTTATAAATTTTATAGATGAATATAAATAAATAAATAAATATATATATATATATAATGAATAAATATGATATATATATATCAGTATTTAAATGTTGGAGATGAGGAACCATTATGAAATTATGAGGACCAGAACTACCGAACCAAGATTCTCATTGAAAATGATGTTCTTAGCACCCGTAAATGTTGATTTTAAAAACTAATTATAATTAAATTGGTGTTAAAATGTTATAAAAGTATCATATATAATATTATAAGTATATTAAATAATATTTTATATAATTAAAAAAAATTAAATTTATTATAAGAGATGTTACAATCTTTCAAAGCAAGTCAAACAGGAGGTAAGTGATTTTCGTCTCACTATTATTTCTATGAGATACATGATATATTCACCACTTTTTTTGTTTATGTGGTGTATATACCCCTGAATTTTATTTATACTACTTATGTTCGAAATTATAACTATTTAAATATTCATATAATATTCCTTTTTCATGAGATTTTTATTTGAAAGTTATTAAAGTTTTAATGGATTTACATTATAATCTCATTGTTTATAAATATTGTTTATTATTAAGTTTATAATGAAGATATTTTATAACCTATCTCTCTAGAATCTGATGAATTTTATTTTCCAATGGTTATTTCTTAAGATTAAATACTTTCCATTCATTTTCCTCTGTTTAATAACTAAGGATTTTGAAATAATATTTTTAAGGGAAACTGACTTTATTTCACTCTTCAGACGAAAATCCTTTTTCTTCCATAGACATTTTTTTTCTAAAAAAAATAAGATTATTTTTAGTAATCTAAAATTAATGATTAAATTAATTTCATCCATGTTTGAATATTTTTTTTATATTTAATCATATTTTTATTTTATGAATGAGGTACTTTTTACTTTTACCAAAAATATCAATGCAATCATTGTTTTTATAGACACATAATGAATGGGGAATTTTGTTATCATGACAGATCAATGATTTGAATATTCCTTAAAATATTTCAAAGGTTTGTTTTAAGTAAAACAATTTCCTTAATATTTGATAAATTTGTAGATTTTAAATATTTTATTATAGAGTGAAAATGGTATTCTCCTTAATAAATTTTCCAGTGATCAATTAGATGAATTTTTCACCTATGATAACATCATTTGATATTAAATATTAATTAATGGGGTTATAATCCAATGATTCCATCCTTATTAATTATTTGGATGGTTTAATATTGTAATAATGAGTTGTTTATGAAACTTTTTTTATTTTCCATAGGTTATGATGTGATGAAATGTTGAAATATTTACGAAACCTTTTCCCTTTCCATGGGTTATGATAAATGATGAATGATTAATGATCATGTATCACACATATAATTGGATTATTATTATATGACGGGTGATCCCATAATTTTATATCCCTATAATGGATTAGGTAAATATTGATATCTAATGAGATAATGAAGTCCATAATTTTGTGTAAAATTAGTTTAATAATGGAACCAATCCACTATGATAGTATTGGGAGTGACCTTTGACTAAGGATGCGATGAAATGTAGAGTAAACTGAATTTAAAATGATATTATTATAAATCCTCCATGACTATGGAAATGATTTTCTATGCTTATGTGTATACCACAATCTTTTTTCTTATTCCAATTTTATTCTCTAATGATGCATTTTCATTTATTAAATTATGATTCATGTATTTTAAACATTCATGTTTTTTGACATGATTTATGATTGTGATCTATGATATGATAGGTATGATTTTAAAATGTTAATCTCATTTTCTCAAACACTTATGCTCATGTTATGATTTATTTATCATTGATATCTCTATTTTTTTTACCATTATTGATCATGTGATCTCACCCTTTCGGATGTTCCCTTTCATTGGTTTATGATGAAAGGTTTTTTGTATGTAATTTATATGATGGGTAATAGTTATAAAAACTTAGTTGGAGATGATGTAAATATCTTATAAACCTATTATTTAGGTATTCATATTTTCAAAGACACTTAAAATATATGATTTTATAATGGATTTTAATTCTATGTAAGTAGTATTAATATATTAAGATTTAATATTTTGTATGAAAATTATTGGTTGATATAGTTTATATAGAAGTGAGGTTTAGTAACCTTCTTCAAACTAGGATAAGGAACATTTAGTGAGAACACTTAGTATAATCCTATTTATAGGATAACTTCCAAGGTTATGGTAAAGAAAGGAGTGTGTTTTTCCAATGGAAACATCCTTCTATATATACTACAAGTGGATGTGGTATTAGAATAGATGAATCTTGGGGTAATAAACTTGAAAATATTTGTCTAAGTATATCTCAACCGTCATTCTAGTTCATGGTAAGTACACCCTTACTGTACAACAATTTTGAAACTCCAAGGGGATATACTAGGGTTAAATAACATTTTATTCAAAACCATTATGAAGTATTTGAATATTTTATGACCATAACTGACATAGGTTATAGGTAAGGTGTGATAGATTGAAAATAAGCTATAAAGGTTTAGACATGTGATGAAATATTTTTCACAATTGATCACTTTGGTAAAATATGATTAATGTCCATGCTAACAATTTGATTTTACTAACAGATTGAAGAGTGAATGATAAAGTTTAGGTTGTTATAGGTATGATAAAATAATTATGTACCCTATTTGATCATAGTTATATAAGTTATTTTATATCCGGAAAATACTCAAGGAATGTCAATTCCTAGCCTCATTGATTAGATTTTAAATTATGGAATCTCAAGTATATGTTTATTCTCATAATTTATTTTTGAGAATTTTCTTTATGAAAATATCAATATTCACCCTCTGTTTTAATTTCATGTAATGTTAGGAGTGGATTTTTTTTCTTACATAAATCCCACATCAAATAATAACCAAGGGAAGTCACATTTGATATTCCAAACTAACCTATGATCATCTATCAGTGTGATGATAAATATGAATTTCCAATGGAAATTGCATCCATTATATATGAATTATTTCGTATTAAAAAGGGTGTTTGTCTCATTTTGTTGGGGTAAACTAATCATTGATGATATAACAATTGTATAAGAGTTTCCTGATATTTTTTAAATGATTTACCTCATCTTACATGTAATCATGAAATTGAGTTTTCAGTAGAAATCATACCTTGGGAAACACATATTACAAAGACTCCATATAGAACAATCCTGATTGAGATGCAGTATTTAAAGAAGAAAATCCAAAAGAATATTAATAAGGGATTCATTCAACCATGTGTTTCACTATATGGTGCACTTATTTTTTATTAAAAATAAATCTGGATCAATGAGATTATGCATTGATTATATGGAACATGACAAGATCACAATAAAAAATATGTATCATATACCTTGTATTGATAAAATTTTCGATCAGTTATGAGGATTTAAATAATTTTATATGATAGATCTTTGATTTGGATACTATTAGTCAAGGGGAAAACGTGAAGACATACCCAAGAAAAAATTCCTTAAAATGTATAGATACTATGAAATTATATTTAGTCTCTTTGTTTTTAGTAATTACCCCATTATATTTGTGGATTTAATGAATAGAGTCTTTAGATATTACCTTGATAAGTTTTTGGTTGTATTTATAGAGGATCTTCATATACATATTCAAAAAGAAATGGTTATCATGATGATCAATTTATGATTATTCTAAATACCCTTATAAAAGAAAATTTATATTAAAAATTTACCAAATGTTAAATTTCGATACAAAAGTTTACATTTTAGGGACATATAATCTCAATCAATGGTATATTGGTGGATCCATCCAAGAACAAAGTTATTGAATATTATCCCAGACCAACCATTGTGGATGAGATCTATATATTCCTTTAATTGGTTGGATATTATTGACACTTTGTGCAAACAATTTACCATCTACCTAATATACTCACCATGTTTACTCAAATGGTATCCAAGTTCCTTTGGACAGATTAATACGATGAAAATATCATTGAATTTAAGAGATGGTTAGTAAGTGAACTTATTCTTAAACCACCCCAGAGTGGAGAAGGGTTTGTGATTTGTAGTGAGGTATCAAAGAATTGAAAAGGATATTTCATCATACATAATGATATTTTGGTAGATTATGCCTCATGAAAATTGATGGTTCTTGAGAAAAATTACCCAACTCATGATTTAGAGTATGTTGTGGTGATTTTTTCATTAAAGATGTTGAGTTATTATCATTAATAAGAAAGGTTTGAAATATATTATGATCATAAAATTTTAAAGTGTATATTAACTTAGAAAGATATGGATATGTTATTTTAAAAATTTATTGCAGTTGATTAACAATTATGACTAATCATTACATTATCATCATAGGAAGGAGAACAAGGTGGAAAATGCCATGAGTCAAAAGGATCATGCCATCTTATCTATGATTAGGATCAGAAAAGATATAATACTTTTATAATTTAAAAATATATGCCTTGAAATATTTAAATAAGTGTAGAAATATTATTTTTCTCAAATGATTATTCAAATATATATCTATGCAAAGATTAGTGATGTAGAGTTGGAAAATAAAGTGAGAAATGTTCATGAGTTCAAACTTCATTGTGATGGAATGATAAGGTTTAAGAATCACGTATGTATTCAATAAATATTATATTTTAATGAATTTTTATGAAGTTAATAGTTTATAATTATATATTCCTCCTGGAACTAAAAATATTTATAGATATTTAAAGATTTTTTTTTGGGATAACATGAAGAGAGATGTTATTGAGTTTGTATCTCAATGCTTGGTATGTGTAAAAACCTAAATTTTTACGAAGGTATGGATCATATTTTTCAGTTCATTTACATATTTTTGGCCTTAAATTAATTCCAAGTGATTTAATGGATAAATTTAGGGTGTATGTGGCTTCTTTTGTGCCTAGAGCCCAGACCAATGGAAGAAACAGTTTGGCTGCACAATTAATAAAAACTGTTCCATGGAGTCCCAATGTTTGAGGAAAAAGTGTGGGGTCATTAAGTGCACTAATAGGTTCCATAGTGTTTTATGAAACAATGAAACCCAACATGCATGAATGTGTGATTTTCTATAGACTTGTAATATAGGGAAAACATATGGCGAGTGAATGATTTTTCTAACCATGTGCCATGACCGTGCCAGGGGTGGGGGGGGGGGGGGGTTGGAGGCAGTGTTGGGTGTATGATGGGTTCACAGTTTGGAAAATCATGACGCCAAACTATGGCCTTTTATTTTTTGTAAAATGACTATTTTACCCTTAATATACTTTTAACCCTAAATTACTTTTTTCCTTCCATATCTAGTGGACATATTCTCCTCCCATTTGAGAGATTACCTATTCCTTAATCTTGGATTTTTTTGATCTTCTCCACCTAATTTTCGATTCTAATTTCATTCATATCATTGGATAACTAGTAGTGGGTTCTTTTTTCTTTAGGATCCATTCATAATATTTCATTCTATCAATGATGTTGTTTTTGTTTAGGACATTATGCCTTATTTTTAGGATGTTCATGCTTTATTATGTTTTTATCTGATCTGGAACAAATCATAGGTTTACAATGGATGAGTATTCCTTAGTATGGATAAGTAAAGTGTTCTATACCTTTTTCCTGAATATCTAGTTATTTATACCCTTTTTCTATTGGGCTTCATTCCATACACTTTGGTGTTTTTTCCAAAATTAATAAAACAATTAGTTAAATTATATATTTAGGTGTAAGCCATGTTGTAACACCCTTAAATGAGGTTGGAGATTATTTATCTCAATCAGAACCACCCATGAGGTGATTTATTTCATTTAACTTTGAATATGACTTCCTTAGGGTGTGTATAGATCACTTTATATTATTGGTAATTGGATATTGTAATATAGTGTATTGTTAAAGGTTATAAGAACCTTAAAGAACCTTATGATTAGTATATAAAAGGTATAAAATGGGTATTCCCTTGGTTTTTATTTGGTAACAAAGGGATTAATGAATTAACTAATGAAATGGTGAATGAATTGGTTATGGTGATAAGGTAGAGTTAATAGTATGGCTCTGATGACCCATTAGGATGTCTTGTTCATTTATACTTCTAGGATTAGGATTAATTTTCACAATTGGATGCCTATTACATTTATAATCCTTGCATCTGAAGACTCATTATGATTCCTTGGACATTTCTACTCCATGGATCTGGTTCACTTAACCTATAAGGATTATTTGAACATTTCAACTCATTGGATCAATTTTACTTAGATCATTTGGATGACTTAGACAATTCTACTCATTGGATCTAGTAATTAATTTTATTTTAATTCATTAGAAATTTATATTCCAAGGATTTGGCTAACTTGGATGCTGTAAACATTTCTATTCCTTGTATACTTTCCCATGTCGGTCTAATACATGGTTACACAATATAGGTCATTAGTGATTCTTAACTTGACTTATGGTTATCCCTTTTTATATAGTTTCTTGATCATAGTGTTCCTTTATAGATAGGACAACATCAATTATACTTTTATTGCTTAATTCCTATTATACATGAACACTACTTCATCATATATGCACATAATATAAATGTTATAGACATCATTGGTGGTGGCTTGCTAAGTGTTACCTGATACACTTTTTGGGCCATTATTTGGTACCTGGATAGACTACATGGATGTTATTAGGGAAAGAGTAAAACCCCTATTATTGATACTTTATTGATTATGTCATAGAAGACAGAGATCACAAGACTGGGCTCTGGCTCATGATGGTAGCAGGAGATAGTTTCTTTTCATTATTTTTTACATTTGATACATGTATTATACTAGATTTTGGTTATAATGTATTGACTATCTTTTTTATAGCACCATGACATACACATTATTTTATATATTTTTCTTCCATTGGATTTCATTATTATTTCTGTTGTCTGGATGACTTGTCTTATGTTATTTATTGAAATTATTATTCCTCTTTATATTCATTAATGATATTATTGTGTTACTCTGATTATGAGGGTATAGTATCCCCACCATCCCATAACATACCCTCACTATTAGTTGATAGAATCTATTGCATGGGGAGGCATGCTTGATTTTATTTGACCACCGGCTCGGGGCACCATTCATTTCCACTCAGGTTGGGATGTTATAAATTTGTATCAAAGGAGTCTTTTCCTTTATTTTGACTTGATATATATGATCATTAGGGAGGAGACTATGTGATAGTTGGGGTTTGGTAATGAGTTATACCTGGGAGTAGCTAACCCACATATAGGGAAACTACAAATTAATTGGGATGGGATCTGATGTTCTTGTTTATGACTGTTATAGTTGATTTGATTTCACCATTGGGTGACACACATATTATGTGATATTATCATTATTAATATGTTTGTTTCATTTTTTCCTTGGCCTATTATAGAAAGGAATCATTGATCATGCATCATTATAGGCATGTAGATAATTCACATTCCATGTATATGTCATGTCATCTAGGATGCATTGTTCTCCTTCATGACAATATTATATGTTCTTTTTGAAATACAATTGTTATTTTACTAGATTATTATAGGGATCAAGGAAACATAATGTTTTACTTAATGTGAATAAATCAACCTAATAGTTTTCTTCATAGATTCATGAAGACACCTTATGTAGGCATTTATGGCAAGTTAAGTCAGGGACCATTTCTCTCAAGGGAAAGATTGTGATATGGCTGGGATTAAATGGATTTCATAGTTAAATTTATAATGTGTATGTCACTTTATAAATTAGAAATGGTATTATATATAATTCAACCATTTAAGAATATTAGTATATAAATAAATGAGAAATTAACGGATGTAAATTATGAAATAAAAAGGTTTTCATTGAATGGTTCTTCCAATTGAAACTTAAATGTTGTTTTCCTTGATAAATTAAAATTAAACCACTTTATACTAAAAACTGTAGCTTATAGAAGAAAACTCGAAAATAAACTCAGATTGATAGTGGGAATTAGGCAGTATCTCTTTCATTATTTTGATTTGTATGTCACCCAGACCAGGATTTAAGAGAAGGCAGAGGGGTGTGACCCATTTATAGGAAGGCCTGTACCTGTCATATTTGTATATAATTTATCCTATCAATACCAAATATTATATAAGGTGTGTTCTTGGATTTCATAGATACAAGCAACCACAACTTCCTCTAGTTCTTAACCAGGATGGAGGAAAAGACCATGCTCAAGAGGTGGTGGGCCCCGGTCCACCGGTTGACATATGAGTTTTAGAAGTATTATCTTCCCATGGTTTAAGGGGATAGAGGACCTAAGGCTACAAATTCATTTCTAGAGGACATACTATCAATTTTTGAGCATCTTGAGATACCTCCCGAGAGGAGAGTGAAGCTCACTTCATATATGTCATGAGATTCTATCAAGTGAAGGTTGGATGTTATTACTTATGTAACAACCAGAGATTTTATTAGAATTATTCTTTTCAATTTCATTTATGTCTTCTTTTGTACACTACACCAAGATTATCTTGCATTACACACAACACTGTATTAGCTTGCAGTATACGCAACACTATTCTTGGCTTGTGTTACACACAATTTCAAGTTAATTTTGTAGAAATTATTCTACGCAACATTAAGTATAGATTTTGTTTAATGTATAAATGAAATATGGTTGTATATTGTTATACGTAACAACAAAGGAATCTTGCACTACATTTCACCCTAACTTGGCTTGCATTACACGCAATCACGACCTTCCTCGATAGTGTGTGTAGTACGCAATACCGGGTTTCACTAAACAACGATATATTGTTATAATATTATTATGGACTAGCCGTTATGAATAGTATTAACTAAATTTTAAATTTTATAACATTATTATTCATCTTACATATTTTCTAGAACATGGTATGAGAACAAAATAAAATTTTCAGGTAAAATAAGTATTTTTCAAAAAAATGCAGTTTTGCTACCTTTTGATGGCGCACCCACTTTAAATCTAGTTTTTGACATGTTTATAGGTACAATATGACAAAATAAAATTCTTCCTTGGAATCAGGATATAAAAATTTAATTTGGATAAAATTTTCATATTATTCTGATAACTTTCATATTTTGATGAATAATAAAAAACACGCTATATTTTAATTAAAAACAACTTTTTTCATCGTAATAATTTATATGGTAATATTATCTTTTTAATTGGTTTTAAAGTGTAAGTAGAATATATTTTTACCATTTAATCCAATGTTTGTCATTGGAATTAATTTCACTTTGAATTTGGACATAAACAAGTGTCGATCTTTTGATAGTTATTGTTTCTTAAAAACACGCTATTTGTTTTGATAATGGGAATTAATTTTAAAATTAATTAATGCCACTTCTATGTTTTGAATTTGGAAAAATAGACTTCATTTTTGGGTTCAGAATATCGAAATTAGCCTAGGGTGATGTTTTGGTATTTTTCTGAAAACATTCAATTTTTGATGAATAGTGAAAACACTAGGTTACTATTTAAAAACCGACTTTTTATTTAAATAATTATTTATTTTATTTAAATTTATTATAGGTCAAAATTGATACATAATACCTATATAAGTTCAATGTAATTAACTGGGGCCATTTTATAATAATTTTAGATATATAAAAATTTTATTGAACTTTTCACCGTCTTTTACCCACCTTCTAGGAGAATTTAGAAGTTCACATAAAACTTAATTTTACCGCTTCTGTGAGTGAAATTTCGAAAATACGAGAGATACGGTTAATATCAAGGACTAAAATGTAGTTCAATGAGATGAAAATAATTTTTGGTGAATAGTAACTTTTTTACTTTTATTTACCACGGTTAAAAGTAAATAGGGTAATTAAGGGTAAAAATGATATTATTATTACCCTAAAACATGTCCTAATTCTACTGGATAAGTGTAATTCAACCAAAAACAACCTTAGGAATAAAATATGACCATTTAGGTCCACTTGGATTAGATTAGGGAATTTATTATTAATTTATTTAAAGAAGGGTTAAAATAGTTAAAATCAATGTTTAATAACTAAATCATTTTTAATATAGGGGTATACACAAGATAAATTCGACTATAAATATTCATTAGAAAACTAAAAATATTTCCTACCTAATGGTATTTTATTTATAATTTTTAAACATTAAATAATTTATGTTATTTGTGACACAATGGTGATGCAATAATTACCTAAATAATGAAATATTAAACTAATTGATCTTTTAAATACCCAAATAAATGTTATATGAGACTTTTTATGAGTTAAACTAATTTTATAGTTTACTATGACATGTTAGTATTGAATTAATTAACTTTTTTCGAACTAATCATGCTGTTATGAGTTTCAAAAAAATCCATTACCAAATAGTATCAAAATTGACATAAAATAGTTTTTAAAACAAATATTATATTATTAATTGTTATTATATTCATAAAAATATAATGTTCAACCAAAATACTTATATCATGATAGGTGTATCATTTACAGACCACTTGGGGGTCTCATGGATGTATATGGTAAGTTTATTAACTATATAATATAAAAATACAAAGTGACATGGTAAATGTCAATCTAATTAAATAAGAGTTAAAACTAAAAGATAATGTTAATATAATGACCAAAACCTGTCTAAAATATATTGGTTGAGATGATTTCTACCCATCCCCACCTTAGATTCGAAATAAATCAATTTGGAACTATTAAAAACCGAATATGACTTTATTATAAAATAATATTTAAATTTTCCAAAGGTGTCCCTCTCCTCCCTTATAAAAAGGGCACCCCTTCCCTATTCTCTTCACACCCTTTTGAGTCTTGAAGCTCGGCCAACCCCTACCCATTTTTCATCCCCACTTCCCTCGAAACATTCTGGAGGTTCTGGTCTTCTCAAAAGACCAACTCTACTTCCTTAAGAGAAGGCTTAAAGGAGGTGCGTCGAAGAAGAGGTAATCTATTCTTCCGATTCTCTCAAGTTTCTTCCTTCTTTTACTTCTTATTCTTTAGTTGTATCATTATAAAGTAATAAAATCAGTATTAATTATATAATGATATGTCATTATAAATATGAAACAACCTTATTTGACCTTCTATCCATCCTACGAAAACTAAATCACTGCGCGTGCGTACGTACGGAATACCGTCTCCACGCCGTGGTGTAATCTGTTTTCGACCACTACCTTACTTGGATGGGTATAATGGTGTAAATAAATAACTATATATGATTATTGTAAAGTTATATTGATTCTTAAATATTATACATACACTTCAATACAATTCAGCGATCATGGGAATGATATCATCGCTCGTGTGTACGTACGGACTACCGTCTCCACGATGCGATGAGAATCATTCTCAATGTTAACCATTCCTGAATGATTATAAAGTATATATAATGAATAATAATGAAATATATTAAATAATAATGATACTTGATTTATGTATATATATATATATGTATGTCATCTTCTTAATTCCATTCAATTCGTTAAGGAAACAAAAACAACATTCATGCGTACGTACGACCTACCATCTCCATGAACGGTGTATTTCATTCAATTTATAAATCTATCATATATATATGTATATGATGAATATATATTATATATAAATCATGTTTTACATTCTGGAATTATGTAAATCAGTATATAAGTAACAATATCAAGAACAACAAGTCGAAACACGTACGATAAATGAAATGATTTTACCCAAAATGCTTCTTTAACATGGAATTTACAAAAGAACGGGTAATATAAAGTCATAAGTGAACCATATATGATATAATAACATTGAATATGATTCTGTAATAATTCAGTGACATTATTTAAATCATTATACAGGAGGTTCTGATACGTAAGAAGCATATCAGACCTAAGGTAAGGGATAACTATTCCAATCTCGTTCTTATTCGATATTGTTATTTGTAAGTATTTACTGGGGTTATTTTTATCATCCATTCCCATGTTTTATAAAAATGTTTTCAAGTATTTTTAATGTCCTTCCATTTTTGAAATTTACCACATTTTATGAAAGGAATCTCATTTTTTTTACCACATGGGGAACTTTTTGACTTTTTCGAAAAAAGTACAAGAAGAAT
Organism: Viscum album; assembly: GCA_963277665.1. NCBI lineage: Eukaryota > Viridiplantae > Streptophyta > Magnoliopsida > Santalales > Viscaceae > Viscum > Viscum album. The sequence goes on along the minus strand of OY728129.1, from coordinate 1,852,573,315 downwards.
GTTATTTTTAACTTATACGGTGTGAACGGATTTTTACGGTTTCATAATACCTCATTTTCATGAAGAATCCTCTACAAGATTGCATGATTATTTTAAACAAAACCCTTTCCTTTTAAAATTTAATGTCATTTTGTGAAAAGAAAATGATTTTGAAGAAGAAAGGATATTTTCCTCAAGAATTCATTTCAAGTGTTTTATCAAAACCATTTCCCATCTAAGATGACATTATTTCATATGTGTATGTTTCAAGTATAATGTCTCCATTATTTACATGGTTTTATTCTTCTTATGATGAAATTATATCCATTTTTTTATATGGATTATGTTATGATGTAATGATGTTTAAGAATCCCATTCTATTATATAGGTTATTCTATGACGTATGATTTATGATTTTGTGGCACACGAAAGAATGATTTCACTATGAGATGGGTGAGACCTATATCTCCCTCTAATGCATTGGGTAAAGATTTATATCTCATGAGATAGGAATGGTTTAAATGACAAGTATATCCGATTCAGTAATACAGGGCTGGAACGACAAGTAAACCCAGTTCAGTAAGGGAATTTGTCCACTAAGATGGTCTTGGCAGCAATGCCTTGGCTACTATGGAAATCATATCATGTGCTTAATGTTTTTCTACAATTACAAGTTTTATTCCCATGCTATTGTATCATGATTGATGTTCCTTTATGATATATTCCTTAAGTACTTTCAAGATTTATGTCTTTTCTCTAGATTTTGATTCTTAGATTTTATGTTCAAGTTTTTGCATTCAAATGTTTATGGATTGTTTTATGTTCTCTATGCTTACCCTTATTGAGCATTTGAGATCACCGTTTATATGTTTTATTTTCCCTATGATTTAAAGAAAGGTTTTAGGTAAGAAAACAAAGGGGAAAGATCTTTATGGGAGATGTTGAAGATCTTTCACCACGATTAGAAGATTATTTTTTCCAAGTTTCCAAAGACACTAAACTATTACGGTCCTTGTGTGTCTGTTTTTGTTATGTATTAAGTATTCCGTAGAAGAAATATAATGTCCATGTACGTCAGGATTTGGGCCTCTACAATTGGTATCAGAGGAAAGGTTTATTCAACCTTTGGAAACTAGGATGCGAAAACTTTAGTGAGATCCCTAGAGATATTTCTAAGTGATGTATAGGGATGTCCCTAAGGTTAAGAATAAGTATAGGTTATAGTCCTAGGATTACAGTAACAGTCATAGAATTAAACCTAATATGTTATATATTGAAGGTACTCCTCCTTTATTATGTTGTTTTCCCTAGCATGATTTTTGCCTCTCACACTATTCTTTTTGGGTTTTAGACAATGGATGGAACCTAAAGGAACCATGTGGATCAATGTAATGGACAATGCAATTATTTTACTCCTATGCAAACCAATGTTATGGGAGATGGAGTGAAAAATCTTATTGCTATACTTACGCAAGCTATGAATCATTCCGGACTTCCGAATGAGCAGAGAAGGGAACAATATTCTATTGAGTCCTTCATGAGGAAACATCCACCTTCTTTCAATGGGTCTTCTGATCCAGTTGTTTCTGAACAATGGATCAGTACCATTGAAAAGATATTTTCCATACTTTGCTGTTCAGAACATGATAAATTCATTCTAGCTGTTTACCGTTTAGAAGGTGAAACAGACCAGTGATGGACTCTAATTAAGAATACAAGACCCCAAGATGAAATTGAATCCATGGAATGGGACGAGTTCAAGAACATGTTTTTCAGTAAGTAATTCCCTCTTATTCTTCGAACAAATATGAGAAGGAGTTCCTTGAGCTTAATAAAAAGGATGATGAATCTGTTGGTATATATGAAGCAAATTTTACAAGGCTTTCAAGGTATGCATATGGCTTTATCATCCAACCTGAAGGTAAAGTTGAACGATTATTCAGTGGCATAAAACCAAGTATTCGAATGGCATTAGATATAAGAGACTTCAGTAGCTATGAAGAAATTGTGCATTGCGCTATCAAGGTAGAAATGGAAGTTGGTGTTACATATCCATCTCATGGTTTGGATAAGAAACGAAAGATGGAGTTCAAGGAGAAATTTCAGAACAATGGTGAAAAGAAGATGAATGTTTCTTTATGCTCAAAGTGTGGAAAGAAGCATGGTGGAGACTGTCTTAAAGGGACTAGAAAATGTTTTAATTTTGGAAAAGAAGGTCGTCGAGTAATTTTTTGTTGAATTAATGGGAAACATGTTGCTAATGATGTGAATATAGAAAAGACAACAGAGAACGCTCCACCAACACTTCAATGCTTCAAGTGCAAGGAAATGGGGCATTATGATAATAAATGCCCTAATCCATGGGTTAATGCTGATCAATGTGAGCAACCTCTTAAGGAAAAAGATAAAGGGAAGTCTCATGCGATCACTATTTGTGATGTTGAGTATGACAATGATGTTGTGCATTGATTAAGTGTTTACGTAATGGGATTTCAAAATAGTATCATGGAATCTCATTTATGGTATTGTGGAATTTTGGAATATCTATGTATTGGTTTTCAATAATTATATGGTACTGGTAACCATGAAAATGTGATTGAAATATTTTTGGAAAGCAGATGAAATGCACATAATGAAGGGATAAGGAGAAAATAATATGTATGATAGTAATCATGAGCTCATGACTAATATAAGGACAAAGTGATATCATGGTTTGAGTATGTAGAAATTTTCAGATTTTGGTATGTGGAAAGAGTTAACTTTTGACAGCATTCATGTTTTCACTAAGGTTCAATGGGTATTCATTTTTCAAGAGAATACATGATTAAGGTATTCAAATGATTGGAATGTGATCAACAAGATATATCGGGGATAAATGATGGTATTCACATGCTCAGTAGATGACATTTCTAGTAATTGTTTTCTTTACACTATAAGCTTGGACATAAGTATTTTGGATAAGCCTAAAGATTTGAAATGGATTATATTGGACATAAGTTAGTATTGTTTAAGGATTGAACTATTTTTGATATTATTGATGGAATGTCATAATGATGTAATTTTAGAAAAAGGACAACCTACAGGATGGGAGACAACCCATCGCGTCAGACAAGGCTGTGGGAATCGAACTCACAACTGATGTGAGACATGCCTTTATCGCCTACCACTGGCCTACAGGAAGTCCCTGGTTAGTAGAAACAAGTTTTATTTTATTAAGCGGTATGATAGATGAAGTATAAGTCCATTTTTGGAACCATATAAGAATAATATCACCATAGATGGACTTATGTATATAACTTTTGCTAACCTTATGTTTGAGACAGATGGAATGACATATCATTCTATCGCATGATCCTCTAACACTTCAAACAAGTTCAACTTTATTTCTTTATGAGATGAAGTGGAAATTGTTCAAGACATGAACAACAATGATATTGTACCAAAATCAAGTAAGAATTTCTTTTAATTCAAAAATTATTCAACATTAGGGAGATTATCTTGAAAGCCAAAAATTTTGTCCTAGTACTCTTATATCTGATGAATAAGATGGTACCTTAGATCATCACAAATATATGGATTTGTGATTGTTGTCTTTTTCATAGCCATGTTATCTACCACTCTCCATCAGAACATGATGGTTATATTTTTCTTCCATATCGATATTTTCACCTATGTTGTCCTATGTGGAAACCCAGTGCTGAGTTAATTTGGGTGACCATTATTATTCTAACTTCCCTTTTTAAAATGAAGGTTTAGTATTCCTTTTTACGATGTGGGTTTCTATGAATGAAACATTAAAGTAGTAAACCATTTATAACCCCGACGAATTTCGAGGGAGAAATTAATTTTAAGGGGGGTAGAATGTAACAACCCAAGATTTTATTAGAATTATTCTTTTTAATTTCATTGATGTCTTATGTTGTACGATCTACCAAGATTATCTTATGCTATACGCAACACCGTATTAGCTTGCAGTATACACAACACTATTCTTGGCTCGTGTTACACACAATTTCAAGTGCGTTTTGTAGGAATTATTCTACGCAACATTAAGTATAGATTTTGTTTAATGTATAAATGAAATATGGTTATATTTTTTTATACGCAACAACAAAGGAGTCTTTCACTACACGTCACCCTGACTTGTCTTGCATTACACGCAATCGCAACCTTCCTCGATAGCGTGTGTAGTACGCAATACCGGGTTTCACTAAACAACGATATATTGTTATAATTTTATTATGGACTAGCCGTTATGAATAATATTAACTAAATTTTAAATTTTATAGCATTATTATTCATCCTACATATTTTCTAGAACATGGTATGAGAACAAAATAATTTTTTCGGGTAAAATAAGTATTTTTCAAAAAAATGCAGTTTTGCCGCCTTTTGATGGTGCACCCACTTTAAATCTAGTTTTTGACAAGTTTATAAGTAAAATTTGACAAAACAAAATTATTCCTTGGTATCAGGATATAAAAATTTAATTTGGATAAATATTTCATATTATTCTGATAACTTTCATATTTTGATGAATAGTAAAAAACACGCTATATTTTAATTAAAAACAACTTTTTTCATCGTAATAATTTATATGGTTAGATTATCTTATTATTTGGTTTTAAAGTGTAATTAGAATATATTTTTACCATTTAATACAATGTTGGTCATTGGAACTAATTTCACTTTGAATTTGGACATAAACAAGTGTCGATCTTTTGATAGTTATTATTTCTTAAAAACACGCTATTTATTTTGTTAACGGGAATTAATTTTAAAATTAATTAATGCCAATTCTATGTTTTGAATTTGGAAAAATAGACTTCATTTTTGGATTCGGAATATCGAAATTAGCCTAGGTTGAATTTTTGGTATTTTTCTGAAAACTTTCAATTTTTGATGAATAGTGAAAACACTGGGTTACTATTTAAAAACCGACTTGTTATTTAAATAATTATTTATTTTATTTAAATTTATTTTAGATAAAAATTGATACATAATACCTATATAAGTTCAATTTAATTAATTGGAGTTATTTTATAATAATTTTAGATATATAAAAATTTTATTGAACTTTTCACTGTCTTTTACCCACCTCCTAGAAGAATTTGGAAGTTCACATAAAACATAATTTTACCGCTTCTGTGAGTGAAATTTAGAAAATCCGAGAGACACAGTTAATATCAAGGACTAAAATGTGGTTCAATGAGATGAAAATAATTTTTGGTGAATAGTAACTTTTTACTTTTATTTACCACAGTTAAAACTAAATAGGGTAATTAAGGATAAAAATGATATTATTATTACCCTAACACATGTACTAATTCTATTGGATAAGTGTAATTAGACGAAAAATAACCTTAGGAATAAAATATGACCATTTAGGTCCACCTGGATTAGATTAGGGCATTTATTATTAATTTATTTAAAGAAGGGTTAAAATATTTAAAATCAAATTTTAATAACTAAATCATTTTTAATATAGGGTTCTATATAAGATAAATTCGACTATAAATTTTCATTAGAAATATAACAAGATTTCCTACCTAATGGTATTTTATTTATAATTTTTAGACATTAAATAATCTAAGTTATTTATGACACAATGGTGATGCAGTAATTACCTAAATAATGAAATATTAAACTAATTGATGTTATAAATACCCAAATAAATGTAATTTGAGACTTTTTATGAATTCCACTAATTTTATAGTTTAATATGACATGTTAGTATTTAATTAATTAACTTTTTTCGAACTAATCATGCTGTTATGAGTTTTACAAAAAATCCATTACCCAATAGAGTCAAAATTGACATAAAATAGTTTTTAAAACAAATATTATATTATTAATTGTTATTATATTCCTAAAAATCTAAGGTTATTCCCAGATAATTATATAATGATAGGTTTATCATTAATAGACCACTCGGGGGTCGCTTGGATGTATATGGTATGTTTATTAACTATATAATATAAAAATACAAAGTGACATGGTAAATGTCAATCTAATTAACTAAGAGTTCAAACTAAAAGATAAGGTTAATATAATGACCCAAACCTGTCTAAAATATATTTATTGAGAGGATTTAGACCCATACCCACCTTAGATTCTAAATAAATCAATTTTGAGCTATTAAAAAAATCAAATATGACTTTATTATCAAATAATATTTTAAGTTTTCCAAAGGTTCCCCTCTCCTCCCTTATAAAAAGGGTACCCCTTCCCTCTTCTCTTCACACCCTTTTGAGCCTTGAAGCTCAGCCAAAACCTACCCATTTCTCTTCTAAAATTCCCTAGAAACATTTTTGAGGTTATGTGCTTCTCAAAAGACCAACTCTACTTCCTTAAGAGAAGGCTTAAAGGAGGTGCGTCGAAGAAGAGGTAATCTCTTCTTCTGATTCTCTCAAGTTTCTTCCTTCTTCTACTTCTTCTTCTTTAGTTGTATCATTATAAAGTAATAACATCAGTATTAATTATATACTTATATGTTATTATAAATATGAAACAACCTTATTTCACCTTCTATCCATCCTACGGAAAACAAAATCACCGCGCGTGCGTACGTACGGAATACCGTCTCCACACCGTGATGTAATCTGTTTTCGACCACCACCATACTTGGATGGGTATAACGGTGTAAATAAATAACTATATATGATTATTGTAAAGTGATATTGATTTTTAAATATTATAAATACACTTCAATACAATTCCCCGATCATGGGAATGATATCATCGCTCGTGCGTACGTACGGACTACCGTCTCCACGACGCGATGAGATTCATTCTCCATGTTAGCCATTCATGAATGATTATAAAGTATATATAATGAATAATAATGAAATATATGAAATAATAATGATACTGGATTTATGTATATATATATGTATGTCATCTACTTAATTCCATTCAATTCAATAAGGAAACGAAAACAATGTTCATGCATACGTACGTCCTACCGTCTCCATGAACGATGTATTTCATTCCATTTATCGATCTATCATATATATATATATATATGTATATGCTGAATATATATTATATATAAATCATGTTTTACATTCTGGAATTATGTAATTTAGTATATAAGTAATAATATCAAGAACAACAAGTCGAAACACATATGATAAATGAAACGATTTTACCCAAAATGCTGCTTTAACATGGAAGTTACAAAAGAAAGGGTAATATAAAGTCATAAGTGAACCATATATGATATCATAACAATGAATATGATTCTGTAATAATTCAATGAAATTATTTAAATCATTATACAGAAGGTTCGGATACGTACGAAGCATATCGAACCTAAGGTAAGGGATAACTATTCCAATCTCGTTCTTATCCGAGATTATAATTCATAAGTATTTACTGGGGTTATTGTTATCATCCATGCCCATATTTTATAATAATGTTTTCATGTATTTTTCAAGTCATTTTTACCCATTTTTTAAATTTACCACATTTTATGAAAGGAATCTTATTTTTTTTACAAGATAGAGAACTTTTTGACTTTTTTCGACAAAAGTACGAGAAGAATGTTATTTTTAAATTAGATGACGTGAACAGATTTTTACGGTTTCATAATGCCTCATTTTAATGAAGCTTCCTCTACAAGATTGCATGATTATTTTCAACAAAACCCTTTTCTTTTAAAATTTCATTGCATTTTGTGAAAAGAAAATGATTTTGAAGAAGAAAGGATATTTTCCTCAAGAATTAATTTCAAATGTTTTATCAAAACCATTTTCCATCTAAGATGACATTATTTTATATGTGTATGTTTCAAGTATAATTTCTCCATTATTTACATGGTTTTATTCTTCTTATGATGAAATGAAATCCATTTTTTTATATGGATTATGTTATGATGGCATGATGTTTAAGAATCCCATTCTATTACATGGGTTATGCTATGATGTATGATTTATGATTTTGTGGCACAAGAAAGAATGATTTAATTATGAGATGGGTGGGACCTATATCTTCCTCCAATGCGTTGGGTAAAGATTTATATCTCATGATATAGACATGGATGAAACAGAAAGTAAATCCAGTTCACTAATACAGGACTGGAACGGCAAGTAAACCCGGTTCAGTGAGGGACTTTGTCCACTAAGATGGTCTTGGCGGAAATTCCTTGGCTACTATGGAAATCATATCATGTGCTTAATGTTTTGACACAATTAAAAGTTTTATTCCCATACAATTTTATCATGATTTATTTTCCTTTATGATATCTGCCTTACGTACTTCCAAGATTTATGTCTTTGCTCAATATTTTGATGTTTAGATTTTATGTTCAAGTTTTTTCATTCAAATTTTTATAGATTGTTTTATGTTCTCTATGCTTACCCTTACTGAGCATTTGAGCTAACCATTTATATTTTTTCTTTTACCCAGGATTTAAAGAAAGGTTTTAGGTAATAAAACAAAAGGGGAAGATCTTTATGGGAGATGTTTAAGATCTTTCACCAGGATTATAAGATTATTTTTTCCATTTTTCCAAAGACACTAAACTATTACGGTCCTTGTGTGTCTATTTTTGTTATGTATTATGTATTCCACAAAAGAAATGTAATGTCCATGTACGTCAGGCTTTGGGCCTCTACAACATAGGTGGATCATCATTAATATATGAAGTGGAACGATTTATAGATGTAATTATAAGATTATATTTATCCAGATATGTTGAGGTTCGTTACAACTAGAGAGTTTATGCACTTGGAGTATGGAACAACTTCATTCATGGACTATTCTACCCATATTATGTAGCTCCAAAATTTTGTACCTATTATTTTATCTAATGGTTTACATAAATATTGGTGTTTTGAGGATGGTCTCAAGTATGAAATCATATCACATGTGAATGTATTTTAACTTCCTACCATAACTAAAATAGTAAATCAGGTGATTATTACTTAACATAATATGAGGAAAGCTTGAGCTACAAATTAGGAGCATTCAAATTATTGACCTAGTGGTGAAATCTTAGGTGGAAGGAAGTGGTTCTTTGACACCTCTCATGAGGGGAATTCCTGCTAGAGTATGAATACTTGTAGTTCTATTTTATATCACTGCTATGAGAGGTATGGACATATGAGGATCCAGTGTGATAGAAACTATATTAGTGTTGATTCTATGGTAATATGGGCCATCTACAACAGTTTTTTAATACCTTTCCTCTATCATCTAGTGAGAGAGGGTTTGCACCGACTTCATGTTCAGGAGAGGGTTTGATAGTTTCTCCTCAAGAAGGGAGCTACAGTATAGTTGTACTATTAAGATAAGGTGGTTTTTGTGGCTAGGGAATCTAAAGACCAATTTGTTTTGTAGAAACAAAGTTTCCTTTCTCAATGTAGTTAAGTTATTTCATAGGTCCATGGATTAGGCCAACTATATGCAGTGCAATCAATTCCTAAGGAGAAAATCTCTAGGAAATCCACAATTATAGGTTCTATTATGGTAACCTCTATGTTAGTATCTTCTTTTTTTGATATAGGATATTCTCATTCATTCATAATGAATCCTATTGTGTAGAGGATTTGGATCGATGTTCAATTTTCCTATAGAAAATGGACACTCGATACTCCATTGAGGATATGATTAGAGAGTGTATGCTAGTTTAGGGAGTTCCCTTTGAGATATGCAAGAATTTATTTATATGGTACCTCTTATTCCTCAAGATGACAGGGTTTCATATTATACTTGTCATGTAAAATTTGATTACCTATTATGATTTCATTGACTTGTATTTCTGAAGGGTGACTTTCACATTACCATAGGGTGAATCCTTTATTTATAAAGGTGAATGGAATGTCAAATAGAGTCGATATAGACTAGAGCATCATGGGATGGGTGAAATGACATACCAGATTTCTATTTTATATCTATAATATTGGGGAACATGTTAATAAGATTTACCTCTAGTTGTAGATCATTTCATGGGTGTTTTCACACATTATTTTTAAGGACTACCTCATAAGAGAGAAGTTGAGTTTTATATATAGATATTTCGTAGAGAATCACTGGTATCCATTCCTCCTTAAATAATGCACTACTGGAAAATGTACCTATCCCCACGGTTTTCACCAAAACCGTGGGGATAGACCCCCCCTATACCCACGGTTTTGGAAAACCGTGGGTATAGGTGAATTTTGATGACCTATACCCACGGTTTGCCAAAACCGTGGGTATAGGGGGATCTATCCCCACGGTTTTGGCAAACCGTGGGTATAGGTCATCAAAATTCACCTATACCCACGGTTTTCCAAAACCTTGGGTATAGGGGGGGGGTCTATCCCCACGGTTTTGGTGAAAACCGTGGGGATAGGTCTGGGATAAAATACCTATACCCACGGTTTTGAAAAACCGTGGGTATAGGTCATTTTTTTGTCCGCGGGAAATTTTTTTTTTCCGCGGGAAGGAATTTTTTTTTGGCGGGAACCCTATACCCACGGTTCTTCCCTCTATACCCACGGTTTTTATAACTATATTTAACTAAATAGATATATATATACATATATGTGAAGTTAGGGTAGTGGTTAGACGCGGTGTTTGCAGCGAAGAGGTTGCGGGATCGAAACTCGGCGCCTGCATTATTTTAGGACCTATACCCACGGTTTTGAAACCGTGGGTAAAAGCCATTGAAACCGTGGAAATTCTCTATGTTTCGGTGACACGGTGGCAGGACACCTATACCCACGGTTTTCCAAAACCGTGGGTATAGGCTGGGGACCTATACCGACGGCGTTCCAGCCCGCGGTTCCCAAAACCGTGGGTATAGGCTATACCCACGGTTTTGGAGGCTATACCCACGGTTTTGAACCGTGGGTATAGGCCGTTTTTCCAGTAGTGATGGATACTACTGAGTTTTAGGAGCTCAAGATGAAGCTATAGGACTTGGAATATGAGGTGTTTATACGAACCAATAATCATAGGTGGGGTTCTCTAGTACTTTTCGCTAATAAGGGAGGTGTAAGACTTGGTTTATGTGTGTATTATAAAAATAATAATTATTTGATAGCTAAGAACATGTATAATTTTCACTATATAGATGAACTATTTGATTTTCTCTAAGGAGATCATGTTTTCTAAAAAAATGATATCATATTGGATTATCATCAAGTGTGTGTTAAACCATCAGATGTACCACGTACAAAATTTCATATTAGATATGGATTATATGATATTTGTTCATGTTTCTTATTATCACGAACATGCCATCAATTTTCATGGAACTATTTAACCGGGTTTTCAATCCATAACTAGATTCATTTTTTTTGGTATTCATGGATGAAATATTTTTGTATTCTCACACATGAAATGACCATTCCTAACATCAAGGGAATATATTGGGTTAAAAAATAAAGCATAATTTATATAATAATATCATAAAGTTATACATTAAGATGGGTAATATTCAGTTCCTAGGATATATTATCTTAGAGATGGGTGTATCGGTTGACCTAGAGAAGGTGAGAAATATAGTTTCATAGGAGCATCCCAATATCTTCTCTGATATAAATTTTTTTTGGGGATGAATATTTATTAAAGTTACTTCGTACATGAATTCTCACACATTGAAGTACCTATTATGGAATATACTAATAATAGTGTGAAGTTATCAAGGTATCAAGCTTTCCAGATAGCCTCTCAAGAGCTAATGGAGAGACCGAATTTAGTGCTAATCCCAATTCTTCTAGAGTCATGCATACTCTATATAGTATATTGTGATGCATTGGGTATCATGCTAGAAGAATTTTTGATGTGGGAGGGTCAATTAATAGAGTAAAATTCCCATCTGTTGAATCCAAACTCGAGGAATTACTTGACACAATATCAAGAGGTAGTCATTGTTGTTCATTTCTTGCATTGTTGGTGGAATTATTTACTGGGATATAATTTTGTGGATTATACTAACCACAGAAGACTCAAGATCATATTTACATATAATTACATGAAACACATGCAAAAACACTGGGTTGAATACATATATTCCTTTTACTTTGATCTTTATTAGATGCTCGGAAATGGAAATGTATTTTCAATTCTCTTAGTAGGAGGACTCAAACATAGTTAGTTCAGAAGGCCAGCAAAAATTTGAAGCTTATGGTGTTGTTTTATGAGATGCACTTAGAGGGGTAGGATGGTCATGGGAAGACCTTTATCTCAACCTTGGTAGTGACTTCTAGAATTGTGATTTTCTTAAGGATGAGATAACAACCATATTATGAGGGCTTAGACCTATAAGAGAGCATGGTATGTGAGGACTCGCCACCTAGTTGGATAGTTGGTGATGATGAAATTATTTGGAGACATTGGTGTGTTAGGGTTCAATAAAACAGCCGATAGGAGTTGATGTAGTAATTTAATACCACTACATGGTTAGTTCATATCGATGTCACAAAGATGTACCAAGAAAAATGTCGCTAGTATTAGTTGCATGGAATGAACAAGGAGACAACCAACTTTATAAATCGGTGTTCCACTTGTCAGTAGGTAAAGGTGAAACATTATTGACCGGTATAACTTTTATAACCTTTATCCATTACCAAGTGTAAATGGGATAATTTCACCATGGATTTCATGATTGGTTTCCCTAGATCTTTTTAAGTAAATTATACAATTTAGGTAGTCGATTACTAGATGATAAAGTTCACCCAATCATTACCAATTCTAGAGATAATCTTAGTGGATAATCTAGAGAGGATATACGCTATGGAGATCGTATGACTTCATAAATCTCCATGTTATATCATTTATGAGAGGGATTATCATTTCATGTTGTAGATCTGGAAAAGGTTGCAGAAGCCCTTGGGTACATTGGTGCTTCTGAGAATGGTTTATAACCCTCAGACTAATGGTTAGATTGGCTATACTATTCATGTGTTAAATCACATTTTCCAGGCATGTTTCTTTGACAATGAGGGTTATTGGGAGAGTAATATACCCCTTGTTGAGTTATCTTGAAATAAAAAAAATTAAGGATACCATTAAGTGGGATACTTTTGATGCCTTGGTAGTCTATGTTGATCACCTCTATGATGGTTGGAGGCAAGGGGAATCACTGCTTAGACCATGTCTCATTAAGAAGACCACATTGCAGGCGTATCTTATCAGGAAGCACATGATGACTGATTATTCTAGGAAGAAGTCATATAAAAACCACCATCAACTTCACCTTGAGTTTGAGTTTGGGGATTGAGTTTTCAGGCACATTTCAACAAGGTTGGACCATCAATAGATTCAGAGAAGGGGTAAGTTGTCACCTTGATTCATTGAAACATTTAAGGATGATGATTTAATCATACTAATGGATTATTGGATACCAATTAGTAAAAGATAAAAGTTAATGAATGATATTTTTCACGTGTCTCTGTTAAATAAAAATTATCAAAACCCAACTCATGTTTTAAAGCCAGATGAGAATTAGTTAGATGTGGATGCTTCATTTGAGGAGTACCCAATGCGTATTGTTTATCACAACATAAAGGATATATAAGGTATGTCAGTTCCCTTAGTATGAGTGCTATGGAAGCACGAATGATTATAAGATAAGACTTAGGAGTGGGAAGCTAACATACATACTTAGTGGATAGATATTTTATCATATATTTCTTAACGAACCTCAAAAGGACAACTCATGAAGGATTTTATTTAATAAGGGAAGTTTGTAACAACACAAATTTTTATGAAGGAATGGATTTATTTTTCATAAATGTATTTTCTTTTTTGGACCTTATATGAATTAATAGTGATGTTATGGAGAAAAAGATGGTGTATGAGGCTTGTTCAGAGCCCAGAACCCTGACCGATGGAAGAAACAACAAGGCCTCATGTTTAGTAGAAATTGTTCAGCCCATTCCAAAAGGTTTGATGAAACCATGCAGGGTCATATAGTGCACTAATTCAGACCACACAATTTTATGAAACCCTGAAACTATGTTTCACACCTATGATATTCTTTTATAGAATTTTAAGCTAGGAAAAATACAGAATCGATTCACTATTTCTCTAACTCTATACTAAGAACTTGTGAGGGGGGTCTTGAGGCCAATGTTGGGAACAAAGTTAGCGAAATTTTTGTCCAACCATATGTCCAAACATTGTGACCTAATAAATTTGGTTAAAATGACCATTTTCCCTTATGAACCTTTTAACCCTCAATTACATTTCTTTCCTTCCCCATCAGACAATTTATCCACCCATTTGAGATAATACTAATTACTTGATCTAGTATTTTGAATATATCTCCATTGAACATATAATTCAACTTCTTGTTATCTCATCAGATTTCTACTAGTGAGTTATACATTCCTTACTCCCCATTAATTATTTGTCTTTATATTTATGACACTATTTTGGGGTGGGCTCTTATGCCCTATTTTAGGTCATTTTCCTATTAATCCATTTTGTTCTTATATGGACCAAATCATGTCCAAATACTAGATGATTATTCCTCCATGGGAATAAGGTATATAATATATAAATTTTCCCTCAAATTATTGTCATTAATACACTATTTCTATTGTGAGACACCCTAGACATTACATTGTTTGTTTATAAATTAATAAAACCTTTAGATAATAATTAAATTCAAGTGTAAGACATATTATGACAGCCTTATATAATTTTGGAAGATTTTTAATTCAAACTGAACCATCCATGGGGTGATTTCATTCTTTTGACATGAATATTCCACCCTTGGGGTGTGTTGAGTGTGCTTTATATTATTAGGAATTGAATATTGTAATATAGTGTATTTTTAATAGTTTTAAGCACTTTAAATAAAATCGTAATTTGTATATGAATGGTATGAAATTAGTAATACCTTGTATTGTATATGATTATGATGGGATTAATGAATATATTAATTAAATAGTTCATAAAAATGGTGAATGAATTAGTTATGAAGTCAAGGGAGGATTTTTAGTATGGAACTGATGACCCATTTTGATTCCTTAGGTATTTATACACCTTAGATTTTGTTTAATTATATCACTTTCATGACTTATAAATTTCTACTCCTTGGATCTAAGGACCCATTAGGACCCCTTAAAAATTTATACTCTTTTATCCAGTTTACTTAACCTACAAGGATGCCTTATAAATTTCTACTTCTTATATCCAATTTACATAGCTTGTTTGGATGACTTGGAAATTTATTCTCCTTGGATATGGGTTATTAGTTATTTAGATTACTTATATATTTCTACTATAAGGATCCTATTGACTTGGATGCCTTAGATATTCCAACTCCTAGGATCCTAGTTCATGTTAATCTGATACTTGATTACACGACATAAATCATTGATGATTCTTACTATACATTTTTACAGTTATCCATTTTTATATTTTTTCTTGATCACAGTGTTCCATGATAGATGGGACAAAATCAATTATAATTTTATTAATTTATTGTTGTTATACATGAAAATTTCTTCAGCTTATGTTCCCAGACCAGACATATTGTAGACACCGTTAGTGGTGGACTAGAGAGTGTTATCTCACAACATGTTTGAGCCACCATTTGGTACTCATAAATACTATGTGGATATAGGTAGGGACATAGTAAATCACTCACTTCGTGATTCTTGAATGATTATTTCATTGGAGTACTGGATCACGATACTGCGCTATGGATCATCTCAAATGCATTTTTTTGGTATTTTCAACTAAAAATTTTAAAGGTAAGTGTAAACCCAAACTATTACATCCAAATAAAACTATTAAAAAAAGGAAAAGGCACCAAAATCCAGACTTTTGGGAGCTATCCCTCCCCATCACTTAAATAGTTAAGTTAAGACTCCACCTTCACATGGAATTTTGGTAGATGTCCCATGCATGGTTATATGAGCCTGGTACTAATGTCTATTTCCATACCCTCTTATTCATCCAAATCTGGATGACTATGCACTGGTGAAAAATTCCTACTCTTAAACCACATCTAAGGAATATACTAGTAGTACGATTGGTGGCTTTCACATTCAAAAAACCAAACAAAAATAGATTCCAACAAACTGTCTCCAATCCAGTCAAAAGAAGCATAAAAAATTTAACTTGAATCAATGACTAACTCGACTACTCATGAAAATGCAGTTAACCAAGTCCACCAGTTCCATCATCCTAGACTGTCCATTCAGGAATAGGGGATGAGAATTAGATATATTTGGGCTAAGGTTTCATAATGGAGGATGCACCTCATTTCCAGAACCTAATCGATGAGTGGTAGAACCTCTACCCAAGTCGAGTGGAGCTTCAGGGGTTTGAATTCCTGCATTTTGTTCCCTTCAATGAGGAGGGAAATATAGGTTCCCTGCTTCATACCTAACCATTCCATACTAGGATTTGTAATAATGCTTGCATATTTTTCCCATCCATCAATAGTAGAGAGTAAATCCATTATCATAAACCACCAATTATTTACCCTTCCTCACATGATACCTATATCGATCATTCGCATTCAGAATCACAATGGAAGAAACCAGTAATGGGCACACCCGAACGGTACCCCCACTTGATAGATTCCCATCCCTGGGAGAACAATGAGAATGTGGGGGAAATGAACACCCTAGTATCCATTTTATTAGAATGAACTTTAGGTAAAGCAGACTTCGGTGGGGATCTTGGGGAGCTAGGGATCACCGAGACTAGGGCATGAAAGGAGGAGAGATTTAGCACCTTCATAGTTTATGGATATTGAACATTGTCATCATTAGTAGTGGGGAAAATATCCACCTAAACATCACAGACTGGGGGGGAACTTTGATGACAACCTCCACACAAATGAAATCTGAATATCAAATTCCCATGAAAGAAGCATTACGAACAATAACCTACAACCTCCTCAGAGATCATTCATTACAATAATCCTTCCTTTCCACCCACATTAATCCAAATGTGATGAGGAATAACCTTTGAAAATATATTTCAACATAAATATGTGCACACCATGGGTGAAACACTTGAGAGAGTGAATCATCAATGCATAGGAAACAACCAAGATGGTCACCAATCTACTTTAAGACATGAGGGATCTGAAAAAGAAGAGGAAGGATAGGAAGAAGAACCCAAATTTCTGAGCGTTGATAGTCACATCCCTTGTGGAAATCAAAAGACCACCATAAAAAAATGAATGGGCGGTTATCACACCTATGTGACTCACTCATCCAATCCTGGAAAAAATCCTCGAAATACCAGAGATTAACAATGAAATTATAGTGATAGATAACCCTAATAGCCATCTCTTTTGGAATCCCCCAAGTGAAATTCACATATATCGCAAAGAAACTCAATAGGGGACAATCCAGACCAAATATTGTATCCAAAGTATATGAATGGAACTAATCATCTTAATGGAATTCGAAGGTGACAAGGAGAACACAAGATACCCTTTGAGAGATTATGAAGTCTTTGGTGAGATCCTGATAGTCGACACATTAAATAGAAACAAGAATGGGGAGGAAGAAGGATATGAATCCCTTAGTAACTCCAAAACATTGAATAAGGGGGGAACCGTCGACCCTGTGTGCCCGACCTCTGATGGAGGACACGATGCCTCTACGAGCGGGGCTAGGGTTATCCTCGTTCCAAGGGGGATCCCACTCCCCATATATATCACTAGTCAATGGATCTTGATGATATCTAGAGGTTGTTTCTTTTTGGTATTTTTTTACCATTGATACATGTATTGAATTGAATTATTTTTTTCCATGTATTTCTTATCTTGTGTATAGATCCATGACATACACCTCATTTTGTATATTACACTACATTTATATTTGATTGTTATTACTGTTGTATGGATGATTTTTCTTCTATTTTGATTGATATCAATACTTTTATTTATATTAATTTATGATATAACTTTTTTACACTGATTATGAGGGTTTATTCACCCAATAATACTATCAAAGACCCTCACTATAAGCTAGAAGCCTCTAGAATATGAGGACGCACGTTTGAGACTATGTGACCACTGACTCGGGGAACTGTTTAATGGATATCGGATTAGGACCTTATAGTATGTTTTCAAGTTAAGGATGATAGAAAGAAGTACAAGGGGATATTACAACCATTACCCATAATATAATTGAAAATTTAAAATATCACCATGGATTTTGTTATCAGACTCTGCAAAATTTCAAAATTTTATAATTCAAAATGACCGATCCGGATCAATGTATCATTGTGGGGGAGGGGTGAATAAGTGATAATTTTTTCTTTTATGTTATATTTCTTTTGTAACAACCTTCACCTCTTGTAAAAGAATTATCACTTTTCTAAAAATACATCACTCACATATCCACAAGAACACAAGTATTTACATGGTTCACTACTCAATAAGAGTATTTAGTCCATGTCATGGTTTGTAAATAACCCAATACCATAGAATCCAATAGAAAAAACTTTTTTTGTAGATAAAACAAGTAGGATATACCCTTGTACTTGATTAACTCTATAATAAATAAAACAGTTCATGTGATTCTATTAGAATTAATGAAGTAAAACAATTTTATAAACTTTCACTGGTTAGTTCAAAACATGTTATTATGTTTTATTCTCAACATCCACTAATGCATTTCATCAAAATGAAATCCTTAACTTTCCTACCGACTAGTAGGTAAGAACTTCACTTTTGGACATCATACAAAAACTCATTCTAATGGATCAGTCGAATTCTTCAAATATTATTCTCTAGAAAATAGATATGAAATAATACTTTGTATGAAAATTTGAACCAATTGAAACTTTCCCCAGAAACCTACGTCTGATGACTCGGTCTGATCCGATAACTTCTTTCTTCTTTTTCTTATGTTTGTAAAACATACTTGGGGAAAATATATCAATAAAATTCTTATGTATTCCAAAACATTCTTCACACACACTCTCTCTCTTCACACATGAACAATATAAGGGTAAGAAAGTACAATGTACATCCTTCTATTTATGGGTGCACCAAATGTGGTATCGATGGAAATATGAATTCTTTCCCTCTCAAGAAAATTTATTGAAACCTAAATTCCACATTCATTTTGAATCCATATTTTTTTTAGTGCTTCTCAAATTTTCTATAATATTCTCAAAACTTCTTGAATCCTCTAAAAAAAGTTCAGTCCATGTAAAACATACTAGAACATCTTCAGTCTGATTCCATTTGATGTTATGATACTTCCTTCATTACATTGAAAACACATGGTCACTATAATTCTCATGAATCATTTGAAAAATAAAATATAATTGAATACATATCATTACAATGCCTCATACCAGCTAAAATCAAATAAAAAAACTTTGAAACCATTTTACCATAAACATCATTGCAACTTCTGTAGAATTTGAAATCCCCGATTCATGACCCTATAAAAACTCTTCAAATATAAAATTATTTTCTTTAAAAATTAAATAGTTACTCATTCAAATGATTCTATGTCTGATGAAGTCCATCATCAGATAAATTATCATTTTCATAGTATATATTATGAATTGGTCATGTCCTCCTTTCAAAGAATCAATGTCCGGAATTTTCTGTTGACTCTTGAACCACTTGGAAAAATAAATAAAAAATATTCTTTAATTATTGAACCACTAAACAAATCAGATTTCTTGTACTCTTAACCCAATCTAAGAACAACACAACCTAAATTCTCATTCTAGGGTCTTCGCATCACCACTTATCCGATGATTCTTGACCAACATGAAGATAAAAAACTAAACTTTTACATTATGAAAATGGTTGACTAAATTTTTGATCTTTATCTATTTTATTGATAACAACAATTAATAAACTCTTAAAAATTATTCCTATGAGGAATTAGTGGAACCCCATATCTTATGGACTAGTTCCAGTAGTAACTTCACACTTCTTAGCCTTCAGATGATTTCGGTGTTTGGTGATCCTCACACTGATGAACTGAGACCAGAGAACATCATACTTACTTATCTTCTCTTAATAACTTCAATGAGTATCATATAGTTTTCATGCCATTCGGAAAATTAATATAAACATATAATCATTATACTTATATTTTAATGTTCTACTATATTCCATCCTTTCTACTTATTATGTCTATCAAACTAAACCTCCAACTGATTGGAACTGATTAAAAAAACTTGAAAAACATTCCTACCATTATTTTAGAAATACTGGATAACATGTTTTTATTAAATCATGATATTAAGAACATAAAAAAACTAAAAATAATCATTAGATTTTGAATTGATGTATTCAGACTCTGATACAACTTTTTATACTGATTGGATCATTCATTCTAGACCCAATTTGATTCCAAAACCCAAATTCTCTAACAAACCTTATTCATAATAGAATGTAGAAACTGATGGAATTTATTATAATTTTTTTTCTAATTCAATGAGTATGGTACCTCCTATGTCTAATCATAAAAACTTATAAACATATAATGTTAATTTATTTTTTTACTGAAAAAAAACAAATCATTCTTCCTCCAGGATCCGAAAACACTTTCCAACCAACTTGGTCTCAACAATATCCCCCTTTGTAATTTATTTTCAACCAAGGTTCATAAATCACTAAATTTTGTAACCTCATGATATAGATAATCTATCACCAATTATAAGCCTATGTGATCTAACTCATCATTGGAAACAATAATCCTTGAAAACAAAACCATGTTGTCCCAAATTGGTGACTTACTAAACTCCTTGAACTTTGATAACTTCTTTTACATTCACCTTTCATGACTTATTTCACTTTATTTTAAATACATATTTCCTACGAACACTTACAAAAACTGTTAGAATATCTTACACACTTATATTATATGCTCACAACTTACCCACAACTCCCTCTACATATAGGCTTCCCTAAAAGGTTTAGTACATATAAATTGATAAATGTATAAAAATTCTCCCCCTTTTAAATTAATATCAAAATACATCATGAGATAGGGAATAAAAGCACATATCTCAACCTTGGATAGAATGATGTTGGACTCCCATGTTCAACATTATTTTTAAAAATACCTCCTTTGGTAAAGATTTTTTGAAATTGTTAGTAACCTGTTCCAATATAGGAATATAATCCACCTTGATTTCATTATTCTTCACATGAAATTAGATGAAGTGATATTTTATATCAGTATGTTTTGATCTAGAATGTTTCACTAGATTTATTGAAAGATGTATTGAATTCTGATTATCACAACCAATATAATAGGTAACTTCACTTCAATAAGTTTGTTTTCAAACCGAGTCTTCATCCACATGAGTTGTGCTGCAACTTGAGTAGAAGAAACATTCTAATATTCATCCATTATAATACTCATTGATTTTTTTTATATAATTCTAAATTACATAACTTTCTCTCAAAATGAATACTCCACCAGATGTGGATCTTCTATCATCAACACTTCCTTCACAATCAACATATGTATATCCAAACCAATAAATTATTTCTGAGCTATCATACATGATTAATTTTTTTAATACTTTCATATATTTAATAATTATTTCCACATCCAATATATTTTATTCTTTGGCATCACTATGGAATCTTGAACATAAGGTAACATTGATCGCACCATGATTAACTATTTCATTTTCATCCATACATAACTATTGTAGTGTAGTTTTTTTATTGAAAATTATAAAATAATAACCAATTTAAATTCATGTTTTATTAAATTATTTTGTTATTATCACTATTAAAAATGTAAAAATTACTTGTTTTGATAATTTCATTGAAGGTGGAGGTGATTTGGATGGCCCATGATGAAGTTCATGAAAAATGATCCAAACTGCGCAGGATCCAAGCACAACAGTGGACTCAACTGCACACTTATACTAAACTGTGGATCTGAATGGGATGATATTTTGTGGGGTGCTCCTAATTTCAATGGGATAATTTTCATATGAAGATACAAAATACTCATTTGGCCATCTAGTGTCCCATACATACTAGTCTATCCAAGCCACTGAATCTGCACAAAGTCAAAAGTGGTGTGATGTGTTCTGTCAATATATCCTATTGTAAGTGTATATATTGTTCCAAAATTTTGTTGGAGATGCTAATTAGGTAGGGATACAACTTTTTATTTTTTAATAGGGATATAAGACTCTTTTTTTTATAAAAAACAATGATCCAAGTGGTTATAAACAAAATGTGTTCCCAAAACCACCTTCCACATTTTTGATAAAATTATACCTCAAGAACCACATTTGTAAATTCAAAGAAGAAGAAAATATTTTACATTTTTCAGTCCAAGATGAGTCTCATCCTCATTATAGATCACCCTATCCTTATAGTGGGATCAATAATAAAGATGTATTCCCACCCGTGCTTCCTCCTCCCCTCGATGTCGGGCTAAACGGTGGGTGATCATTTCAAGAGAGCTACGCATACTTGTGAGGAAGTTTAGAAATTTTTTATTCTACTGGGTTTGTGTAATTTTTGTGTTAAATATTCCACTTATGTTTAATTTTTATGTAATTCTCCTCTAAATATATTTATTTTTTTAATTAAGTAAAACACTTTTTATTTCAACACCGATTGGGTTGAGATTTTAAGTTGGAATCTTGGGTTATTTCGACTACACATGACAAGAATCCTATTCCTATCACATATACATAATATTTAAGTATTAGTTTTTATCCCTTTACCTATTTTTTGGAACCAAACCTTGACAACATGATTGTTGTGTCGGGGGGTGATTCTTTGAGAATCATTTTAAGAAGCAAGAGGGAAGTCGAGATCTTGACAAACATCAACCAAATGATTACATTAAACAATATAAAATGTTCATAACAATGAACTATAAAAGATGTTTAGTTAATTTGAAATGATCTCATTCTATCATAATTATAAAACAACACATTTATTTGTCAACTATTAAACTCTCTAAATCAAGTCATTTTCTTAAAACTGTTTTCAAAACGACCATCCTCTTTTGTTCATTTTTGTAAAAATTCACACTATAAACCACCAATTGTCCTTGAGAGATGACCTAGGGTATTTCCTATAATATAAATTAACTTTAAAAGAATAATAAATTTGAAGTTTCATGATAATATTTTCAAATTTTGGAACCTTTTTCAGGTATGGCTTTGGTTTTTGTTGTTTTTTATAAATGTATTGTGTATTTTGTAAGTATTTGTTCACACATTTTCATCATTAATTTTTTGAAAGTTGATTAATAAAATAATCCTTTTTAGTAATTTTTCATGACGTGATCTTCATCATAGGATGAACATCTATACGAACACAAACTAGAGAGGAGCATATGTCAGTGACTCTAAGATGCCCAAGAGAACCCTTTAAAGGAGGACACACAAAACATAGACACACTTCTTGATAATTCCTCTTATTCTTATGGAACCAACATCAAAACTGAAATATAATTTCATAACATGGTGGAAAATAATAGAAAACTAAAAGAAATAACCTCGCCTGATGTTGATATCCGACCAACTTTCATTCAAATACAAGGTGATGCCCCCAATTTCGAACTAAAATCTAGTTTAATTCACTTATTACCAAGATTACATGGACTCACAGGAGAAGATACTGATAAGAACTTAATAGATTTTCATTCTCTGTGTTCTAAATTTAAACCTTAAAATGTTAATGAAGAAAAATTAAAGCATAGGTCATTTCCTTTTCCATTGGAAGACACTAAAAAGACAGGCATTACTATGTTAATTCACCAATTAGAGGCTGGGTGGACATAAAACATCTTTTTCTTGAAAAATTTTTCTGAACCTCTTGAACTAAAACTCTAAGGAAATATATCTATGGTATAAGGAAATATAAATGGGAAACCGTACATGAATATTGAGAATTCTTTATAAGGTTTTGTTCATATTTCCCACACCACTAAATAGGTGATCAACTTTTAATTCAGTATTTTTATGAACGTTTAATTCATATAGATCTAAATATGATTGATACTTCTATAGGTGGTGCACTTGTTGATAAGACTCCAACTAATGCAAGAACCCTAATTGAGAACATGACATATAACACTCATGAATTTGGTTCACGATCTACTGTACCTATTCTAGGTTTCCATGAGGTGAAAAGTAATGAATTTCTGAATAAGGTGGAAAAAAAGTTTGAAGTGGTAAATACCCTTATTTAATAAAATTATCCTTCCTAATGGAAATACCAATATCTTCCTCCCATCCACTGTGGAATATATTCATCAGACACCCATTATTATAACCAATTCCCCCAACTAAGATAAACTTCTGATAGTTATGAGGTAATGTTTCCAGACATCCCCTATAACTAACCATTTAGAAAAGAATCTTACTATCCTTCCAACCCTGGGTTAAAAGACAACCAAGATTATAGGAAAGGGGGTATTCAAACCAACCAAAACAATAATGTAACCAACTGGGGTAGAGTAGTCATCCACCACCACCATTTAGAGATACCCAACCACTATAAAGGAATTTCCAAAAACCCCCTCCAAAAGTCGATCATATCATAGAATACATGATGAAACAAATGGATTCCAAAAATATCCAATTCCAATAAACCACCCGAGTATCCATACAAGACCTAAAAACGCAATTAGGTCAACTTGAAAACTCTGTGGGGGAAATTCAAAGTCACAGGTTAGGTAAACTACCCTCTCAACTAGTAGTTAAACCTAGGGATAAGGGAAATGTTAGTTCCATCACCCTTAGGAGTGTGAAATAAAGTAAAACCCAAATAAACCCTCTATTAGAGTCATACTCTCCTGAGGAAACCACTATCCAAACTGCTGAAAAGGGTACAGGGGAAGAAAATCCTTGTCCTAATAGAATCCCTTCTAAAGGAAAGAGTGTCTGTTGATAAGTCACATATCCCAAACATTCCTATTCCATTTCCCCATAGGTCCTCCCAACCAATTAAACAGAAGTATACTTAACATGATAAGGAAGCATTGGAAACTTTCAAAAAACTGAAAGTTAACATCCCTTTGATTGATGCCATGAAAAAAATTCCAATATATGCCATGTTTCTGAAGGAGGTATGTACACACAAAAGGCGACTTTGAGGTGATGAGATGGTGATCTTGGGGAAAAATATCTCAACAATGATAGATCCTTCAATTCTCACCAAAAGAAATGATCTTGGAATATTCTTGATTCCATACACTATAGGGGAGTATTCATTTTCAATGCTATGCTTAATTTGGGTGCCTATTTAAATTTGATTCCTTACACCATTTACTCTACATTATAGGTCAAAGAACTAAATCCAATAAGAATTGTTGTTTAAATCATAAAGCTAAGTACATCACAGCCCACTGGTATGTTGGATAATGTTCTTGTTAGGGAAAATATTTAATTTTTCATACTAATTTTTATGTTCCTAAATTGAAGATGATAGGATGAATGGACATGCCCCTATTATATTGGGGAGATATTTCTTGAAAACTACAAAAACCATAATTAATTTACATAATGGTACATTATCTATGGAGTTTGGTGGTGACATTATCCACTTCAGCATCCATGATGCCTCGAAGCACCCCTCAGAAGAACATTAATCTCTCTCTGTTAATTCAACTAATGTACTCCCTTCCCCTAAAAAAACATCTTTTCATTCCCTTGATCACATTTCTAAGTTTTATTCCTCAATTGAAATTCTAGGAAATGAATCATGCATTAATTTTCATAGTGGTCTACAAAAATGTCATGCATGTTTGTTAATTGATAATTTCTTGTACATTGAGGATCACATGACTATTGATGATACCACTAAGCTTGTAAAAGATCATTCATCATATAAGGATGATACCATTGAGTATTTAGATGAGCTTAGTGACCTTTAACTTTCACACACACTCCCATAAATCCAAAATATCTTTGTATTGGAACTAAAACAACTGCCTCGAGATTTAAAATAATACTATTCTGAGATTAGAAACAAGTTTTCTATCATCATTGCTAGTTCACTCCCTCTTGATTATGAATTTCGATGACTTGAAATTTTGAGGGAGTATAAAAAAGTTTTGGGATGGAAACTTGTAGACATTAAAAGTATTAGGCTATCAATTTTCACACATCATATATTGTTAAATTTTGAGGCTAAAACATTGAGGCATTCACAATGTCAACTAAACCCAAACCTCCTAGATGTTGTTAAAAAGGAGGTAGCAAAATTATTGGCTACAAAAATTATTTACTCCATCTATGATAGTGAATGGGTCAGTCTAGTAAAAGTGGTTATTAAAAAATTGGTCTTATAGTAATAAAAAAATTAAAATAATGAATTGGTTCCAACTCATGGCCAATTAAACCAACACACCACAAAGGACCATTTCCCATTGTCATTCATTGACCAAATTCTATAGAGGCAAGAAAAGAGGTCCCATTATTTTTTCCTTAAAAGGGGTATTTTGGATACTTTCAGATCTGTATTTCCCTCTATGATCAGGAAAATATAACCTTTACTTTCCCCTTTGGCACATTAGCATATAAGAGGATTACATTTGGTATGTTCAATGCTCTGAGTACTTTCCAGTGATGCATGGTTAGTATTTTTTCATATTACCTGAAGAATTTAATGGAAGTATTTATGGATGATTTAACTATATATGCTTAATATTTTCATTAATGTATGAGTATTATTGTTTTATCCCTATGTCACTATATTGAAAAGAATCTCATATTAAATTATAAGAAATTCCATTTCAAGATGCGACAAGGTACAGTTTTGGGACATGTATTTTATAGGGAGGGTATCCATATAGATAAATAAAAAGTGAATGTCATTTCTTCCCTACCATTCCCTGAAAATGTAGGGGATTTTTAGAATTTCATAAGTCATGTTGGATTTTACCATCGTTTCATTTGTGAATTTAGTAAAATTACACTCCCCCTCTCCTGATTTCTCCATAAAAGAAAGTAATTTTTTTAGATAAAGAATGAGAGGAATCATTTAATAAGTTAAAATGGAGTCTCACATCACCCCTGGTAATCCAACCACCTCAATGGGATTTATAATTGAACTCATTTGTGACACCTCTAACTATGTAGTTGGGGAAGTCTTGTGACCAAGGGTCGATCAATCTCTACATGTCATTGCCTATGCCTCACGTACATTGGACCCTTCCCAAGAAAGATACACCAAATTTGAAAAATAATTTCTTTCCATTATATTTTCCTTGGATAAATTCAAGTTGTATCTTTTAGGATAAAAATTCATTGTGTTCTCAGACCATGGAATGCTTCAGTATCTATTTAATAAACCATAAGCCAAAACACGTCTCATTTGATGGATGCTCCTCCTTTAGAAATTCAATTTAGAAATTAGAGTTTAAAAAGGAGTATAGAATGTGGTGGATGACCATATCAATAGGATACACACATCCTTGTATGTTGAATTGTCCCCTTGTATTCCCATAAATGGCATGTTTCCAAAAGAGTAATTATACTGAGTGAAAGATGTTATCCCTTGGTATGCTGAAATTGTAAATTATTTGGTAGTATCATGTATTCCAGCTGATTTAAATAAAAACAAGGTCGGCCATGTAAAACATGATTCCTATTGGTACATTTGGGATGACCCCTACCTTTAGAACACATATAGTTATCAATTCCTCAGGC
Source organism: Viscum album (assembly GCA_963277665.1). Lineage (NCBI taxonomy): Eukaryota > Viridiplantae > Streptophyta > Magnoliopsida > Santalales > Viscaceae > Viscum > Viscum album. The sequence continues at coordinate 1,852,545,748 of OY728129.1, read as the reverse complement.
ATTGTCTCCCCGATAACTATTTTCATTATATACTTAGTTTCTATAACAATATTGCTTGTAGGGGCCATTTTGGTCCCTAACGGACTGAACACAAGGCCCTTAATTCTAGTCTCTTATATTTAACACTTTCTTGGGATACCCTGGATTTCTATAAATAATTTTCCTGATATCAAATAATAGGGAATGTATCTAAAAGGAATGAAATTCCTTAGAAACACTTTCTTTTCCATGAATTTATTGATGTTTGTGGCATTGAATTTATGGGACCATTCCCCAATTTATTTGGGAATATTTACATTATTTGGGAAGTGGATTATGTTTCAAAATGGGTTGAGGAAAAACATACAAGGAATGATGATTCTAAGGAAGTTGTGGAATTTTTGAGAACCTAAATATTCTATTGGTTTGGATTACCTAGTTTCATCATCAGTGACTGGGGTTCTCATTTCTATAACTGAACAATGAATTCTCTTTTGCGTCGGTATCAGGTTGGGCATAGAGTGTCTACTTCTTATCTCCCACAAACTAATGGTCAACCTGAGATGTCCAATAGAGAGGTTAAACTGAGTCTTGAAAAAATGGTTCAACCTAATAAAAAAGATTAGAATCCTATACTCAAGGATTCATTATGGGTCTATTGTACTTATTTCAAAACTCCAATTGGCATGTCACCATATCGTCTTTTATTTGGAATGATTTTTCACCTCCATGTTGATATTTAGCACCGAGCCTATTGGGCCATCAAACAGTACAATTCTAATATTTATGGTGTAGGTTCTCAAAGGTGGATGAAAATTTAGGATTTATAAGAAATTAGAAGATATTCATATGAAAACTCATGGATTTATAAGGAGTGAACTAGGGCTTCCCATGATTGTCTCATCCTTCATCGTCAGTTCCAAATTTGGCATAGGGTAATTCTCTACAATGCAAGGATAAAGTTGCATCTAGGTAAGCTTCATTACCATTGGCTAGTCCCATACACTATTACTAATTATTATCCATTTGGAATTGTTCAGGTACAAAATGAAGAAATGAATAAAACCTTCACTGTCAACGAGTAGTGGGTTAAGCACTTCCAAGAAGCCATTCCAGAGTCCCCAATGGAGGAGCTCCAGGTTCAAGAAGAAATCTATGAATGAAAACCACCAGGTTTTATCCTTACTTTCTAATTTATATTTTATTATAGTGAGGATACTATACACTCTAGGTGTTGGTGGATGGTATATTTCTGTGTTATTTTGAAATTTTCATCATCTTTCTTCTTTTTCCCTTTTTAGCTTGCTGGATTTTATTTTCACTTTCTCCCCCTCCCCCCTCAATTTTGTGCTGGAATGTTAATTTATTATGCCCACTTTATCATGGAGAATTATTCCCACTTAATTATAGAAGTTATTGAAAATTAATGAGTAATTTATCTATTTCATGTAGTTTTAACATTCAAAACAAATCTGATGAAATGTTCATTTCAGCAAGAATTCAATATTGTGGTGTAAATTTATTTTTAAATTTGGTTCTTTTTCAATGATATAAATGGTTGTATCATTTTAAAACATTTGAGAAAAATGGTACCCTTTGAGTGAGTTATTTAAGGGAAAATCATGTCACTTAATTTCTCCACACAATATTTCATCCAACATTAAAGTATTAAAATATATTACTAAATATAAGGTAAATATAAGTTAGGTTGAATTTTCTACAATTTCTAAAATTATTTTTCTATTTATTCGTTCTTTATTATATCTATTTCATTACTATACCATATTAGACAATGCATGTGTACCTATTATCCAACTATTGTACACCCTCAAAAAAGGGTTTTATATTGGGTAAGAAAAAACCACCTTTCTATAAATTTCTATCTTTTTATAACTATTAAATTAGTGTCATTAGGTGATTAAACAAGGGCTGAGAGAAGAGTGTGAGATTTATTCCAAGTGCAAATTTTGAAGAAAAAAATAATAAATTAGGGGAGTGATGAAATGTACAACATATGGGGATATTGAGGTTGGGATTTTATGCTTTGACTTCTGGGAATGCTTAAGTTATTGGGTATTGAAATTTTATTTCAAACGATTTAGGGCAGGTTCAGTGGAAAGGATCATGTATGTAGACAATTTTTAAAATAACTTATATTTACTCAGTAGAAAGTGGAAAGAATAACATGAAATAGTTTTCACACACACACATGGTGAATTAATTACATGATTAACTTTTAAATTATTTTCTTTAATTGGTATCATGCATCTCTTGGAATTTCATTCTGAAACAATTTTTGAGATGTCTTTTTCTATGATCACTTAGAATAACTCCTCAGTTTGATTTTTGATTTGATGACATTTCTATTAGGAATTAAATTTTAATTGAATGTCAAATATTTATGAAGTTGTAAATATCCATATACATAATTTTTTGAAATATGAATTTTCACAGGAGTGATAATGTTTAGGTGTGGGGGTGTGATCGCACCACGATTCACTATTTCATTTTCACTCTTACAACACTGTGGTAAACTAGTTTTGTATTGAAAATTATAAAAATAAGAACTAATTTTACTTCATGTTTTATTCAATTATTTTGTGTTTATCACTATTAAAATTGAAAATGTTACTTTTTTTTGATAATTTCATTGAAGGTGTTGGTGATTTGGAGGGCTCATGATGAAGTTCAAGAAAAATTGGCCAAACTGCGTAGGATCAAAGCACACGAGTGAACTCCACTACCCACTTCTAATAAAAAATTTATTCAAAAGGGCTAATATTTTTTGAATTTTTCTAAATTAAATGTTAAAAATTTCATATGAATAAACCCAAGCTTAATTCGATCATCTTGTGGCCAATCTGGACTAATCTGTCCAAACCACCAAATCTTCCCAAAGTCAAACGTTGTGTGTTGTGTTCTTTAAATATCTTATGCTGTAAATGTCTAAATATTGCCAAATATTTTATGGAGATATTCATGAGGTGGTTATATAACTTTTATTTTTTCTCCAATGGTACATAAGACTATCTGGACACTGAAAAAAATGGTCCAAGTTGTTTTACATCATTTTTGTGCCCAAACTACCATCCACTTTTCCAATAAAATGATACCATCGGAACCTCATTTGTAAGTTCGAAAAAAAGAAAATATCTACCATTTTGGAGTCCTAGATTAGTCCCCTATTAATCCTAGATGTTCTAGTGGCCCCTATCCTCATAGGGGAATCAATATTGAAGAAAGAGTTTCACCTGAGTTTCCTCCTCCTCTCAATGTCATGCTAAACGGTGGGCAATCTTTTCATGGGAGCTACACATACTTAGGAGGGAGTTATGGAACTTGTTCTTATATTGTTTTTGTGTATTTTTTTAAATATTTCAATTATGTTTAATTTTTATGTGATTATTCCTTTAATATATTTATTTTTCTATAATTAAATGAAACACTTATTATTTCAACTCTTATTGGGTTGAGATTTCAAGTGGTAATCTTGGGTTGTTTTGAATGGACAAGAGAAGAATCATCTTTCCCTCACACGTACATAATATTTATGTATTCTTTGGTATCCATTTGTCTATGTTTTGGAACCAAACCTTGATAAAACTATTTTTGTTTTTAGGGTTGATTCATTGAGCATCGTTTTAAGAGGTAAAAGGGAAGTCGAGATCATGAAAACCCTCAACCAAAGGATTACATTAAACCATATTAAATTTATAGAAAAATGAACTATACAAGATGTGTAGTGAAATTGAAATGATATCCTTATTTAAAAATTCTAAAACACCACTTTAATTGATTAACAATTAAACTCTTTAAAGGAACTCATTTTGTTAAAACCGTTTTCAAAACCAACCCCTTATTTTGTTCCTTTTCATTAAAAATTCACACTATAAACCACTAACACTCCTTAGGAGATGACATAGGATATGACCTATACTATATATAAACCTCCAAAACATAATTAGTTTTATGTTTCATTATAATGAGTTCAAACATCTTAAACAATGTCTGGTCTTGAGGCAGTCAGATATAAAAAACTTCAAATCAGCTTCGAAAAATCTTTTGAGTCATCTTCCTTAGCTTCTCCATATTTATTCAACTTGGTTCCCATTGAAATTATTTTGGATATAGTTTTATAATTTTCCATAAAAAACATATTAATAAGTTAATAAGAATATTTATCATGAGAATGAAAAATTAGTTTCTTCTTCTGTGATATTTTTAACCCAAGAACGTGTTTTATTTCCCTATGTAAGGAAATTTCAATCAACTTTTTCATTTATTCTGAAAATATTTCAAAAGTTATTTCATAATTCCTATAAAATATCATATCATCATTAAATAAAATAACAATGAGAGAAATATCCTAACTTTATTTGAGGTACAAATTTTTATGAACCATTCATTTCATAAAGTCTAAATTCCTCAAGTAGGTATTCAATTTGGAGTTCCAAGTCATTGAATCTTGCATTATCCTATACACAGATTTTTTTAAGTTGTACACATAAATTTATTCCTTCCAAAAATCAAAACCACATGGCTGTTCAACATAAAATTCTTTATTAAGTTCTCTATTTAAAATTTCTAACTTCACATCCATATGAAGAATTTTGTAGTTTCATAGTGAAATAATAGTAAGAAAGATTCTAATTGTTTCCAACCATGAAACTAGAGAAAATGTATCATCAAAATAAATTAATTAAATTTGAGAGAATCCATTTTAAAAACATATTTCTTTTATTTCAAATCACTTCACCATCTATATTTAATTTTTTCTAGAGCACGCACATTGTGCAAATAACATTTTTTTCATTTGGTTTACAAATTAGTTCCCAAGTATCACTATTCTCAATCTATTCCAACACTTCATTCATTGCATGAATCCCTTTCAGATTCTCAAAGGATTAATTCATATATTTTGGATCAAAATTTTAATAAAATAAGTATGTGTACTAAATTTTCATTTTATTCTCATATGAACCATTTTATGTTTATTACCAATTATGTTTTGAGCTTCAACTTGCTTCCTCATCCTAGGATGAGATGTTTGAAATTATTCCTCATCATTGGAAATATATGATTCAGATTCATCCATCTACGTTCAATCATAATTTTTGGCATCCTCATCATGTTTCTTCAAAAAAATAACTTTATCCTCATCATCTTCCTCATCTGCATGAGTTTTTATATTATATTCCTCAGCTGTCGTAGGAACATTTACATCGAATGAATTAAAAATCCTCCTTATTTCTTTATTGAAACATCTATATTAATTTCTATCCAAATCATAGATAATAAGTATTACATATTTCACTCTCAAATCAAACATTACATGGTTTATAACTTTTTTTATTTATGATTAAAATAATCCCAAAAACTCTTAAGTGTTCCAAACGTGGAGTTTTGTCATAAAACATTTCATAATGGGTCATATCATAACATGGACAGCAGAAACATTGATTTTAATTATACATAGTTGTCCTCATATCCATCCTACAAAAGTAATGAGTAAGACTATCTTGAAGTAACATAGTACTCCCTATTTTAATTAAACTTGTATCATTCTTTTCAGAAACATAATTTTGTTGTGGTGTGTATGGTGTACTGAACTCATGATGAATTCCATGTTTTTCAAGAATCCTTTTTGTAACAACCCAATATTTTTTTAATTGAAATTAATTTCTTATAAATATGCCATAATCACATTAACTACTAAGTGGTATGGGACCCTTAAAACATAAGTTTTTCACTTCTGTGATGTGAATTTCAAAAATCTAACATACACAGTAGCATTCGGTAAGTTATTTAGAGTCCAACAAGAAAAACATAATTTTTGGAGAATAGTAACCTAACCATATAAATAGTAACATACCCTTATGAAGAGTAATATACCCTAATGAATAGTAACCTTACCGATGATAATATATAAATTATATTCAAGTTTAAAGTATGATATACCGATATTTTAGAATAAGTTAATGAATGTTTTAAAACTGGTTTTTGATAATAAATTATGATTTTAATTAAATATTAAATTAATAATATTTAGAAAATTATTTTTGAAAAATGGAATTCATTTCTGGATTCTACACGTCAAAAAATTGTTAGGGTGAATTTTTGGGATTTTTCTGAAATACTTGATTTTTTGATGAATTGAAAAATATGGTAATTTACCGTATATATACATTATAAGCTAAATAGACTATTCCTAGCATCATTGCTGATGTCACCACCCTTAATCCGAATTCACATGATAAAATTACTATTCTTGGTCATGGAATACTTACTATTACTTGTCTTGTGACGAAATAATAAATTAATGAGTTTTATATTAAGAAATCCGCTCTCTCCTCCAATATAAAAACCCCCTCTCACCCCTCTTACAATCACTCCTCTCAAGCCTTGTACCATCTCCAAATTATGGCCAAATACCCTCCCAACCTCCTCTCCCACGTTCAAAAAGTATTGGTCTCATTAAGAGACAAAAACCTCTCCCTTAAGGAGGTTCTCAAGGAAGTTTGGTTCAAGAGGTAAATTCCTCTTTTCAATTCTTTGTCTTTCCATTCAAGTTCATTTGTTTTCTTTTTCTATTACATCTATTTATCCAAATTTTGTGATGAATCCAGTACCTTATATGTACTGTAATGTTTTCATGATAATGGAATATGTTATCATTATCTCCCCCTTTTTACCTTCTTTTATACTATAGCAAGAACACCATCCGAGTTGTGTCAATTTTATACATTCAAGGACGATGGACTTTCGATTTCTTTTATCATTCTAAATTATGGTCATGAAACCATTAATTTTATGGATGAACCATATTATTATATACAATATAACATATTTAAGGTTCTTTAATCCATTTTTTAAATGGTATTAGGTTATAAAGAAAAATGAGTTCCTGGTAATCAAAACCAACAAATTAACCTAAACAATTATCATTAAAGTTCTATATGATAATTCATCCTCGTTCCATGTAACCAAGTTATATAAATTAACAATAACACCTATTTATTTTCATAAATAATATATAATTTTAATTCTGTAGATTTATATCTATTCCTCTTCATTACTTAAAAAAAAGTGAAACGAATATGAAAATAAGAGAAACGAACACTCCGGAACGACGAATGTCCATACAACAACTAATCAATAAAGACATAAATGAACTAACCATAATTATGATAAAATAAATAAATGTATAATAGGTTATGAAATAAGTTATTAATAAATATAATTTCATATTCTAGGAGCTTAATTACAAGAGCGGAACACGTTCGGAGTTAAGGTAAGGGTTTTCCACCCGAACTTTCACTTTCATTCAGGTTACTTTTATTGTCTAATTTCCTTGATGAAATTATCATGCATTGTTATGTACTCCTAATAAATTCTGTGTGATTATTCTATATATATACACCAATGAGAATCCTTCCCTATTTTCTGGATAGTTACATGTTTTAAAATAATCTCTCAAAACTGTTTCCAAAAATACGATCCCGATACAAGGGAATTTCTCAAATTGACATCTATTTTCAAGGGAAGGCTATAATCTATTCTTGGAAACCATTGTACTTCTAAAAACACTCATTTTATCACAAAATACTATCTTACTTTACTTCTGGTTTTATACAGATATTTTTCCAAACGAACTCTTCTTTTAAAAATAAAAGAGTATTTATCACAAGAATTGCTTAATGATTTTAGAAGATTATTATCGTTTGATTCAACACTATTGTTAATTCTTATGTATTGTTGGGGTTAATAATTTATGATGTAATATACCATATTTTATTGAATAGTTTATTACTAACTTTATTGTGGATGATCTATCCTAAAACCAGTCACCATATTATTCCAAATGGTTAGTGTTTCTGTTCAATAATTGGGGAAAGTTAGTTACATTTCATATTATAGTTTCAATATGAATGAATATGTTGTTTATGTTTATCCCCGCTCATATGAGGAATGCATTGGACTTATTATGTGATGGGTGGGGCCTGCTATAGCCCCTCGATGCATCAGTAGGTCTCATGAGATAAATATATGTAGAATTGGCTGAGACCTTTCCCAATGTGATATAAATTTTGGCCGAGGCCTTAATCATTAGACGTCTTGGCCGAGGCCTTGACAAAATTTTTCAGAATGTCTGACATTATGTATTATATCATTATGAGTTCAGCTATTGATATTTCATGCGGATATTAGATTAGTAGAATACCCATGATTATGTTTTATTATGGAATTTTTTACTTAGCTCATTTTCCTGCCATAATGTGTTCAAGTTTATTATTAAAGGCATGTGTTTTCAGTTATGCACCATGTCTTACGTTTATACCATCTTTCTCTATATTTCTTACTCTTACTAAGCATTTGAGCTCACCCCTTTCTTATGTATCATTTATTTCAGTACATGAAGATGTTTATTATGAATGACATGCTGAAATAACCTAGAAGTTATGGGTGTTGTCTAAGGAGTTTCCATGTTGTATTTCTCTTCAAGTTGTAATATTGAACTTATGTATGAATATTGTTTCCAATAATACTAAACTACTCGGTCCTTTGGAATTTGTATTCATTGTATGTATGCCAACGTAATCAAACAAGGAACTGGCTCCAGGAAACTAGGGTCAGGTCCTTACAATCGGTATTAGAGGAAGTTTAGTAGAATTTATGGAAACTAGATTTAGAAAACGTAGAATTAGGGAAGAGTCCCTAAGTTAGTCTTTGAGTATATACATAAAATAATGTCCTAGTATTTTGGTAGGTAATATATTATATGGATATTTCAAGAAATACATCCCTGCCTGGATATGAACAGGTAGAGGCGGATCTGGCATATATGTATCTAGGGGTAAAACCCGAAAACACCGCTTTGAGCTAGACTCGAACGGGAACTGGTGCATGACAACAGGCCTTGCTTCACTCTTGGTTATGACACTCCTGGGGGATATGATTAGGATAATTCACATTTTCTTTACAAGACATTATGAAGGATTGAAATGTAAAATATTCCTCAAAGAAACCATATTTGTGAATATAGGATTAGCCATTCGTAGGATCTCAATTTTTTTCTAAGTATTTTTTTAATTTAAGATTAGACATTATGATTCATAACCTAATATAGTGTATTCCATTATCTAGATATGATTCCTAGTGGACGGAATGGAAATCGCATGAATGAACGTGTCCCCTGTAGGGATTTTCCTTCGACGCAAGACAATGATGTTGGCTCTGGTGCTGTGACTGGTGATGAGAAACTCATAACTATACTGGGAAAACTTACTCAAGTTATGAATAATGACCTTACCCATATGAAGAATCCGGATCCACCACGTGGAGGAGCTATGCTAGATCGCTTTATGCGACAACAACCTCCATCGTTTAATGGGACTACGAACCCTTTTGTAGCAGAGCAGTGGATATGTTCCCTCGAGAAGATATTTATCCCTTTGGGATATAATGAAAGAGAGAAGGTTATCATGGTAGTATATCGATTATCGGGAGATGCGGATCAGTGGTGGTCATTAATCCAAAACACAAAGGAGGAGGAAGAAATCGAAGAGATGGAATGGAGGGATTTTAAGGAAATCTTCTTAGAAAAATATTTCCCTCGTGAACAAAGAGTAGATATGGAGAGGCAATTCTTGAATATGAGGCAAAAGGAGGATGAAAATGTTTCCAAGTATGAAGCCAACTTTACAAGGCTGGAAAGACATGCTTTGGACTACATACAAAATCTAATGAGAAAAATCGATCGATTCTTTGATGGCCTAAATCCATTCCTCCAGTGGGCACTGGTATCCCAAAATTTTTCATCATATGAGGACATAGTTTCATGTGCTATCAAGGCCTAAAAATAATTCTCTAAGTCTTATGACTTTAAGGGAAAGCAAGAAATGAAGAGGGTTTCTGAAAACCCTGGGAAAGGAAATAAGGAAACCGGGAAGAAGGGAAGAGTTGAATTTCCACCATGTGAAAATTGTGGAAGGAAACACCCCGGTTCGTGCTTAAAAGGAAAATGAGTATGCTAAAAATGTGGTCAGAAAGGCCATCTTGCTGGTGATTGCAAAGGAAATAAGGAATCCAATGATGTTCGATGCTATAATTTTCAGAATATGGGGAACTATGCTAATGATTGTCCAAAATGTCAAGGAAATATGCAACATAAGAAGCCAAGGGAGCAAGGACAATCATATGCGATCACAACTGCAGAGGATGAAGTTCCGCATGATGCAGTGTCAGGTACTTTGATCATTTCATCAAGTTTATCCAATGATTTATTTGATTCTGGATCATTGCATTGTTTCATATCTTCCCAGTTTTCTAAGAAAATTAGATATTTCCAATTTAATTTAACAAGGGAGTTGTCAGTCAAAACTCCTAAGGGAAGTATCATTGCTACAAAGTTCTGACAATCTATTACCATTAGGGCATACAAATGTTCTTTATCTGTTGATCTCATCGTCATAACCATGATTTAATTCGATATAATCCTCTGTATGGATTGAATTTCAGATCATGATGAAAAAATTTATTTTAAGAAGAAGGAGGTTACGATTTTTTATAAAGATGATAAGGAACACCTAATCTTTAGATCAAAATAATCACCACCTAATTCTTATCTAGATCAACCCCATGTAGCTCAACTGAATTCAATTATTGGGGTGGAAGAGAATGAAATAACAATGGGTGAGGAAAAGAATGTTCAAATAGAATATGTACCTATTGTGCAGGAGTATATTGATGTCTTTACAGAGGATTTACCTGGACATCCTTCAGAGTGGGAAATTGAGTTTCCTTTGATTTAATTCCTAGTTCAAGGCCTATATCGAAGGCCCATTATAGAATGAACACTGTGGAATTAGTGGAACTAAAGAAACAACTAGAGGAATTGAGTAATAAGGGATTTATCTACCCTAGTGTTTCTCCACGGGGAGCCCTTATCCTTTTTGTTAAGAAGAAAGATGGATCTATGAGGTTATGTAACAACTACATGGAGATCAATGCTATAAAAATAAAGAACAAGTATCCCCTACCTCGCATTGATGATTTATTTGACCAACTGCATAGATCTCAATACTTTTCAAAGATTGACCTTCGATCTGGATATCATCAGTTGATTGTGAAGAAGGAAGACATTCCGAAAACAGCATTCCAAACCAGATATGGGCATTACGAGTTTACAGTAATGCCTTTTGGGATAACTAATGCACCATCTATTTTTATGGATCTAATGAATAGATTATTCAAGGAATATCTTGATGAATTTGTGGTGGTGTTTATTGATGATATCCTAGTGTACTCTAGAATCTATGAAGAACATGAAAATCACTTGCGCACTATTTTGAAGACTCTGAGAAGAAATGAATTATATGGGAAGTTCAACAAGTGTGATTTCTGGATCCAATCAATTTTCTTTTTGGGCCACATTGTCTCTAAGGATGGAATATCTTTAGATCCTGCAAAGACAAAGGCTGTGCAAGAATGGCCTACTCTAATGAATGTAATAGAGGTACGTAGTTTTATTGGTTTAGCAGGTTATTATCGGCGTTTCATTCAGAACAACGCCCATTTAGCCAACTCAATGACCAATCTCACATGAAAAAGGGGTTAAGTTTTTATAGACTAAGGAATGTGAATAGTGTTTTGAAGAATTGAAGAGGAGGTTAGTGAATGCTCCGATCCTAACCCTACCATCGGGGAATGATGGGTTTGTTATCTATATTGATGCATCAAAGAAAGGACGTGGTTGTGTCCTTATGCAGAATGATCGAGTGATTGCCTATGAATCTAGGAAACTAAAAATTCATGAAAAAAACTATCCAACCCATGATCTTGAGTTAGCAGCGGTAATATTTGCTCTGAATATTTGGAGACATTACCTCTATGGAGAAAAATGTGAGATATATACATATCATAAGAGTTTCAAGTATATATTCTCACAGAAAGAACTCAACATGAGATTAAGGAGGTGGATTGATCTACTCAAAGATTATGATTGCACAATACACTACAACCCAGGGAAAGCAAATAAGGTAGCAGATGCAATGAGTAGAAAAGACCATGGAATTCTGAACAAGATGAGAGTTGAAAGGGATCCTATGTTCATGGATATAGTAAAGATGGATATGGGAATTATTAAGGAAGGTAGAAAATCACCAATTTTTTAAATGGTTGCCCAACCTTCTTAACTAGATAGGATAAAAAGTTCTCAGGATAATGATGAGGAGTTTCAAAAGAAAATTAAAGAAATAAATGATGGGAAGGTTACTGACTTCTCATATGAAGATGGAATTTTGAAATTTGGGAAGTGCCTTTGTGTTCCCGCTATTCCTGAGCTAAAGAGAGAACTGTTGGATGATGCTCATAACTCTAATTTCTCTATATATCCTAGTAGCACAAATTTGTATCGAGATCTACGATAGAATTTTTGGTGGGACAATATGAGAAGGGAGATTGCTGAATATACGTCATAGTTCTTGGTATGTCAACAAGTGAAGGCTGAGAGGCAAATGTCTAAAGGGATGATGCAACCACTACCCATAACATCATGGAAGTGGGAGAACATTACCATGGACTTTTTAAATGGACTCCCAAGGGCATCTAGAGGAAAAATTGATATATGGGTCATTGTGGATCGTCTTATAAAGACAGATCACTTTATAGTGATTCTATAGGACTTCTCATTGGATCAATTTTCATAGATTTACATCAAATAAGTAGTAAGGCTGCATGGAGTAGCACTCTCTATTGTATCTGACCGTGATCCTAGATTCACCTCGATGTTCTGGAAAAGTCTCCAACATGATTTAAGCACTGAACTAAATTTCAGTATGACCTATCATCCTCAAGCTTATGTCCAATATGAGTGGACTATTCAGACACTGGAAGACATGTTGAGGGCATGTTCTATGAAATTCAAAGGATGATGGGACCAATATCTTCCACTGGTTGAGTTCTCCTACAACAATAGTTTCCACTCGAGTATCCGTATGGCACCATATGAAGCCCTTTATGGGAAAAGGTGTAGAACACCGGCGTGTTCAGATGAAGTCGGTGAGGAAAAGCTTCTAGGACCTGAATTAGTTGAGGAAATGGCGGAGAAGGTGAAAACTATTCAGCAACATATCAAGGCATCCCTAAGTCAGCAGAAGAGTTATGCAGATAACCGTCGACGAGACCTCGAGTTCAAAGTAGGATACCTGGTATTTCTATTCATATCTCCATGGAATAAGGTCATGCGGTTTGGGAAGAATGGAAAGATAAGTCCCAGGTATATCAGCCCCTTCCAGATCCTTGATCGAGTCGGAGCTGTGGCATATCGACTAGCACTTCCACCAACCTTGTCAAAGATACATGATTTATTTCATGTATCCCTCTTAAAGATGTACATACCATACCCTTCACATATACTCTCTTCATAGGTGGTATAGTTGGAGGATGATCTTTCCAATGAGGAGCAGATGGTGAAAATTTTGGATCGTAGAGACAAAGTTGTACGCAACAAGACTACTCATTTGGTCAAGGTACTATGGAGAAACAATAACTACGAAGAGGAAACTTGGGAACTGGGGGAATCAATGAAGGAGAAGTACTCCCACCTATTCTTGGCCTAGATTATAAATGGAATTTCAAGGGTGAAATTTTTTTAAGGAGGGGAGAATGTAATGACCCAATATTTTTTTAAAGGAAATTACTTTATTATAAATATTTCATAATCACATTAACTACTAAGTGCTATGGGACCCTTAAAACATAATTTTTTCACTTCTGTGATGTGAATTTGAAAAATCCAACATACACAATCGTGATCAGTAAGTTATTTAGAGTCCAATATGAAAAACTTATTTTTTGGTGAATAGTAACCTACCCTTATGAATAGTAACATAACCTTATGAATATTGATATACCGTAATGAATATTAACATTACCTATGATAATATATAAATAATATTCCAGTTGAATGTACGATATACCTATATTTTTGAATAAGTTAATGAATGGTTTAAAACTAGTTTTTGATAATAAATTATGATTTTAATTAAATATTAAATTAACAATATTTAGAAAATTATTTTTGAAAAATGGACTTCATTTATAGATTCTACATGTTGAAAAATGGTTAGGGTGAATTTTTGGGATTATTCTGAAATACTTGATTTTTTGATGAATAGTAAAATACGGTAATTTACCGTATATATACATTATAAGCTAAATAGGCTATTCCTAGCATCATAGCTGATGTCACCACCCTTAATCCGAATTCACTTGATAAAATTACTATTCTTGGTCATGGAATACTTACTATTACTTGTCTTGTGAAGAAATAATAAATTAATGAGTTTTATATTAATAAATCCCCTCTCTCCTCCACTATAAAAACACCCTCTCACCCCCTCTTCCAATCACTCCTCTCAAGCCTTCTGCCTTCTCAAAATTCTGGCCAAATACCCTCCCAACATCCTCTCCCACGTTCATCAATATTTGGTCTCATTAAAAGACAAAAAGCTCTCCCTTAAGGAGGTTCTCAAGGAAGTTTGGTTCAAGAGGTAAATTCCTCTTTTCAATTCTTTGCCTTTCCTTTCAAGTTCAATTTTTTTCTTTTTCTATTACCTCTATTTATCCAAATTTTTTGATGACTCCAGTACCTTATATGTACTAGAATATTTTCATGATAGTGGACTAAGTTATCATCATCTCCCTCTTTTTACCTTCTTTTATACTAGTAGCAAGAACACCATCCGAGATGTGTCAATTTTACACATTCAAGGACGATGGACTTTCAATTTCTTTTATCATTCTAAATTTTGGTCCTGAAACCATTCTTGTTATGGTTGAACCAGATTATTATATATAATATAACCTATTTAAAGGTTTTTAATACCTCTGTTCAAATGGTATTAGGTTATAAAGAAAAATGAGTTTGTTGTAATCAAAACCCACAAATTAACCTAAACAATTATCATTAATGTTCTACATGATAATTCATCATCATTCCATGTAACCAAGTTATATAAATGAAAAATAACACCTATTTATGTTCATAAATAATATATAATTTAAATTCTGGAGATTTACATCCATTCCACTTCATTACTTAAAAACATGTGAACCGAATATGAAAATAAGAGAAACGAACACTCCGAAACGCCGAAAGTCAATACAATAACTAATCAATAAAGACATAAATAAACTAAAAACAATTATGATAAACTAAATAAATGTATAATAGGTTATGAAATAAGTTATTAATAAGTATAATTTCATATTCTAGGAGCTTAAGTATAATATTAGAACACGTTCAGAGTTAAGGTAAGGGTTTTCCACCTGAACCTCCATTTTCATTCGGGTTACTTTTATTGTTTAATTTCCTTGATGAAATTATCATGCATTGTTATGTACTCCTCATAAATTATGTGTGAGTATTCTATATATGTACACCAACCAGAATCCTTCCCTATTTTCTGGATAACTACATGTTTTAAAAGAATCTCTCAAAACTGTTTCCAAAAATACGAGCTCGATACAAGGGAATTTCTCAAATTGATATCTATTTAATGGGAAAGCTATAATATATTCTTGGAAAAAATTTTCCTTCTAAAAACAATTATTTTATCATAAAATACTATCTTACATTAATTCTGATTTTATACAAATATTTTTCCAAAAGAACTCTTCTTTTCTAAATAAAAGAGTATTTATCACAAGAATTGCTTAATGATTTTAGAAGATTATTCTTGTTTGGTTCAACACTGTTGTTGATTCTTTTGTATTTTTGGGGTTAATTATTTATGATGTCGTATACCATATTTTATTGAATAGTTTATGACTAAATTTATTGTGGTTGATCTATCCTAAAACCATTCACCATATTATTCCGAATGGTTTGGGTTTATGTTCAATAATTGGGGAAAGTTAGTTACATTTCATATTATAGTTTCAATATGAATGTATATGTTGTTTATGTTTATACCCGCTCATATGTGGAATGCATTGGACTTGTTATGTGATGGGTGGGTCCCTCTATAGCCCCTCGATGCATTGGTAGGTCTCATGAGAAAAATAGACGTGGAATTGGCCGAGGCCTTTCCCAATGTGATATGGATTTTGGCCGAGGCCTTAATCATTAGACATCTTGGTCGAGGCCGTGAAAAAATGTTTCAGAATTTCCAGAATTATGAATTCCATAATTATGATTTAAGCTATTATTATTTCATGTGGTTATTCTATTAGTAGAATACCCTTGTTATGTTTTATTATGGCATTATTTACTCAGCTCATTTTCCTGCCATAATGTGTTCATGTTTATTTTTAAAGGCATGTGTTTTCACTTATGCACCATGTCTTATGTTTATACTATCTTCCACTGTATTTCTTACTCTTACTATGCATTTGAGCTCACCCATTTCTTATGTATCATTTTTTTTAGGACATGAAGAAGTTTATTATGAATGACATGCTGAAATAACCTAGAAGTTATGTGTGTTGTCTAAGGAGTTTCCATGTTTAATTTATCTTCAAGTTGTAATATTGAACTTATGTATGAATCCTATTTCCAATAATACTAAACTACTCAGTCCTTTGGGATTCGTATTCCTTGTATGTATGACAACTTAATCAAACAAGTCACCGGCTCCGGCCAACTGGGGTCAGGCCCTTACACTTTTGAAATCTTAATTATTATTTTCACCACTATTATCAGTTGTCAACTTCTTCATGGAATACCTACATTCCTTCACAGCTATTCTCCTGAAATAGTTAAACAAATTCAGATCATATGACTTATGTTTCAAATACATAACACAAACCATTAGAGTAAAATCATCAATAAAAGAAATTATGTACTTATCTTAAAATGTTTTTTCTTCTCATTTGATAAAAAATATTAGAATGAATATGTTTCTGGGGTGGAGTTGAATGGATATCAACTTTATTATTCACAAATATTTTAATCCTCATTTTTTTAACAAATTGTGAAACACTCATCTTTTCTTCTTGACATATTTGGAATAACATAGACACTATCCCACTTTTTAAACATTCTCATGTTTCTCTAACATATATGTCCCAAAATTTTATTCCACTACTAATTTTCTTCCATCATGCATAATTAACATGAATTCATAACCTCACCAACTTGATATAGGTTTCCTTTTATACATTTTCCTATTGTAACAACTTTTCTACGTTCCCCTCTTTTCACAAATGACCATATTTTATAAAAAAAACTTTATTTACTTCATTAGAAATTTATGAAACACTCAAAAATATTTGTTAAAAACATCATCAATAATATCATTCAGGGATTTCAACTTTGGTTCTCCAATAATAAAAGATCCAACACCTTTGATTATAATAGATTCATCATTACAAAATGTCACCATTACTTCTTTGAAATAAGTTTGATTCCTTTTCACCAGCATACAACCAAGGGTGGAAGGATCAATCAGACATGAGGTATGCCTCTGGACAACAACAAAGGCCCCCCCTTTCAACAAAATTTCCAGCAGCCTCCGTCTCACCAATAGGGTTTACAACAACCCCAAAGTCGATTTGAAGCTCAATAATCAACAAGTCAACAATAAGGGAATTATCAACCAAAGGTAGATTCTAATACTAATTATATTTTGAAATAAATTGTTCTTAATCAATAGAATGATCCTAAGAGTCAAGGTTTGGAGTTGAGGGAGTTGAAGACTCAAATGAGCCAGATTTCTACCGCCCTCCATGAACTGGTAAGTAAGAACTCCAACAATCTTCCTTCCCAACCTACTCCAAATCCCAAGGGAAAATGTCAGTGCTATCACATTGAGAAGTGGGAAGCAAATTAATGATACATCTGTACCTACCAATCCACTGGGATTCACCTCAACTCTAGAGAAGTTTCATTCCATACCAACTGAAGAGAAACCAAATGAGAAATACAAAGGTAATAAAAATATTGATGATGTTCCTTCTAAACCCCTTCCCATTCAAAAAATGGTTGTACTAACCAAGAATATTGTGGAAGAGGCAATGAAAAAAATAGGTTTTTGACACATTCAATCATGTGGAGATCAACATCCCTTTACTTGAATCCATTAATCAAATCCCAAGGTGTACTGAATTTAGAAAAGCAATTTGTACCAATCGAAGAGGGATCAAGGGAAATGAGAGGATCAATCTTAGAAGGAATATTTCAGAACTCATTACACCAACTCTAGAAATTCCAAAAAAAGTGCAAGGATCTCGGGACATTAACTATCCCATGCACTATAGTTGAGTTACACTTTTCTGATGAACTTTGTGATTTAGGAGCTTCCATAAATGTGATGTCTCAATATGTATTCTCTTCTTTACAGGTTAGTGAGTTGAATCCAATAAAATTCTTGGTGAAGTTTTCAAATAGAGCTACAACATATCCAGCGGGAGTCCTTGAGGACGTACTTTTCTGAGTAAGAGACATGATCTTCCCAGCAGATTTCTATGTGCTTAACATGGAGGACCATCAGTTAAGTTTACATGCTCCCATTATCTTAGGTAGGCCCTACCTCAAAACTACAAAAACTATCATAAATATCAATGAGGGTACACTTTCCATGGAATTTGGAGATGAAGTTGTGATATTTAATGTTATAGACTCCATGAAGTACCCCTAATAGGACCATTATTCATTTGTTATCTCCCATTTTGAACCACAAAATAAAAACCCCATGGAATTTGATTGCCTTTGATTAGGAAGATTATGGGTATTGGTTCTAGTTTTATGTTTAAGAGTACTTTCACACTAATTTAGAATTCACAAGACTCTCTTAGATTTTATTTTGAAATGGATTCATATTCTGATTTTGATTATGCGAAATCTGATTATGACATGGCTGTTGAGTATGCTGACAGATTTGATACTTTATTCTCTGATTTTGATGATGCATATTCTGATAATGATGTTTATTTTTCACATATTTCAGTTCCTTAAATGTATCCATCCATAGACCACCCCCTACATTAGAACTCAAGCCATTTCCAAAAAATCTCAAATACTCATACTTGTTGAGTGGTGAGAAATTACCTGTTATCATTGCTAAAAATCTCCCTTTTGAACATAAAGAAAAACTTTTGAATATTTTGATGGAGAAAATCAAAGAAATTAGGTGGACCTTGGATTACATATTAGGTATTGTCCCCTCCATTTTCATGCATAAGATTATTTTGGAGGATGGGGCTAAATCGGTTAGGCAACCATAATGGAGACTAAATCCAACTGTTTTGGAAGTTGTTAAAAAAGAAGTTGAAAAATTGCTCGAGGTAGGTATAATATTTCCCATTTTAGATTCTCAGTGGGTAAGTCCTATTCAAGTTGTGTCTAAGAAAAGTGGTGTTATAGTTGTTAAAAATGAGAAAAATGAGTTAGTTACAATTAGGGTTCAAAATAGTTGGCATGTGTTTATTGATTATAGGAAACTAAATCAGTCCCCTCACAAAGACCATTCCCCCTTCCCATTTATTGATTAGATGCTTGAGAGAGTAGTTCGGAAAACACACTACTGTTTCTTGGATGGAATTTTTTTGGATATTTTCATGTTCCTATAGCTCTAGAGGATTAGGAGAAGAAAACATTCACATGTCCATTTGGCACATTTTCCTACCAGAGGATGCCATTTGGACTTTGTAATTCCCTAGGTACCTTTCAGAGATGGTTGGGGAGTATTTTTTCTGATTTATTGAGACCTGTATGGTGGTATTTATGGATGATTTTATAGTTTATGGATCCTTAATTGATGAATGTTTAAATATTTTGGGAAAGGTTTTGAATTGCTGTATTGAGAATAATCTAGTTTTAAAATTTGAAAAGGGTCATTTCATGGTAGAGCATGGGATTTTCTTAGGGCATGTAGTGTCAAAACATGGGATATAGGTTGATAGATCTAACTTAGATATCATTTCATCCTTACCCTATCCTTCATGTGTACGTGATTTTAGTTATTTCCTAGGGCAAGCAGGATTTTATCGGCGCTTCATCAAATATTTTAGTAAAATTGATCTTCCTTTGTCACAATTACTTCAAAAGGATTCTGATTTTGTGTTTGATGATTCTTGCAGGACTTCCTTTAATGAGATAAAGAAGTTTCTGACCACTCCACTGATAATAAAACCCCTGTGGTGGGAGATTACATTTGAGGTTATATGTGACACCTCCAATTTCATTGTTGGAGCTCTCTTACCTTAGAGGATGGAGGGACATTCACATGTGATTGAATATGCATCAAGGAAACTAGATTCAACCGAATCAAATTACACAACCATGAAAAAGAAGTTTATTGCTATCATATTTGATTTATATAAATTCCTTTCATATTTTTTGGGCTCTAAAGTAGTTGTTTTCTCTGACCAAGAAGCTCTGAGGTACCTCTTGAAGAAGCCAGAGGCAATGCTCAGACTTATCTAATGGATGCTCCTTCTTCAATAATTTGATATTGAGATAAAGGAAAATAAGGGGTCGGAAAGCTTGGTGGCAGACCACATGAGTAGGATTACTCACACACTAAAAGATGACACCTTGGATAAGGTACAACTTTGAGACACTTTCCCTAATGAGCATCTTTATTCTATCTCACGTACGCATCCTTGGTATGCTGATTTAGTGAACTACCTTGTTGCATCTGAAATACCTGCAAATTTAAAGAAACATCAAGTCAAAAAATTAAAGAGTGGGTCCAAATTTTATGTTTGGGATGATCCATACCTTTGGATCATTTGTAGTGATCAAGTTATTAGGACGTGTGTTCCTGATCATTAGTTTGAATCTATTTTACATTTTTTTCATACACTTTCTTGTGGTGGACACTTTAGACCCCAAAGTATAACTAGGAAAGTTTTGGACACTGGATTGTGTTGGCCTAGATTATTCCATGATGCTAATGTGTATTGTAATTCGTGCTCATGTTTCCAACACACGGGAAACATTTGTAGTAGACATGAGATGCCTCAACAAAACATATTATTCTGTGAGATTTTTGATGTGTGGGGAATCAGTTTTATGGGTAATTTTATTAGTTATTTTGGGTTTTTGTATATTTTTGTTGCTTTTGATCATGTGAGAAAATGGGTGGAGGCTATGGCCACCAGGACTGATGATTCTCATG
The DNA here is from genome assembly GCA_963277665.1 of Viscum album. Lineage (NCBI taxonomy): Eukaryota > Viridiplantae > Streptophyta > Magnoliopsida > Santalales > Viscaceae > Viscum > Viscum album. The sequence goes on along the minus strand of OY728129.1, from coordinate 1,852,524,644 downwards.
TTGTTGTGGACTTTGTTAAAGCACATATTTTTTATAGGTTTGGAGTTCCAAAGGCCATTATTAGTGACCATGGGACACACGTTTTCCATTATAATTTTTCCTCCCTCATTCAGAAGTATGGGGTGACACACAATACATCAACACCATACAACCCCCAAACAAACGGACAGGCTGAGGTTTCAAATTGTGAGTTGAAACAAATTTTGGAGAAAACCATACAGCCAAATAAAAAGGATTGGAGCAAGGGGTTGGATGATGCATTGTGGGATTATAGGAAGATATACAATACAACCATTGGTATTTCCCCATTTCAGATTGTTTTTGGGAAAGCGTGTCATCTCCCCATGGAAGTTGAGAATCAGGATTATAGGGGTATAAAAAATGCAACATGTATTTGGCCCAAGCTGGAATCCAAAGGAAGCTACAAATTCAAGATCTTGAGGAGATTCGATTGTCTTAATATGAGAACTCAAGGCTCTATAAGGAAAGATAAAAATTAGTTCATGACAAAATGATCAGGAAAATATAATTTCAAGTTGGATAGAAAGTCATTCTCTATAGTTCCCAACTAAAGCTGATGCCTGGTAAGTTGTGGTCCAGATGGTTTGTTCCTTATGTTGTGACTAATGTTGTTCTTTATGGTGTAGTGGAGATCACACAAGAGGGAACGAGAAGGTTCTTTATAGTCAATGGTTAATGTTTGAAGAAATACATTGAGGGACTTCCTAATGATGCAGTGGATTTTATCACACTGCATAACCCCATCATCACTTAAGCATAACATGATGTTCCTAACCCTTTCACTTATTTATTATTTTTCCTATTTAAAATTATACATTCCATTTGAATATATCATTTCATGGGTTCACATTGAGGACAATGAAATATTTTAAGTGTGGGGGAGGGAACCATTTAGTTTAGTAATTTCAATTGTTTTTCTATTTTTCAATTATTAAAAAAAATTGTGTGTTTTTTAAATTTTATGTGTTTATTTTTCAATATTTTGTGTGTTTTTGAAAACATTGAGCTGAAATGATTCTCATCACCATTTTAAAATCAATATCAAAAAGTGAAACAATTTATCTCTTGAAACTGAGCTTAAATTAATGTTGAAAAGGACTTTGTTTCAAGTTCAAATATTTAGTAATTTCATAAAAAGTACCCTGAATTTTGAATCCCATGCCCCATCTCACTGTCTTTATACTTGAAATCACATTCCTATGAGGATATTGAACCATTATTTTCATATTATTTACATTTACATCATTTCTTGAGAGACCCAAACCATGCTTCATTTAACTAGAATTTGATTCATTCCTATCAAATCTTGAGGGTTTGAGGTACTTATGTTTTAAATGATTGAGACATTTGTTTGGTATAAAATCCCCTATTTCAAAGAATCATTTTTTGATAATGGTATGACTTTAAAATTTAATCCCTGTAGCGCTTTTAATCCATGAACAACCTATTAGGTTAGCCACATTACAAGCCAATTTTACCTATCTAACGAACTCTTGAAGTGAAATTTCATAATCTAGTCAAACTTAAGTGTGGGGGAAGCTGTCTTGTGTTGTGATACTACATTATGTGATAGTTTGGGAGGAAAATTAAATTCTGAAGAGATGTGTTTTCTACTGAAGAAATCATTATGTTGAAAGCTTCTCCTTTTCTTGAGATTTCATGATAAGTGAAGCTATGACTTTCTAGGGCTTATAATAGAGGGAGAAATTTGTGCCTATCTAGAGCTTTCAAGAAAATCATGTTTGTGAAGATTGACATTTTTACTGATGAAATATTGAATGGTGTGAAAATTCGTTTATTTTTCATGACTATGAACATGAATTTATTCTATGGGTATTGAGGAGAAGATCATATTTAAGTGAAAATTGGATTAATGAAAATATTCTTTAAAAAGAGTAAAGCCCTCCTCATTCATCCTCAGAATTTTTCACATCTAAATCCTACCAACTGAAAGCCACATAACAATGCTAGAAATTCCCCATAATAAACACATGTCCTTGACTCACATTGGTTGGTGATGTAGGAATTTATCAATCCTATGGAGACCCTTGTATGAGTTTTGATGATAAAGACATTACTGAAAAATTGACATTTGTGTGATAATAAATAATTCATGTGAGGTAAGTGTTTTGTGCATGGGAGGATAAATGAAGTGGAAATATATTGAATGATATAAATGGAGAACATGAAATAATGGTTTTTTATGAGGCATGATAATTTTCTTTCTTGGTGTGGAATTTTCGGATATCCAGGATATGTGTTTTAATTTTTTTTTGATTCGATATTGATGTTTACTTGTCACAATTTTTAGGAATATGTGATATGAGGTTTATCCCAGTAGTGCAAAAGGGTAAGTGAGGGGGAGTTAATAAAACACATTTTTATTGAATATTTTATGGATATTAAATGATATAATTTCCTCACATTCTGTTAAATATGTTTATTTATAAAATATTTGGGATAAGATCATTCACTTGAATGTTTGATAGAAATTCCAGTTTTACCCTTTATAGTGAACTGTTGTATTTTAGTGATAAATATTATAATATTAATTATTTGAACTTGAAATTTTGTAACTATGTTACTGACTTAATGGGATACAACTTTTTTTCAGGACGTTGGAGCTAAAACTTGTGCTTTTGGTTGGACTCAATAGACCATGAAGTCAATGGTGGGCTAGGCCCGCCAGATTGGACATAGGTTCTATATGTGGGCCATAACTCCTTCATCCAAGCTTGTATTGGGCCATAATTTTTAGAGAATCTCACCACTTAAATTTTTCACCAATAATTATTCTAGAAGAATAGATAGTTCACACGTTTTGAGGTCAAATGGGTGGTGCAATTTGGCTTAAAATATTTGGCCAAGATTCCCCATTCACACTTGAAACCTATTTAAACTGAGCCTCCCCTCCACTCTATAAATTAGCATTTTTCTCATTTTTAGGGGTTGGGACATGCATTAGGATATTGTAGGCAGAGGAGAATGGGTTTCACCCAAATTCTCCAATAATTGTAAGAAGAGTAGCTCTTGAAGTAAGGATCCCCTCATCAAATCATTCTTCTCTTCTTCATGTTGTAACGTTTTCATTTGTGTGATAAAATTCTTTGTTTATCTTTTATTTATTCTATTTTCTTCTATTTTGTTAAAATTTCTTCTTCTATTAATATTTCTAATTGGGATAGAATGAAGAGTAGAAATGTGATTGGGTTCTACCTTTTCTAAACCTTTTCACATGTAAAACATTTCTACGATGACTACACCGCCCATGAAAGAGTAGTTCTTTTTAGTAATCGATCTACCTATAAACTTCTCCATTAATTTATTTTGAATCAATGAGCTAATATAATTCTATTAATATGATCTATTAATTTATTTTTTTTATTTAAATGAAACTAATCAAGTAATTGAACAATTGATAGAAAAACACGCGAGCTCGGAAGTTGTGTAAATTGTGAGCGTGCGATCTAAATTGGTAATAAAAGACCACATGAGATAAATTTTTAGAGTTCAAATATAATACCTAAACTGAATTAATCCTCATTTCCAGAGTACATATGTGATCTAATTAACCACTGACCATAATCTAACCTTAGAACAAAAATCAAAACAGGGTTCTGCGATTTCATGTTCGGAAGCTAGCTTGGGGTTTAAGTAATTTCATCTGTATGGTTAAGTTAACTCCCGTAGGGTTCAAGAGTTAACAAATTAGAGGATTATAATTAAGTGGATATTAATTTAAATGATAATGAAAAACAATTGAGTGAATATGTAGAGTTATATTGATTATTCCTTTTAAAATATTTTCTAAGAAAAAATTCTTCTTGTTGCGTCGAATTTAATTTCAAAATTGAAAACAAAAAAATATAATCTTCTTCCAGCAAACTTCTTATAGTTTTATAAATGATAAACAAACCTCCATCCTTTCAATTATATTTTGTATTATATTATATTTTATTTTTATAATACCTTTAAAAATTTATTATAATTTACTTCCTCCTTTGAGAGATGAACTTGGTCAGCCACTCTACTACATCTATGTAACCAATAATCACATATCTTTTGAAAGCGCCCACAACAACACCTTTAAATTCTATACCGTCTTTAAGATAAAAATGAAACTTTTATTCTATAAAAATGGTTGAATACTTTGTTGATATTCATCCAGTTTATCAGTCCTAACAATTCCATATTTATTAACCATTCTTCCATTGATGGATTAGTGGAACCCAACATCTCATAGTCTAGTACCGTTAACAACTTCAAACTTTAGAAACTTAAAACTTCCCATCCTTCAAATAATTTCTATGTTTGGTGATCTAGACATCAATGAACTAAGACTAGAAAAATTCTTACTTACATATCTTTTTCTATAATCTTCAGTTGGTTTCATGACTTTAATATGATTTTTAGAACATTAGGATCATCACTGACTCATATTACTTGCATTGGAAAGTTATATGGATTCCCATATTTCTATAATATTATATCCATCCAACCAAACCAAAAAACTGATTAGAACAACTTAAAAAATCATCCAACTTTCCTCCCTTTCTTTCACAAATCTTGGATCAAAAGTATTGATTAACTCATGATTTTGAAAACATCAGAAATTAGAAAATATAATCATATTTTTTATCAATTTATTTGGACTCCAATATAGATTCTAATAATTATTGAAACATTAATTCTTGACCTAATGTGATTATGTAACACATCCTCTATCACAAACATTGTTTAGTACACAAAAATGAATCTCATGGAATTTCATATCAATTTTGCATCTGATTCACTACGTTGAGCACCTCCTACATCTGATAATAAAAACATACAAACATAAAAGGTGAGTTTATTTTTTATAATGACAATAAAATAAAACACAAATAACACACTCTTCTTTCAACATCTAAAAAATAGATTTTATCCAACTTGGTCCTAAAAATAATGTTACTTGGGATATAGTTGGTCACCTTAAAAAATAAACCCACATTATTGTTAATAGATATATATATATATATATATATATATATCTTGATCATATATCCATAATATATAATAATAAAGTGGTAATGCTTCAAGGATTACTCTATTCTATTGTATATGACTGAATCTACAGTTTACCTATATGTTTTAACAATGTCTTTAACATGCTCAAGATTATGATTTAATTTTCATTACTTCTTATCATCCTCAAATAGATAGTAACTTTGAGAGAACTATTCAACCCCTTTAGGATATAATTTGGTCATTTTCTATGGATTTCAAAGGAATTTAGAATCTAACACTTCCTTTAGTTGAGTTTTCATAAAAAAAATAAACTTCACTCGAGAATTCAGATTGCTTAATTTGAAGCCATCTATAGAAAGAAGTGTAGAAATACAACTTATTAGGATTAATTTAGAGAAAAATCTATTGGTACATGAGCTTTATAAGAATATTTTAATGAAATTTACAGTCATTTATAAACACATTATGGCATCTCAGAGTCGAAAAAAATGTTATGCTAGGAATCATTAGTAAAATATGGAATTCTAAATAGATGAGAATGTGTTTCAATGAATTTTTCTATGGAATAAGGCTGTGATATTTTGAATGTAGGTAAATATAATCCCTAGGTATATTTGTCACTTATATATTCTTGGTCGAGTAAGGATGGTAGCTTATCGCTTGGTGATTCCATCGAACCTTTATCAAGTCCCAAATGTGTTCCATGTATCTCTCTTGAGAAAGTACATACATGATCCATCACATGTACTGAACTTAGAGGTTTTACCATAGGATAATGATAATTCATATGAATAATATCCATTATAAATCTTTGACCATATAGATAATGTGATATGGAATAAAACTACTCACCTGGTTAAAGTTCTATGGAGGAATCAAACATTCAAAGAAGCCTCTTGAAAAACCGATGATATGATTAAATATAGATATCCTCAAATATATGTATTGGAGTGATGCAATTTCATGAGAAAAATTCATTTTAATGGGGGTATAGTGTAACACCATGAGATTTTATGATATTTTTATCCTCAAATAAATCTAATTTCATTGATATCTTTCCATATACACTAACACGAGTCTAATTGAACAATAATATAGTATACCATTATAACCAATATGTTAAATTATAATAATTAGTATGAATAAACAAATTTTTAGAAAATATGTATAAAGGTATTAGATAATGAAAATATATTTATATCTAAGTATACAATGTCTAGTAAAGTCTTTAAATGCATCAAAAATACATTTTTCCTAAAAAATGTTTTTTATTTCTTTTTGTGAGATAATAATAAAATTATTTATTTTCCAATTCTATACATTATTTGAAAAAATTACCTTAGTTTTTTAAATCAACATTTTAAAGTTATCTTAGAGTGAAGTTTTTATAATTTTAGGAAATGATTTATTTTTCAATGAATAGTGAAAATTCTATTTTTAATGAATGTTTTTTTTCATTTCATGCTTTCAAAAAGTAATTTTTTTTAAAAGTATTTAAAACTTAAATTCAATAGTTTAAATTATTAATATTCCAGTCACAGTTATTTGAGTCAATTTCATGTTGGTTTTTTGTATAAAAGACATTTTATAATTAAATTTTTTTTTCTAGAAAACCGTTTTTCATATCATTTTATAGGTCCATTATTAAATTAAATTATTAAATTATATGAATTTAATTTTATAAAGTATATTTAATATTTATATTCATAATTTATATATTTTTTAACAAGAAAACATTAATTTTAAATAATAATGAATAGTAAAAAAGATAAAGATTTCTCATTGCGGTTATGGATAAAATGGGTTTGTCCATGCGATAAACAAATATATAAGGGTATGTTCATTGATTTACCTTTTATAAACTCAATTTTATGAACATATTGTGACTTACTTATATTCACATATGAATATATATCAATTTGGAATCATTTTTATTGTTTATGAATTTATTATATTTTTAGAGTTTTAGAAATTCAAAGTGTGTCCACTCCCCTGCTTATAAAATAACACTCCTCATTTATCTTCATTAAACCATTTTAATCCATATATCTTGACTAACCAAAACCAATTATTTTCTAATATTTAGTATAAATGAATAAAAGTTTCTTTTCTTCTTAAAATACCATTTCAATGGACCTTACGAAAGGATCTAAAAGAATCTTACATTATAAGAGTAAATCATCTTACCCGACCTATTTAAATTTATTTTTTATTATATATCATATAAATCAATGATATTAATCATAAAATAACAACTTAAGTATCTTAAATATACATAAAATTTATTATTATTATGGAACCACCAATATCAACCATCTATTTCATCAAATGGGACGTGAAATTATCGTTCGTACGTACGTGTGGACTACCACCTCTATGCAGTAAGGCAATTAATTTTCCATCACCATCATTAATGGATGGTTATTATGATGGTTTTAATGTTTATATGTTATATTTACTATATAATTATTCTTCTTTTAATTATAATTTCATATCTATCATCTTACCTTCCAATCTGTTTGAAAATGATATCGTCACTCGTGCGTACATGTAGACAACCACATCCACGAAGTGATGTGATTCATTTTTCATTTATGTTTTACATGGATTTTAATAAAGATACTTTAATAAATATATATCATATATATCATATAAAAATGATATTTTAAATCAAGATAATTATTTACATTTTAATCATTCTATCCCTCGCAAATGAAAATAACATCCATGAAAGCATACGACCTACCATCTCCATGAATTATGTGATTCATTTTTCAGAATCTAGATTTTATGTATTACTATATATAAATAAATATATATATAGATAATGAATATAAATTAATTTTAAAATTTTATTAGCATTATTTAGATGATGGAATCATGATTAATGTTCAAGGACTGGAACTACCAAACTGATATACTTCCCACATATTTTCATTATATTGGGTACGTACTACTAGTGAATATATTTTCTGATTATTCACATGAAAATTATGGGAATTTACATATCCATCCAACTTTATATCTTTAAAGAGGTTTTTTAAGTTTCCATAGTGGTAAGATATTTATGTTATAATCTCATCATTCATCGATATTGTTTATGATTTTGTTTCTAAAAATGAATTTTTTTGACCAATATCTTAAGAGTCATGTGATATTTAATTTCCATTGGATATTTTTAGATATTAAATTTTTTTCATTTATTTTACTCTCATTATGAACTCAAGATACCTAATTAATGAATTTCAGGAAAACGGAATTTAATTTTTTCTTCGATTGAAAATCTTCTTACACAGAGCGTTCTAATCCATACATTCTGGATCATCCTCCGTATTGAATTTAAAACCATCAGTAAATCAAGGTGTTATATATTACCTCCCATGTACAAACCTCTTAGATCCGCATCTACGGGGTGTTTTATTCCATCTTTTTTGGATCCACCTATATGGGGAATCTAGATCAATCGGTAAACCCAGGTGTGACATCTTCCCTCTTAGTGATAGATATCCCAGATCTACCTCCATGTAGAATTCTAATCAATCAATTCTAGATCTGCCTCCATGGGTTGTTCTAATCCATTAATACACCTAGGTGTGACATCTTCCCACCTAGGGACACACCTCCCTGATTCACCTCAATGGTGTAATCAGAACCTTTCATTCCAGATCCACCTCTTTGAGGCATTCTGATCCATCGATAAACCCAAGTTTGACTTATTCCATCATAGGGATACACCTCCTAGATCCACCTCTATGGGGCACTCTGATCCATCCACATCCAATGTTACACCATGGGTTGTTTATATACATCCACCCATGTGTGACATCTTCCCTCCACCGGGTGCTCATCTAGATTTGCCTTAATATGGCATTCTGATCTCCCATCATTTCTCTGAAAGACATTAAAAACTCTCCCAATAGGTCCCCACAAGACTATTACCCGAGGAACATCTCTACTTGACTTTAAACTCACACTCTTACTGAAAAAACGTTCCCCATTCCTATGTGTGGTATAAATAAGATAAAAATCCTTATAATAATTACACCCTTGGTGTTATTAACTGTGATTGACTTAGGATTCCATGGTCACTAACCCTAAGATGAATTGTATGAGATTCCTTTAAAATAGGAATATTTATAGGTTCCCAATTCACCCAAAATCTTGTGATGCTTATAAATTCCTGGTGTTACTAAATACTCCAACCAAAGTTGGCAAACCTTGTTGAGACAAAACTAGTGTAATTAACCAGAATCCAAATTGAGATGGAACCAGAAATGAGTTTCATGAACATGAATCAAATCTATGAGGGAGACCAATACAAGGAAACAAGATCCACGGAGGAATCCATGGAAGGATAAACTTGCATCCCATCATGTCATTTATATCATGGATCTATCATCATAAAAAATGGTTGAGAAGGTTTCCAACCATTGGAAATGGGGAATACAGGGTAAGAAACCTTAATTATTAGGACAATAAAAGAACCATATGAAAAAGAATCATAAATAATCATAAATAAAAGTGTTATAGTTTTTAATTGATTAAATATTAATTTCATTATATATATCATTCTCATTATTCTTTTTTTTCTATCCATGAAATATTAGGTCGATTTGAGGTATAAGATGATATCTCCTCAATTTTTTATTCTAGGCAGTGCGGCCATACTCTTCTTCTTCAAGTTGTAAAATTTATTCATTATAGGAATCTAATTCAATTTACTTGCATTCATCCTCCTTTTATTTAAATATTAGTGACCTCAATTATTTTATTTTCATTAATTTACATCTCTATGACCAAATTTTTAAAAAATATAATAATATGCATATAAATGGATTAACCATTTTTGTGTGTAATATGTTCTATTACTTTTTTACTCTTGATTATTTCACATATCATGTAACTTTACAACTTTATTTAATAATTAACTATACAATCAAGGTACAGAAAAAATTGACACTTCATCAAGGAAAATATTTTATCATTGCAACCTATCAATATATTACCTTTTTTTGAACAACATCATTGTTTTCATCATCTCTCTATGATTGAGATTTTTTTACTTTTTTCCATTGTAGCTTATCATATAACATTGGATGTCTCAAATTCATAGTTGAGTCCTATATTTACCATATTCCAAGGAATTTTTTCACTATTTATTTTCTCAATAATAATAATTCATCTTAAGACTCATTATATTCAATCATTATCAGATAAATTTCCAATGTTTATGTTGTTTTTTCACTATCCTCTTGTATTTCCTCTTCGAGTATCTATCAAAAAGATACCATATGATCTCTTAGGGTTTTTGATAATGAATAAATTTTTTATACTATTCATATTAATTATAAGATTTCATATTAATAGTTTTTATTAAAACATTATAAATAACTTTATTATTTTATGGAAAATGAAAATAAGTTTTCATTTCGAAAAATATGAATTTTTTATTTAACCTAAATTATTTTCCATGTGTTATATGATTTTATTTGAAAGTTAAATTTATAAATTTTATAATTTTAGTTATTTTAAATGAACAAAATTTTTAGATTAATCATATAAAAATTCTCTTTGGGATAATTTTTTATATATTTATAAGTTAATTTATTTTTAGGTGAATAACAGAAAATACTATGTTATCAAATATCATACAATTTCCATTGATAATGTATTTATAAGGAATCATTAGCTTTTAAATTATTTTGAAAGAAAAAAAAACACTACTTTATTTATTCATAAAAATATTAATATCATGAAAATCAATGCTTTGATTCATTTTGGTGAAAACTCATTTTTACACATAAAATGTTTTTTTCAAAAAACTAATTTATGTTGTGTAATGGGTGCTTATGTTATGATTAATTTTTTTAACACATTTATAAAATGAATCTGATAAAAAATAAAATTTTTAATAATATGGTTCAATTATTTATTAGTTTTAATTTTATTTTTCTGGATAAAAATATGTTACCTAGGAAAAAATATAGTCACCATAGTAAAGGTTAAAATGAGGGAAAATAGATAAAAGCTAACTAATAAGGGTACAAAAAAAATTATCTTTAAATTATTTTTAGTGAATTTTCAATCGCTATTATCCTATATTTGATTTTTTTTGTATTGTTACCACTTTGAATGAGTATGAAATTTATATATATTAAGAAAACCAAGTATTTAAAAAAGTGTCACTCCTCTCAATTATAAAAGGATCATTTCACCACCTTACTTCTACATAAACATTGAGTAACTTTTTCCAGAAAATTTCTAAATAAATATCTCCAAAAATATATTTTTGGAATCCACGATTTTTTTCTTCCAAAAATACCAATCTATGATGTCTGAAGTAGAGGTTTAAAACAAGACTTCCGATAAAAATATAAAAGACTTAACTAAGTTCATTAAAGATTATTTCTTCTTAAACCTCCAAAAAATATTTTATAACCACACTAATATAATGAAATAAGTATTATTATTAGACTTAAATGGTATTATATTGAAGTAACAACCTTTATCAACCTTCCTCCCTTCTATTGGAAAATTAAAATGTTGCTCGTGTTACTTGCAGACTACTTCCTCCATCAATGACATATTTAATTTTTCATAACATCCTTACAAGGATGTATCTACACATTGTTTTTATGAATTAATATGATATTTAGAAAATTATTAAGGTTTTGGAAAGATAAATTGGACTTTATATAAATCATAGTAATAATAAATGTTCATCGTTAGATTTAACAACCTAAAAAAGGCATACAATGTCACTTTTTCATTTATCTTCTTCAGATTTCTCCCCTTGAACCTCTGTTATCACTTAAATATTTTTTTTAAAATAAAACTTCTCTAAAATTGATATTATTACTATAATATGATATATTCATACTCATACTTTTGTTATAATGTGTCATTGTCTGGGTCAATTTTACCACTTACATGAACAATTATATAATGTTTATTTCATGAATGAGTAAAATAACATAAATAATAGTAATATTATATAATAATGATAAATTTATATTTTTTAATAATTATATAATGGTGAAATATCCTTCACAAAAATGGAACCAAAAGTGAACAATAAAGGTTTTTAAAACCATAAAAAATAACCATATCAAGAATGATTCATGAAAAAGGAAATATATCGCAACCCACTGAACTCCTTTGTTTATGAAATGATAAAAACCCTATCTATTAAAACATATATAGCATAAATGTAACACCCCGAGATTTTATGAAAAATATTCTTTTTAATTTCATTAATGTCTTGTGTTGTACGCTACACCAAAAGGAGCTTGCACAACATGCATCCTTGACTTGCCTTGCATTACGCGCAATCGCGACCTTCCTCGATAGCGTGTCTAGTACGCAATACCGAGTTTCACTAAACAACGATATGCTATTAAAATATTATTAAAACTAGCCGTTATGAATAGTAATAACCACATTTTAAAATTTTAGAAATTTTATCTCTCAAAATGGACTTCATTTTTGGATTCGGAGTATCGAATTTTGCCTAATGTGAAATTTTGGTACTTTTGGGATAACTTTCATATTTTGATGAATAGTGAAAATTAATAAATTTTAATTAAACACAACTTTTTTAATAGAAATAATTAATAGTGATAAATTATTAATATGAGTGGTTTTAAATTATATTTAGAATATATTTTTACAATTTAATACAATGTTTGTCATTGGATGTAATTTCACATTTAAACCAGTTATAAACAACTGTCAATATTTTGATAGTTATTATCTCTTAAAAACACGCCATTTGTTTTGACAACGGGAATTAATTTTTAAATTACTTAATGTAACTGATATGTTTTGAATTTTGTAAAATAGACATCATTTTTGAGTTCATAATATCAAATATAGCTTAGGCCTAATTTTTGGTATTTTTCTAAAAACTTTCAATTTTTGATGAATAGTGAAACCACTAAGTGGTAGTTAAAAAAACTGAATTTTTCATAAAACTTAATTTTACCGCTTCTGTGAGTGGAATTTCAAAAATCCGTGAGACACGGTTGATGTCAGTAAGTAAAATGTGGTTCAATGAGAGGAAAATAATTTTTGGTGAATAGTAACTTTTTACTTTTTTTTACCACGGTTAAAAGTAAATAGGGTAATTAAGGGTAAAAATGATATTATTATTACCCTAACACATGTCATAATTCTATTGGATAAGTTTAATTCGACCAAAAACAACCTTATGAATAACATACGACCATTTAGGCCCACTTGGATTAGATTAGGACATTTATTATTATTTAATTCAAAGAAGAGTTAAAAGCGTTAAAATCAATGTTTATTTACTAAAACATGTTTAATATAGGGTTATACATAAGATAAATTCGATTGTAACTATTAATTAGAAATATAATAATATTTCCTACATAATGATATTTTATTTATAATTTTTAGACATTAAATAATTTAATATATTTATGACACAATTATGATGCAGTAATTAACATAATAGTGAAAAATTAGAGTAATTGATATAATAAATACCAAAATAAATATAATTTGACACTTTTTATGAATTCCAATAATTTTATAGGTTAATATGACATGTTAGTATTGATTTAATTAACTTTCTTCGAACTTATCATTCTGTTATGAGTTTCACAAAAATCAATTACTAAATAGTGTCAAAATTGACATAAAATAGTTTTCAAAACAAATATTATATTATTAATTGTTATTTTATTCATAAAAATCTAAGGTTCGGCCAAATGACTTAGATAGGGTTATATATATTATTAATAAACAACTTGGGGTTCGTTTGGCTTGATATAGTAAGTTTATTAACCTTATAGTGTAAGAACACAAGAAGACACGGTAAAAGTAAAATTATTTAACTTAATGTTAAATATAAATGATAAGGTTAAAATAGGAACCTATACTTGTCTAAATTATATTGGATGAGAGGCTTTCGACCCATCCCCACCTTAGCTTTGAAATAAATCAATTTGGAGCTATTTAAAACCGAACTTGACTTTATAATAAAATAATATTTTTAGTTATTCCAAAGGTTCCCCTATCCTCCCTTATAAAAGGGCACCTCATAAGTCTCTTCCTCACACAACTTTGAGCATTAAATATCAGACAAACCCTTCCCAATTCCATTATCCACTTCCCTAGAAACATCCTAGAGGTTCTGGTTTTCCTCCAAGACCAATTGTGGTGCCCTAAAAAGAGATCTCAAAGAGGCGCTTCAAAGAAGAGGTAATTTCCGTTACTGATTCTTTCAACTTTATTTCTTCTTCTACTTCTACTTATTAGGTTGTTTCATTATGAAGTAATAAAACCAGTATCACTCATATACTGATATGTTATTATACGTATGAAACAACCCTATTTTACCATCTATCCATCCTACGGAAAACGAAATCACCGCGCGTGAGTACGTACGGAATACCGTTTCCACGCCATGGTGTAATCTATTTTCCACCACCACCTTACTTGGTTGGGTATAATGGTGTAAATAATGACTATATATGACTATTATAAAGTAATAATAATTCTGAAATAGCATACATACACTCCAATACAATTCCATGATCATAGGAACAATATCATCACTCGTGTGTACGTACGGAATACCGTCTCCACGATGTGATGCGTCTCGTTCTACATGATCTTCATTTCATAATGATTATATAAATGAATTGAATGAATGAATATGATATATATTACCCTAATACCATTCTGGAAATGATGTATCTATAACCTAAAGAGAAGAATAAGAATTTATTCGACAAGACATGCATAAGAACAAAAAGTTATAAACACCCGAATAACAAGTAGCAAAGAAATATTACTACTAAGAAGCTAAGAATATGACCATATATGATATCATAAATATAAGTATGATTCTGGAATAAGTTAATAACATTATTTAAATCATTATACAGGAGGTTCAGACACTTACGAAGCAAAACGAACCTACGGTAAGGGAAATATAACAATCTCACTTTTATCCGAGATTGTTTTTACTTTGGTAATTACTGGGGTGTATTTTATCATCCACATCCATGTTACCTCAATATGTAATATTATTTCCATCCTTCTACAATAGTTTATATCCAATTTTACCCTTCAGTAAGTTTTTTGTAAAATATATGAAAGGAATCTTTTGTTGTTTTTCGTACAAGGTACTTTTTGACTTTTCCGACAAAAGTACGAAGAATGTTTTATTTAACTTATACGGCATGAATGTATTTTTAAAACATTATTTCCAAGAATCTTCCTTTAAAAGTTTTCAAGTTTATTTTTAATCAAATTCTATTAGTTTAAAATTGTATGACATGTTATGAAAGGAAAATGTTTTTGAAGTAGAAAGGATATTTTCCTCAAGAATGAAGTTCAAGTGTTTTATCAAAATTATTTTCCATCTAAGATAATAAAGGGTTCTGTTTTTATCCCTATTATTAAATTGATTTGATTATGTTGTGATGGAATTATTTTTATGAATTCCTTTATCGTATATGAATTGTTTTATGATGTCATGATGTTTAAGATTCCCATTTTTTTACATGGGTTATGCTATGATGTATGGTTTATGATTTTGTGGCACACATAAGAATGGTATCATTATGAGATGGGTGGGACCTATATCCCCTCCAATGCATTGGGTAAAGATTTTATATCTCATGAGATAGACATGGCTGGAATGGTATGTTATACCAGTTCAGTGAAACAGGACTGAAACGAGGGTGACTCGGTTCAGAATGGGACTTTGTCCACTAAGATAGTATTGTCAATGAGTCTTGACTAACAAGAAATGATTCTCTATGATTATGTGTGTATGCCACAAAGTTTCATGTTTTAAGTTATGATTATTGTGATTACATTTCACTGCCATGATTTATCCCATGTTATGAAATTATGATCTCTTTTGCAGGTTAAGATTTCCAAAATGTTATGTTCTTATGAATATGTTGTGATTGATATTTATTTTTTTTACCATTACTGAGCTTTTGAGCTCACCCTTTTGTGTTTTCTTTTCCCCAGGATATAAAGAAAGGTTTTAGGTAAAAAAAGGAAGATCTTTATGGGAAATGTTGAAGATCCTTCACCACGATTAGAAGATTATATTCCGAGTATCCAAAGACACTAAACTATTACAGTCCTTGTGTGTGTGTTTTTTATGTACTAAGTATTCCGCAAAAGTAATGTAATGTCCATGTACGTCAAGCTTCCGGTCTCTACAATTTGTATCAGAGGAAAGGTTTAGTCAACCTTTGGAAACTAGGATGCGTGAACCTTAGTGAGATCCCTAGAGATATTTCTAAGGTATGTCTAGGGATGTCCCTAAGGATAAGTATACATATATGATATAGTCCTAGAACTATAGTAACGATATTAGATTAAACCAAAGATGTTAGATATTGAAGTTACTCCCCCTTTATTATGATTTTTTCCTCTCACACTATTCTTTTTGGGTTTTAGAAAATGGCTGGAAACAAGATGATTCACGATAATGGAGGATATCATGGACAATGGAATGATATTATTCATGAGCAACCAAATAAAATGGGAATTGGAAGTCCAAACATCATTATTATGCCGAATCAGAAATCTCACAATATGATCAATAAAGTAAAATTTGGTAAGTTTCCCGACTCGGCTAATAAGAGAAAGATGGAGTTTCATGATGATAATAAAGGAAAGAAAGTTCAATTTCCCCTATGTAAATCATGTGGGAAGAGGAATCAAGGAGAATGTTTCAAAGGAACTGGAAGATGATTTGGGTGTGGAAAACAAGGACACAAAGCCAGTAAGTGCAAAGGAAAAGGTTCAGTTAACACCAGGGATGAGGATAATGGTATTGCTACGACATCAACAATGGTTAAATGTTTTAAATGTGGACTGTACGGGCATTATGCAAACCAATTCCCTAAGGGAAAGTCTCCTGAAGAGAATCAGTATGGTCGTATGGGTAGTATTTATGTTGATGATGATGAAGAGACTACAAATGATATGTGAGATGAAAGAATTGTTGAAGCTCGGTAAATGGTTTAAGAATGTAGTGGAATGATTACATGTTTATCATGTGTAATGTTGTATAAGTAATCTCATGGTACTACTGAATAAAGAGACATCTAAGGATTGTTACACTGTTGTCTTTCCATGAGTTTTGAAATTGTATGATTAATGGTACCAGTATCCATGAAAGGTTATTCAGATATTTTTGGAATGTAGATGATATGTTCATAATGAAGGGATAAGGAGAAAATTAAATGTTTGATAGTATTCATGAGCTCATGACTGATATAAGGAGAAGGTTATATCATGGTTTGAGTATATAGAATTTTTGGATTTTGGTATAAGGAAAGAGTTAACTTTTGACAGCATTCATGTTTTCACTAAGGTTTAATGGGTATTCAATTTTCAAAAGAATACATGATTAAGGTATTCACAGGATTGGAATGTGACCAACAAGATATATGGGGGATAAATGATGGTATTCACATGCTTGGTTGATGACATTTCAAGTAATATTTTTCTTTATACTATGAGCTTGGACCAAAGTATTTTCGATAAGCCTAAAGATTGGAATGGATTATGTTGGACATAAGTTAGTATTGTTTAAGGATAGAAATTCTTAGATATTATTGATGGGATGTTATAGTAATATAGCTTTAGAAAAAGGACAACCTGCGGGACGGGCGACAACCCATCACGTCGGACAAGGCTGTGGGAATCGAACCCACAACCGAAGTTCGACTGGCCTTTATCACCTACCACTGGCCTACAAGAAGTCCCTGTTTAGTAGAAACTAGTTTTATTATATTACGTAGTATGATATATGAAGTATAAGTCCATTTTAGGAACTATATATGATTAATCTCACTATAGATGGACTTATGTATTTTTTGATAACTTTTCTAACCTTTTGTTTGAGATAGATGGAATGACCCATCATTCTATCACATGATCTTCTAACACATCACGAATGACAAATTAAACTTCATTTCTTTAAGAGATGAAGTGCAAATTGTCCAAATAACGACAAATGGTGAGACTATACCAAAATCACGAAAGTATTTCTTCTAATTCCTATTCCATCAACTTTAAGGAAATGATATTGAAAACCAAAAATGTTGTCTTAGTGCTCTTATATATGATGAATCAGATGGTACCTTAGATCGTCACAAATTTATGGCTTTGTGATTTCTAGATTTTCCATAGCCATGTTCTCTACCACTCTCCATCAGAACATGATGATTATATTTCTCTTCCATATCCATATTTTCACCTATGTGGAAACCCAGTGATTAGTTTATTTGGGTAACCGTTACGTTTCATACATTTGTTTTTAAAGATTGGTTTTGGTATTCCTTTTTACAATGTGGGTTTCTATTAAAGAAACTTTCAAATAGTAAACCATTTATAACCCCAACGAATTTCGAGGGCGAAATTCATTTCAAGGGGGGTAGAATGTAACACCCCGATGTTTTATGAAAAATATTCTTTTTAATTTCATTAATGTCTTGTGTTGTACGATACACCAAAAGGTGCTTGCACAACATGCATCCTTGACTTGCCTTGTATTACACGCAATCACGACCTTCCTCGATAGCGTGTGTAGTACGCAATACCAAGTTTCACTAAACAACGATATGCTATTAAAATATTATTAAAACTAGCCGTTATGAATAGTAATAACCACCTTTTAAAATTTTAGAAATTTTATCTCTCAAAATGGACTTCATTTTTGGATTCGGAGTATCGAATTTTGCCTAAGGTGAAATTTTGGTACTTTTCGGATAAATTTCATATTTTGATGAATAGTGAAGATTAATAAATTTTAATTAAAAACAACTTTTTTAATCGAAATAATTAATAGTGATAAGTTATTAATTTGAGTGGTTTTAAAGTATATTTAGAATATATTTTTACAATTTAATACAATGTTGGTCATTGTATGTAATTTCACATTTATACCAGTTATAAACAAGTGTCAATCTTTTGATAGTTATTATCTCTTAAAAACACGCCATTTGTTTTGATGACGAGAATTAATTTTTAAATTAGTTAATGTAACTGATATGTTTTGAATTTGGTAAAATAGACATCATTTTTGAGTTTATAATATCAAATATAGCGTAGGCCTAATTTTTGGTATTTTTCTGAAAACGTTCAATTTTTGATGAATAGTGAAACCACTAAGTGATAGTTAAAAAAACTGAATTTTTCATAAAACTTAATTTTACCGCTTATGTGAGTGAAATTTCAAAAATCCGAGAGACACAGTTGATGTCAGTAAGTAAAATGTGGTTCAATGAGAGGAAAATAATTTTTGGTGAATAGCAACTTTTTACTTTTTTTTACCACGGTTAAAAGTAAATCGGGTAATTAAGGTTAAAAATGATATTATTATTACCCTAACACATGTCCTAATTCTATTGGATAAGTTTAATTCGACCAAAAACAACCTTAGGAATAACATATAACCATTTAGGCCCACTTGGATTAGATTAGGACATTTCTTATTATTTAATTCAAAGAAGAGTTAAAAGAGTTAAAATCAATGTTTATTTACTAAAACATTTTTAATATAGGGTTATACATAAGATAAATTCGATTGTAAATATTAATTAGAAAGCTAATACAATTTCCTACATAATGATATTTTATTTATAATTTTTAGATATTAAATATTTTAATATATTTGTGACACAATGATGATGCAGTAATTACCATAATAGTGAAAAATTAGAGTAATTGATATAATAAATACCAAAATAAATATAATTTGAGACTTTTTATGAATTACACTAATTTTATAGGTTAATATGACATGCTAATATTTATTTAATTAACCGTTTTAGAACTTATCATTCTGTTATGATTTTCATAAAAATCAATTACTAAATAGTGTCAAAATTGACATAAAATAGTTTTTAAAACAAATATTATATTATTAATTGTTATTTTATTCCTAAAAATCTAAGGTTCTTCAAAATTACTTAGATAGGGTTATATATATTATTAATAAACAACTTTGGGTTCCTTTGGCTTGATATAGTAAGTTTATTAACCTTATAGTGTAAGAACACAAGAAGACACGGTAAAAGTAAAATTATTTAACTTAATGTTAAATCTAGATGATAAGGTTAAAATAGGAAACTATACTTGTATAAATTCTATTGGATGAGAGTATTTAGACCCATACCCACCTTAGCTTAGAAATAAATCAATTTGGAGCTATTTAAAACCGAACTTGACTTTATAATAAAATAATATTTTTAGTTATTCCAAAGGTGCCCCTCTCCTCCCTTATAAAAGGGCACCTCCTAACTCTCTTCCTCACACAACTTTGAGCCTTCAAGCTCGGCCAACCCCTGACCAATTCCCTTATCCACTTACCTAGAAACATCCTAGAGGTTCTGGTCTTCCTCCAAGACCAATTTTAGTGCCCTAAAAGGAGATATCAAAGAGGCGCTTCAAAGAAGAGGTAATTTCCGTTACCGATTCTTTCAACTTTATTTCTTCTTCCACTTCTACTTATTAGGTTGTTTCATTATGAAGTAATAAAATCAGTATCACTCATATACTGATATGTTATTATACGTATGAAACAACCCTATTTCACCATCTATCCATCCTACGGAAAACGAAATCACCGCGCGTGAGTACGTACAGAATACCGTCTCCACGCCGTGGTGTAATCGATTTTCCACCACCACCTTACTTGGTTGGGTATAATGGTGTAAATAATGACTATATATGACTATTATAAATTAATACGGATTCTGAAATATCATACATACACTCCAATACAATTCCATGATCATAGGAACAATATCATCACTCGTGCGTACGTACGGAATACCGTCTCCACGATGTGATGCGACTCGTTCTACATGATCATCATTTCATAATGATTATATAAATGAATTGAATGAATTAATATGATATATATTACCCTAATACCATTATGGAAATGATGTATCTATAACCTAAAGAGAAGAATAAGAATTTATTCGACAAGACATGCATAAGAACAAAAAGTTATAAACACCCGAATAACAAGTAGCAATGAAATATTACTACTAAGAAGCTAAGAATATGACCATATATGATATAATAAATATACGTATGATTCTGGAATAAGTTAATAACATTATTTAAATCATTATACAGGCAGTTCGGACACTTACGAAGCAAAACGAACCTAAGGTAAGGGAAATATCACAATCTCACTTTTATCTGAGATTGTTTTTACTTTGGTAATTACTGGGGTGTATTTTATCATCCACATCCATATTCCCTCAATATGTAATATTATTTCCATCCTTCTACAATATTTTATATCCAATTTTACCCTTCGGTAAGTTTTTTGTAAATGATATGGAAGGAATCTTTTGTCATTTTTCGTACAAGGTACTTTTTGACTTTTCCGACAAAAGTACGAAGAATGTTTTATTTAACTTATACGGCATGAATGGATTTTTAAAACATTATTTCCAAGAATCTTCCTTTAAAAGTTTTCAACTTTATTTTTAATCAACTTATTTTAGTTTAAAATTGTATGACATGTTATGAAAGGAAAATGTTTTTGAAGTAGAAAGGATATTTTCCTCAAGAATGAAGTTCAAGTGTTTTATCAAAATTATTTTCCATCTAAGATAATAAAGGGTTCTGTTTTTATCTCTATTATTACATTGATTTGATTATGTTGTGATGGAATTATTTTTATGAATTCCTTTATCGTATATGAATTGTTTTATGATGTCATGATGTTTAAGATTCCCATATTTGTTACATGGGTTATGCTATGATGTATGGTTTATGATTTTGTGGCACACATAAGAATGGTGTCATTATGAGATGGGTGGGACCTATATCTCCCTCCAATGCATTGGATAAAGATTTTATATCTCATGAGATAGAAATGGCTGGAATGGTATGTAATACCGGTTCAGTGAAACAGGACTGAAACGAAGGTGACTCGGTTCAGAATGGGACTTTGTCCACTAAGATAGTATTGTCAATGAGTCTTGACTAACAAGAAATGATTCTCTATGATTATGTGTGTATGCCACAAAGTTTCATGTTTTAAGTTATGATTATTGTGATTACATTTCACTGCCATGATTTATCTCATGTAATGAAATTATGATCTCTGCAGGTTAAGATTTCCAAAATGTTATGTTCTTATGAATATGATGTGATTGATATTTATTTTGTTTACCCTTACTGAGCATTTGAGCTCACCCTTTTATGTTTTCTTTTCCCCAGGATATAAAGAAAGGTTTTAGGTAAAAAAAGGGAAGATCTTTATGGGAAATGTTGATGATCTTTCACCACGATTAGAAGATTTTATTCCGAGTATCCAAAGACACTAAACTATTACGGTCCTTGTGTGTGTGTGTTTTTTTATGTACTAAGTATTCCGAAAAAGTAATGTAATTTCCATGTACGTCAAGATTCCGGTCTCTACAATAAAAAACAATTGTATAATTATTTTTTCACCATTACTGTGATACTGAACCCTTTTTGTAAATTATTAACAAATGAACTGAAAATAACTAATGTAGACTATAATGATTTGGTGAATAAATGAAATATGATATTAAATGAAATAAAATGAATAATAATTTACTAATAAATATGGAAATTTATCTAAATAATTTAAATAATTAATATAATATTATTATCAAGGAGGGTAAAATTCCTACGAATTGATTCGGTAATTAAGGTAATGGATTGTTATTTTAATTTTATTTTAAATTATTTGAAGTTTTATTTTTATCTATTTCACATCCATATATATATGTATATATATATATATATTCGTTAAAGAATTTTCTTATCTGTACATCAATGATTTAATCAAATCATTACATATTACCTACACATTTCTTTACAATTTTTTGAATAGGGAATTATTTCAACATTTTCGATACATGTCCATTTTGAATTTCATAATATTTTTGTGAAAAAAATGTTTTCAAAACATTTACCGTATGACGTCTTTCTTCATATTAACATAGTTTTTATTCTTTTTAAATCTTACTCATTTTTTTTAGGTTTTTACAAATTTATTAATTTCCCATTGTTCGGTGAAGGTTTTCATTTTAAATAGTTATAAAAGGAAATGATATTTTATTTTATTTTTATAATAAATATAAGTATTTATGATTAAAGGATTAGATAATTTTTTTTGAGTTTTATGATGAAATTGAAATCCCCTATCAATTTTATTTATGTTACGGTGATTATAATATATATATATATATATATATATATTAAAGGGTTACTCTGTTATAGCCTGTGACTGCATTAGATAATAATGATGGAGTTAACTAGATATAAATTACTCCCATGATGATTCTTGATTAATCCGACTAGGTGATTCTATTAAGATATGAAATTAGAATTAATAGGGTAGGTTATTACATTTTACAGGTGATTGTAAGGGTTCTTATAAGATTCGTATGAATATGAATTTTGAATATACCTTCATAGTTTCTCTATTATTACTATTAGTTTTAAGGGATTTTTTTTGATTTAATGAGACAATTAAATGAGTTCATGTTTGAAGGAATGTTTATGATCTTTAAAGGGTTAAAGTTTGTTTTCAATGAAAATATTTTTCATGGGTTGTCATTTTTTCCTAATTAACCTCATTGATTATATTTTTCTATTTAATATTACATATAAGATGTTTTATGAAAATATTTTTTCAATAAAGTTTATTTCATTAGTAATTATTATATATAAAAGAAAACATTATCATGAGATTTCATGTTTTTCAATGGACTAATAAGTTTCCTTTAATATTATATATCATACTAAGATTTATTTTCTCATCCAACTTTTTCAAATGATATTATAGGATTTAAGTATGTGTAATATCTCTATAAATGTTGAGTATTTAGTTATAAATACTTTACATGACTGAAATAGGAGTGTAAATTCTAGAACCGGGTTTTATGGAAACAAAATTACACTATATGGAAGTGTAAACTTTTGAAATGTTATGGTTTTCATAATTATCTAAAATTTATACCTAAAAGGTCATATAAATTTAGGGAAAAATCATTACTATAAATCATTTAATTGTGGGTTAATTATATATGGTTTTTTATTATTGGTATAATAATATGATTTAGATAACATTATATTTTAGAATGTTGATAAGTAAATTCAATATAGGGATACTAGTTTATGGTCATATTATCATGAATTATTTTTTAATTACTTGATTAGATCCCATATTCCTTAATATAATATACATATATTTTTATAATGGTTTTCCATACAGGAAATAGATAGAATAAACTATTATTTGAAAATAGGAAAATATCATTCTGAAACAGTAACTCAAAATGGTTGGAGTTACATCTAAAACATTTGTGGTTGTGCTAACTCAAATAACATATTATATAAATATTTATATGATCAAAAGAGAGTGGTTAAATTATATAAATAGGATCATGTAAATAGTGAATCATTTAAAGAAAAAACTACCTCTAGATTTCTGTCAAAACTCATACCCATTATTAGTGGAAGGATGAATCAATGATTAGGACAAGATAATTTTTTTTGGTTTTTTAGAGATTTATAAAGTAACAATTTCAATTTTTCATCTTAAATGTGAAGTTGACCAATTGTGGTTTATGATTAATAATACCAAATTTAATAATGAGATTGATACCATGGAATAGATTTTATTTAAATATATTTTTATTGATAAGTATTTTCTTAATGTTATTTGGAATATTATCAAAAGGTGGTTTCTTGAGTTAAAATATAACTTTTAAGAATTAGTTGTTTATTATGAATAAGTTTATAATGTACTGGCTAGGAATAAATGAATTTTATTTTGGACCATGAATGTAAAATTTTTATATTTTACAAAAGATTCAGACCATGTTTATGAATGGATTTAGTCACTTGTGGATTTAAATTTATAAAGAAATTGTTTGATGTGCTAAGAATATTAATTTAAAGTTTTTTTTGAATTTTATGGAGGTTATATCATCATGGAAAAGAATATTATATGGTGAAAATAAATGGGGTATAGTCCATAAGAAAATCCTAAGGTGGGAGATTTTTATTCTATTTTTATCCTGAATATGGTAAGAAACATTCTAGGTGGTTTTAGAGAGGATCAGGGAAATTTAAGCAATATGGTAAAATTGGAAACTTGGATTAGGATTGCAATGATATGATCAATGGTAATGGTATAACCAATAATAGTAACATAAAAGGGAAATTTTTTAATCATAATGAGTTAGGAAATTATCAAAATTCATGTCCAAAGGTCACTATAAAAGGTGAAAATCATTAATTTTGTTAGTATAAAGGAAGGAAAATGTCATTTTTTACTATTACACATGAGGTTATTCCCTTAAATTAAGTGGTGGTAGTTTAATTATTAGTTTACCCAAGTTAGGATAATTTATTGTTTAATTCATGATCTATGCATTATTATATTTTTATAAAATTTGATAGTAAAATGGAAATGTCACATCAAGAAGTGGAGATAAGCCTTTTGGTACGAAATCATGATGATGGTATTAAATAATATTTTTTAAGAACCATACTATAGTAACCTGTGTAATGGTTTTCCCAACAAATCTTGTTTTCTTACCCATGGTAGTGTTTGATGTAATGTTTTCTTGTGGATTTGATTTTAGTTTATCATGATATGAAAGATGTGGAGATAAATAAATCATATTAAATTTCTAGAATGAGTTTAAATTTTTATATAATAATGAATTCTATATTGTAATAAAATTTCAATAAGTTAAGAAATTAAATAATAATTGGGGTGAAAGTTATCATATAGACGTCACTATGAAGAAAGGGATTATTCATCTTATTGTTATGCCTATAGTAAATGAATTATCACATGTATTTTATGATTATTTTCCTTGTGTTTTTCCTAACCATGAGGTTGAATTCACCATTTACTCAATCCCCAATGTAAATCCAGTTTTAAAACCTCATTATCTAATGGATATAGTAAATCTATTATAATTGAGAATCCAATTTTAATAATTACTGTATAAGGGTTCCATCCATCCTAGAGCTTCATTATCGGGTGTATCTATTTTTTTTATAAAGAATACAGATGTATTGATGAGTGTTTTCCTTTATTACAGAGTATTATATACATTATTATTAAGTAAAATTGTCTATTTAAATATATCAATGACTAGTTTGATCAATACATGGGGGATCCTAATTTTTCAAAGATTGACCTATGTTCTAGAAATCACTAGGTGAAGGTAAAAAATAATACATTGTGAAGATTTTTTTTGAACTAGGTATAATCATTATGTGTTTTTTGGTATATTCTATCAATTAAAAAAATTCTTCCACTGTATTTATGGATTTAATGAGTAGAGTTTTCCAAGAGTATTTGGATAAATTTGTAGTGGTATTCATTGAAAAAATTATGGGTTATTCAAAAAGTTACGAGTATCAAGAGAATCATCTAAGGATTGTTATACAGACTGTAAAATAAAATATTCTATTTGTAGGAATTATAAAATGTAAATTTTGGATACAACTTAATTAATTTCATGGGAATATTATTACTAAAGATGATATAAAAATTGATCATGTAAAAACTAGAAAAGTGGAAGAATGACAAAAACCTACTAAATTCTTTGATATTCAAGTTTTTCTTAGAATATCATGTTATTATCAATTGTTTTATGAAAACAATTCACAATTAGATTACCCAATTACCATGTTAACTTAAAATAGATTTATATTTTTTTAGATAAAGTAATGTGATGAATGCTTCTAGGAATAAAAAATTAGATTTGTTATTTCTCTAGTTTTGGACTTACCATCGTTAAATGAGGAATTTATTTATTTATAGCGATTCTTCTTTTATGGTCTTTGGTTTTGTATTGATATAGAACTTTCAGGTATTAACATATCAATAAAAATTGTTGAAACCCCATGATGAAAAAAAATACAACGCCTGATCTAGGACTTTAGGCCATTATTGTTTATTTAAAAATTTATAGACATCGTATATATGGGAATAAATGTGATAAATATATATATATCAAAAAAATTTAATATAAAAATTCAGAAAAAATAGTTGAACATGATGGAAATAAGATGGTTGGAACTAATAAATAATTAGGATTTTATGATTCACTATTATCTTGGTAGAGAAAATTGAGTGGTATGTGTTTTGAGTTTAATAGTAAATACATAATTATCCATGATATATTTGTAACATGATCCTATTTTTATTTATTAAATAATTGTAGAACTAAAAGTTGGGCATCCAAAAATCCTTTTTCTTTTAGTCCAACTATCAATAAAATCATCCTTGTTGAAAAGAGGTAAGTATTCCTAGATTTAATATTTTTGTTATGAAAAAGTTAAAACTAGTGAAAGAAGAGAAATTGCCTAAGTTTAATATTGAAAAAGGAAGGTTTTATAAGCTTTGGAATGATTTTATATGTATCTGGGGACTCTCAATTGAAAAAATGAATTATTGAGTGAGGGTCACAACTCTTTGTATTTGTTTCGTCCTAGTTAAAATAAGATGTGTAGGTACCTTTGGGGATATTATTAGTGGTAATGGGCGAAGAATAATATTACTGATTATAAATTTATATATTTGATTTTTCAACATGTTAAAAGTGAATTATAGCAAATGAAGGGGATACATCACCAATTTTTGATTCTATAATTGAAATGGGAGAACATATCTACAAAATTCAGGGTATTATTACCAAATACATCTTGAGGTGATAATGCAATATGGTTTATTATTAACTATTCAATTAAATCTTCTCATTTTATTCCTCTTAGATATGGTATATATTTAGATCATATTTCCTGACATTTTCTTTATGATATATTAAAGTTTCATGTAGTTTCTATCTCTATAGTATTTTATAATGATCCAATGTATAAATTTAATTTTTGAAAGGCAATTCATCAATCATTCGGTACTATGTTATGTTTCAGAACAACTTTTCATCCTTAGGATGATGGAAAATTAGAGTAACCAATTAAATTTTTTGAGGATATGCTCTATGATTTCTCATTTTATTATCAGGGAGGTTGGTTTCATCAAATTTAATTACTATAATTTTATTAAAATAAAAGTTTTCATTCAATTATTCAAATGGAACCATTTAAAGAGTTGTATATATTGTGATGTTTGACTCTAGTATGTTTTGAAAGTTTTGGTGATAAAATCTTTTTAGAACATAAATTAGTAGAATAGAGGGTAAAAGAGGTAAATATTATTCAACATCATATGAGGGAAGCTACTAATAAGTAAAATATCTACATAGAAAACTATAGTGAAGATCTTTAGTTTGAGTTATGGTACGGTATTTTTCTTAAAATATATTCATAGAAAGGTTTGAGGTGTTTCCCAAATAATGGGAAATTAATATCATTACTTATTGGTCCATATAAAATTATGAAGTATGTGAGATCATTTTCTTATCGAGTATCCCTTCCCCTAAGTTTATCATAGTAATTTCATTCATGTTTCATTTTTAAGGAAGTATGTACATAATGTATCTCATCAATAAATCCCTAAAGTGGTACAATTAAAAGAGACTATTTCGAATAATTAAAAGGAAATTTAGATTCTTGATCATATAGAAAGGTTTTTTGAAATACAATAAATCACATATTTTATGTTTATTTAGAAAAATAATATTATTAAAGAAAAAAATTGCAACTATAAAGAGATTTAAGAGAAATACATCCCCACTTTTTTATCAATAAATATAATTACGAGGATAAAATTTCATTAATGGGGGATATAATTGGTTTACCCATGCATTTTATTGAATGAATTTATTTTATATTTAATTTAAATTAATTATTTGGATTTATTATAATGTTTATTATAAAAAACATAGAAAAAAATTAATTAAGTTAGGCAAGAAGAATATAATTTTTTTTTTCATTTGGAAAGGATGTAGTTTTTATTCTTAATAATTTTTTTCCATGATCTATATGGTTTTGATTAAATTTCACATTTATAAATTTTATAATTTTAATTTTATAAAACTTAATTCATTTTTAGATTCACAATATTAAAATTATCTAATGGTTTATTTTTGATATTTTTCTAAAAATGCTGATTTTTAAGGGAATCGTTAAAAATACCATTTTTCAAACAACATTATTTTTTCTTTGATTAACTTTTAAAATGTAAAAACTCTATTTTGTATTAGTTTTAAATTCAAATAGCACTTATGTTTTTATTTATAAACTAATATATCTTAGGGGAATCAATATTATAATTGAGTTTTGTAAAAATTCATTTTTTCACTTAAAATTAATCTTTGTAAAACCAATTTTTCATTATGTTTGGATTAATTTTATAAAAAATAATTTTTCATAAATTTATTAAGTTAATCTTGAAAAAAAAATTCATATTTTGAATCACGAGGTTCGAATTTATTCATAATTTCAATTTCATTTTTTTTCATAAAAATATATTACCTATGTAAAAAATTATGTCTCCCCATTGAAGGTTAAAATTAGAAAAAATGGTTTAAAACCAAGTCATAAGGCCACAAACTCTTATTCACAATTGATTGGTCGAGTGGATTAACAATCCTCCTTATGATATCTTCAAAATTGTGGTATTTTGGTGCCACTTTCCTTGAGTATAAAATTCATTATATATTATGAAAAACATGTATTTTGTAGAGTTCCACTCCCATCAATTATAAAAGGATGCCTTCACTCCATCACTTATTCACACGCATTTACCACCATATCTTGAACAATACAAAATAATCCCTAATCTATTTTCACTAATCTATTCCTGGACTAGAGATTTTTCTACTCATACCCCAGGCATGCCTCCATGTATACTAGAGGATTCAATCAAATAGTGGGGTCTATCGTAGTATAGTGGGGATACTATATCCCCATATCAGAGTATCAATAATATTGGAAAATATATAAATTAAAATTAAACGTAAATGAAAACAATTATTATGAATTGATAAACAATAATCTTTCTATAATGATGTGAAATTTAGCACACATATTCATGGTCATGCCAGTATATGATGACTAATTTCCCACTGGGTATATCCCTTATACCATGAACGGAATAAATAAAAAGAATTTATGTGATTCTACACTTCCACCCATGAGTCATACGTCAATCCTAGTCTACCAACTCCATATGAGATATCCCTCTCAATCGGGTCATATCGGACCTTTTCCCATTTAGGACCCACAATCAACGAAGGTTTCTCGAGTACCCAACTTTCATGGTCAATAAAGAATGGTGTGACTACAACTCAGTATGGAAGCACCAATATGATAAAAACATACCAATTAAATGTCTTATGTGAATATTTTATATGATAATAAAAAAAATGTACTGTGGATGTGTAAATAAAATTAAAACTATTGATCATTAGGCGCTAACATGAAATTTATGATCAATTGTACCTATTTCAGACAGTTTGCGAGTGTCTCTCAGAACATCACACATCCTCATGGGGATACAAGTTCAACCTCAAGATCTCATGGTCAATAATATACAAAGATATACTCCCAAGATCCTTGGAACCATCCAATTCATTTGATAATATAGTTTCTATCCATGAGTCATATTTCATAATTGTGTCTTAGGGAGAAAATACTTTGCATCTCATACCATTAATACCATCATATATAATGATCATATCATAGGAATCACTATTCATATCTCCTAACACCATAAGGTACACTTCCATATCATAGGAATCACTTGGTATATCTCCCAACATCATATGTACACTCAACAGATCCTAATGAGGTAACCTATGGAATCCCATTATCAATCATATTTTCATTATAGGGAGGTAATCAATGGAATTCATCATTATTAAACCCCCTAAGATTTGATGGAGGTAATCCTTGGAATTTGACATCATTAAGAACCATTGTATAATAGGGAGACACAACCTTCCATCCATAATCACATATCTAGTGGCTTTTACCCACATGGTAACATCTCATAATAACAATATTATTATTATTTACAATATTTGGCCACATTTCCAACCTGTAATATATAATCACAATTAGACTCTCAAATGTTTTACTATTCCCAATAATTTTAACACCACTAGGAACCCATCCTAGATTCATGTTCTATGCTAACACTCGCAATAATATACACCCATACTCACACTAACCCCCTCAAGGGTTACATATCACGAGGCAATGGAATGGGTCCCCAAGGATGCATAACAATATTGGACACCCTACAGGGGTTCCTCCATAAAAATATAATCTCTCAATGTCAACCTTTACTTAGATGGAAAAACATATCTCACTATCATCATGATCATATCACGGCCTCATTTGACTCATAGAATAATATATACTAACATCACTATAGAATGATGGAATAAGTCTTATCTCATATACCAAGGCACCCTAGGTATATCTACTTAGCCAAGCTATACATAAATCTCACTCTGGGAATTCCTACTTGATGTTAAATTGAAAAAGTTGGAGGAACACTTACCCCAGGTCTTATCTTAGCTAGCCTAATTTCTCTAGGGTATCTCAAGGGTACATTAAGGCCTACTGTGGAAAATAGTTTTCATGACATCACATATTTCAATTCAAGGGGTATATGGTCTCCTATCTAGTTTTATTACAATCACTATGTTTATTTGAATCTCACCCTTTGTGTATGAGTGTCACAAATCACATCATCATAATCTTGTCCTTTCCCATTGGTGGTTGAGGAATTTATCTAGTTTTGAAGGGTCCATCATGAAAATTTTCATTTTTTTCACATCATTAATAGGAATATAATTTTATTAAAAAAATTTATTTATTTTAAATAGGTTTATCAAAATTTTGGCGAGACATCATATCAAATTCCAAATTAATAAAAATCATTCAGAAAATTGGTATGTTCAAGGGACCACCTTCCTTATTTTTCAAATTTGTTACCTTTAGAAGTAGATCCAGACCACCAAATTTAAAACATGGGTTCAAATAACCATTTTCCACCTATATGAGGACATAATAACATTTATCAAAATATATTTAATTATAATATAATTTCTCAATTTATTTTTTAATTAAATTCTAAAATAATTTAATCAAAACAATTAATTAATTATTCTTACATGACCCCCATACCCTACGAAACAGCAAAGAAAACCCTAAAAGGTATCCATTACTTAATTTTTTTGAACATTTTCCTATCCTAATGTGGGTGGAGCAGGCTCGGAATTGGTGACTTTTATTACCCTTACATAGGTTCCTATATAAGGGTACCTCACAATTCCCCTTACACATGCCCCCTTCATAACGGTACCTGACAATTACCCTTACATACGTCCCCCACATAAGGGTGTATCATAAGTACCTTTATAAAGGTCCTGATATATAAGGGAACCTTGGGCTTTCTAATTCATAGGTCCCCCTAGGTAAGGGTTCCACATGGATACCCTTACGTGTGTCCCCCTATATAAGGGTATGTCTTGGTTACCCTTATGTGTCCTCCTAGATAAAGGTAACCAATTTTATATTTATGGATGAGGGTATCACATAGAAGGGTAGAATAAAAGTTTAAAACAAAAACCTTTTTTATAATTTCTAAAATTCTTCTTCTTCTTCATCAAACACACATAGTAAACCCAAAATTTTCATGTTTAGATATTATAAAAACAAAAAAAAACAACTAAAATTGTAAGATTAAATCTCAATTTCAACCGAAAAGACCCTCATCCAATCCTGCAGTAGTCCATATCACATAATAAAATTTATAAATTTTAAAAAAACACAAAATAGTGAAAATCCAAATTTGTGACTACCTCATGGTGAATTACTAAATTTCTGATCTTAGACCCCCTATCCAAGGTTGTTGAATTCTTAAAGGGATATGATTGAACTCTTCTATAAAGAAATAATATCTATATACTCTTTTATATATTATCTCTCCAAACTTATGGAGGTTATTGTTTCACATTTCATCTATTGTGTAAATCTAAGTGGACTAATATGATTTAATTAAATTAAATTAATTTTAAGTAGCCATTTAAAGGAGTGTCTCAGGACCCAAATCCTGAGAGAATTTTATAAATCACCTAGGTAAAAACACCCATTCATGACCTAACTATAGAAGTTGTAATTCCATTTTGATAGTCTGTTTAAGAAAAATGAATATTCATTCATGCATGAATATTTAATATTTGTTTATTAAATGTTCAAATATCATTTATAATTCAACCACCTTGGAATCTCTCTGAACACAGACCCAAGGGTAATATTACCATTCATAGATCAAAATAATATTAAAAAATATCTCTAAGATCAACAACTAGGTAAAATGACCATTGCTTCCCTAATGAGATCTTGGAACTTGAAATTCAAATTTCACATGAAAATCATAACCTCAGAAAAACAAGCATCTTTACAACCATCCCACCATATCACTTTTCATCACCAAGAATTATCATTAGTCATTAAACATAAAAAATGACCTCTCCAATATATTAGTTCAAGATAAGATCATCACATTCTTCTCTAGAACAATGAACCTCCATATACTACACAACTCCTAACATGAGGTGCATTATTCATCAAAACCTAATCCAACTAATGTAAATTACATAGAAATATCATGATGGTAATTACTTGTACTCACCTATCAATGGTCACTGAGATTTCTTCTATCAATTAATAATCCTGATAATGGTGCTCACCGCCATTATACTCCTCTCATAAGGGAAAATTTCAAGCCATGTTGCTTCTCACCATCAAAATCAACTACTAAAAATGAAATATAAATAGTCCAATGACTTGCCCGATGTAGCTTCCATCACAGTACCCTCAATTATAGAATATACACAAAAAATGACTCCTTTGGTAGACCATTCTAAAAAATTATTGGTTTCACCGACTGATACACTATCTAATCACTTGATCGTAATAACTAAATCCTAGATGGAATCACGTGAATATCCAACACACTCACTGAAGTAAAAAACCAACTCTCATTGTATTTTTATATTGGGATCCTTAACCAACCAAAACCATCATTTTGATCTTAGCCTTATTATTATAATACCATCTACCTAACCAATACTCAAATAACATAAAAAACATCCCAATATTAGTGTTAATGCCCAAACTCCATACAATACTACTCATGAATTCCAAATCTGGTATTCACCAAGGAACTAGATAAAATCAGGGTTATCTACACACCATAATCCTGGTTCCATATCAACCATCCAATGAACTGTCTCACTACACCCATAATCTTACTAACATGAGTTCATATCTCAATAACCCACGATATGTCCATTAACAAAAATAATGACTGGATGTTTCTATCCCTCTCATACTTGAGTGCCAATGTGGAACATCAATTACTACCATTTACTATATCACAAGAAAATCCTCATCGATATCTACTAAAATTATATTCATATTGAAACATCAGACAAACACTCCCATAGCCTATGGTGAACTCCCCACCATGAGAATTTTAATATATCTCTCCTAGACCACAACCTCAACAGGTTCTATACTTATGTTTGTGTGTGTGTTTGTGTGATTTCATTACTCCTCCCCAGCCACACTCACCCATAATATCAACTACTAACATCATGCCTTTAGTGGTGTAATTCCATCCCATAGGGGCCATTTATCATTCTCATTAACACTATGAGAAAAAAATTCAATAAGAATCTCATCAAACCCATCAATCCTCATCACCTACATGAATGTTCACTAATTCACAATTAAATATCACAATGTGTAACCAGATAATACTACCTACATATCATTCAATTTCAATATACATATGTTCTCATACTAATCAGTCACATGGACCATTTCATGATAACAAGAGTCACACGTTTCATTAAACCTAGACTCACATTAAAACACAACTGAACATGATCTACAATATGGCAGTCTCATCCATCATGAAGCACCCCTGATGTTTCTCTTCCAAATCAATAATTTCACTTATGTCATGATCTAACACATAATCTCTCATAAAACTAGGAATCATTCTAAAGCCAATAGTTTCTACCCACTCCATGTCTATCCTAAATCCAACAACCTAACATCAAAAATTAGAACTACATTTGGATCCACACTAATACATTATAGTACATGGCATTTTATCGCTCCTTACCTTTGAAACCAAACCTTGATAACAAATATCCTCAAGTTATTTACAAAAAAAATTTCAAATAATCAACATACCTATATCACATACTTTGAAGCACCTACCATGCAGGAATTTCATTACATGAAGTATATACTCATGATTTTGTATCTAAGGTCGCTCGAAATCCTGGGATAAACCATATATTGGGATACCCTCACATATCACAATGCATATCAACCATAATACCAAGATCACCAATATCCTATGTCATATATCAAAAGTTCTAGGCTCTCCTAATTAGCTCATAGGTCACATCTCCCCTAAGTTATAGATCATGGGAAAAATATCTCTATTTCCACATTACATATCTTTAGGAAAATTATGAACCATAACACCCATTCTAGGACCTCACACATTCACACACACACACACATATATTAAGCACCCTATTCCAGATCGTCAGCCTATTAAAGCACTGATCCTCACCGATAGTCCACATATGGAACTACCCCCTCGAGGACCACAATCCTATTTCCTTAGAGAAAACAATACCACAACCACCCATAAGAGGTTTATCACTAAGGAATAAAATGCATGTATTGATCTTATAAGGGTCACTATAGATCATATATATATAGGGACTATATAACTTACATATATTATCATCTCTAGAAGATCCACATAAACTATCATTAAAATAAATTTACGTTGTGGTTCAACTGAGTATAATTCAAGTAATAAATAATATGGTAAAAGACCATATAAGTTAGTTTATACACTCTAAAAAAATGAACCCTCATCAGTGATATCAATAACACAAGAAAAAATATGTCATGTGAATCCTATGTGTTGATAACAATTCTTGTACACATGTCTATTTCTAATGGGTTAAGATAAAAAATTATAAAACATAAACCTTGTAACCCAAGTGCATCGCACAAGGTGAAATCATATAACTATAAAAGTTTAAAATAAAAATAACTACCTAATATCCCTAGTTACATGTAACCTCAATAGAAAAAGGTGTTCACAATACACCATTTCATGTTCTATCATAAGTTTTTTTCAAATTCCTAAATCACATACCAACTATCTATCTAAATAGTAAGAAAAATGTAAAAATTAAATAAACTCTATGATATTAGTCACATAAAATCTATTACACCACTTTTTAATATTATCCCCTGGTACACATCAACTGAGCAGTTCCATAACCATATGAGTCACTACTAGGATCTTAGGAACACCTCCCCATTCACCATAGGATTTTAACTATAAAAAGATGGTCTAGGGTAAAACTGTGCGAATACTGTACCTCCATGCCAAGGAAAAATAGTATAAATAAATAGATAACCAAATATAACCCATGAAAAATTAGATAGTTTATCACAAATAAACAAGAATACTATTATCATGAAGTGAAATTAATAACATCGAATTATTTTCGAATGATTTTGTAGCGATTCACTATTCATTTCCACCCTTATACCACTATGTTAAACTGAATATATATTATAAATTCCAATCATAATAATTAATTTCACATAAGATTTAGTTCAATTTATCAATTTTTTTCTTTTTTAAATATAATTTTACTTTTTTTGATGGTTTCGATGTAGGTGGAAGTGATTTGGAGAGCCCAAGATAGAATTCAAGAAACATGGGCCAAACTATGCTAAAGCCTAAGAAAATGTGCAGACTTACACATTCACTGTAGATAATATGTGAAAAAAATTGGGAGGAAACTTAGTATAGGAATATAAGATGGTGTGGGATATATTTCCCTAGAATTACATGTAGACAAAATCATCCATTTGGAGTCCCAATAGAGGTCTAAAAAGTGATGCAATTCTGGGAAAGGAAGATTGGACAACCCTTATCCATTTGGAAAATAACTCAGTCCTTAGACCTCTAATTGGGTGGATTCCACCTACATTCGACAAAAAACTTGACAAACCAACTCTATATTTAATTTCAAGTCAATTTAATGTGTTTGTTTAGTCGACCAGTCAAATCAACTTGGTGGGAAAATCTATCATGAACAACAAACCTACACCCATAGACCATCAACTCTTCTTGAATTCAACTTTCGAAAATTTTATTTAAATGAACTCCAAGGATCATTTTCAGGGTTAAAATGACTGGGGGTAAGGATTAGTAGAATTTGAGATCTTTCTACATGCATTTTTTTTCTTTTCTACATCATGTAAATCTAACCCTCATAGTGATCAATTTGGGTGGTATTATTTATTGTAATCTTGAGATCCATATTGTAATATTTTGAAGTAAATTGAATTTATAGGTTTGATACAAATTTTTATTAAATTCCATATTTTGAATTTTTAATTATTATTGTATTATAAAATACCAATAAAAGTAACAATAGTCCTCAAGCTTCCATGAATAACCCAGATCTTGTGATGATTTGAGCATGTTTGTCTATTTTCTGACCCCTTATCTTTCATGAGTTTGTACATGGATCACATCGTTTGGTATAGTCCCTAAGATAGAACCCATGAATGTGAATTTTTTTCTTAAGGAATTTTTTATCATTGTCACAAATCTGTTCATCTCATTATGTTTTTGATGTGATGCATTTACTATGTTTGGTTCATACATCAATGCAATTTTGTTGATTTTGAGTGGTCATTGGTAATCGATATAGTTTATTGACAAAATAATTATTGGAAACCTAGTAGTAGATCACATAATATACTTATTTCAGGGTGTATAAATCAAGGAATCAATTATCCTTCCCATTTCCCTTGAGAGTGATAACAGTTTAGCATCAGGGGACACTCACCAGGGTTTTTTACGATTTCTCCAAAAACAAATTCTCACTTAGTAACATAGTTAAAATTTTTAATTTAAAATATTAAAAACCCATAAGTATTTATATGATTCTATATTTCATAAAAACATAATAATAGTTTTAATAATTGATCTAATTCTCCATCAGGAAATGACTTCGTGTTCTACTATAATGTTAAAATTCTAGTAAAAACTAAACATCTAATTTGATGATCTTGACAATGCGATCAATTTTTTGGAAGAATTTATGGGGATCAAAGATCAATTTTCCCTTTTCTTTCTTCTTTTTTTTATTTACACTCCTTTCAATATTTCCCCCTTGGATTTTGGTTATTTTTTTCTTTTGTTTTTGGTTTCTTATTGTGTGTATTCTATATTTTCTCTCTCTAGATCTATAATATAGAATTCCCTTTTATTTTCCACTTAATATTTCTTAGGTGTTTTCTTTTACCCATATCTTATTTAAAAAAATAAAAAAATAAACAATAAAACAAGAAATCATTATTGCGAGAAAAGTTTTGACAGGGAAATGATTCTTCAATTTGACCCATAAATTGAAAAGACACTTCACTCAAAAATTATGTCATCTAGAGTAGGATAGTATAGTAATGTGGAGAAACCACTTGTATAACCTCAAGTGGCCCTAAAATAATATAAAAGTGAACCAAATCAAATTACAAAAAATGCTACAAATAACTAGACCTTAAAAGAAGTGACCACCCAAGATGTAGAGTACCAACCCATGTGGATCCAATATCCCGAGGAAGTAACAAACTTTGAGCCATGATCAAGATTCAACCATCTCTATCCTAAGTTAAATGTTCTTATTGGTGAGCAACCTCACAATAATATCAAACATTTTCACCTAGTGTTCTCCACCATGAAACACTAAAACACATTTTAGGACCTCATAATGTTAGGGCCTTCTATTTATCCCTTGATGGTGTAGAAAAAGATTGGTTATACTATCCACCTACTTTAGTTGGGTTTTGGAATGAATATAAATAAATATTTTTATATAATTTGTTCCTAGCCTCCAGAACTACATAAATTATAAAATAAATATGTGACATTAGAAAATATCAAGAGGATACACTTCATGAATATTAGGAGAGATTAAAAATACATTGTTCATGTTTTCCCCACCACTAAATTAGTGAAATTTGATAATGAATTACTTATATGGGGTAATTTTCCCCATGGATCAGGGAATGACATATACATCACATAGTGGCACCCATGTTGATAAAACACCCTATACCTCTAGTGACATAACAACAAACATGTCTCAAAATTCATAACTATTTGGTACATGAGCCATTAAACCTCTATAGAAGTTCATGAGGTAAGTCATTCATCCCTATAAAAAATGTAGATAATATACTTGATTTAATGCATATCCTTTTACGAAAATTATATCATGATCAAGGTCATTCACATTGTCCCCCTATTCCATTTAATTGGGTTATTTTTCTTATAACAATTATTTTTATGACAAGTTCCCACAACTTCAGGATTCATCTGAGTCTTGTGCATCATTATTCTCTAAGAATCCATTACAATAGGAAAAAACCTTCAAACCAAAACCATTCAAGCTATATCAATACCTAATGTAGAAACCACAACAAAAATAATGTTAAGGAGACAACATGACCTACCCTAAATTGAACTGGTATTGAAAAAGACAATGTGTGAAACTATCTTATAATTCACCTTCTCAGAATAATTCTCCTCCTCCAAAATTAAAACGAAACCTCTAGGACATAGTAAAGAAAATCGAATCCCTGAACCTCTAGTTATAATAAACCACACAATTGGTTATTCAAGACCCATTAACTAAATTGGGGAAATTGAAAAAAAACCATCAACGAGATAAAGATGCAAGGTTCCAAAAAATTATCATCCCAACCCATTGTTAATCCTAATGATAAAGGTAATGTTTGTGAAATCACACATCATAGTGGTAAATAAGTTTCTTCTTCAAATTATTCAAACCAATAGGTATATCCTCATATTTAAAACTCTCATTCCATACCCTCGAAATCTTCATGTGAATAAATAATGAAAGACATTTTAGACAAATTATCATTGAGGATGCCGATGAACAATCCATTCCTATTCCATTCCCCCACAAACTCTCTAAATATATGAAACAATTAATACTAAGATTGATAAAGAAATCATGGATAAATTTAAAAATCTACAAGTTAACATTATACTATTAGATGAAGTTAAATAAATTACTCAATATTCCATATTTCATAAATAAATTTCCTACTATTGACCACTACTAAAGGGAATGAGACAATCACGCCTATAAAAAATGTCTCAGATTTGATACAATATTATGTCAGCTAAATGAAAGTATATGATAAATTATTCTTTAAAATTCATCATAGGGGAGACCTTATTTTCTGATTTAATACTATATTTAGGTGTTTCAATTAATGTAATTCCTCACTCTGTGTATACATATCTATATGTTAGAGAGCATAAACCGATGTGTATTGTTGTGAAACATTCCAACAAGAGCACTATACACCCATCATTAGTATTAAAGGATGTCCTCATTAGAGTGAAGAATCACATCTTCCCTACCAACATCTACATTCATGAGATGTAGGATACCCAAACATAAGGACATTCTCCCATCATACCTGGAAGGTATTATTTAAAATTGTAAAGATGATCATCAATGTTTATAGCATTACTCGATCTATAGAGTATGGTGTAAAAAAGGTACATTTTAATATCCTTGATTCAATGAAACACCCAATTAAATATACCTCCATTATTCATTTCTACTCGATGAAATTTATCTCTAATAACACACAGACACACAAAATTCTCTCCTCGACCCATATTCTGATTAATTTTCCTCTTCTTCAATCTTAGATTATTTGAGTTGTGATTCATGTTTTTAGATATGTGTGGGTTCAGAAAAGTTTAAATTTTGTTATTTAATTGTTGATTTTTTTCATTATAAAATACTAACGACTTTCAATGACTCTATTAATATCATCTCCATTTACTCTCATACCTTGGATAATAAACATGAGGAGATAGATAGTTTCATAGACCTCACTCCCACTAAATCCCCTCCCTCAATCCAAAAAATACTAGTTTTTGAATAAAAGACAATTTCATCTAATTTAAAATTTTTCTATCTTGAGGGTGTTGACCAATTTCCCATTATCATTTCCAATGACCTCTATCCATTGCAAGAATAAAAACTACTTGACCCATTGAGAGAGTATCAATAAAATATATGATTCAAATTGTTTATTTCATTTAATTACGCCATCTATTTTTATACGCCATATAATTTTATATGATGAGGATAAAACTACAAGTGAAGCTAAATTCTAATTGAATACAAACCTTCTTTTTGTTATAAAATTGGATTCCAGTCAAAATCTAGCTACAAGGATAATTTCTCCCATATATAATAATAAATGGGTCATCCCTATGAAAATTATTCCTAAAAAACTGGAATAATAGTAGTATAAAATGAAATGAATGAACTAGTTCAAAAATATGTACAAAATAATTGGTGAGTCTATATTGAGTTCCATCAACTAAATAAATCCATGTGAAATGACCACTTTCCTATACCTTTCATTCACCAAATGTTATAAATTTTGTATTATAAGTATCATTATTATTTTCTTGATGGATCTTAATGTAATTTTAATGTTTATATATATCCCTTTAGGATCAATAAAATAAAACATTTACCTATATATTCGAAACATTTTCTTATATAAGGATGATTTTTGGTCTTTGTAATGCTCCGGGTACTTTTTAGCAATGCATGTTTATTATATTTCTGTATACCTTGAGAATTTTATGGAAGTTTTTATGGATGATTTTATGGTTTATGATTATTATTTTAATGAATATTTGGAACACCTAGTATTTTTCATTCACTATTTCATTTAAAATATCTTGTATTAAATTGTGATAAATTTCATTTCATGATTTTGATGGGTATCGTTCTTGTGAATGTTTTTTCAAATGCAATAATTCAAGTTTATAAATGAAAAATTGAGTTAATATCATCCCTTAAATATCTAAAATGTGTTATTGAGATGTAATATTTCTTCGATCACACTGGTTTTTATATCTGATTCATTAAGGATATTAGTATTATTTCACTTTCTTTATCTCGATTTTTAAAAATAGATTCTAAATGTTTCTTCAATAAAAATTTTGAGGATAAAATTAATTCAATAAAAAAAGAGTCACACATCACCTCCCATCATACAAACACTAAGGTGGGATCCCCCCTAAAAACTTATGTGGTATGCCTCTAACTTTTCTACTGGGGTAGTTTTATTACAATGGGTTGAGAAGTTTCCTTATATAATTATGTATTCCTTGCATACCCTTGAACCAACCCAGAAAAAATACACAACCATTGAAAATTAACTTCTTTATGTTGTGTTTTCCTTGGAGTAATTCCATTTATATCTTCTTGGGTCATAAGTCATTATGTTTTTGACATTATAACTCTTGTATTTCTCCTAATGAAATTCAAATCTAATCCCAACCTATTAGGTTAGATTCTCCTCCTCCACGAGTTTGACCATTGATTAGAGATAAGAGAGGACTTGAAAATGATGTACCTGACCGCATTGAAAAGATTTACCCACCACTGGACCACCATTAACTCAACCATCCCCATTGGAGAATTATTTCCTCATGAAAACATTTTTTATGTTGTGGACCTTAACCCTTTCTATGCAGACACTCGAAATTTTCTACTTGCATCTCAGGACCCCATTTATTTCAACACTGCATAATCCTAGAGTATCATGAATGATTAATGATGGTACATTTGGGATGAACCATATTTTTAGAGAATTTTTAGTGACTATGTAGTCCATCAGTGTGTCCATGACCATTAGTTCACCTATTTTTTGAGCTTTCACCTCACTTTGGATAATGGGGGAACTTTTGATCTCAATGTATAGCATGAAAGTTCCTTGAAATGTGACTTTATTGGAAAATATTGTGTTGATATTCCCATTGGTTTTGTATTTCATTCCCACAATGTCAATTAAAAGGGAATATATCCAAGGGGAATGAAATTCCACAACAACCCATGTTATTTTTTTAAATCTTTGATGCACGGGGAATTGAATTAATGGGGCCTTTTCCAAATTCATTTGGCAACATTTACATATTAATAGCTTTTGAAAACGTCTGAAATGGATGGAAAATAAGGATAACATGACCTATCACTCTTGAGTGGTTATTGATTTTGTGAGGTCCTAGATTTTTAGTGTGTTTAGTTTTCCAACATTCAACATTATTGATTAGGGTTAACATTTTTTCAATTGTAACATGAAAAACATACTCCATAAGTATGGGGATTTTCATAAAGTCTCCACTACATATAACCCCTAAACTAATGGAAAAGGTAAAATCTTAAATCGAGTAGTAAAGAGAATCTTGTAAAAATTGTAAAACCCAAAAGGAAATCTTGGTTTTTTCATTTTAATAATTTAATTTGGGAATAACATACAACTTATAAAAACATTATAAGAATTTCACTATATAGAATTGGGTTTGCAAAGGCTTATCACCACCCAATGGAGGTATAACACTGTGCATATTGTTCTGTTAAATTATGAAATTTGAATCTATCAGATGCAAGTGAGCTTTATAAGTTGCATATTTAGGGTTTGGAAGAAATTAGATGTGATGAAAATGAAAACCCCTAAATCTATAAATAGATGAAAAAGGCTATCCATAATGATATGATTCATTAGTGAATTTTTTATATTGGTGAGAAGGTCCTCATGTACAATTTTAGGCTAAATCTATACCAAGATATGCTTCATTCCCAATGGATTACTCCTTATATGGTTACAAATGTTTACCCTTTTATTGCTATATTGATTTTTTATGATATGAGTGGAAAGTATTTTACCATCAATTGG
Source organism: Viscum album (assembly GCA_963277665.1). Classification (NCBI taxonomy): domain Eukaryota; kingdom Viridiplantae; phylum Streptophyta; class Magnoliopsida; order Santalales; family Viscaceae; genus Viscum; species Viscum album. The sequence continues at coordinate 1,852,480,733 of OY728129.1, read as the reverse complement.
AAAATACTTAAACACTTATATGAGGATTTTCCAAAGCATCTGAGGGAGGAAATCCACCTTCAAGAAGAAAGATACCAGTGAAACCCCCTAAGATTTATCCTTCCTTCCCACATTCTCATTTATTATGGTGAGGAAACTGCACAATCTTGGAGTGGGGATATGTACCATTCTAGAGTTATTATAATTTTCATCATCATTATTATTTCTTTAATGATTCACATGCTGGAAAGTATTGTTACTTTTCCAAATTTTTTTTATTTCCTTGGCATTTTCATCAGCATTCTTATTTCTACACTTTTCACTTATATTATAGTATTTTCACCATTACTCCTCTATAATCATATAAATAATAAACAAAATCATTTTTCATTCTTTAGTTTATAGTATGGAAAATTCCATGTTTTTGTATGAATGACTTCCAAAATAATTTTGATATGTAATATTTTTTTACAATTTTTATTTTCAAATCATTCTTATGAGTTTAAAGGATTTTTGAAACCCATTCCTCATTATAACTATCATAAATTTTTAAATACCATACCCGATATAAATTATATTACCTTGTTTATTTTTAATAACATTTTTTAGAGTCAAGGGTCATGTAGATAAACAAGAAATTTCCATTATTCTAATTTAAGTATTAATGTTATAGTGTTCTACACCCAAGATTGTGTCCCTCATTCAATTGAAAATCCCATTTTATAAGTAACATCTATTTTTAGACACATCAACATATTACCATTCTTAACGCTTGATGACCATGAAATGTCTGTTAGTTAGCCTCATTATAAAGTAAGTTTAACATACCTAATTGTATCATGTATACATTCTTATTTTTATTTTCATAAATTGTGGGATAGAGGGTGTTCCATGGTAATTCTAGGAATAGATTCATTATAATGGGTTGAGTAAAAGGGTTCCTATATTTGGTTTGTATAGTCGGTACACAAGACATATTATATCATTTGGTTATACATGTTTCCCTCTTTATATCAATAATTATTATATATAAAAAACCATGTTTTTTTATATAAAAAATCAAAAATTAAAAAGCAAATAGAGAAAAGAGGATGTTTTCTCATTATTATTCACAACTGTTTTGTGACCCACACCAAAGGAACAAAGGGTATAAAGAGTTAAAAGTGAAACACTCTATAAGTGATTGAATTAGTATATTTATTTTTAATTTTTTTTGAATTTTTACATGCTTTTTTACTTAATATATTAAACACTCCTCTTCTAAATCATATTTTAAAACATGGAATCCTACTATCCATTAAACCTCATAACAACCTGTTGGAATTCCTCTTTATTATCACACTAGTTTATATAGGTAGAGAACATATAATAATATAAATCATATTTTAATATCACATTAAATCTAGGAAATTATCATAACACCACTTTAATATGTTCTTGGATTGATGAGAGAAAATTTCTAGGTGATGTAGGCTGTGAAATGTTTCAAGGGTAACCAATTATGTTGAACAAATTTGAAACTCAGTGAAGACGAAACATATGAAAATTTATTTCATAAATCAGAAATGATGATTTTAATTTCAAAATTATATTGTATGTTTTTTAACATTTCATTTATAAATTTTACTTTATTAGGATATAAGACTTTTTTCAAGGGTACGATGGTTTAGTTTTGGGAGTGTGATTTTGGAACAAATAACTATTTATTTCCACCCTTATACTACTATGTTAAAATGAATATGTATTTTAAATTACAATAATAATAAATAATTTATCCTAAAATTTGGTTTAATTGATTAATGATTAACAATGTTCAAAATGGAATATTTTACTTTTTTGATGGTTTCATTTTAGGTGGAGGTGATTTGGAAATCCTATGATGGAATTAAAGAAAGACGGAAAAAATACGCAAGAGCACAAGCACACATGTGTACATAAAAATTTAGTATATAAAATACATGAAAATATTGGGATAAAACTTAGTGAACGAATTTAAAATGGTGTGGGATAAATTTCTCAAGAATACCATGGATCTGGGTTCATCCATTTGCATAAAAAAATAGGCCCATAATGTGAAGCAATTTTGGGAATGGCAGATTGGATCACCCTTCTGTATCTGGGACATAACTCATGTATCACACCTCAAATTGGGCTGATTACACAATAAATGGACATAAAACTCTATGTTCCATCTCTCTATTGAATTTCAGGTCAATTAAACATGTTATGGTTAGTCAACCAGGCGAATTAACATGGTATAACCACTATCATGAACAGATCACCTACACCCATCGACCATTAATTTTTCTTGGATCTAACTTTCTGAATATCCATTTAAAATCAAATCATGTCTCATTGGAAAGTTTTTAAAATCCTAGGGTAATGGCTAGTCTAATTTAAGATCTTTCACTATCTAGTTTCTTCCTCATATTCATCATATATTTCTAAACCTCTTAGTGATCAATACGAGGGGTGTTTGTTGTTGTAATCTCGAGATTCCAACCTATAATATTTTTAAGGTAATTGAATTTATAGGTTTTATTTATATTGTTGTTAATATATAACTCTTTAATTATCTTTTATTCTGGTAAGTTTAAATACAAATCAAATTAAAAATAATCCACATGCTTTCATGCCAAACCCGGATCTTGTGATGATTTTTCCTTATTTATCTCTTTCCTTACCCCTTCCCATATATGAGTGTATGAATTTATCATGTTGGTTGAAAAAATACAAAATCTAGAACATATTAATGTGCATGTTTTTCCTTGAGTAAAATTATATAATTGACATAATTCTAGTCATTTTGTCCCATTGTTGATGTGATTCCTTGATTGAGTTCCGTTCTTACATTGACACAATTTTGTTGATTTTAAGAGGCCACTAATAATAAATATCATTGAAAAATCAAATCATAGTTGTAAACCTAGTAATAAATCACATACTATACTGGTTTTAGTGTGTGTAAATCAAAAAATAAATGATCCTTCCCATTTCCCTTAAGATAAAAGATGGATGAGTATTAATGGACACTCTCCCAGATTGATCGTGATTTCCCCAATGAGATTTTCTTACTTTGTAACTTAGTTTCATATTTTATTTTTAAATCATAAAACCCTTAAACTCTTCATCTAATTATATAATTCATAAAAACATAAAGAAAATATGATTTTAATTAATTATCTAAGGTTCCATTGAGAGGTTTCCTAGGGTTCCTCCTATACTACAAAAATTATATTAAAAAGTAAACATCTAATTTGAAGAGAATGACAATGAAATCAAATTTTGATGATGTTTCTAGGGAAAAAATATCATTTTACCATTTTATTTATTTATTTTTATTATTATTTCATACTTCTTTTAACATTTCCCCCTTCCCATTTGATCGTTCTTATTTTTTTTAATTTTTTTAATTTTTATATCTTTTTTATCTCTCTTGAGATCAATAATATAGCATTATATTGTCTTTTCATATTCATTTTTCTTTAATTATTTTCTTTTCTTATTTATTCATTAAAAAAAAATTAAACAATCAAAATGTACATCATTATTGTATAACAAGATCTTGAAAAGAAATTGTACTTGACTTTGAACCATAAAGAGAAAAAACGCTTCACTCACAAATAAGGTAATCTAGAGTAGGATAGTCATTTAAAATTGATGAAATTATTTTGGAATATAAAGTTTCCCTAAAAATCTAAAATTTAACCAAATCAAATTCTTAAAAATATAGATACAAATAATTGGACCATAAAATAACTGACTACCCTTGATGTGAAGTACCAACCCGCACACATCCAATGTATTAAAGAAGAATCCAATTTTAATATAATATCATGATTCATCCTTATCCTTCATAAATTCTATATTTTTACTACTGAGGACCCTAAAAAATTCTGAAGGAGTTTCTTATAGTGTGCTATACAAAGAAACCCAAAAATGTGTCTGAGGATATCATAATGTTTAGGTCATTCCCTTTCTCACTTGATAATGTAGACATAAAATGGATATATTATCAACCTACCACAACTGGGAGATCAAATGAAATTAAATGAATCTTTATAGATAATTTCATCTCTTCTTTATGAACGGTATCAATTAGAAAATAAATCTGTGGCATTAGGAAATCCTAATTAGATACCCTCCATGAATATTGAGATATACTCAAAAGAAATTGATCAAGTTTCCCCCACCGCCAATTTGATAAAAATTTCTAATTTAATAATTATATGAAGGAATTTTCATATGTATATGGAAATGATAAATGATTAAGTAGGTAGTAACCTATTTATTAAAATTCCTACCACCACTCTTGACTTAATAGGCAACACGGCTCAAAATTAACAATAATTTGGTACATTATCAATTTCACTCACTCGAGGAGTTCATGAGGTAAGTCATTCATCCCTAGAACTAAAGGTATATAATAAAACTGAATAGATTCATACCCTTATAAAATAATTATATAAATATCATGGTAATTCACACACTCCTCCTATTCAATTGAATTTAGGTATGTGTTCTGATAACACTCATTTTTTTGACAAGTTCCCAAAACTTCAGGATTCATTTGAATCTTCCAAATTAGTATTCCATAAGAATCCATTCCAAAATGAACCACTCTTTATGAAAGAACCATTATGTAAAATTCCAAACCCTAGATGGAAACCACAACCACAGTACTGATAAGAAGGAGTATTGAGCTACCCTAAACAAAACTACTCTCAAGAAGGCCAAGGTATAAAACCATATAATCCTTCAATTTCTCATAATACTCTTTCAACTCCCAAATTGAAACCAAACCTCGAGGAAATGGTGAATAAAATGGAATCCCAAAGCCTCTAGTTCTAGTATGCCTTGAAATTAGTTATTAAATACATATGAACTCATGTAGGAAAATTAGAAAACACCATCACATAGATAAAGATTCAAGATTATAGAAAACTACCATCCCAAAACATTTCTAATCCGAATGAAAAAGATAATGTATGGTAAATCACACTTTATTGTGGTAAAAAAGTTTATTCTTTTAATTATTCAACCGAAAAAGAATTTCCCCATTTGAAAATATCTTTCCCCAACCTCAAAAGTGTAATTTGAAGAAAAACAAGAAAAAAAGGGTAAAAAAATTATCATTTAGGATTCCCAAAAACAATCAATCCATCTTACTTTCCCACAATTACTATCTAAATCGAAGAAATTTTTTGATACTAAGATTTATAAAGAAATCATGGATACATTTAAAAAGGAACAAGTTAACATTCATCTATTGGATGAAGTAAAACCAATTTCTCATGATGCCAAATTATTTATATAACATTCTACTCATAGATTATGGATTAAGGGGAATGAGATAGTCAATATTGGAAGGAATTAATTTTCCTTGATAAAACCATTGATGCCAACCAAATTCAAGGATCCTGGAAATTTTACTATAAATTTCAACATATGGGAGGCCTTATTTTCTGATGCAATTATATATTTAGGATCATTAATTAATGTCATGTATCACTAGATGTATACTTTTTTATAGGTTGGAGAGCTTCAAAAAATGAGAATTGTTGTGTATATTTAAAACAAGAGCACAACACACCCATCAAGAGTGATTTAGGACATCCTCATTAGAGTGAATAATTTCATCATCCCTAAAGACTATTACATTCTTGATATGAAAGATACTTGTACCTAAAGACATGCTCCTCACTTACTTGTAATTCCATCATTTAAAAAAGTAAATTTGATAATCAACGTTCACAGTGGTATAGTTCCCATGGAGTTTTGTGGAGAAAATGTAAGTTTCAATATGCTTGATGTTGTTAAACACCTATTTGAATAGAACTCCACTCTTCCTATTTATTAAATAGAAGTGATATCTAATGACACACACACACAACATTATCTCCTTTGATGATACAGTAATTCATGTTTCTCTTCTTAAATTTTGGATGATTTGATTTATCATTCATGTTTTTAGTGTTCTGTGGGCTCAAAAAGTGTAACTTTGTTTTTTAATTGATGAGTGTTTTCATTTTAAGCTACCTATGACCATCTATGATTATGAAAATCAAATTTCCATTGATTCTTTTTCCTTATAGAATAAACATGAGAATATAGTTAGTTTCATAGACCTCACTCCCACTAAATCCCCTAACTCAATCCAAAAACCACTAGTGTTGGAATTAAAACCACTTATATCTAATTTGATATATTTATATTCTGAGGGTATTGAAAACTTTCACATCATTATTACAAAAACCACTCTCCGTATAAGGAATCAAAACTACTAGAAATATTTAGAGTTTATAAAGAGGTGATAGGATGGAGAGTGGATGATATTATGGAAATTAGCCCATTGATTTTTATGAACCATATACTTTTAGATGAAGAGGATAAACCATTATATAAAGCTTGATTTTAGTTTAATCCCACCCTCTTTGATGTTATAAAATTGAAAGTTAGTGAAATACTTATTGGTGGGGACATTTATCACATAACTGAGAGTATATGGGTTGGCCTTGTGCACATTGTTCCCAAAAGAGAAGAAATAATAGTAGTGTCAAATGAAATGAACAAACTAGTTCCAAAACATGTGAAAAATACCTGGTGAATCTGTATTGACTACTGTTTACTGAATTAAGCCACAGGAAGGGACCACATTCCTCTACATTTCACTGTTTTTTTTGGAAAATTATATAGTAAGTCCCATTATTGTTTATTTGATGTTTATTCGGTTAATTTTAAAATCCATATAGTTATCGAGGATCGATAAATGAAAACACTTTCCCATATATTGAGCATATTTTTATATAGAAGGATTATTTTTTGTCTCCATAGAGGTCTTGGTAATTATCCGTTATGTATGTTGGGTATATTTTCTGAGCACCAAGAGAATTGTATGGAAGTTTTTATTGATTATTTCATAGTTTTTGTGTCTTCCATTGATTACTGTTTGGAACACCTACATTCCTTCCTCCATTATTTCATTAAAAAATATCTCATATTAAATTTTTAAGAATTCCATTTTGTGGTTGAGAGGGGTATAGTTCTTTTAAATGTTATTTAAAATGATATAATTTATGTGGATAAATCAAAATTGAATTAATTTCATCCCTTTCATATCCAAAATTTGTTATTAAAGAATAATATATCATGGTTAATGCTGGTTTTTTCCACTAATTCATTAAGGGATATAGTAAGACCACACTTCCCTTTTCCCAGTTACATCAAAAAGATTCTATGTTTGTGTTTTATAAAAAATATGAGGATTAATTAAATTAACTAAAAATTAGTCTCACATCACCTCCCATCATCCAACCGCCATGGTTGGATCTACCCTTTGAACATATGTGTGATGCATCCAAATTTTCAGTTGGGTTAGTTTTATCACAAAGTGATTAAAACTCTCCCTGTGTAATTTTTTATGCCTTTTGTACCCTTTCCCCCTACCAGGAAAACTACACAACCAATAAAAAGAACATTATTCTATTGTGTTTTACTTGGACACATTTTGTTTATATCTTCTTATGGAAAAAGTCATTTTTATGGCCATGTTTCCCATCGATTTATCATTAAGAAAAATGAATCTAATCCCCACCTTATAAGGTGAATATTTCTCCTTCAAGAGTTTGACCTTGATATTTGAGATAAGAGATGATTGTAAACTTTCGTACCAAACCAAAATACTAATATCTCTCCACAAGTGGACCACCATGCTGACTCATACCTTCCCATTGGAGAATTATTTCCCATTGAGAATATTTGTGATATTGTGGACCTTATCCCTTGGTATGCGGACATTGTGAATTTTCTAGAATCATCTTAGGTCCCCACTAATTTCATCACATAAAATACTAGAGATGTAATCATGATTCATGATGGTAAATTAGGGATAACCTATATTATTGGATAATTTTTAGTCTTCATGTTTTTCATCAGTCTATCCCAAACCATGAGCTCCCATATGTTTTGAAATTCTGACAAACTTTGGCATATGGTTACGAATGTGGATCTCAATATACAACTTGAAAGGTCCTTAACTAATGAATTTATTGGAAAATTTTATATAGATATTCACATCAATTTTTTATGTCATACACACAATGTTAGTTCATAGGGAATGTCTCAAAGGGAAATGAAATTCCCCCAACAATCCATCTTATTTTCTGAAATCTTCGATGGATGGGATACTGAATTCATGGGGACTTTTCCAAATTAATTTGTATTTGTGTACATATTATTATTTATTTAATATGTCTCTGAATGAGAGGAATTAATTTGATAATAGGATAAATGACCCTTAGTTGGTTGTTGATTTTTTGTGGTCTCATATTTCAGTAGGATTGGTTCTATAAGATTCATCCTTAGTGATCAGGGATGACATTTCTTCAATAACAATATGAAAATATACTTTATAAGTATGGAGTTTTTCATAACGTCTCCACTACTTATCACTACCAAACTAATGGGCAATCTAAAATATCAAATCATGATGTCAAGTGAATCTTGGACAAAACCATACAACCCAATAGGAATGATTGGATATTGTGCTTAGATGATGCACATTGGGTGTATCGTAAATCTTTTAAAACCTAAATCAAAATGTTACCATATATGATTGTGTTTGGAAAGGAATGTATGCTCCCAATTTTGGTAGATATCTATGGATATTGGTCTATTAAGCAATGTAATATGGATCTCTCAGATACAGATGAACATAGGAAGATTTAGATTCAAGGGTTGGATGAAATTAGGCATGATGCATATGATAAATCTTGAACATATAAATGGAATTAAAATGATATACATGATGAGATGATTCATAAATGAAATTAAAATTTTTGAGAAGTTCCTCATGTTAAATTGTAGGATAAATCTCCACCTTGGTAGGATTCATTTCTGATGGATCATTCCTTATATTATTACTAATTTTTACCCTTTTAGTGCTACACATGTTTTTTCAGGGGTATAGTGGAAATAATTTTACCAACAATGGGAAAATACATAAACACTTAAATGAGTATTTTTTAAAGCATCAGGTGGAAAAAACCCCCCTTCAATGAGAAACATACCAGTGAAACCCACCACATTTTATCCTTCCTTCCCATATTCAGATTTATTATAGTGACGACACTATAAAATTTAGGAATGGTGGGGTGGGTACCTTTATAGGTTTATTATTACTCTCCTAATATTTATTATTTATTATATTTTTAACTTTTTGGCATAGTATTATTACTTTTCTACACCTTATTGAGTTCAATCAGATTTTCATAATCTTTATTTTTTATCCACTCTTTTCACTTGTTTCATAGTATTTTTATCCCCCACTCATTGATCATAAAAACAATATTGAAAATCATTTTTAATTCTTGATTCACTTGTGCATAAAATTCGATTTTTTTGAAAAAAAATAAAATGAATGTTGATATAGAATATTTTTCAAGAATTTTAATTCTCAAATAATAATTATGAGTTTAATGGATTTTTTAAACCCATGTCTCATTATCATTGTATAATATTCATCATCCCCCATTTGAGGGAAATTATAATCCCTTTGTTGTATATTCTTCCTTTAAATCACTTTCTTGAGCGTTATAGGCCACATAAAGAAACTAGTGTTTTCCTTTATTATATTTGAATCCATAAGATTATAGTGCGATACACCCCTGATATAGGCCCATGTTCAATTGAAAATAGAATTCTATAAGTAACATATATTTTTATCCACCTTGACATAAAATGATTTTTATGCATTAGAATCTATGAAATTCCGATTAGGTTATCACATTACAAGATAATTTATCCCTACATATCCATATATTTAGTACATTCTTGTTTTATTTTCAGAATGTGTGGGGGAGAGGGTATTCCATGGAAATTCTAGGTAAATATTCATTGCAATGGGATGAGTGATAAGGTGTCTACATTTTTTTGTGAAGTGGTTACACAAGCCATATAATATCATTGTGATATACATGTTTCCATATATATCAAAAAAAATATTTTATATGAAAAACAAAAATTCTATAAATCAATAAAAATGAAACAAAAGAAAAAAAATATAGAAAATAGGATGTTTAATAATTATTATTCATTGATTAAATTGTTACCCACACAAAGGGAACAAAGGGGAGAGTTATTTGGATGTGATACACTATGTGAGGGGTTGAGTTAGTAAATTTATTTATAAAACATGCTTAATTTTGAAATTCTATGTACATAATATATTAAAAATTCCACTTCTACCTCATATTTTTAACATGAAATTCTACCAACCATTAAAACTCAGAACAACCTGTTGGAATTCCTCTTGAGTAGCACACTAGTTTCTAAAAGTATATAACAAATAATATTTCAGAAAATACTATAATATCACATGAACATTGGGAAATGAGAATATCTCAACATTCATATTTTATTAGAGTGGAGAAGGAAATTTTCTAGGTGATGTAGGTAGAAAAATGTTTCATGGGTGAACAAATGAAATTGAAAAAATTTGATTGTGAGAGAAGAAGAATGATATGAAAATTTATTTCATAAACAAGAAATTATGGATTTTATTTAAAAAAAATCTTATAAGTTTTCTCACCTTTTATTTAGTAATGGTACTTTATTAAGATATAATAATTTTACAAGGAGTACAATTTTTTAGGTGTGGGTGTGTGATCGTGTAACGATTCAATATTTATTTTCACCCTTATACCACTTATATAAATTGAATATGTATTTAAATTTCTAATAACATAAAATTTGTTACAATTAATTAAAATTTATAAATTTTTAAAAGGTAAATTTTACTTCTGTTTGATGGTTCTATTGTTATTATAGGTGATTTGGAGTGGTTGTGATGGAATTTAAGAACAAGAGGCCAAACTGTGCAAGATCCCAAGAACACATGTGTAATTAAAGATTTACTTTAGATAAATTGTGCATCAGTTTGGGATGATACTTTGTGTAATAATTTAAAATGTTGTGAGGTGGATTTCTCCTGAAGACCATGGAGACCAATTCATCGATTTTGAGGACCAAAGGTGAACTAAAAAAAATTCCAAGAGAGGTATATTGGACCGCCCTTTTGTATTTGGACCATAAATCGACCCTTGAACCTCCAATTTCTCAGATTACACCTCCATTAAACAGATAACTCTTTGGGACACCTATCCACCTAATTTCAATTCAATGGATAATGTTTGGGTCAGTCCAAAATCCAAATCAACTTGGTGGAAAAATGTGTCCTGAACAGCTCACCTACACCCATAGACCATTGAATTTTCATAGATCTAACTTGAAAAAATATCTCTTTAAAATCACTCCACAGATCATTTTCAAGGTTTTACCAAATATTGGTAAGGGTGAGTCTTATATTAGATATATTTATATGAATTTTACTCCTTATATACATCATGTACTTATAAACCACTTTGTGATCAATATGAGTGGTGTTCTTTTGTTATAATAATGATCTCTACACTTATAATAGTTGAAAGGTAATTGAATTTATAGGTTTTATGTATATTTTTCTTAATTTATACCTTTTTAATTTTTTTAATCTAGTATGATCAAATAAAATTCAAAGGAACAAGAATAGTATTTCTTTAATAACCTTGATCTTGTGATGATTTGATCATGTTTGTATATATTCTCACCCCTTCCCTTTCATGAGTGTGTGGATGGATCTTGTTATATGATAACATATATAATATTGAACCCGTGAATGGGGATTATTGTTTTCTCTTTAGGAAAATTTTATCAATGACACAAATCTATTCATCTCATCATATTGTTTATTTGATGCCATGATTGAGTTCAGTTCTTACATTGAAGTAATTTTGTTCATTTTGAGTGGTCATCGGTAATCAATATCATTGATCAATAAAATCCTATATGGTCACCTAGTATGAAATCACATAATATACTGGTTTTAAGGTTTATAAATCAATTAATCAATTATCCCTCTAATTTTCCTTGACTATAATGATGGTTAAGCATTAAAGGACACTTTCTTGAGTAGAACGCGATTTGCCCGACTAGTTTTTCTCACTTAGTATCTTAGTTTCAATTTTTGTATTATAATCATAAAACCCAAAAACTTTTTATCACATTATATATTCATAAAAACATAATCAATTTATTATTTAAAATTTATGATTTAAGGATCTGTCAAGAGATGACCTACGGTTCCTGATATACTGTAGAAATTATAGAAGAAACTAAACATTGAATTTGACATGATCGACAACGCAATAATCATGCCAGTATACATCGACTGATCTCCCACCAATATTATCACAAGTACCATAAATGTAATAGTTAATAAAATAATGTATGTCAGGAAAGATTACCACCCTCGATCCATACCTTGATCCATGTCTCCAATTACTATATGATTTATCATACTCAATCGTTTCACACCTGGTCGCCACCAAACCTAGACCAATGATCAATGAATGATACTATAGAAGTCAAGTTCCATGGTTTCCCCGAGTAGGGTGTTTGTATAACCCATTAGGGAACCACCAATGTGGTCCCTAATATAACTAGTAAATGATGTGTGTACGCAAGTGATATGATCGGACTAAATAAATACAATGTGTAAGCATAAATAAAAAAACCACTATTAATCCTTTGGTTCTAAAATGGCACCCATGATCAACTAGACCAACTTCAATAGTGTTAGGGTGTCTATGAGTGAATCACATATCCTTGGGGGGATAAAATTTCGACCCCAAGAACTCAATATTATTCAAACACAAAGTAATAACACCTTGATCCAAGGAATCCCATAATATTTGATCAGTCAATGGATCATATTATTCACTATAAATTCTGAGTCATAAAGCATCAATGAATTCTATAGTGGTAATCCCTCGATTCACATTATCACCAAAAATTTTCAGAAACTATTGAGTTAATATTAGTTATACCATACCTCCAAAATCATCAAGTATAATGACCATATCGTAAGAATCAATAGAAATATCTCCAAATATCATATGTACAATCACTAGATCATTTGGAGGAAGTCTCTAGCATCACAAAATCAATCCAATACAGATATTATGGAGTTAATCCCTCATGTATATCATTATTAAATACCCTCAAATACGGGAGAGGTAATCCATTGAATTTGAAATCATTAAGCCCAGGGAGACACATCCTGGACTCTTTCATCTTATGTCTAGGGGCCTATATCCACCCAATAACATCTCATAATAAAAATATTATTATTAACTTAGGTTATCCACTTGTACAACCCATATTGTAAAATCAAGGTCAGCCTATCAAGTGTGTGATGTATCCCTATCATTACACCCCAACAAGTAATCAATCATTTATTCATGTTATAAGGTAATACCCATAATCATCACTACTCATACCCCCAAACCCTATCAAGGGTTACATAACAAAGGGAACTCACCAAGGTCCCCGAGTTCATATAAAAACATGGACACGATGCATGGATTCATTATTTAAAATCACAAAACTCATACAAGACAATTACTTAATGGTCTTAGCATCCCCTTCTATCATCATGATCAGATGACGACCTCACTAGCCTCAAAGGATATTCCCTTATGAAATAAAATACAGGAAGTTTCCAAAAATCTCATCTCACATCCCACGTTACCCTAGGTCGGTCCACTCACCCAAACTATCCATAAATATCATTTAGGGAACTCTTACCCAATTATCTATTACCAAAGTGGTAGGAAATCTCACCCCTGCTCTCTTCCAAACTATACCAATGGCTCTAAGGCATCTCAAGGGTCCACTAAGGCCTACCATGTCCAATTATTCTCATCTAATTATATATCCCTACTCTATAGGGTTCACCATAGCTACTATTTTTATTTAAATATCACTCATAATGGTCTATGTATCACAAGTAACAATATAATAATGAAGAAATATATCATTTATAGACAATGCATCAAGACAGCGCACAAGGGTCCATCATGCCCCTTGGCACTTTGTTCGAATCCTTCATAGTCATTTGATTTTATTTAACCAATAAATTTAATTTATATAGTCTCACCACCATAGTTACAAGATTGAATGTCGAATATAATGTAAATAAAAATCATTTACAAATGGGGTGTGTATGAGGGACCATCTACCACATTTACAAAGGCATTCCATTCATAAGAGAAGCTCGTCCACCCATATAAAATCTTGTCTATGTTCGAATAGATTTATTCACCAATGTGAGTTTTCAATAGTATGTATAGAACATTTAGTAAATATAAAATGATATCAAAATTTATTTATTATTTAATTACAAATTTTAGTGAAATAGAATAATTAATTAATTATTTTTCCCTAAAATTCCCTTATACAACTCACAATAATTCTCTTTGAAAAATAGAAAAAATATTTTTTTCTAAAAACATTAGTAAAAATTCATACCCTTAATTAGTCCCCTACATAATAGTAACCCAAATTTACATTTTTGTAGGCCACTACATAATTTTAAGACAATTTAGATTTATATACATGGGTCTATTAATTATGGTTAGTATAAAATGTATTAAAATAACCTTTTTTATAATTTATTAAATTCTTCTCCAACTTCTCTAAAAAACTCATGAACCCCACAATTTCCTTTCAAAATCTTATAAAAAAGAAAAAAACAAAATCAAATATAATATTAAGTCCTAATTTAACCCACAATGTCCCTGAGTAAAACTTGCAACAATTCATATCATATAATAAAATTTTTAGATTTAAAAAAATATTTAAAATTTTGAAAAATCAAAATAAAAACCTAACTCATGGTGAATCACCAAATATTCAATCTTGGACCCTAGTTCCAATATCATCTAATATTTTACTCACTCTGATTAAAGTCTCTAGTGAATAATATATCTCCCTCTCCCTCTTACACACTCATCTCTCTAAGCTTCTGGGGGATGATCCTTTTCCATTTTATTGATCATGGAAATCCCAATGTGGGAGTAATGTGATTTATTAAATTATATTAATTTAATTAATCCAATTTAATTTTAAATACCCATTTAAACACCTCCCTTAGGGCTTGAAACCGAGGATAATTTTATACATCACCTAGGTAAAACCCCCAATTCTAAACATAACCATGAAGTTAGAATTCCATTCTAGGACTCTGTTATGAATATATAAATGTATGTACACATCAACATATTTAATGTATATTTAATAAATATTCAAATATCAAAAAATTCAACCATATCTAAATCACATAAAACTCCAAAATAATGGTTAAATATTCTTCATGATAATAATGATATCATAAATAAATATCTCCAAGATTATCTACTAGGGTAAATTACAATTTTTACCTCATGAGCATCTAAAAAAATTCAAATTTCCATAATAAATAAGAACCATGGAAAACATGGGTATTTATAAAAATTACTAAAAAATTTCATCCCCGTCTCTATTTACCACAAACTTGAGGTTGTAGTATTCCAAAAAGACTAATCTAAGAAAGATTAAGGGGAGTCTTCATTGAGGATATTCAATGATGTGGTAATAGTTATAACTGAGTTATTTTTAGTTCTATTCATAACACACCAACATAAAATATATTTAGACCAAACTAATACAATGAAATTAATAACCTTAATATAATAAATTTTTTCTATGTTTATGGAATAACCATATTCTATGTTTCTCCCATACATTGGAAAATGAAAATGTCACCCATGTTATGTGCAGACTACCACCTTACATGGTTGCTTTTAAAAAATAAATTTAATGACTGTCTATGATATTTACAATTTTATTAAGTTTATAAACAGTTAAATGGAACATTATATAGAAAAATTAACAATAAATAGTTATCGTAATATTTAAACACTTAAAATGGGCGTACAATGTAACTTTATAAGTAATAAACTATTTTCATTCTCTTTCATTTACTTCTTCATCTACCTCCTCTTGAATATGATTTATCTCCTTACCAAAATGTTTTTTAAATTAACAAACTTTTATAAAAGTGATATTATTACTATAATATAATATATTCTTACCCATTCATTCATTATAACGTGTTCTTGTTTGGGTCAATTTTACCACTTTCATGAATGGTGTTATAGTCTCACAAATTATTATGAAAAATATAATGAAAATAATACTATATAATTATTAACATTATATGGTGGTTTCATGATTATATAATTATTAAATATCGATTATAATAATGTAATTAATAGTTAACAATCATGAAAATTTAAAAACATCAAAAAACATATCAAGGAAGATTCACATAAAGTAAAACTATATCATAACTTATTGAACTAATTTGCTTCAAAAATGAAAATAATACTATAGCTTGAAACATATAGAACTTATAAAACCACTTGAAAATGAATTTGTTTCATTACCAGGATACTAAATTTGATTTGGCAATTATGAACTAATGGAAACCAAAATGACCAACATGGATTGTGCCGATTTATTAACTAAATGAAACATGATAATAAATAAAACAAAAGTAATAGTAATCAAGAAATAAACCTGAAAAGGTTTATTAATAAATTGAATAATAAATATATTTCTATTATTCATGACTATATAATTAGAATGTTGTGATTCAAGACTTATGGTAAGAGGTTTTTGTTTTAATTTTTTTTTTAAATTTTTTGGATATTTTTCTTTTATATCCTCTCGCATGATAATATTATTTCAATAAGTTTTTATATAAATCAATGATTTCTTGAAATAATTTAATGATGTATTTTATTTTCAGTAATAAGGTTTAAAATGAATCTTTTTAATATTTTTTATGGGTCATTCTTGCATTTCTTTATAATGGTGTGAAACAAAGAATTTTTTAAACATTTAACCCAAGACTTCCTTTTCCCACCATAATGGTTTTTATTTTTTAAAAAGCTTCCTATTCAAAAATTTTGGGTTTTTTAAATTAAATTAAATTCCCATTGTTTGGTGAAATTTTCATCTTAAATAGTTATAAATGATAAATACATTTCTTTTTATTTACATGAAATTACTATAAGTTCTTATGCATATGGGTTCAAATGAATTTTTATGTGTTTTCTGTTTAATGTGAAATCCCCTATATGTTATAGTAGTTTTAGGGTTATTGGAAAATTTATATGATGATGGGTGGTTTTGATGGATCCCTATAAGGATTTGGATATTGATGATAGAGTAAATAGGATATATGTTACTCTTTTGAACATGTTTAAATTATTTGGTTAGGCGATTTCATTGAGATATTAAATTGGATTTTACTGGGTAGGTTATTCCATTATAAGGGTGATTGTATGGATTATTGTAATAGTGACTTCAATATTATTTTACAATATTAATACATGGTTTTTATACTCATTATATGTGTTTTAATGAAAATATTTTGATTTTTGAGATAATTAAATGAGTTTAAGATTAAAGTAATGTTTATGATACCTTAAGAGTGAAAGGTTTTTTTCAAGGAAAAGATTTTTCCTAAGTTATCATTTTTTCATAACCTTCATGATTATCTATTATCCTTTATGATTTATTATGGAATTTTTTATGAAAATATTTTTGAATTAAATTTTATTTCATAACTAAGTGACTATTTTAAGCTCCATGTTTATTATGAAAAAATGAAATAATTCTCAGGTGTTTTTTTCAATGGACTTCTGTGTTTCATTTATATTTATATATCCTATTGAAATTTATTTTCTCATATTACAATTTAAAATAATACACATAGAGTTTGAGGATTTATAGGACATTTAGAAAGGTCAATACTTCAATTATTAAGGATCTTCTTGAATGAATAATGTGTGTTAATAATTAAAACAAAGTTTAATTTTAAGAACCACTTTTTGAGGGTGAAATGTACACTATATGGAAGTTTACACTTTTTTAATTTAATAGTTTATTTAATTTTATAAAACTCTAAAACTAAAAGTTCATGGGAATGTATTGAAAAAAATAATTAATATTAGTCATGTAATTATGAGTTGATTTGATATGAGTTTTTATAGTTTGTATCATATCATATTTTTGATAACTTTAGTGGATAGTATGTTGAAAAGGAAATACAGTATGAGGATGTTAATTTAAGGTCATATTATCATGGGATATATTTTCATTAATCAAAGGGTTGAAATTTTATTAATATAATATATTTATATTTTTGAATTATTTTCCACTAAGGTAACAGAGTGAATGCAATAGAAATGAAATAATATGAAAATAAAATTTTGAATCAACAACCCCAAATATTTGAAGTTGGATCTGAGTAGTTTTCAGCTTTGTAAACTCAATTAACACAGGATACAAACTGTGGTTCCAATTCAATAGATTAAACAATATTTCTATATAAAAACATATAAATCAAGGATAATTTCAAGAAATATCACTATTTGGATTCTGGTGGAACTTCCGACCAAGTAGTAATTAAAGGATAGATAAATTATTTGGAGAATATATATGATGTTTTGGGTTGTTCAGATAATCAGAAAGAAACTCTTTCTATTCATCATCTTTAAGGTAAAGTTCACCGGTTGATATCTTTGATTATGCATATCAGGAGAATAATGATATTGATACCTTTTAATGGATGGAATTTAAATATATTTTACATGAAAAATATTTTACTAAACATAATAAAATTATGATGGAGGGGAATTTTATACATTTAAAGAAAAAGGACAAAGAATTTTTTTCTACATATGATGAAACTTTTACTAGCTTTTCTTGGTCTAAACCAATTGTTTAGGCCATGAATGTAATTTTGGTATATTTTACATGGGACTGATACCAATTATATGAATGGATTAGGTCACTCTTGAATTTAAAAGTTATTAAGAAATAGTTTAATGTTCTAAGAAGGTTTATATGGAATGTGTTGACATATACGGATCTCATAACAATAAGGATATGATGCAGTCAAGGTGGAATGAAACAGGGAAATAATCTACAAGAAAAAATGATGGTAAGATAGTTCTATTTTATTCTTGTCACACATGTGTTAAGAATAATTTTAAGAAGTTTTTGAAAAGATTAGGTAAATATTATTGCTATGGTTAAATTGGATATTTGAATCATTATTAAAAATATATAATTAATGATAATGGCCATATTAATAATTGAATATAGAAAAGTAAATTCTTTAATTGTATAGAGTTCAAACATTATATAAATTTGTGTCAAAAGATAAGTATGAAAGTTGGAAACAATGAAGATCATAAGTAGAACGATTTGGAAATGCAATTTTCAAATACTATGGATGGTTTTGGTCCCTCAAATTAGGTGGTGACAATATCTTACTATAGATATCCCCTAAATAAATGGATATGTAACATTTGATAAAAAAATACGATGAAGATATTAAAGAAACAAGAATTTATAAAAAGATTCATATATGTATCTGTGGTAAAATTTCTCTAATAAATTTAATTATCTTACCCAGATTAGAGTTTAATTTTATTTTTGGTATAGATTAACTTTAAATTTATCTTTCTAATATATATTATAGAGATAAATAAGTTATATTAACCTTTTATAATGATCTTAAATTTGTATATAATAGCGAGTTCATGCCTATGAAAACATAACAATAATATAAGAAATTTAATAAAGATGGGGTGAAGGTTAACTTGTATATTTAATTGAAAATAAATTGATTATTCATCTTAGTGTTTTTTCTAGGGTAAATTAATTTTGGATGTAGTTTCGGATAATATACCTAGTGTTATTCTTGAATGGGAGTTAAATTCACCATTGAATTAAATCCTGATGCAAAGAAAATTTTAAAACCTCTTTATCACATGTCTCCATTAGAGCTATTGGAATTGAAAAAATTAATTATAAATAATTACTTTAGAAGATTTACATCCATCGTAGATCATTACCTTGGGGTGATCCAATTTTGTTTGTAAAGAAAAAAAATGTTTCTATGAGTATTTTTATTGATTATATAGTAGTCAATAACATTATTGTTTAGAAATAGTATATGTTTCCTCATATCAATAAATTTTTTTATCAGATCTAGGTAGGTCAACATTTTATGAGGATTGACCTGAAGTCTGGATATCATCATTTGAAGGTAAAGGAATAATACATTCCCATAAAAGTGTTTCAAATTGGGTATTACCATTCTGAGTCTATGGGTATGACCTCCTGGTTAAAAAAATAACTTATTGTTTCAATGGATCTAATGAATGAGTTTTTGGCAGTATTTGGATATATTTTTTGAAATATTCATTAATGATATTCTAGTATATTATAAATTTTTTTAGGATAATGATAAACATATATATAATAATCTACAGAATTTAAAATAATAGATGATTTTTAGAAAGTTTATACCATGTGAATTTTTGGTTCATAGGATTTCTCTCCTTGGGAATATTGTAACAAAATATTTCTATCAAAAATAATGTGGTGGAAGAATTTTTGATACCTTATAATGTCTCTATGATTTATAAATTCCATGGAATAGTAGGTTATTACCAATTATTTATTGATAATATTTCTCTATTAACTCACTCTTTAACCAATATAACTCAAAATGGATTTATATTTAATTGGAGAAAGTAATGCGAGGATTGTTTTTCAGAATTAAATGGAATATTTGTTAATGATATTTTTTTACTTAGCATAAAGAAATGGGTAATTTTTTTATTTATAATAATTTATATTTAAAGGGTCTTGGTTGTGTTTTTATATATAATGATTGGTTAATAGAAAATGTATCATGATAGCTGAAACCCCGTGAAAAAAAATATCCAATGCATGATCTTGAAATTGCATAATTAATTTTTTATTTAAACTTTTTTTTGGCATCATTTATATAGGGGAAATTTTGTTATATATAAGGAACATAAAATATTAAAGTATATATTCACTTCAAAAGAGTTTAACATGGGTAAAACTGAAGGGTTGGAATTGATAAATGATTATAATTATATGATTCTATGTCATGCAAGAAAAATAGGGTAATAGATTTTATGAGTCAATAGGATAATATATCATTAACCATGCTATTTTTGGAACATGATCTCTTAGATAATTATTTTTGGTGCCCATCAGATAACTTTAATGTGTTGTTTTGAGGAAAATATGGAAATTTGAATTCTAATGGCATCTATGAAAGTGCTATGGTCTCCAGAGGGGGATCACGTGGTAATATGTAATCCATACCATTATATAGTTAT
The DNA here is from genome assembly GCA_963277665.1 of Viscum album. Classification (NCBI taxonomy): domain Eukaryota; kingdom Viridiplantae; phylum Streptophyta; class Magnoliopsida; order Santalales; family Viscaceae; genus Viscum; species Viscum album. The sequence goes on along the minus strand of OY728129.1, from coordinate 1,852,459,599 downwards.
CTGATCAAATAAGAACAATATGACAACATGATTTCTAATCACTAAACTTCACATGTTTCATGAAATGAGTTTATAAAATAAAGTGTTTATAATTGTTCCACCCCTGATTACACTTAGAGACATAATGGATTCTGCTTATGTGATGCGATTGAAATAGGTTATCGATAGTAGAACCTTATTTTCTTATTGGTCAAATTGAATACTTTGGATTCATTTTACATGATGGAATAAATCACACTCACTATCAATCATTTGAGTACCTGAGGATACATTTTTAGCAATGGAAGAAATTCACATGACCTTATTTCAATTCCCCAAGTAAAGGATCTAACATATGCCAACAGTTTCCCCCACCTTTGAACCCTGTATGTGGATTCATTTCCATTAAAAGTGACAAAGACATTGGTTCCATTTCCCTATAAAAACCCCCATGTAATTTCAAATTTCAAAAAATAGAAGAGGGAACAAATACCCGTTGATGTGGGTAAAAATAAATGAAAGGAGTAGAGGAGGAGTAACTCAGAGAAGTGACACTTCAAATACCTTCTATTTTATAACTCATTAAGTAATTTCCAGACTATGGGAATGAAATATTAAAAATGGAGAAATAAATTATGAATTTTGGTAACCAATTATGTAGACCTAAAACATGTATCTATGTGCATGAATTTTGTTTACATGACTTTCTCACATGATCACTTGATGATATGAAGGTCTTGCAGTCACCTAGTTCCATCTCAGTCACATGACCACATAATTTGGATTATGTGACCGTTTATCTCAATTTTCATCATGGGATGATTTAACCTCCATTTTGTCAGGAAACCACCAAAACTCTTGATGCTACCCCTGATACCATTTGTACCCATAAAATTAGGGATTTCACACTAGTTTTCACCCCATTGATCATGGAATAAATTTATAAAAGGAGTCTCTAGGTTATTATCATAGATAGGTGCAACGCTTAGGGAAACAATAATCGTGGATTACCTTGATAATGGTAATATTTATCGAGAATACACCAAATAGGTCTCTTTAATCAAAATGATGGATCCCTCCTATGTCTTCAGAGCTAGTCTATATACAGAATCCCTCTTAATTTAATCCCCAAGTATCTCTGGTGGGATGTCACAGTCCTCCGACCTCTAGATTCCATACCTATTATGGAATAGACTAGGAAGAAATATATAAATATGGAGTTTCACAATGGGCATAAGACATAACAAGAAACCGTTGATTATATTCATCAATCAAGAATCATCGATGACCAAAGGGGAGAGAAAGATCCTCAGGTAGTCATTGTTTATAAGCCCTATCCAAACCCAATTTTTTTCCTATGTTCATTACACCTGATCCTTTGTTATCTCTTGATTCTCACACCAAGCATGAATCAAATGGGGATAGAGATCTAAGTTTATTACAACATTAAAAAAATCAATATTTCATCATGGGTATCCTTTATAGGTGTAATACCCCACAACTATATACTCTCATAATCAAGTACCTATATTCATTGGGAGAAATTCCATCAAAGGTACATGTTCCAATTGAAGTATCCTAGAAAATATTCAATGTGTAATCCCTACCCGACAATCTATTATTTCACCATTTAGAAAATAGACATGCCTAATATTGGAACTATTTCAACTTTTATTCCCTTATTCAAAAGATATATATGATTCCTAATTAAGGATCGATCCCTGTAATCAATATAAAAATGTATTTAGGCATATATATATATATATATATATATGTAGAACTACATGGGTGAACTATGCGAACACTAATTCTGATTTTTATATTATATGTAGGAAGAAATCAAAGGGATTGAGTTCCTAAATCCCACATTCAAATACAACCATATTTTATATAGATTTCACACCCTTTGAGAAACCCATGTCTAAGTCGCATGATGTTAAACTTCATGATAATGTATTTGCTGCCAGATGTTGAATCACAAGGCATGTTCTTGTCATATGACCTTAAATTATGTCACTTAAACTATGTGGGATTTGATTCCTATTTTGATGGGAATGTTAGGATACCTTTTTGATGTTTAAACCCAAAATCCCCAATCTTCAATTTCTATTCTCATGGAGAAACATTCCTTACGATATCACCTACATCCTTCCATTACATGGACATATAATTATTTAATTTTATATACAATTTACATGGGATATATTTCCCCTGGTTCATCCCTCTACCGGGACATATTCTTTACTAAATCATTCCCCCATCTAGGGGTCCTCTTCCCCCATGCCTCGTCAAATTATTCTTAGAGAGACATATTCCTAGAGAGAACTATTTGTAAATGACCATATTCCTTATGATATCAAACCATCCTCATTGATCCATATTCCCTTTAAGGTCAATTAAAAAGGTTCACTCCATTTTAAGTCCCACACCAACCATTTCTATAAACCTTTCACCTATTTTTTCATAAAGTATGACATTAAACTACCTATGTCAATCCTTGTCTCACAACCATAAAAGGTACAATGTTCTCCATTAAGTTGAACATAACTACATGAATTCTAATTACTTTTATACGGATATGTGGGAAGCCCCTTCATGTACATGATCTCTACACCGTGAGCACACACTTCCTTACTAGACAATGATAAACCCTAGATCACCCATCATGGTGGATCTAAAACATATTGAACTATAGAAAAACATCTCTAAATAATAATTATATAAATATGGTGAACTTAAGATCTATACAATGTTCCTTTAGATGTTATACCCATAATATATACATACATTCACATTGAAAAATGATAATAACATATTGTTAGCTTTAGGGTAACCATTCTTATATTATGATTTGGGAAGGATTCACCAACATGAATTAAATCTGTTAGAGTGTACTGATGTAGGATATAATTCCCAAAAACATGATGTGATGTTCCGAACCTTCCATCTCCTTGGACAATGTGATTTCCAAAGTTTCATTTTTCAGAATCCTCAATTATGGAATTACTTTGCAAAGTAGTTCCATAATGATATCTCTTACAATGGATGTGGGAGACATTGGGTGTTTTTTATTACATGAAAACCCCATTAAAAACAATGAGATATCAGAGTAGTAACATGACAAGAGGATTATACTATATTGCTAAAATTATCTAAATCAAGAACCAGGATACCTCATACTAGGTTGAAATAAATATGGTGAACCAAATGTAAAACATTCAATAATAAATTTGATTATTTAAATATGAACCTACTTTAAATTATATCGTGATCAATATTTTTATTTTATTTATGTCCACAAGGTACCCTTTTCAATTTATCTCTTTGATCAAAAGAGATAAATCATCATCATTTAGGCTTTACTATGCTATGAGATTTGTGGACCCTATAAAATAAAGGTCAACTTCTATTTTCCAACATCTCCCGCACTAGGTGGAAAGCATAATGGTAAGTGAGTATCATCGACACCATACCCTCCAAACCTTGGAGGCATTTCAAAATGGACTATAATAATTGAAAATGTTGATTATATCCTATTTTAGGGAAGCTACAATAGTTCTAGTGATGCCTGTGACCAAAATAAACTACTTTGGAATCCTATCATAAGATCATGATAAAAAATATGTTATCTTTGGATGGAGTATCAAATAATTCAACTTCAAACTCACTTCTTCTCAAGGGTCATCTATGAGGAATCCTGATAATTATCACCACTAGAATCATGCAACCAACACCCCTTAGCCAGTTACTAAGTGTACTACCCAGTATATTCCCCCTTTCACTCAAACCCAAGAGTAATTAAGGTATCACAAGGTATGTTGAGCTGTTAATCATAGTGATGAAGCAAACATTCTTGTTCCCACTAAATAAGTCATAAAATATTCTATGCAGGAAATCATTGAATAGACTCAAATCCTAGTACATAGAAAGTAAGTATTCCAATATTTTCTATAAAAATTAAGGGGTTGGTTCATATTCCCACCCACACGCATGAGGCCCATTGAAATATCCAAACAGAAAAAGTAGGATAATAGTGGGTGCATATTACCACATCAATTGAAGATTTATACCAACATGTATTGGTAATAGAAAATGGAAGGGCTCATTACACTTCTCAAAACCTTCTTAACTTACAACATATTTTAGTAGTGACAAAGGAGATTCACCGTCATATTTTGGTAGTTAGATAGTAATAGGAACATATATATATCTAATTATCGAAGTAGTGTATCATAATGTTCAACATGACCGGATATCTTCTCTGAAGAAATAATATATTATTTATCCTACTTATGAGGATTACCAACATATTATGATAAAGGATGAGGCTAGGGTCTGGGCTCCCGTTCATACTACAAATTTTGTTTATCCTCAAACATTGTAAACCAACTTATGGATAGTGAAAATTATTAGAAAGGGCTAATGAAATATCCCATTTACTATAATTAAAGAAGAATACTACTGACATATCCCTGTAACTGATAGGATAAAGGATCATATTTCTTCTCCTACCAATTAAGGACTATATCAATATCCCTCAAAGGCCTTACAGAAGAAGGAATATATCCATTCTGCCATTCTAGAGGACTTTTAGCATATCCTAGTGGGGAATGAACATTAGAATTGGGTGTATAACCCTATTTTGAAAATGTTCAACCAGAATATTCGGTAATCCCCTTAGTGAAAGGATTATATTCTTTCCAAAAGTTCATAATATTTTCTGAATATCCCATTATCTTCCTATAAGTAGGTTAATTTCTCTGTAATAGATAAAGAGAATCACTGACATACCCCTATAGTCCCTAATCATCTGGACCATATTCCCTCATCAACCCCAAATAATTGGTTGGTGTATTATGATAATAATAAATGGTCTGGCTCATACTCTAACCCTAATCAAGGCCATTATCCTTGAGGTCATATGATACACACATATATATAATTTTACGTAACTTCTATCTCTTCATATAATGAAAAATGTCACACCAACAATAGAAGTTCTCCCATTGGTAGAATAGAGATTAATTAAGGGGATCCTACCCCTAATATCCTTTGTTCACAACCTCCCCATAGTGATATCTCACCCATGCAAGGACATTGTTCCTTTTTCAAAGAACTTATATATATAAGTGCTCAAAAAACTAGGGTAAAATACATATGGTTCCCCATAAATTACCCAAAACCCATCACCTTAGTAAGAAGATAACCTAGGGTAGAAACCACCATCACTTCCTTATATAGGTCATGAGTCACCATATTCAGAAAATTAGAATATGTAGTCTAACCGTATAAATGAATATGCCTTTGATGAGGTAGAGGATGGTTTGGTATGTTGAAAGTGTTAGTTGAGAAAAATCTCTAAACTATTTTCTTTCTCATCACCATTTCCTATTATGACATTTCATTTGTTTTTAAGGTAGAACGCATGCCTTTCAAATGCCAAAACATTTGGGATAATCTACACTAGTTAATGTTTATGAACCTCTTATATTAAGGATATGAAAAATATATATTGGTAGTGAAAAGATATGATGTTAGATATATTATTATACTTTCCTTTTTATCTTAGAATCAAATGTTAGAAAAGAACTACAAAAGAAAGCAACATGCATGTATCCACATTTTAGTGGTACTTAGGTAAATAATGTATGGTACCTTATTGGATGTATGTATCCTAGGATTGGGATAATAAATAAAATTTAACATCACTTCATCCCTATGTTAAGATAATCCTATGAAGTTGGAAATATAAAATTTCATTATCATAGGAGAGGTCACAAGTCTGAACAACATGCATTCAATTTGGACAATACAAAAATATCATTCTATTTATGAGTAACAAAATCACTATAATTGGAGAGAAAAATCAATTTACAACCTTATGAACCATGACACCCAAAAGGTTGAGAACAAATCTTAGATTATTATATAGATCCCCAAACAGTGGGGAGTCCCTATGGAAAGGGGATCACACTCCAAGAATACACTACAACCATATCATACTCAGGTGAAAATGTTCCAAATCAAGATAATTGAATTGGAAACCATCATGGAGTATATTTGAGAGAAACCATATTGGAAAGGTATGGTGTATTTTTTACGACCACCTCCAATAATATAGTTATAAAATCATCCGTGGTACTATAAGATATAGATGAATACTAAAAGTAAACCCCTACCCAATGGGACATGGAGGATTTTTACCACTACCTCCACCCATAGAATTATAAAATCCATAGAATGTTCTGGTATCATTGGTGGAAGCTCTACGTCAGTCCCAATCCCCTGGTACAATGTTATTCTTATCATATTCTCTGATAAAATAATTCTTACTCAAAATGGGTAGTGATTTCATACAGTTGGAGTCCTAGTTGTTCCAAAAACCATTTGAATTTCCCTAATCATTTGAGGAATTTTTGAATAGGATATTCAGATATTCCTAGAATATCACTACCAATATATAAGATTGGGGGGAACATTCAATAATAAATATCAAACCCCATAGGGGTGGAAATATGAAACAGGAAATTGAGGGGGAACCAAGGATAAGACCTTGATATGAACATTAATGAAAATATAGGATATAAATTTTCACTCTATTACATAGATGATAATGAATTATTTGAAGGACCAAATACCACCTTGAGAGGGGGGTGAATCATGGTGTTAACTTTTTCTCTTCTTTTCTGGATCTTGTTCCCAAGTTGGTAGAAGCTTATTTAAACCTGTATAATGGATATGTGCAGTAATTAAAACATTTATATATAGAAGGACAACACAACAATTTTTACGTGGTTCACCACTAAGGGCTACATCCAAGGAGTATACACTGACAGGTTGACGATCATACGAAATTACACTAATCTTAACTGGATATGGATTACAATGGTTTGAGAACATTAACTATGTCCAAATCACACTACCATTACAAAGGTTCAGGTATAACTCACTACTTCCCTTAGATCACTTCTGTTGACTCCCCATGGAACACTACCATGGGAGAGGTCTCACTCAGTTTATCGACTTGAAGGTATCTTCATCATATTGTCAAGAAAAGTCATTATCTATATTCAGCACAAGACATTTCTTTCCTCGAAGTCCTGAATTAATGCTCTTTTTTTTAGTTTTCTTCTTAAGTGAAATTACTGAATGCACTATAACTTCATTGACTTTTTTCTACTAGAATCACAAACTCCATTTATTATTTTTTTCATTTTCGCAAACTGTTCATGATTCTGCAAGTTTTATCTAATCTGCGTACCAGTCCTGTTCAACGTACCGCCTATGATTTGCATACCATGCATATTCCACATACCGAACTTGCTCCATGTACTGTGCCTAGTCCCTTCTCTGCGCACCATGCCCGATCTGTGCACCATGCCTGTGCCACGCACTTATTCTGCGTTATGCCTTAATATACTTCCTTCTTGTACCGCCTTCGCATACTGACTTCACGTACCGCCTCCGTGTAACACCTCTGCTCCGTGTACCGCACCTGCATACGTACTTTTCATACTATTTATTCCTTCTATGGGATTATTATTCAAATTATTCAAATTATTTGATCTCTTACATACAACATTTTCTAATGCAAAATCTCTTCTCCCGACTGCTCCAGTCAATTTTGCAAACTACTTCATCTATCGAGTACCACTTTGTCTGATAGAGTATGTCTCACACATACCACTTTCAAACTCAGTTGAGTTCTTCCACAACGATGATATTTTCTTATCAAATTCACTCCACCTTAATGACGGGAATATCACTCCTTATATATACAAATAAATCCTCAAATTTCACTAATCCGTTTCACCCAAATTTTCAATGTGGGACAATCTTTACTGCGGACTATGCTCCTTCTGCGTACTGTGAGCCTCCATCGCGTACTGCGACCCTCCACCACGTATTTTGAAGCTTCACCACACAACTTGTGTCTTTCTATCTTTGTACTACTTCTCTTCTGCCAAATATGAGACATTACTCATACCACAAATACTTTTATGGTGAACCATTTTTGGTATTCTGCTAACCGCATTTCTTCACCATGTACCATCACTACAAACCGTTTTCAGGTCTGCGCACCGCTCCACATACCATTTTCGCTGGCAGGTACACAGCCGGAAACCATTCCCGGAACATGTTACATGGTCCATGCTCCAAGGTATGCAATTTTATTTCATTGATGATTTCCTTCTCCATTCTGGATCTCATTCACTCCTATGTAGAAATCTTTCCTTTTCCAAAAACAAAATCTCAATTATGAGGTCCAACAATTTGGCAAACACTAGGAAATGACACCACTTTAAATATCTACTTTGGAAAGAACACCCATGCTAATTCACTGTCAAATTTATTCTTCAACAATCATATACTTTCATCATGAACCTAATATTTCATGATATATATTCATTGATCGATCACCTTTAACCTTATCAGATTTTTCCATGGAATGTACTGCTACTTCTCTATCTTCCAGAAACATCAGTCTTTCCAGTCAACACTGAATATGATTTGAATCATCTTATATTCTTTTTATGATAATTCTTAAATCGTCAAATATCAATATTAACCATCATGCAATGATGCATGTCTCTTTAGGTAGGCTCTTTTAGGTCCTATTTGAACAGTGATATGTTGCATGATCACTTTATAACTTCGTTCCCTTCAACACTCTATGAGTTGGTTTCATCATTGTAGAAAATTTATCACCTTTGATTATTGTAATTTGAAATTAAGATTATTTCATTAATCATATAATTTATGACTCTAAAAAACATTGGAGTTCTTCTTCATCTCTTTCTTCATTTTGATCATCACTGACAACTGTTGAAAACAAATACAACCTTATACACAAAGTGGTCCCAACATTATTTCTACTACATGACATTCCATGGTAATATTTTTCACTATCAATACAGTAGATGACAAAAATATAGACATGAACTTTGAGGAATATAATGGAGAAATAGTTTACTTCGACATGGATTTTATTGAAATACAGATCAAGGGTTCATGTACTTAGAATTAGAGGAAAAAAACTTGACACCTTCAAATGATGGTTTGGTACCCCCCTGATATGATTACACTAAATATAAAGGGAAAATTATGGTGGTATCCTACATTCCACCGCATGATCCCAAAATTATCTCTATAAAATAGAACATAGTGCAGTAAGAGGTAGATATATTTAATCTCATGTGATTCGATGAAGAATTACCTAGGGTCAATATTACCATTAGTTATCTCCATTAAATACAATTTCATAAATATCTTCCCACTCATTAGGATGGAGTTAAACCAATGGTAATAGTATAAAATAACCATAATGTTGGATCTATATCCAAAAATCCAATCTATTTGAATTCAACATTTAAGGAAGATCCTGATTTCCCTCTATTATAGAATACATATGCCTGATATTGGGACATCCACCTAGTTCCAGTGTGAACAAGCATTTAGTGTCCATTGTATACCAGAAAACCATGTCAATCTTCACCCATTACTCACACTCAATGGATAACTCAAACTGTGCTTCCCCCAGAACTCTTCAGCACAATTCAGTATATTTTCATTTGAGTAGTTTCCATGGAAGGGTGGGGTGCACTAGTATAGCTTGAAAAGAATCCATACCCCAAATAGGTAGATTCTAAACTTCCTTTATCGAATTTTAAGAATAATAATTTACCAAACATTAAATAGAAAAAGATACTTGGAGAAGCATCACTCACATTTTGTACCCTAATGCGGTTCAATGATAGGACCATGGGACTAGAAAGAGCCAACCAAAAAAGGTATTTTTTGAACATCATGGAGGGATAACTTTTATATGGTATAATAGATGGGTCCATCACATGATGGGAAGACCTTGAACTTTAGTTCCATTACCAATTTAGCTATACACTAAGAAAAACCATGGTGGTTGATGACATGAACTATAAACACCATAAAAATGAGTGGGTCTCTAACTTTATTACCAGATAGTAATTAGTCACCTAATTTATTAGAATTTTTCCCCACTAAGAGCAGTTATTTGATATTTTTTTTGAGAACCTCTATGATGAAAAATATACATTAGTAATCTCATTGAAATAATTGAGTGAACCTCAAGAGTTTTTAAAAATATCCCAATGTCTAGAGGATGATCTTTGAAAAATTATTTCCAAAACTCTTCCCACATATTTATCAAAATAGAAAAGACCATGTATAGTGGAAATTTCTACTATTACACTTAGACTAGCACTATTGACTACTAAAGAACCGAGTCAAAATTTACAACATCAAAAATATCCCCTAGGAAATAATAGAAAACCACACTTATATAGAGGAAAATAAGGATCATAGAAATCAATGATGTGAGGAAAAAACCAAAATTTTTCCTTACAAAAAGAACAAGTTCATTGTTACTTACTGAATATTTGTAAAAAATATCTATGAAAACTACCTGAGACTTGGAAAACCAATGATGTCTCCCTTATTGATCAACCTGAATATTTGATATTTCATCGGATGCTTAACTACACTATCCAGGACTGATTCATCTTCAAATAAATTCTCTACGAAAATCCTTATTATAGACATGTGGTGTTGGGGAAAACCCTTAGTGATAAGTGATCATGTGTCCATAATTCAATTAGAGTAAGAAGGTGAGAAGAAGGAAATTTTTTGATAGAAGTGAATAAATGGTTTTTGACTTGATAAATAGAATTATGGTTGATCAAGACCATTACCGTCTCAAAGAATTACTCTTTAGACCAACTGTGGTCCTAGATCCTCTGGAAGTATTTAATGGGACACCACCCAACCCATAATTTAGGGGAATATGAAACCAATGGAAGAAAAATAGTTTATATAAAGAAGAGAAACATCCTAATTCCAAAATGACCAAGACTCTTGAGGATTTCCTACCCAAATTATTCAAAGCATGAGAACCACCCAAAAAATAGAATCCTCATATGATTAAGTAAAATGTTTCCATTATGTTCATTTCATCAACATAGAAAACCTCTTTTTGATGTTGAATATAAATATGAACCAATGTTCCTCATATATAATTGTCGAGTCGAAGGTAATGGTTTTAGAAGCTAATGGAACAGGGGGGGAATAATTGTGGCCAAGCATAGAATTCTAGGAAAATCCACACTTAACCAATATATGTGGTCGATAATCATAGTAAATCACTTCAGTATGCTCGAAAAGAGCATGGATACACCCCTAAATATTTCAAGAGACTTCCAAAAAAAATTATATTAAGGGACCCGTTAATAGGTTTAAAAATGTCTTCTAATCCTATATAAGCAAGTATACCAGCTTAAATCAACCTATTAGTGAGTGGTGTGTCTTCATCTTTTATCCAAGAAACAGATCTAAATAATTCAAACTTTTTAGTCTCTAAACCACACTCAAAGGGGAAAAACCATTTTGTTAAGTGCACAAATTTGGTTAAGAAGTTTAAATTTATGAAATAGTCCATTGTCATCCCATAAAATATCTCAATTCCCAACACTCTTCATCAACAGATCTTGGGTAATCTTCTTTCAAGACCCAAAATTTCCTTAAGTGTTTGAGACATATCTTACCACAACCAAGGACTATCAAGAAGAAAATGATTCTGAATAATGACATGACACTATCCAATTGATAGTGAATGATCAATCGGTTTTTGTTTGGGGGAATATTAAACCCCTTTAAATTTTAGCTAGGCTAGAACATTTTGACATTTCATTAGATTTGATTAATAAAAACATCAAGACTAACTTTATATTAGTCTGGAATATTTGAAATTTTGGGTAAAATGAGGATGATTTTCCCTCTCAAAGATACATTCAAAGGTATAGTAAGAGTTAAAAATTCACATAAAAATATAAAATTTAAAACCTTGTTCATATAACTTGTGTTCAATTCCAATTTCAAGGTTATCTAGTAGGAAAAAATATAATTTTATACTTAGAATACCAGCTTCATGCCTAAAGTACTCTATCCATAGAAAGGATAGAGTGTTATGGGTTGATAACACCATCTTTGGATCTTTTAAATATCAATATACTATGGATGGAATCTATAAATAATAAGGGAAGTAACTTGAAGTAGAGGAATTATGTGATTCATCACTCCCAATGGTTTCAAAACCACTCCTGAAAACCCATTGATCTTTCTTAGTAATGATTATGTGTAACTAATCAACATAATTGAGGTTTTAGAAACATATATAGAGAGCCACTAAACATCACAAGATTCACTGGACCGTGTTTATATAATATAATCCATACCATCTAAAGGGGGTCCATCAATTGGAAATCAAGCCAAATCAGGGGAGATTAATGCCACATGTGGAAATACCCAAAACTATAGTGATATTTTACATCATTGTAATTGGAGGATTCCCTTAGTATACCTTTTAGATTGGGGACCCCCACCCACCCCCACATACACCCACAAATGGTAGAAATTAAAAATTCCATTATGATGTCTTGGGATTCCGATGATTCATATTCTGCTGATGACAATAGAGAAGAAATATAGTATCTCATAAGTGATCTTGATCATAGTTTCCTTGAATTGTCACCCTAAATACATAAAAATGACTTTGATTATATTAGAATGGAAATATAATTCCTCATACAATCAACCAGTATTGAGAAAACGTGTATCAATATAGAGATGAAAGCGGAATAGGATGCCCTTTAGTATGACCATTTTGAATTTTAGGAATGAATGTCTACCACCATTGATGGGTTCTTAAATATAAATAAGGCTATAAAATAAGACCCATAAAACACATTGATAAATTTAGTTATTCCTTTGGATGAGAAGGATGTGTATTTTCCATTTTGAAACAACAATGTCACATTCTCACCTAGAATTACATTCAGATGATAAGGATATATCTAAATGTGTCTACCCATCATCTGGGATTTCCAAATGATAATTAAGGATTCAAGAAGTCATCAAGTAGAATGATCTCATATCATGTTATCATGTTAGTATCTAAATTTTATAATATTATAAAAAAAATTATTTTAGAGGCGTGGTACCTAAAATGGATCCCCAAAATAATTCCCATTATGGAAAAGAAAAGGTGGATCCAACATTGTATTGATTTTATCTATCTTAATTGACATTTTCCAAAAGTTGATTTCATAATTTCAATTATAGAACTCATAATATATGTGAACTTATGCTTCTAAGACCCTTAAATTATGGATGAGTTCTTAGGGTACAATCAGATCAAGATATCCCATAAATATGAGGAAGCCACAAATTTTTGATCACCCTAGATGATAATATTATACTAGATTATTCCCTTCAGTTGGAAGGATGTTGGAAGAACCTACCAATGTTTTAGTCATCACATATTAAATCTGTTTTTGGAATGAATCATTAAATTCAATGTCAATAATCTAGTGGTTGAATATCATAAGTCTTGTGATCATCTCTATAACCTCATAATATTTTTTTTGAATGATTCTACATTATAGATTGAAGATAAACACTATGATGTGTTCTTTTAGAGTAAATTTAGAAAAAATCCTTGGTTTATTGATATAAAACTATGGCATCAAGGAAAACTCTAAGAAGACTAAAATGATCCTCACAATGATACCTCTTGAAGAAATTAAATTGTTAAGAGTGATTTAGGGCCACCTCACCTATATATGAAATTTAATATCTAATATGGATGGAAAATGAATCCCCTTAAAAATGTAATGAATAAGGGATATCTTATAAGTGGAATATAGAATATTAAAAATACTTCAGAAACCTAAAGTGATATTTGTTTCACCCACTTATCATAATTCCACTAGTTGAAGGGAAGGATATTATCTTATATATAGAAACTATGGAGTGATCTCTCGACATTATTCTTATATATAAAATGATGTAGGGAAAGAGAATAGTCTCTACAATCTTATAATAAAAATTAATAGTATAAATACCTACTATTATGATGTATACAGAAATTGTTGTGTGCTTAATTTTGTGGTATAAATAACAAGGCATGACTGATAGGACAATAAGTTTCAACTAGTCTCCCATATTGTCTAATCAAGTAAATCCTCAAAATCACTAAACTGATTAGAAATCTGGCTTGATTAGTGGTTATCTAGAAACAATACATCATCCGATTCTTATGGATAATGGAATGATAGTGAAAGAATTTTCCAATCCCCTCACAATACATCCTTGCATAGAAAGAATATAGGTAAATACATGTCTTCTGGATGAAATGGTTTTATATTCCCATGACACTACCCATACATAAGATATTTTCTTTAATATAGCCTCTTAAATACTTAATAAAAAATAGTAAAAATCTCAAAAATCAATTGGGTTGGTCTAGGGGTTTTCATTATCTCCTCATCTACCTAATTATTTCTATTATTTGAAGGTTTCACCAAGAATGAGGTAGAATATTAAGATATTTTCATGGGATTATAACTAGCCATGTAGCTAAAAATAGTCCATTTCATTATTATGGGTTATTTAGAGATTTTTATTAAGAATATAAACACTATGTATTCAATTAAGAAGGAATATTCATCCCCTCTACTAGACCATATTAGAGAAATGATGGTAGAATTTCTATTTATTTTCATTCTAAATCATATCTCCTACTAATTGAATTCTCTTTTTAATGTTCTAGATAATGGGACCACAAACCTAGATGACCCAATCCCATATGATATGGCCATCCAAATTGCAAACCACATGTTAGTATCCCTAGTCATCATATATTAAATGAATGAAATCAATTACATTATCACTACCATGAGGTAAGATGAGCCAACATCCATTTTAGATGATACCATTATTGAAAGGATGATCCCCATAATAGAATACCTTCAAAATAAGATCCTCACATATAATAAGGCCAAATTTGAATTGATTCAATGTCAAGAAGCACGATTCACCATTTCTAAAAGCTCAAATTAATAGAAAGTCCTCTATAAATGGGGTTTTAAATTGATTCATCCTCAAATGCATTGAAGAAGGAGAGACTAGAACCATTATATTGGATGTCCATACAGGCTCTTGCAGTAATCATTATTCAGCAACCATGATCTCCAAATAAAGTTCGATGCTTATATATTTCTAGCCAATTATGAAAGTGGATGATTTAGAATTCACCAATAGATCTCATTCTTTTTAGATACATTCCTATTTTAACTATCATCCACTAAAGTTAATGAATATTGCTAAATAATCTTTTCCATTTTCTATATTTTGAATGGATTTCATGGGGATATATCCCCTAGACACATGTTATTAGTTTAAATATATCCTTTTTGACACTAAATTCATTTCTTAATGGTCCAAGGCCATGCCTCATAATGAAGTCAGGATAAAGAATATCATCAACTTTATGAAGTTTAACATCATCAGGAGATTTAGTGAACCCATTCAATATTGAAATAAAATGGAACAAACTTCTTTTATTTTGAGTTGAGAATGATATATTAGGTGAATAGAATTGTTTAGGTCCACTAGGTCAAATACCCTGAGGGGGTGGGGGGGGGGAATCAGGGTAAGGTAGATTAAGACTTTCTACCATTCAGATCTTGTTTTTTTGTTAGAAAAAACTCAATTCTCTATTACTCCAATAGAAATATATGAAAAAAATATGAAATCATGCACAAGACATAACGAATTTTACTTCATCCACCCTCACTAGGCTATGCCCAAGGAGAATACAATGGCAATGTGCATATGTACCAAATTCACCAATGCTCACTAATAATAATGAGTACAATGTTCAAGCTATATATTATATGCCCAGGATCACTGCCTTTATAGGGTCTTCTCACTACATTCGAAAGGGTCCCTCCCTATTCTTCTCTTTGGATCACTACCGGTGGAAACAGTCATCGTCTTCCTCTTCCTTCACTCACTACTCTTGGAATGGAATCTACTCATTATTTATGGAATTTTAGGTCAAACATAGTTTATGGACATGTAGGAACCTTCATTTTAAATAATTCTTGCATCCAAAACTATAGGTCGATGCTCCCTTGAAGTTTCTTTTTCACCCACAGATTAATTGAACCTTCCCAAGTACTGTTAGGTAATGGAAAATACTTTCACAAACTAAATTGAAGCCTTTTCAAGCATCCTTGAGAAAACCGCGAATCACCTTCCTCTCCTAAATACTGAGTACTAGGTTTGGTATACATGACACCTTCTTCGCATACCATCACCGCTACCGCGAAGCACCCTTCTTGCACGGGCTTCCTCCGCATTCACAATCATGTACCACTACCATGTACTGATTCCACGAACCTCCTCTATAAAACACCCTCTGTCTGTGAACTGTTCTCTGTTTGCAGATTGCCTTCCCTTCTACATACTAGATCTCCCCCTCTGCGTACCACTTGTGGAATTCTCCTTACCACGTACCAGTGATTCCTCCTCCACATACCGAGACTACTAATTTTGCGTACCAGACTTTATCCTCTGCGTACCCGACTTTGTTTGTGAGTTAAGAATGCCCACAAACACCATTAGTGCGAACCACTCTCACCTTCGTGGGATTATCCCTCGTGAACTTATTTTGTAATTTTCTAAATTCTCAGAGAAAAATATATTCTCTAATAATGTTAATTATACACAATAATCAGTGGGATAATAGTTTCATATATAGGAAAAGATACCCGCTTAATTCGGTGAATCGAGATTTACCAAATCTTCAATTTGACCTCCACCACATATATATCTTCAGCCATCTTGAACCACAAGACATCCACGAACCATTTTCGTACACGCTCCACATACCACCTTTTCTACTAAGTAGTCGATCACTTCCACTAACACCAAGCCATATACGTACCGCACATCCATCCAGCCACAAATCATTTTTTTTGTTTTTCAAACCACTTCTACTGCTCCACATACCGTTCCTGGAACATGGTGCACAAACCATGTATTATGGTATATGGTTCTCACCCCTTAGTATATTTTCTTCAAAATTCTTTATACAATTCACTTTTATGAAGAAATACTTTCATTTCCATCATAAAAATACCAATTTTGAGGCTCAAAAATTTGAAAAACACTGGGAAACTGCACCACCTTAAAAACCTATCTTTGGAAAACACCAACCATTCTTACTTGCGGTCATATGACTGTCAAAAAACAAAACCACACACAAAACATACCAAGAGGATGCCTTGAGGGTTGTTTTCCCAAAAACATCGAATCCTACCATTATTACCACAATCTCACATTATAAAATATGATTATATTGTCTTTCATTAAGAATCTATCAAATATACACCATAAAAATGTCGATAAAGATAATAAATCTCAGCCAGGAATACTTCTGCATGCCTTTAGGTCCTATCACACCACAAAATAATCTTCCTCATAAGTGACCCTATACTTATTTTCTAATAGAATAGAGGCAATGATACCCATAATAGCCTAATTTCACTCAATTTAAATTTCTATTTTTAGTCTGTTCTCAAAACTTATGAAATTAGAGAACCAAATCGATGAGTTAGAATGAATCGATTAGAAGAGGGTCGAAATATTGCACAATATGGAAGTATATAATAATCTGATGGTGTGATCTATAAATAATAAATTCTTCCTCCACTAGTTCTTCTAAGAAGAGGTTTTATTGGTTCTCACAACCCCAATGATTCTAGGGAAGAAGCCTCCAAAGTTAAAACTAATGCGGGATAACCCTTACATAATATCCTATGTCTATTACAATGGATATTTCTCCTTATCCATGATGTATGGGGAACACATCATACCCCCTACTAATGTGAGGTTTCATAAGAAATAATTTCCATAATTATCACATTTCCAATATGTTCTTTTTATATGATGTTAAACTATAAAATATCTAGGTTTATATCACATGATATTAAACCTTGTGGCTTTAAATTCCTCATTACATGAAGTTAAACTGAATATCATCAATGTGTTGTAGATAAGATGAGAAACTACATAACACCCATTTCCTTACCATATGATGTTAAAATAAATTGTTATTATCATAGTTTCATGATGTAAAATGGCACAACAACATCACAACCAAATGATGTTAAACTGCAAGGTGCGGGTCCATGTCACATGAACATAAAATAAATGATATATCAATCATTATAAAGTAACATTAAAATAGATCACACATTGGTAACAAAGTTGTTACCATAAAATAAATTACACCATAATTTCATCATGTATGATTATAAAATATGCAGAGTGGCTCATTCATCATATAAATGTTAGTTTCATTTTATGAAGAATACTGAAAAATACTAAATTTTAATTGAAAACTACATGTTATTTTAAATAATTTTTTATGTTAATTTTTTTATAATTGTTTTTAATGTAATATTAGTTTATTTTTAAATCCAATAAAATAATTTAGGACATTTATTCATTTTCATGTTGAATTTAGATACAAGAACTTTGTAAACTTTTGAACATTTTATCTTTTAAAATCAGCTTTCTCGGCACATCTACATGATAAATTTTAATTTTAATTTTACCACCTATGTGAAATGAATTTGAAAAAATGGATTCCAAATTTGTAATCAGCATAATTTATAGTTTCTAATTTGTTCAACTAAATTGTTTACTAAAATAAATAGTGAATACAGTAAAAAATAATTATCATTGTTAAGGTAAAAATGAGATATTATTGAGTTAAACCAATTAAATAAGAGTGAAAATGACCAAAAATGTTATTTTAATTTTATTTTATGATTTTATTTAGACCATTTACATAAATGTATATTAAATAGGTAAATTTATTTATACTTTACATTAAGTATGACTCATATAATATATTAAGTAATGAAAAAGATAAAAAAACGTACCATCCTTGATTTTAATAATTATAAAGTATTCATATAGGGAAAAAATAAAATGTGTTTGGTTTTAAATATTTATTTTAAAAATAAATGATTTTTAATAAAGATAAATTTGTTTTAATTTTTTAGAGATGAAATAAATTTTTTAATTTTAAGAAGGGCATACAAAGTAATTATTTAGTTAATAATTAACTAAAACAATGATACTAAAAAAAATTAAAAGTGAAGTAAATTGAGTGAATTACTATGTTTTATTAATTTATTAGATTAATATATCATTTTACATAGGTTTAAAATTAATATATTTGAATTAAATATTCTTATTAATATCTTTAAAACAAAATAAATTAATATTGTCATAATTCAAAGTAATTTTATTTTATAAAAATTAATATTATTTTAAATTATTTAAAATTAGTAAAAATGATATATTATTTCAATTGATTTATAAATTTTGATAAATATAAACTATAGTTCATTCATGGTCCAATTTTAATTTTATAGTGACTATATCAATCCTCGAATAGTGAAGACTATATTATTATAATTAAGGTCATATGCTTGTGTTAAAATTATTTTTCCAAAAAATAGATTTTTTATTGGATAAATTTGATTTTATATTTAAAATTAGATGGTAATAATAATCTAATAACTCTAAATTTAATTTATTCCTTATGAATAAATTACCAAGGTAAGAAAACTTGTTATGGTAGTGAAAAATGGTAAAAGTATGTAAGCTTAGAAGTTAAGAAAGAAAGTGTTTAAAAATGTGTTTCATTTTGCTGTGGATGTGTGGATCGACCATTTTTGAAACCATAGAATGTATTTCATGCAATGTTCCGCACAATTCATGGTTTTATTTACATTTTCGACAAGACTTCTCCACAGTTAGGGATAATTAAAAAGACCCCCTCTCTAGGAGTAGACCATAGATTTCAAATATCGGTAATAATAGGTTTTTGTTGCAAAAAATTCAATTTATGCATTTCTTTTGAGAATAATTTGTTTATTCACCATCTCAAGAAGTTTAAATCTCTTCACAAGATTTAATTTGATTGTCACAGAGCCCAAACAGACTTAAAAATCAAAAGTAATGGCCCTCGAATGATGAATGCATTTTATACAGGAATTTTCCCCACCTACGCGGAGGAACTACGTAGAGGACTTGGGAGGAGGACCTTCTCAGAGGAACTGCACAGAAGACCATCTAAAAAAACCAACATATTGGACCTGTGTGGAGTAACTCCTTCGACCAAGGTTCCCTATTTTCCTATAAATAGTACCCTAGGGCTCCCTATTTGATAGGTTGAAAATTCAAAAGAATCCAAAAATCTCTCATTATGTAGGACCCTTCTCTTAGGTCAACCAAAACTCTCAGGAAGCTCTTAAAAACCTGATAAAAGAGAGAATTAATTTGGATGAGTTGGATCAAATACCCATTAGGGTATAGAACATAAGTATATGAGCCACAGACTTGTGTCAAGGACCTACGTTGGGGACCTACACCAAGGACATACACCGAGGTACTACCCTAAGAACCTAGCCTAATGACCATCCTAAGGGCCATCCCTAATGACCTATGGTAAGAACCTGAGCTAAGGACCTTATTAGCTCAAAACGTGAGCTACAATGGGCATCCTCCTTGGGAGTATGCCCCAACCAAACATCAAATGGGCATCCTCCTTAGGATTATGCCCCAACCGAAACCTCAATGGGAATCCTCCTTAGGAGTAAGCCCCAAATAATCCCAAAACAGGCATCCTCCATAGGAGTAATCCCCAAAAAACCTCAAATGGGTATCCTCCTTAAGAGTAATCCCCAACCAAACCTCAAATGGGCAACCTCCTTAGAATTTTTCCCAAACCAAACATCAAATGGGAATCACTCTTCGGAGTAATCCCCAAACAAACCTAAAATGGGAATCCTCCTTAATAGTAATCCCTAACCAAACCTAAAATGGGAAAACTCTTTAAAAGTAAGCACAAAACAATACTCAAACAGTAATACTTCTTAGGTGTAAGCCCCAACCAATCCTCAAAATTAAACTACTACTGAGGTAAGAAAATATACTTTCTTGTATGTGGTTGCATTCTTTCTCCTATCTACATCCTTCACCTTCATCTCTTCTTTACCTTGTGCCCTATTCTAGTATAAAGAGATAATGGGAAGTGTCATAGCTATGAACTCTTCCTTTGTATCCACTGCCTCTTCCATCATTGAAGGAAGGAAATTTCATAGTTTTTTGAATCATTCACATCCTCTTGTTTCTCACACCGATCATGAATCATGTGTGATTAGAGGTTTGTGATGATTAATAAAACCACTAAATCCATCCAAATGGAATAAACTATAATATCTCTAATTCCTACTAATCTGGATACATAAGAATCCCACTCATGGCCTGAGCTCAATGGGCATCCTTCTTAGGAGTAAGACTCAATCCTAATTCCCTTAATCCAACTATCCTACTTATTAGTAAGACCCAAATTAATCCCCATAAAACTCTTTGAGTTAATAAATATCTCATAGACCCTGTTACAAGGTCATCCTTTTTAGGATTAAACCTAAACTTAATCCTCTCAAAAGGTCATACTCACATGTGAAACTTATCAAACTACATGGGATTTGATTACCATTTAAATGGGATACATAGGAAGCCTCCATGAGGTTCAAACCCAACACAACACATCAACTATATTCTCTTTGAGGCCACATTCTCAACAGGGTCGAATTCAAATTAGAATCTCAAATCCCTTCCAAGTTCCTTGGTTTTTTCAACATAAACCTCACACCAATATTTGACTAGGCACCTTACGCCTATATTTCCTTGCCACATGATGTTAAACTATATGGTTCAGTCTTTATCACATGACCATAAAAGGTACGATGGGACCCATTTAGTGGAGAAGAACTTAGTGGGTTCTAATTTCTTTCACAAGGATATATAGGTAGACCCCTCAATGGGTTAGATCCCAAGAACGAAAAAATATCCATCTACATGGATGATGATAAACTCCAGAGTGACCCACTGAGTTACTTAAAAACAAGATCCATCTTAATAATGAATAGAGAATACCTATGTAGTATGTAAGAGTCGAAAATCGATGGAGATCCTAGAATACATAGAGATGTATCCTTTGATGAAGAACCTCGAATACATATAAATGATTCTTAATTAGACACATGTTAATAACTGATTGAATATTCCAATGGAAACCTACGTTACTCTTGGTAAATTAATAAGGATTCATGATCATATATTAAATCTAAAAAAGATTCCCATAGTAGCAAATAATTCCCATCAGAATGGTTCGATGATTCCAACCTCCCATCCTCTCGGCCAATGTGAGT
Organism: Viscum album; assembly: GCA_963277665.1. Taxonomy (NCBI): domain Eukaryota; kingdom Viridiplantae; phylum Streptophyta; class Magnoliopsida; order Santalales; family Viscaceae; genus Viscum; species Viscum album. The sequence goes on along the minus strand of OY728129.1, from coordinate 1,852,437,448 downwards.
TCTTAAAAACGGTGGGTCAAAATTTCTAATGATTTCCTACCTTTGGAAAGAAAGTCCCTATTCATAAATAACCATTGGGTGTGTTTAGTTCCATGAACAAACACATTGTAAACCATTCAGATATAATGATTACTAACAAAGTCACATTTATGAGGGAAAAAATGGTGACCCTGATGTGAATCCTAAACCAGGATGATAATGTTACCCACCTATCATGCCCCTATCAATTGATAAAAAAAAGATCCGGACAAGAAAATAAATTAGTATTCATTCATCCAAAAAAGGATGATGTTTTTATAGAGCTTTTTTTTTATTTTTCATATATACAAACACTTTCTTTGAATAAATCCCTTCATTTCAAATGGTTTTCTTGTGACTTTCACCAATGAATTCGCTAACTATTGCTCAGGTTGGACCATTTTCCCCTCAGAGAATGCCATCACCAACTCAATGTCTTCAACGTTGACTCTCTAATGAACTGTTCCAAGAGTAAAATCAACATAGTACCATCCAGACCTTGGAGGCTTCCCAATAGGCCCTCCATATATAGAATCACCACCAATTGACCGGTTAAAAATAAATAGTGGTCAAGAAGCAGATATTTCTGACCACCGACTTCAACCTTTTTGGGTGCTTATCCCTAAAATGAAATAATAAATACCTCCAATATTCTAGGTAGGTAAACTAAGGTGTAATTCATAAAATCATTATGAATACATAGAGCTCTTTCCTAAGTGCTCCTAACAATAATCACTGACGCCAACATCGTGCATCAGTAAGACCATAACATGATGAGGCTGTTTCATTCAACTATCTGGTCCAGATCCCTAAGACCGGGGCATGCAAGATGTCCCATCAGGGATAAAAATCAGCTAACAGTGAGCAGTTTCCTATCTTTTCCCCCTTTATAGAATCCCACCAACCTAATTTAGTGGAAAATAGCAGGAAGGCACATATACCTATATACCTTTATCCCATCGGCTAGTAGACTCATCTGGTGGCGCCTAACCAATCCTACCATTCTAATTCAGTGGAGTATCATGATCATGAAAATAAAATTGATTACAATAATCAATACATCCATCATAATCACCTAGAAACATTCAAATAATACCTCCAATGCAATTTGGCAGCAACCCTCTTCCATGAACACACACCTTCTTGGACTCCTAAGGTCTGCCAATAACCTTATTTGGAAGAAACTAAAGAAGTCGATTAAAAAGTCCCAATAACAAACAAAAGGCAGACTCAACCCTATACCTTATTAAAAGAGTAATTTCAGAATCTACCAGTTGGAAAGGGAGGATAAGAGCACGTACATACCCCTAATTCAGATATATAATGGATGTATATTCTCATTCTGGTTGCTGAAATCACCAAGCACATCGTGGAAATGCTAAAAGGGTATACACAAATTTCTGGCCATATCCTAGAAACTTTCCAAAATATCATAACATTGATAATAGAAGTACCTAAGGGAAAAATCAAACTTCTATACCCACAAGAGTGTCTCCTCAATATTTGACCTCACAGCAGATACATACCTCTGTTTCCGTACAGGAGGGTTATAGGGCATACTCCCCCATATCATACAGACAATCATATCAAGAACTTACACCTGTACCAATTTTAGACAATCATCTTATTCTGATAGACACTCAAAGGCAGACACATACACCCACCCATGATAACCACATTTCCAAGAAAGTGACCTCCACTACTTGAAATATGGAATCCAAAAAGAATTTCTATCAAACACAATTAGAAAATCAAGAGATAGTTTTTTATTTGGATCCATGTAATTCTGGAGTTATTGAATCCCATAGACATATAACTATTGCTGCTCAATATGTTTCTATCTTTTTGCCAAATTATGGGTGCAGTAGTAGTATTTTTTATGTTCATCATTAGACACTTCATCATGAATACTCACTTCATAAAAATTTAATCAATATTGTGAACCTATCTCTATATGAGATTCACAAAAACCCTCCATATGGATAGAAGGCAAGGGAGCAAGAGGGTATACCCTTTATTATAATCTACCATGATGGAATTCGTTGTGAAAGTTCTCTCCACAGTAGTGATTCACATTGTCATGGGAATTCTCGAACTGACAGTGTAGTGACGAGAAATCACTCTTATCTTAAGGAACATGGAAATACAAGTCAATTCATGTCTGATGCCTTATCACTAGTGGATAAAATTATTACTCAACCATAGGAAAACCCAAGGCGATGGTTATTGTTTGAACCTCCCATGGGCCATTTATCGTCAAATACAATAGAGGAACTCTCTGCTGATCTGTCTAATTCTAATAAAACAGTAGTAAAATTCCAAATTTGGTCTAATCGTGTAGAGAAACCTCTGAAAAAACATAAAGAGTATATATTGAACATGGGGAAACAACTTGCTAAAGGTGAAATACCAGTTATGTTTTGGCCTTTGACCACATCTCAAAAGAACATTCCAGAAATTTTGGCAGAAGAATGTATTCATGATATCAAACTCAACATATGGAAGACTCTTCATCATTTAAAAGAAAAATTATTACCATATAATGAATATTAGTTTCATGTTAAGTTAATATAAGGGTTTAAGTTCCAAATTGACTTGTAATATCTACAGGTTTCTTGAAATCTAATTAACTAGAAGCAACATGGATCCCATCAACGTGCATGCCTCAATGCATTAATGGGGTTGTGAAGAATCATAGAAGGTTCCCCATATAGTTTCTATATCAGAGGATAGGGTGCACATGGAACATTTCATTGAACCCTCTAGATAGAAAATCTCACCAAAATTGGTCCCATGAAATGTTATTTCCCTAGGATGTCTACAATATATAAATCCAATTCATGACTGAAGAGATGTTTAGAAAGAAAAATCCCTGACCAGCTTTCACCAATGATAGGCCTAAAGAGAGAAATATATTGAGATAATTTTTCATCATGAATCTGAGAAAATTGATATGGCCTCCCTCTTAGAGGATGTCAACCATAATATTATGAAATTGTCTAAAATGGAATAATGGTATTTCGATGCAGGCGATTTAAGTGACTTCCTTATAATGCACCCAACCAACATTAGGACAATAATTCTTAAAATAAAAATAAGAGATGTGCTGATATCATCCATAGTAGTTCAGGAGCCACCATAGCACATTGGTATAGGGGATTTATTTTACTCAAATCTAAGAGTTAAAAAAATAGATTATGAAGGGTTGAGAAAGAAGAAAAGAAACAACCCCCACCACCAGGGTTGGGGTTTTTTCACATTCACAATCCATTACTTAGTGGAAGTCAGTTTGATCCTTATTAAGGAATAAGGCACAAAAATTAATGCACAACAGAATAGTTTGGGGATTCCATTTAGGTTAATGTCTTCCAAACAGATCCCTAGGAACCAACAAATAGGAGAACAAAATCTCATGGAGGGAAAAGAAGAAGGCAATTTCACAAGGATACTGAAATAATTCTGGCAGTGCATTACGCGTTAGTGAATGTCATCAATTCCATCATTGATGACACTCCAAAAAATTAATCAAGTTCAGCAGAGTTGGAGGACGAAGATATTTTTTACAATTCGGATCACACTAAAGAAAATGAAGGAGGTGTGCATACCAGAAAATAGAGGCTTACCCAAATTTAGGTATCCCCTCAAATAATCAAATTCCACCTCTTCGAAAAGAACCTAATAAGGGAAAGGCTAAAGGTCAGACCATTTCTCACATTTCCCTTAGTGAAGGACAATCCCTTTTTCTTGAGGAAATATTATCTCAACAAGAAGAGGATATGAAGAAGTTGAGAAGACTCAATGTAGAGTTAATCCGAAACAAAATTCATTGGTGAAAGGTGTATATAAATGGTTTGTGATGGTATTATGCAAGAGCTTCTCTTTATGATTAAAGTTGAAGAGAATATGGGAAACTAGAATGTGTTGTTTATATAATTAATATGTCCCTATGAAGATGGATCTCATAGGGAATATGGACCAATGATAACAATGTGATGAGGCTTAGAGGGAATATGGACCTCTGAGTGGGGGTATGATTTTATTAGGACTATGAACATATAGGGGGATGATGTATAGGTAATAAAGATACGATGAATTTTATTTCCATACTCATTGGAATAAGTTCATGAAAGGGAAGTGTGTATGTGATATCATGAGGAATGTGGGTTCATGAGAATTAAATAGGAATATTGATAATGTTGGGTTTTAAACTTATAGTGAAATATTATGTATCCCTATGAAACATGAATCAAATTCCATGGAAGGATGTATGTGATATGATGTGGAATGTGGCTTCATGAGAGTATATAATAAAGTTTTATGATATTGGGTTTGAACCTTTGATATAAATCCTATGTATCCAAGTGAAACAAGAATCGAAGTCAATGTAGTTTAATTGACATAGTTTAATGTCTTGTGACATAAAAGAGAATAATGTAAGTGATATCATGGAGAATGTAGGTTCATGAGAATGTATAAGGAAGATTGATGATGTAGATTTTTAACTATAGTGAGACATGTAGTAATGATTTGTATCCTTTAATAATAAGGGTATGTAAGTTATATAACATATGGGGGGATTTGAATGTTGGATATAGGGATTCAAGCCTCATGAAGGGATGCTTTTTATCCTCTAAGAACAAGAATCAAAGTTCACATAGATCAACCATGTATTTTAGCGTATAGAAATGTGTATATGAGTACATTTTTATATTGATAGTGGGGATTGATCCTTATAGAGGCATCCTACATATATCATAAATACAATAATCATAGTCAATATAGTTCTGATGTTCGTTACGTCTATATTGTAAAATGTGTTATAGTGGTGGACTAATTGGGGATTAAGTATTGATGATTCCCTAAGATATATCATTAAAAATTTGTTTAATTAATGGAATGTATAAGGAGGAATATATTCCCTTTAGAAATATAATATGTAGTTTTTGGGTATTAAACCAAAGAAATAGGTCCAATAAAAATGATTGAATTGTGTTAATAATGTAATAAACATAGATATCTAAGAACATGTGAGTTGTGGTCAGTTTTAGAAATAAGAGATAATGGAGGATAAAGTTCATTTCATGGGAGTATAACACTCATTTTGAATTTGGCATACACCCCGAGGCTACTAATGGATCTTTATATAAACATAGATCATTTAGGATTAATGATTGATTAAATCATCAGTGGAAACCTCATGGGTATCATTATTGAATCAAAGACTCATCCTTTTATCTTACTTCATATTTTATGGCTAGGATAGGGTATAAAATATTATGGTAGGAGGATTATGACTTCCCATAATTGATACTTAGGTATTTCTCTAGGAGGTATGGCATATCTGACCTAGATCGTGGAATAGAGAAGAAACTAATCATCGATCAAGATGAGATAGTGTTGGTCTCTTCCCAATAGGGATTCCCATTATAAAAAAAATCCATATTTTTTTATGGTTTCCACATATCTAGGATGATAAACCAAAGACTCCTTTTATAAATGGATTCTGTGATTTTAGGGTTTTACATAAGTTTGAAATCCATGGTCATGTAGGTATGGTGGTTTTTAGGGAGGTTTCAAGAGTTTGGGTGGTTTCATGACTCAATGGGGGTTAATAAATCACATGAAAGAATGTGATAAATGAAATCACATATTCCTGATCACGCAGTTTCATGACTGCGATAGGTTTAGGTGATCGGATGACTTATATATAGTTAAACAATAACTTGAATTAGTCATATGAAGGATATTAATTTGCACATATATGTAGTTTAATTTAAATCTATTAGTTACCCAATTCATAATTGTTTTCTACCATAATTGGATTTTAGTGAATTCCTCCGGAAATTATTTACTGAGTTTTGAAAATAGAAATTGTTTGAAGAGTCAATTCGTTGATGGATCATCTTCTACTCCTTTGATATATCTCCCCTATCAGTGTATCTTCATTCCCTTTGTAAGTGTGTCAAAAGATAAACAATGGGGGGTTATAGGTAAATTAATACAATATATATACTTCATTACATGCAAAGGAGGTCACATATTGGGTTCAAAGTCTATAGAATTCATACGTATAAACTGGGAACCTTTTATATGGTGATGAAACTAGTTCTTATGACTCGCCTAAATTACTTATCTCATATCCTCACTATGTATCATGAATAACATTGATCAAAATATACTTCTTCATGGATTGAGAATCTCAGGCATGCCATGTGACCGACAATGATTATATAAGGGTCCACCATCGACAACCTATTTTGGCCATGTCAATTAAGAGGAATTCATCACATGTATGGTATGAATTACTGGTGGATCCATAATTGAAAGTTTGTTTTCCAAAACCCTCACATGAATAAATCATATGTGAATAATCAATTAGTTGGTGGTCCTATCAGGGTTATAGGATCACATAACCATATAATGAGATGGATTACGAGATATAATGTGAGTCACCTCTGAGGAACATGGCTCATATATAAATTCCATCAGAATTCATCATTAATTATATTTATCATCCCATGTTATCAACATTATTTGGGGGATGTCAATTATCCCCCCCTAGGAAAATGATGTACGGAAGGAAAAGATAGGGATCTGTTTTGAAAAGGTGGATACTCACTTAAGTCCCTTCGTATTCTATGGAATATTTTATATTATGTGAATTTATAGGTATTCAATAAGACTTCCACTATATATAGATTAATATTAATGGGGACTTGATTCTTATTATTTGTTCATTAGAGAAGCTATTAAATATTTCATGTGACTCAAACTCTCTGCATAATCAATATCCTGCAACTAAAATCGGGCGATTGTTCAATATAACCACAATAATTTGACTCTTATTATCAATATCCAATAGTTAATTTCATTAAATTTTCGTTCTAATATATCACCTCAATTATTGAGTAATCATGTGGCATCCTCATGGATATGGACTTCACATAATGCTATTGTTGTCGTGTGATCATGTGACTATTTAGTAGTCATGTAATATATGTCCATATATGAGTCAAATAATTTTATTAATATGATATTTATTTATGAACAATCTAGATATTACATACCTTTAATCTATATTATTTCAATGTGTGAGGTTAAGGATATCATGGCTTGATGCACTGCCTGGGTTTTTAATGTATCGGCTGATCATAACAAGATTATTAAATTAGTTCATGGAAATTTATCATTTTTTATAGGGAAATTTTTTTATAATGCCTAATATATGATTGGATACCCTTATATGTATTTAGTATTTGGAATGGAATACTAATTTCACCTCCTAGATAGGGAAACAACCTATTACTTTGATTATTAAGACTCATCACACATTTCAGTTGAACATATTATCTAAGGGATGTTTTATTCTTGAAGATAATAACTTTCATGGCTACATGGTGAATGATTCCCCAATGGATCTTTGGGGAAAATATAGTTTACTAAAACCTAATAATCATTTATATAGATAAAAAATGTATAAATATATAATAAAACAGAAGAGTGGGGGATATCTTGTTGGGAACTTCAATCATATGAAGTTTTTGTTATATATTAAGGAAGGCCCTACTATGTTCAGCACGCTTTCAATGAATTTTCATTAGATATGAATAAAGTAGGATAGTGTGAGGTCTCCTATGTTTCATATAATCTTTATTATTGTACAAATGTACATATAAAATACCTAATTTGTAGGTTGAGTCAAAACGCCAATACTATCCACCAGATGCATAGAGAAGTGATCATAAATCTCTTAGATGTAGATACAATTAAAAGTGAATCTGTTTTTGGTGACGTGCGTGAAACATTCCTCCCTCCTCATTCAATATTGGAGAACTCTTTATATAACCTCCAAATTTCAAAATATCTTACCATCTTAGCTAAATATTTCCTTGAACAAGATCCACACCCATAAGTTGTTTTCCCATTGAAAAAAGGTAAAAAGTATTCAATAAATTGAATAGCATGATCCATTAGGGAAGAAACTCGGGATTTTACTTCACATGAAACTCAAGACCTAGATAGTTATTGATAACATATATTTGAAGAAGGATACTTCAATAACAGGGGATGTAAGTTCATCTCTCTGTTAAATCTTCTTATCTAGCCATAAACATTTTTGGAAATGTTCCTTAGTGGATACATGCTTATAGTCTATAATAAGTGTCTTTTAAGGGTGAATACGTTCATAATGGTTGTGTAAATATTAATTGTTAAAATAATTAGCTTATCCATACATGTGATGTCCAATCCATACAACCAATTATGATATATATAAGGGGAATTTACTATTTATGATTTAAGGGTCCCTCCAAGTACTATGGGGATGGATGGGATCTCACATGGGTTGTTATGAATTTAAAAATACATGATAAATCCTTTGTTACTAGTTTATAAATATTTTAAAAACATTAAGGGTTCTAGGATTGATTCACCAAATTGGTGGGAAATATATAAAAAACTAAACTGGAATGATCAATTTGTATATATGTTCTACAAATCCCCAACTGTCATCATTGCTAACAACCACCTGGGTGGTACTGCATAGCATGATAATTTGGTGTCTATTCATGAGGGTGTCATGTTAGATTAGATAGGTGGAAATATTTTCTAGGATTAATATGAACTTATATGATTTTGGAGTAATTTTTTTTTTCAATTTAAATTTCCATATCCTACATATAATATCGATGTAGATAAACAATTGATGGTTGATTGCCAATCTAGGATTATGTTGATAAGAGAAGAGACCCATGACCATTTGACCATTACTCCAACCAATGTTGGTACATTCCAATTGAATTATTGCATTGAAACCTATATCTATTATTACCTAGATGGTCCATTATATTTTCTAGTAGAAAATATCTAGGGACAACAATTAGTGAAGAAGAGATTCAAATTAGATTTCACCGCATTGGTGGAAAAGGGACCTGATAAGTATTTTTATTTTGGAAAATCATTGGCATCCGATATTCCAAGGATTAAAATCATGAATTTAAAGATATATATCACATTGAATATGGTCCTAATAAGTGATATTCCTTTCTATTCATCCACTCTAGTATTGATAGAGTTTCCCATCGCACGACAGAAAAGGGAGATTGGTGGAGACATTTGTTTTTGTATAATTATGAAGAATACGCCTCTAAAAAGAGGTAGTATTATAGGGATTTGTGAATGTGACCACTCTTAATGGTATATCATATGAGGAAGATCCCAATGATGTCTTGGAAAACCTTAGAGATATGGTTCTTTTATGAAATTCCTCACATGGTCAAATTTTCTATACAAGTTGGATGCTATGGATGATAGTCTCTTAGCCTACATGAGCTGGCGATAAATATATAGGTCCACACAAAACTAAATAAAAGGTGAGATATGTCTCACTATTACTGAAAATTTTCATATTATTAAAACACAAAAAATCCTCACTTTAGATATTATAAAAAGTTGGATAGTTTTATTCACCTCTGACATATATGTTATATTCTACTAGGGGAATAGTGGTTTTGGTTAACCCAAAATCTAATCAAGAGGCTGATGAATAATTCTCTTCTTGTTAGAAGGAGCACACGAAGGTGTCTAATGTTGATCCTAACGTGATTCTATTGATTCATCCAAATATTCCACCTCCAACATCTCTATAATCAATTAAATATATAGGGATTATAAGTGATTATATTGTAAAGATATATAGGATGAATTCACTAATGATGATAACCCTTACTTGGACATTGTGCGAGTATCATATTTCCATTGATATCTTTGGGTGACATTAATAACTAATCCATAACTTTTTTTTGACTATATAGGTTCCCATTAAGACTTCCTAAGGATAGATGTATCCATGAGTGAAGGACATACACTTTTTATACATCCAATATAATCCTAGGAATATATTACAAAAAATGGTGATCAAGAAAAACTGTATATGATTCCTCACCAAGAAAAATATACCACAATAAATGAATACTTGAGTTTTGAGGGTAATTAGGTTGAGGCCATGATAATTAATCTTGCAGAATCATAAGAATGGTATTTAAGGACTCAAATACCACTATACCTTATAAAAAACTACTTATAGAATATTTTGTTATAGGATAAGTAGAATTTATTGTCTATGTAGTATCAGAAGTATTCCCTAGTTCTAACATTATGACTCTCTTAACTTTTGATTTGAGAATGCATATGCAATATTGGAGGCCCTAGACATAGCCAATTAATCATCATTTGATCTTTATAAATCCAATGGATAATTTAATGATGGTTGCTACCTATTTTTTGGATTTTATATTTAATTGATATTTAAATTTTACCTATGTTGGTATTTTTAGATATCCTTTGGTGATAATACCACCTTTCTATAATAAAAGAAATTGATTTATTTTTATTTTGAGGATATAAAAAATCTTCTAATGTCAATTATAGTAAGTATCCAAACATTTAAAGATAAACTATGTTTGTTATGTCTTAATACTGACATAAATTATATGATTGATCTTAACAACTCTATCCTAGAGTCTGAACTCCCCATATTCAACTGCTTCAGGGATTCATATAACAAAAATATCTTGGGTGAAAGTTGTTTTAGTATTACCCCCAAGGATATGTGAATACAAAATACTCAATCAAAAATATGTTTCTTAGTCACATAAATATTCACAAAATACATATGGGATGAGGTCTAGTGTATGAAACCTTACAATAGTAGATTAGGAAACAAGTATGGAAGGATATCTAGGGATTGATCACTAAGGTCCTATTTTAGGAGATAAATATTTACCATGTTTCATCCATCATATGTTCAACACTCATGGATGTGATGTTTATTATTATCATGCACTGAATTATTTGGTGATAATTTTTATTACAATCTAAGAGTAGATAATGGTACTTGAACTATAGACGACATCAGTAGAGGATGAGGCCTCTACTATAGATCATTTTAATGAAACCCTTAACAAATAATAATAGCATGTGGAAGAGTTTGTAAAATATAAGGCCATAGTTATAAAAGGTTAATATAAAGTCAATAGGATTCATCCTAAACCATCCCACTTATATTATATTCTAAACATAACTAATAGGATAGATGTAGAATAATAACCATTTATTGAGGTAGTAGAGAAGGTCAAAAGAGATTATGTTATAAGTGTGGTGTCAATGTAATCCACTACAGAGGAAAATATAAAAATGTAATATTAACTATGTAAAATAATAACATACCTGGGGTGATAATGTATGAGATTGGGGAGCCTAAAAATCATATTATTTAATTGAATTTTAATTTTATGCTCCTCATTTTTTGGAAGACATGGGGAGGCTTTAAAATGTAGAGGTTCCTCCCTCATTTTCAGTCTGTAAGTGAATGAAGATACTTGAACTTCTTATATAATTTTCAATGTTTTATTACTCATATTATCTCAATAGACTATTTTTTTATAAATTACTGAGTATGTTGAGTTCCTTAAAACTTTCAACATCCCCAAATCCGATTCCAAATACTTGAACCGTAATGAACCTCTCCTGGGCATGGATCACTGATGGGTATAGGAAGAGACACCACCAACGATGAACTAGAATTAGTTTATTTTGAAAATAAAGATGAATTTTTCATGTCCTTAGAGAATAGGTGGGTATAGGAATAGGCAAAATCACTGATACACCATATTTTAACCATTAGGAAATTAATGATCAATTCCTCTTAGGTGTGGCTCATGAATTGGTATAGGAATAACCACCATCACCAATATACTAGAGTTGGTTTATTTTAAAATTATTGATGAATTACTTCTAATAATGGATCAAGGACAGGTATATGTATAGAAAACATCACTCATACAGTAGAGTGGGTCAATTTGTAAATTGATGATAAATTCCTCCTAGGCATGGTTCATGGAAAAATATTGGATTAGACACCTTCACTAATACACAATTTTTGTCCCAATTAGAAATTGATGATAAATTCATATTTATTGTGGATCATGGATGAGTATTGGCAATGAAACCATCACTGATACACTTGATTTGGTATATTTAGATATTTATGATGAATGGTTTAACACAAAGGGGTCATTTGAGTTAATACATTAGGTGAAGAGAACTATATATCCTTTTCCAAATTTTTCTTGGATCACATAGTGTATCCAATGATCTTTTGCATAATATTTTATTGCCCAAAATGTTTTATAATCTAATTATGTTGAAGGAAAAGTGTCTAAGATCATGTCAGTTTCTTAATCAACAATTTATAGGTTTTCAACCAAACAATTTTTATTCCTTTTTCATTTAAATTGAATAAATTTTATTATATCAAGAAACATATATTTCTAATAATAATATGCTCAATTTTTTCACACCTACCTTAATGGGATTTTAGCCTAGCGATTACTATCTCTCTTACCTTGAGAAGTTTAAGGTCGTTCATGTTTGGAGAATGTGTAATACATTTTAGGTTCATAAGACCATGACAATCAAAAATTTCATGAATGAGATGCCACATTCTTTAACATAATAATAGGTACGGTATATGGCTGTGTAATATTGTGGATATTGAAATACTTGAATATTTTGATTATTAGTTTTGTAAATGATATCACAAGTATTTTAAAACATGGACGATGACATGGGACATTTTTGAAGTTTATGACCACTGAGAAAATTCTAATGATTTTTTAGTGTGATGTAGTCAATGTGTACAGAGATAAGATGGTTCTTTTTCTTGGTAAGAAAATGCTTTTGGTTTCCATTCTATACTGGGTCCACCTTTTTTACAACCAAATTGGGGATGTATGCAAAGACAAATAAAGGTTTCCCTTGAATTCATATACACTTGTTACCAATGCCCATGAAAGGTTTTTTAGGACTCAAACACTTGGGAAATAATGTATATTATAGATAAAAGGGAATTCACAGAGGGTTAAGGAACCCTAGAAGTTGTGTCGCCATGCACTAAAACCATTACCGTGGTAAATCAATATGATAAATCATTTCTCTGACTTGTTATTAGACCAATGGATATATCAAAAAACAACTCATCTTTTTTAGGGTTAGAAGGTGGGACCTATGATCATTTTACCTTTACTATTTACACTCTAACATTTTCCTAACATTTTGTAGATTAAATCTTAGTGAGTGGAGTCTCAAATATTTCCCAGGATTACCTTTTATATGTTTTCAACATATCAATTATTGTGTCTTTTTCACTAGAAGTTTAAGGACATCTGATCTACTAATTAAAGAGATAGAGTTTATGTTTTTACATCTTTGACTAGGGTACAAACAACTTAAGGCTATAATACATAGTCTAAAACACACAAAATTTTAGATCATGATGAATGGGCCTCGTAACTCATAGTAAAAGGTCATAATACATAGACTAAGGGAAATCAGAGGTGTAATAAAATAACCAAATTATGATTCCCTATGTTGATAATACTCTAACACCCATCTAAAAAAAGTATTAGAATATTGTAAATTTTTGATTAATTTTATCAGATCATGAGTTATTAAATGGGATGAACACATAGGGGATGATTTTTTAACATATTTGAAGTATATATTCTAATAAAATTTCGTCAGGGTGTGTAGGGATTAGAGGATCCTTTTTCTCTAGATGAAAAAACCTATGGTTAGCCATCCAGATTGGGGGCACATTTGCATGAGCCAAATTGGGGCATGTATTAATAGAAAAACTATTATTTCCCATGACTCAAAATATACTCATTAGTGGTATCCAAAAAATATTTATGAAAAAAATGAGGAACTCAATACATGAATGCTGATTTAAGGAATTTTATGTTTCAAAAAGGTGATGGAGGAACCCCAAACCATTTTTGATCATGGTTAGGATATTTTCATCCTTTGATAATGACTAAAAATGTATGATGATTTGTGATATTTTGTGTTATGAAAAACAATGAAAATTTCATGAATTTTAGCTTCATACAATAGGGAATTATATTTCGTGAAATTTAATATGCCCTTTTGGCATCACTATATTTCCAATGCTAACATGAATTAAGATAAACTTAATTCATATATTTCTCCCTATACAAATAAGTATATTGCATGGGGAAGTAATTTTTAGCACATGTTCATGAATAAAAAACTTAATGCTGAAGACTCATATATAGATCGAGCTCATATATGGGATATTGGATATTTTATGTGTCTTATTTAGCATATTGAGTTCATGTGTGTAGAAATAAAGGTGGGTATGAACTCACTATAGCACAATCCACGAAATTAAAGTGTTTTTGGAAGAAACAAACTATTTATTTGAAAGTGAGATTTTTTTTGAAATTGAATCTAGTCTTAGGATATTAGATCCAGGAATCATTACATATCTTATTATAATAGTAATCAAGAAACATGTAGTTATTTCAATGAAATACCCTACATCGATCTGAATTGTATGTAGAGGGAGGTCATTTTTTTCTTGAAATTTGTTTTTGGGCCTAGGATTGAAGATGCAAGCATCACTATATATCCTCTAATAATAGAAATCAAGAACCACATAATTATTATTTTCCCCATACAAAGGTTTATCTTGTATGTTGGGAGAGAGAAATTTTTTGTTGGAAATTATGGTTGGTCCCTAGATAAGAAATCTAAGAATCAGAAAATATCCTATAAGAATAGAAATCAATATAAAATTTTTTATTGAAGAAAATTTCACCCATTATAGATTTGACTCATATTCAGGTAAAATGAGGTAATTTTTTGTTTATTTTTTTTGATTAGCCCCAAAATAATGCATTTTAGAATCACCGTGTATCTTGTTTAAATAAGAATCATGCCACACAAAGTTCTTAAAAAGAGTTTCCCCTATATAAAATTTACACATATAGAGGGGAAAGGGAGATATTCTAAGAAAATATTTTTAAATTAGGGAACCAATGATGTAGAATCCATAAATAAATTACCTCATTTGAAGATGGGGTAATTTTAAAGTTTTTTTAAGTTTCCTGAGGATCTAATTTTGTTGAAATAAAATAAAATCACTTTAGTGGTAAAAATTGGATAAGACCCATCATGAATTAATATTGATATAATCAGGTGCCAAAATGTTGTATGGGTTTTTATAATCACTACAACTTGACCCAGTTTAGGAATCCTGGGCATCACTAAATATAATGTGAGGAAAATAATGAATCTACAAATATTTTTATATTGTAATTTATTTATACAGAGTGTTATCTTAAATAGGAGTGACATAATTTATTTGTAATTACATTTAAAGTTTAGCCTAGGATATTGAATCCCAAAATCATTTCACATCCTCTAAGGATAGTAGTGATGAAACCCATAGTTCTTGAATAATATTTTATCTACATAGATTATAATCATATGAATGAAAAAAAGGGGGGTTTTCAAAATTCAGGGATCGATCCATGTAAAGAGATCTGAGTGTCTCTTTGTATCCTATGATCACGTGAATCAAGCCACATGCAGTTCTTGTGAGAATTATTCCTCGCATAGATTTGACTCATATGAAAAGAATAGAGGTTATTATAGTATTAATATATGATATAATTACATGCTAAAGTATCTTAGATGGATCAAACTCTCATTTCAATAAAATACATGAAATTCACCCCAAGATAATTTTGATATGATTATATCAAAAATTAATTTTAATTTATCAAATAATATTTCTAAAGGTTCGAAAAATTAACTTTAAATTAAGTGTGAAAAGATTGAAAAAACCACGTTTTGGTTAAACCTAGTGTTGCATGGATTACATTCTATAAAAGAAAATAAATTTATACTAAAATAAATATATTGTAAGGTGTTGGTTTGTTAAAAAATATATCTTAATCAATTATTATTTTTTAATAAATATAATTATTTTCAGATCATTATATTTGAAACCCCAAAATTATTGACTAAAGATCTTCTCAAATCTCATTTCCTTTTTAATTCCACAAAATCTTATTTCCCATTTTTTATATATGCATAAGAAAATGTATAGAACCTCATTGTGTAGAACTATTAATCTCAAAATAACCTTATTCTTAAATTATCACCTACATTATTTAATTCACATTTTATTCTCAAACACTATCACATTTTCTGAAACTCTTAACCTTTATGTAAAAATTTTTTACTCTTAAGTATAACAGTGAGGATTTGGAAGTTGGTCAAATCTCTAATTAGAAATCACATTACATAAAAAAATTACTCTTATGTATCAAATTTTAAATATTATACATTATCTAAATTTAATACATATCAATGTATGGGTTTTTCCTTTTTCAAATATTTGGCCTATTGAGTACATTAACAAACCCACTAAGATAACCCTTATGTATTGGTGCATGATTTTTTACCTTTTCTAAATTCTAGTGTGCACTGTAGAAAATTCATTATATATGGTCCAACATATATTATGTGTCATATTTACTCCATGAATTTTTAATATTTTTCTATGAAACAAGAAATATATTGTGTATTCAATGAATGGTGTTATGTATCATATTTAATATTAATACTTTTTAAATTTATCAATTATGGAATCTATTACATATGGAGTAGAAGTTTATTATATATTGAAGTAAGGTCTTTCCCTTTTCCTAATTTTTTATGAACCTTGTAAATTATATTATATATTTTTTGAACAAACAATTCATATCATATTAATATATTCCCTTGGACAATTTTAGATCCACATCAAAGATATTTTTATGTATTGGGCAGTGGATCCCTTACATAAGGTTTTTTCATTTTCTAATTTATCTAATATGATTTAGAAAATATCAAATGTATAAATTTAGATATATCACATGTTATTAAAATGACCTACATACCCTATTAAATATTTTATTTATCATAGTGTGGAATCTTAGGGAATTTTCCTATTATTCAAGTCAGCTAACTTTTGGATACTTCACCATCTTAAAACCTTATAGATTCAAAGATCAACATAAATAAAAAACTATTATCAAAATTTTTGATATTTTTTACTTTAAATTATTAGCATAGAATCATCAAATTTATATTTTAAACCTTTAAATTACTTAAAACAATATATATTTCATAACTTATTCATCTTTATCATGCACTCTAGTTTAATATATGTAGCTAAACATGTAACAAATGAATAATATTTTATGCAATTACTTATAGACACTCTTCAATGTATATAATTTCTACAAATTGTGCTTCCAAAATCCATATATAGATATTACAACATACTTATTACATTAACTGTTAGATAAACCATAATTTATATTCTCAAATTATAAAGAACTTTATATTGGTATCAGAGTAATAATATTATCAATTTATAATTATTTATTTTATTATTGATCGATAATGTGAAATAGTGGTTTGATCTTTTATTAAATATTATTTTTTCTTTAATCCAAAGTTTAATTAACATGCTTTAGAAATTTTATTATTATCATTCAAGATTCATGATTTCTAAAATTTTAAGAGCGGATAGAGTTTGATCAGAGATTTCATTGGAAAGTGACAAGAATTTTGGTCAGTATGCTAGGTTACATAGTTTGTAGCTGGAGTAAACATATTGAACCAAAGTTTATTTTGGGATACATGGGGTTCTAGGCCATAATAATATATGGTGCATTTATTGTACACTATGAATTGAATAGAGCAGACTTTCACACTGCTTTTTAAAAGACACAACATGTAGCCAACATAATTATCATGTAGTCTATATAGTATAGCAGAGAAACTCACACCAACAATGTGGTCAAATAAATGGCTTATAACCACATAAAACAAACATCCTGAAAAATTAATGACATACACATCATGTATCCAGTATAATCATTATGTAATACATTAATCCATGTGTCCTAATAACACACTGAGTTAATCAGACATTTTCATGGACACATGGCATGCGAACCACACAGTGTGTATCTCATGAGTACACAACACATAGTTTAGCCAAGTTACACACTGAAGAACAAAGCATTTATCTTAAATACATGGAAATTTAGGATCACGATGTGTATCTCATTAGTACAGTCCATTAAGTCTCTCAATAAAGGATGAAATTAAAATAAATTAAATAATCAATTATAACATTAAAACTTTATTACACTGTTAGTAAGAGATTTTTTTTAATATACAATAAAGGTTTTAATAAATTAACAAATGATCAGTTAATTTATTATAATTACCTGTAGTGGTCATTACACATATTTTCCATGAATTCATTTACTATGGGTATCTCAAAGAGACTTTGGATGGTAATTAAAATGAGGGGAATTGATTAATTTATTAATTAATCAATTAATACAAGTGTGTTTATCATAAAAATAAAGAATTAATACAATTGAATTTTAGCGATTGTACTTTTTCATATTCATTTCTTGTGTATTACGTGTCCTGATCTTGACCAGGACCTTTGTATGTGTTGGTTTTATTTAATATAAATTTTTGTATGTATTGGCCTCTTATAGTTTTAATGGTAACAAAGCATACTTAACTACGTTAATTATGACTTATTAATATGCAAAGTGTTTAATCATGTTCAATTATAATTCTTAACCTCTGGTGTTAGTGTCAACATCATAAAAAACCATACATATTTTTGTTATGTATGATCTACTGATACTTGTACTGCTAATAGGCAAGTCAATGACACATGAGCTACTGATAACATAATCTACTGATGAGCTTATTCACCAATTGGGTGACTCACAATTTTCACTAAGTATGAGTTACTGACACTCTACCCTACCGACAGTATGACCTATCGACAACCTAATCTACCGACATCCAACCTTCTGACATAGTGACTTAGAAAGCAACTAATAATCTTGCTAAGTTTGAGCTACCCAAAATTGAGCTACCAACACATCACCTACCGAAAATCAAGCTACTGACACGTCACCTACTAATATCCGAGCTACTGCTACATAATCTACCTACAAAAATTATCTTCTAGTAGCACGAGACACTAATAGTCTGTGATGGTTAAAGACTGAGCCATTGATGATCTGTCTATTAAATTCAAACTTACCTCTAACAGTCATATTTATTAAATTTAGTTCTAATTATTATATTAATGAGCCTATATGTATTTTGTAGATAACATTTAATGCTTTTAGAGACCAGTATGAGGTACCATTGAACATGTTATTTGTTTGTATAAAGGGAATATCTGGATAAAAAAGACATAGTGTAAAAAAATCAACCTAGATAAAATACACAGAGATGTTCATACGCCTTAGATAAAAATACAAGAGCTACCTATTTTTCATGGCTGTAGATACAACTAAGAACTAAAAGTCCACAAATCTCAGTAGCAACATGTTAAAGGACAAGAACACTTCGATATATCTTTTACCTCACTGAGAACAAAACATAAAAGCAACCATGAATCTCTATTTTTCTTGTCTATTTATTGATGGAGATTTTAGCTTCACCTCTACCATCCTGAAGGATTCCAAGAGATTTATAGAACATCACATCGAGCATTCAAAACTCTTCTTATCTTTTTCTCTCTGCCTGTGTACATTATTTTACATATTGATCCATGTGTATCTTAGTTTTCAAACATGCAATATCTCCTATGATAAACTACAATATACATAGATATATTTACAAACATTTACATTTAAAAACCCATGGATAATAGTGGAAGAGGTCCATGTGTGTCATGACTATTTGTTTCACACCCCCACAAAAAATATGGAATATTTATAATGACCTGGATTGTTTTTATACTTTTTAACCCCAATCTAGGGTTTGGATCAAGTTTATTTAATATACAATTATTTTGGGTAGGTGATCACCAAGTGTAGTGTATTAGGTCTTTTCTTGAGACATAACCTCTTGTTTACTTCTACTGTGTAATTTCAAGTTTTATTTTCTCTATTATCATTAATATTTCAGAAAACGTAACTTCACTATTATATTAAATCATAGAGGGTGTTTATATAAGATTTTTTAGTAAATTTATATCTAATATTAAGATAATAATGTATATTTTTTAACTGAGAACTAATCAATCTTTGAGGAATATTTCCAAAAACAACATTCATAAATCTGGTATATTGGTTAACTGGGATATTTTGTTTGAAAAGGGGATCTATAAATATTTTTTAAATAATGTTTATAGATATAAATTTCTATAGGAACTCAATTTACCCACCCTCTTGAGTGTCCTATTGCAACAAACATTTGGTATCATATGGTGCTCAAAATATTTTTCAAAAATCGTTTTCAAATGTGATTTTCATTGTGTTCTAAATATCTCTAAATTTCAATCAATTCAAAATTTATTTTTCTTTAAAATATTTGTTAAACGGAAAATATATAGTAAGGTTCTACTACCAACATACCTCCCTTTTTTAATGGAACAAATTATGCTCAGAGGAAAATTTAAATGAAAATTCATTTAGAAAGTATGGGTTTTGAAATACAGTCTTCAATTATAGATGAATATAAGATTCCTTCTACTACTAGGACCACTTGGGATCATTCCACTAAGGTATCCTACAATAATTACTATACATTTGTGAATTCCTTTTACAACTCTTTAGGGGATAAATAATTTAATTGGATTTCATTTAGTAAAACTACATATAAAATTTGGGATACCCTGGTTGTTTCACATGAAGGAACCACTAATGTCAAATAAATGAGTCTTTATATATATACTATTAAATATGATAACATTATGATGAATCCTAATGATCCTATTTCTGACATGTATCTCAGGTTCAATGAAATTTTAAACATGATGGTCTCTCTTGGAAAGACAATCCCATCCAAGGAATAAGTAATGAGAATTATCATTTGTCTATAAGAATGGAGGAGAGGAACCTCAGTGTTAATTAGGAAATAACATGACATCAAAACCCTACCTTTAAAGGAGATTATAGGAAAACTAATGATTTATTATGAATAATTGAAGGAAAATAGAGAATACGATTATGAAATAAAGAGAAAGAATGTGTCTTTCAAAACAACTACCTCCAAACAAAAAGAGAAAGTGAAATCTCATGTTGAATGTTCTAGTAATGAAGAATCACTATGTGATAGTGATGAGGAGATGGTTTAGTTGTCCAAGATATTTTAGAAGTTTTAAAAAAGAAGGAAGTTCTCCAGGAATCCCAATTACAAAGAAAAATATAACAATAAGGGAAATTGGAAAGAGTACCTGAAAAAAAATAAAAATACCAATTAAATAGTATATTTTGAGTGTAAGAGAAGAGGACATGTAAAGGTTGATTGTCCTAAATTAAAGTTTAAAAGGAAATTTGATAACAAATATAAAAATTAACAAAATGAAATAAAGGCCACATATAGTGATTCAGAGTATATCTCTAGTAAATTTGAATCTTCATATGATGAGAAGGATGACAAACCTAATATGTTTTTTCATGAAAAAAAAATATAAGGTAACCCTGGAATCTTCTATATAGAATTCTTATTATTTTAGAGATGAACCTGATTCTGAAAATTTGACAAATGAAGAAATGTTCTATTATTGTTAAATTATTGAGGACACAAACACTTTATTCAAGGATAATTATAAATCTCTCAAAAAACAACATGCTCTTATTATTTCTATGGAATCTAAACAAACTATTGAAAAGGAAAATAATTATCAACTGATTCATGAAAAAAATGAACTTAAATTGTCTAATGGGAAATTAAATAAAGATATAGAGTGGTTCACAAATGGTAAATACACCAATTTTCAAATGCATGGAAAATAGTTTTCTCCTAAATATACAACTTTTATTGGTTATCAACCAAGACAAATAAATTTTGTTAAAAGCATTTTTTATGAAAATCTAAAAAATTTAGTATTGTGCCCAAAATTGAAAAATCTATTGCAAGTTCCATAACTAGAAATACTTTTACTTATTATATTTTTTCTATACCAAATAGAGATTATTTTTTCAACACTTTACAAGTTGTTTATAGGAAACCCATGAAGAAAATGTGGGTTTCCAAAGTTTAATTATTAATTCTTCTGGACCCAAGCAAGTCTGGGTAAAAAAATCATTCTTTTTTTGATTTATTCTTGTAAGAAATATATTTTAAGTGATTTTTGAAGTGATTAGGGAATGTGGACATTGGAGTTTCAATACATATTATACATGACTCTTAAAGATTTAGGAACCTTATCAATATTGATGGTGGGTATGTCACATTTGGTGATAATGAAAAAGGAAAAATAATTGGCCTTGGTCAAATTGGTAATCATAACTCAATTTTAATTTCTAAAGTTCTTTTTTTTATTGTCTAAAGTTTAATATTATTATCATTGAAAAAATTTTTGATGGTGGTTTTAATGTTAAATTTGAAAATAATTCTTTTAATGTTCTTAATTATAAATATGATTTAGTATATACTAATTTTAGAAATGAAAATGTTTATGATGTGAATGTAGATTCTTCAGATTCTTAAAATTTTTCTTGCTTAAGTTATTTTCAAAAATAATATTGGATATAGAATATAATATTAGGACACTACAATATTCACCACCTATAAATCTAACTAGTAAAGTACTAGTCAAGGATCTACCTAAATATGAGTGTCCAAATGAATAAGTCAATAATCCTTATCCTAAAGGTAAACAATATAAAATATCTTTCAAACCCAAGAAAAAATATTTAACTTCTCAACCACTTGAGTTGGTTCAAATGGATTTCTTTAGACCTTATAGAGTTTCTAGATTAAATTGGAACCATTATTTATATTTTCTAGTAGATTAATTTTCTACGTATACTTGGACTTCCTTTTTAGCCCACAATTGGGAATATTGCCACTACGTCACTATGTATGATAGAACTGTAGAGAACATAAGTGGTCTTAGAATTAAAACCTTAATAAGTCACCATGGATGTGAGTTTTAAGACCAAGAGTTTGAATATTTTTTCTCACAAAATGGATATAGTTATAACTTCTCTGCTTTTAGGAGACCTTAACAAAATGAATTTGTAGAAAGAAGAAATAAAACCTTACAATAAATTTCCAAAAATATGATAAATGAGTATGAATTACCTGTTTACTTTTGGGTAGAAGTTATAAATGAATCTTGTTATATTATTAATAGAGTTTTAATTAGAAAAATTCTCAAGAAAAATCCCTATGAGTTGTGGAATAATAGGAATCCTAAGGTTAATTACTTTAATGTTTTTGGTTGCAATGAATTTTTCCTTAATACAAAATATAATCTTGAAATGTTTTCCTCCAAAAGTGATGATGGAATTTTCCGAGGTTATTTAACCTCTAGAAAAGCCTATTGGGTCTTCAATAAAAGAACCATGTGTGTGGAAGAATCTGTACATATCAAATTTGATGAAACATATCCACATGAACCCAAAACCTCCCTAGAAAATATTGAGGATGATCTGTCCAATGTGGAAATTAATGCTAAACCTTCGGACTCTACTATTAAGAAAGTAGAAAAATCCTCATGTTCTTGAAAATCTCTAAACTCTGGTCATAGTGGACCTGAACCTATAGAAGAACCTAAAATAAATATCCCTTGTTTTTCTAGATCTATTATAAATATTATGATTCATCTCGAATATGATGTAGTTGGAGACTTGGATAAGGGAATATAGACTAGATATTATCTTATGAACAAGGTTAAACATTAACCCTTTTTTTCATAGATGGAACCTAAAAATATCAATGATTCTATCATTAATGAATTTTGGGTAATGGAAATGCAAGAATAATTGAATCAGTTTGAAAGAAATAAATATTGGAAAATTGTTGATAGACACAAAGACACATTGACTATAGGAAATAAATTGTTGTTTAAAATGAAAGTAGATGAAGCTTTTTTTATAGTGAGAAATAAGGCCAGAATGGTTACACCATAATATAGTTAAGAAGAGGTAATTGACTATGAAGAAACTTTTCTCATTGGTTTCTAGACTTAAATCCATTAAAATTATGCTCCCATATGAAACACATCTTAATTTAAAACTAAATCAAATGGATGTTAAAAGTGAATTCTTAAATTGATATATAGTTAATGATGTATTCATTGAACCCCCCTCAGTTTTATAGACCCTGATTTTCCAAATAATGTTTTCAAATTAACAAAATATTTGTATGGTTTAAAATAGGCTCTAAGAGCTTGTTATGATAGGTTCGACACTTTTTTAATTTCTAAAGGTTTTATATAAGGGATAATTGATCCTATAATTTTTATGAAAAGAATTAATAAATATGTTTTAGTTGTTTAAATATATGTTGATGAAATGATTTTTGGATCTTCTAAAAATTCCCAATGTATTGATTTTTCAAAAATGATAGATTGTGAATTTGGAATGAGTTTAATATGTGAAATAAATTTATTTCATGGATTTTACTTTTTAAAAAATAAATAAGGTATTATTTTAAATAAAATTAAGTAAACTAAACATATTTTAAAATCGTATGGATTTGATGGTATAAAAAATACTGATACTTCAATGAGTACCACCTGTTAAATGGAACTTTATGAATATTAAAAATCTGTTGACCAAACCAATTATAGAGGTATGATTGGATTTCTACTCTACTTAAATACATGTTAACATGATATTATGTTCAGTGTGTGTATGTGTTCACTTTTTTAATCAAGCCCAAAATAATCTAATTTAACTTATTTTAAAATTATTTTCAAATACCTCAAGTATAAAACTAACTTAGGATTTTTCTATCCTAGAGGACAACCTCTTGATTTAGTTAGTTATTATAAGGATTATTTTCATGGTTACAAGTTAGATTGAAAATAACCTCTAGAACATGTTACTTTTTGGGAAATTATCTTGCATCCTGGTGTACCAAATTTTTTTTGTTTCATTATCTAATACAGAAGATGAGTACATAGTTTTTGGTAATTTTTGTGCTCATATTTTGTTGATAAAACGCACATTAATAGATTATGGGAATCAATTTATACATGTACCTATAAACTGTGATAACAAAAATGCTATTAAAATTTCTAAGAATCTGGTTTATCACTCTTGAATAGAAAATATTGAAGTAAGACATCACTTTTTGAGAGATAATTATAAAAACGATGATATAACTCTTGAATTCATTGGAACATAACATCAACTTGCTGTTATGTTTACTTAGACATTAAATTTTATGAGGATGAGTAACATCAGACATTAGATATGGAGGTTTAATTTTTTAGGACTCACTGATGATGTATCACTAACATGACAAACTAATGATGTCTCACCGATGTGACTAACTGATGATGTGTCACCGATGTGACTCACTAATTATGTCTCACCGATGTGAATCACCGATGATGTCTCTCTGACAGGACTCACCATTGGAGACTTACCAATGGATCTCCCAAATTTGTCTCACCAACCAATATTTTATTTCTCTATTTGGAATTTTAATAACCATTGTTTTATTTATTTTATTTTATTTTAATTTGCAATTATTATTTTATGTCTTCAAATCCCTATTTGATAAAATTAAGGTTCGATCCAAATAAAATTTACCCTCACTCTCTTACTCTCAAATTCTTACCCTCGAAACTTTCCATCTCAAGCTACTAAATTTTTCCTTGTTGAACTAATCCCTTCAAACCTCTCTCAAGGTATCATGTCAAGCATGTCCTTCAAGTATATGAGGATGAGTCAAATCCATCTAAGAAGCCAAGAGGAGAATCTAGTCTGCCCAATCATAAGCCTAAACTTTTTCATCTAGAACATGCAGATCGTATTTTAACCCCTAAGAAGGAAGTGCACTCTAAATGAATATTATCCAATAAGTATCTTATGCAGAATGTGTTGCAAACCTAAAAGTGGTTGGATTGGTTCTACAACAACGAGAGTCTATATTATCCAAAGCTGGTATATAAAATCTCCCAGAATGCTATGTTTCTACTAGAAGGATCTAAGATTTTTTGGATAATGTCGATTGTAGGTAAAAGGAGAGTGTCCTTTTCTTCAAATCATTGGTTATAATGATTGAAAGTACCCCATGAGCATGTTTGTGATGAACATCAGGTAAGTTCTCCTCCAACAAGTGACCTCTTTAGTGATGTGCTAGCTTTGGCTAATTTGACTATAAATGTTGACCATTGGAGGCCCATTTCTATAGATCTCATTGGTGACTGCAGGATTTTGTATAAATTCATTAAACATTAGTTTTTTCCTGTGAAAGTGGAATTTTATTCTCTTATGATTTAGTATTTTTACCTATTGTATCTATTGAAGAAAGGATATAAGCTAAATCTGTCCAAATATATGATAGTTCATATTAATGATATGATCCAACCTTATTGCAAGACAAACTCTTTATTTTATCCTAGAATTATCTTTTCAATGTTTAAGGATAAAGGCTTTGTAAATGAAGGTGAAGAGACAATCTCTGATTGTGATAGTTTTTTCCTCAATAAGTCCATATGTAAGTGGATGAAAATTAATTGGAATCCTTGGATGAAGATATGGGTTAAGGATAATGACAAGTTGTATGAATATTTCAATCTACTGGAGATTCCCTCAAGGATGAAGAACATGGTTGAACCTGGTATTGGAAAAAATGAAGTTGGTGAGTATTCTGATGAGGATGTGGATAAGGAACGTCAAGGAAATGAGTATTCTGTAGATGACATGAGTGATCTTGACATTGATGACTACCCATCAAAGATGTCTTATGGTCCTGCATGTCCTCTAGGACCTTTACCTTCTTAAGGAACTACTTCTTCTTGAGAATGACAGTGATGAGACTGAAGAGTTTGAGGATGCTCAGTATGAGAGAAAATCTGGTAATGATGAGGATGAATCTGGGGAAGAAGAAAATGGAAGTGAAGATAAGGAAGATGATGGATAATCAAGAGAGGATTATGGAGAAGATGAAAGTGAAGGGGGGAAGATGTAGAAAGTGATGATTCAGATAGTGGATCAGACCATGGTGATGATGACCAAGGACATGGTGGATGTATTATGGATCTAACCCCAGATCACGTTGAATATGATATTCCTACCAAAGCTCCTATATTATCATAGGAACAAAAACCTACTGTGGAATCTCATGGGGCTACTAAATAAGTTGTAATTGAGGAAAGGATTCCTGGTGCTAATATTGAACTAACTGTGGTTGAAGAGATAACTCATGTTTTCCATGTTCATGAGGAAGTATAAGACATAAGAGATGTATCTATGAATCTAGTGAAGGAGTTGGTTTAGTCAAGAAAAAGGAAATATTATGAGGGGGAGAGACAAGATGAAATAGGAAAGGTT
Source organism: Viscum album (assembly GCA_963277665.1). Classification (NCBI taxonomy): domain Eukaryota; kingdom Viridiplantae; phylum Streptophyta; class Magnoliopsida; order Santalales; family Viscaceae; genus Viscum; species Viscum album. The sequence goes on along the minus strand of OY728129.1, from coordinate 1,852,410,221 downwards.
GATGTGATTCATCCCATGGATGATATTTTGGTACATATATGGAGGATGCACCCAGGGTATGTGATAATTAGATTGGATTATCCAAATATAGGGAAGATAACTTCTTCCACTAATACGGTTGGTTCAGAACCTATTGAATATATCACCAAAGTAGATTTCAATGCCTTCAAGGAGGAACTATTAGAAACTGTTCGATCAACCCCTTCACAACCACCTGGTCCTATTTCCATAATTAGTGAAAGATATGTTGAGTTGAATTCTAAGAGAGTTGTATCTCATGTTGATCCAAGGTTTGTAGTTCTTGATGAAGCTATTTTTTTAGATAATGAGAATAAGAAAAATGAGTTAACTACTATGGTGTCATCCCTTAATAGTCTGATACATGAATTTAAAACTTCTTTAGATAGATTTATGAAAGATCTTGGAGACAACACTTCTAAATATTCTATGTCAGCGACTCCCTCTCAGACTCCACCTCTTGATCTAAATTAGTTAAGATCAGATATTCAAGATATCATGTAAGGTACATCTAGCCCAGCTACTCCTATTTCTCATTCTCTAGATGTTTATATGGTCAGAAATGTGATTAGAGAGGAGCTTTACACAATGATGGGTAGTACTGACTAGTAGATTATTTCCAAAATTAGAAATAATTGTGATCATATTTATGGCATGGTTAAGTTTAATTCCACTATTTCTGTTACTTATCAAGAAGAAATAACCAAGAAAGTAGATTTCTATTTCTAGATAATTTACACCAAACCCCAGTTGAATAGTCACTTCATGTATTTTGGTGGAGAATTTGATAATTCCTCAAGTAACTCAGTGTAACGTCCCCGACCCGGAAGCCACTGAACCAGTGCTCTGAGCCGGGTGGTTACATGACCTTAAGCGCGCCTCCCCGTATGCCAAAGGCTGCCGACTAGCAGCGGGGGTCTATGTGATCAAGTGAGGAGACTATACTCCCTTTTTATTAGAGTAGGCCACAATAGAAATGAACCAATAGCAGAAATAATAATCAATAAACAAGGAACATGTATAAAAAAAATTTCCAACAATAAATTTTCCATGTCATACTACAAGTGAAAAAGTGGACAAAAGCCCCAAAATAAAGACACGGCCAAAATCCCCAAAAGGGTCCCCGACTCCAAGTTTGGATCCTTCACTAGGTGCTACCCATGTCCACTCAATTATCTAGAAAGGACCCTTTCCCTTCTCCTGACCTGCAAATATGAAGCTTGCTCGGGTACCCAACAGCGGCCCGAGCAGGGTGTGAGTACAACTCAGTAGGCCACCGCCAATGGTATCTACAAAATATCCAGTATAAATAGTTAGTGCATGCAAAAGGAATATGAATGATAATTTCCAAGTAATTGTATAAGGTGCCATTAACCAGTTCAGAGCCAAAGCCATTGCCACTTCCATTAGCATTCATTTCACACCAATTATCATTACATACCATTTCATCACATTACCTTGGTTTAGAAACATACATTACATTACACGGGTCTAAGGCCAACAATCACATGCAAGAGGGAAACCACATCGTTATCCTATCTCACTTGGACCAACTCCCTCATGACAACCATATTCTCACCTCGAAGCCTCAGTTCGAGTGAATACCTCATAGAAACCATATTATCACCTCTAAGCCTCAGTCCAGGCGGGTGCAACCGTTAGGAGAATAGATAATCAGTCCTCATTCCTAACATGTGCATTTAGGGTGGAGTTCAGAGCATTTGTCTTCACTTGACCCTTGGGCGTAGATCCTCAAGTCATACCCCACACTACCAAGCCATGTGCACATGCTTATATATATAGGTAACCATCAACCCACCATACCATTTCCCTTTGGAAAACACCATTTACAGTAAACCACATGGGAATTCACATTATTCCTTAAACCATTAACACATTACCATTTCACATCATTTAACCATTCACCCAATTCCCATGTGTTATGCCTATCTCACTAGGCATTCAACACTATACCCATAACCTATTCCATTATGGTATTTAATCAGTTTACACATTATCTCATTTAACCCGTTCATCATTTCCATGAATCAACCATTCAACCCATTCCAAATAACCCTTAGGTTGTCTCCAAGTCTAGATGCATCACCTAACATCTATTCCATGTTCAACCAATCATGCCAATATATTCATCAAGGGCTCTACCATTTATTACAACAAGGTCACTTGTTTAATTACAATCTCTATGTCCGGGGAAAGCCGGCACATCCCATGGATGGCCCCAAATTAGGTCAAGTAAATCCCAACACATCCCACGGAGATCATGAGGGTTCCCATTTTCCATTTCAAACACCATTATTACCAAAAATTCCAAGGTTATTAAAAACATAACGAATGGGAAAGATGGACACTAATAAACATGCACAAATACCCAAATAACCATGGGATATAACTTATAGACCACCTACCTCGAAACAACGGTTGAATGAACTCTCAATCGAGTCCTTATACCTCGAACCAACCAACCTTTGGAGCCTCAACCTAAAACTCACCCAAAAGATAGGGTTTTAGAGCTTTGGAAAAAGAGGGAGAGAAGAAACAAACCCTAAACCAAAAAAGAGAAGCAAGGATGGGATTAGACTTACCCGGAGCTTCGATCCACAACCAACGGCACCAAAAAGGACTTAGAAACAGGGGAGATCGATCTCTTGGAGCTCTTGGGTGATTTGGTTCGTGCCTAGGGTGAAGAGGGAGGAACTGAGAGGAAAACCCGATTGGGTTCTTAAAATCCTGGAGGAGTAATTTTGTAAATTTTCCAAACATTAAGAGGTCGCACGGTTTGGAAAACCGTGCGCAAACCGTGCGTATGATACAGTTCGGAGGAGGAGGGGTCGCACGGTTATCCTGGGCGGGCCACATGGGTTGCCCTGGCCGTGCGCAGGTCGTGCGCCCTGGCTTGTCTTGCCTAGATTTCGTTTCTTTCGTGCCCCAAACCCCCGAAACACCCCCAAGACCTCTCATACTTTCAGAAGAAATCCCTTGAAGCCCAAAACAAGGGATTCAACCAAAACACCCCAAAAACATACCTTTCCAAAAATCGGGATCTTACAACCTCCCCACCTTATAACGGCTTTTCCTCGAGCCGCGTTTCCAAGATTCATTGATCCACTTAAGAGAACAGTTCGGGCCACTAAGCCCACATATCTGATTCCCGCTCCCAAGTTTCTTCCTGAACATTCCCATGAAGCCATAGTACTCACACTAATGGCACTACCTTGCCTTGCAAGACATTTTCACTATGATCCACCATAAGAACTAAATGATCCTCAAAAGATGCATCAGCCTCAAGATCCACATTCTCTACATCAACCATGTGAGATGGGTCAGGGTGAAACCGTCGAAGCTGCGACACATAAAACACATCATGCATCCCACCATACTGCTGTGGAAGAGCCAATCAGTAATCCACTAGTCCGATCCTCTCTACAATCTCAAATTGTCCCACATACCTGGGTGCCAACTTACCCTGCTTTCAAATCTGACTGTGACCCAACCTTGGAAACACCCAAAGAAACACTTTATCACCCACCCCAAACTCAAGAGTTATACTCCTCTTATCTGCATATGACTTATTCCTACTCTAATCCATAGAAATTCGCTTCTTGATAAACATAAATTTCTCTGAAGTATCTTTCACGAGACTTGGCCCCAATAACTCAGATTCACCAGCCTCTAGCCAACACAACAGAGATCTACATAGCCTCCTGTAGAGCTCCTCAAACTATTCCATCTGAATTGTAGCTTGAAAACTGTTGTTGTAGGAAAACTCAACTAACAATAGATGTATCTCCCAAGAACCACCGAAGTCCAAGACACAAGATCTCAACATGTCTTCCAACACTTGGATCGTATGCTCCGACTGCCCGTCCATCTGCGGGTGGAAAGCTGTACTCAAAAAAACCTACGTACCAAGAGCCTTCTACAACCCTTTCTAGAAACGCGATGTAAAACTCGGATCTCGGTCCAAAACTATGGTTTGTGGCACACCATGAAACCGAACTATTTCCCAAACATACAGCTCACCCAACTGGTCGACTGTAAATGTATCCTAAATCGGTAAGAAATGAGCCACTTTCGTTAACCGATCCACAACCACCGAGATTGCATCATTATTCCATGGCGTCCTCGGGAGACCCACGAAAACAAATCCATTGTCACATCTTCCCACTTTCATTCTGGAATGGGCAATGGATGCAACAAACCACCTGGGAGTTGATGCTCGGCCTTCACCTACTGACAGGTAAGGCACCGTGCCACAAAACCCACAACTTCCTTCATCATTCCAGGCCACCAAAACTGCCTTCGGATATCATGGTAAATCTTTGTCAAACCAGGATGCACTTTCTACTTTGATGCATGGAACTCACACATCAACTCTTCTCGCATAAACTCTGGCACAACCACACAATCACGAACATGAACAACACCGTCCACGCCGACGACCCAGCCAGAAGGTAGCTCCCCACAATTAAGTTTTTCCTTCATGATCAAACACTCAGGATCATCAGGCTGACCTTCTTTAACTAGAATCAAAAGCGTCAACTCCATAGTTATGGAAGAAAGAGCGACCTAACCATTCTCCTCCTGCACCTCCAAGTGCATCTCTACATACGAAGCCACCACCTTCCACTCGGTGATGGACTCCTAAACCACCTGATTCTAAACCTTCTTGCTCAGAGCATCAACAACACTGTTTCCCTTTCCCGATGTGTACAATAAATCGAAGTCAAAAGACTGAAGATATTCAACCCATCTTCACTGCCGAAGACTCAGATCCTGCTATGAGATAATGTACTTTAAACTCTTATGGTCCGTAAAAATAGTAAACCATTCTCCCAATAGATAGTGCCTCCATCACTTCAAGGCGTACACCACTGCAGCCAACTCAAGGTCATGAGTGGGATAGTTCCACTCATGAGGTCTGAACTGCCTTGACCCATAAGCCACAACCCTCTCATCCTACATCAACACAACCCCAAGTCCGACTCTGGACGCATCAAAAACACAATGTAATTTTTACCTGGCTCAGATAAGATCAAGATAGGTTTGGTCTTCAACCGCTTCTTCCACTCTTAGAAGGCATTCTCACAAGACTCAGACCACTCAAACCTAATTACTTTCTTGGTCAAGCCCAAGAGTGGTGCTACCAAACGAGAGAAATCCTGAATGAACCATTGGTAATACCCGGCCAAACCTAGAATACTCTGAACATTAGAAAAACTCTTGGGCTTCTCCCAAGATACAACTACCTGGACTTCCTCTGGATCCACTATCACACCTGCCTCCGAGATGATGTGACTAGAAAATGCACCTCACCTATCCAGAATTGACACTTTGATAGCTTGGTGTATAGTCATTTCTCTCTTAGCGCACCCAGGATGATGTCAAGATATTGGGCATGATCGTCGTGAGTTTTTGAGTACACTAAAATATCATCAACAAATATGACCAAAAACTGATCTAGATAGGGATGAAAGATCCGGTTCATCAAATCCATAAACATCGCCGGTGCATTGGTCAAGCCGAAAGGCATTAATACAAACTCAAACAACCCGTACCGAATCCGGAAAGCTTTTTGCGGTACGTCATAAGACCTCACCCTTATCTGGTGATATCCTAACCTCAAATCAATCTTAGAAAACAACGATGCACCCCTAAATTGATTAAACATGTCATCAATTCTAGGAAGAGGGTACTTATTTTTCACCGTCATCTGATTCAAAATTAGATGGTCAACACACAGCCTTAACGACCCATCAACCTTATTTGAAAAAAGCACAGGATATCCCCAAGGAGACGTACTAGGACGGATAAACCCCTTATGCTCCAACTCCTCAAGCTGAACCTTCAGTTTATAGATTTCTACCGGTGCCATTTATTATGGCGGAATAGAAACTGGCTCCGCTCCTGGCCTCAACTTGATTACGAACTCAAAATCCCTCTCAGGGGGTAACCCCGAGAAATACTCAGGAAACATGTCCTAAAATCGATCCACCACAGGAGGGAAAATAGACTGTTCTCCTATTTCATTATCATCAAGCATGAGAAATGGCAGTCAAGATGTGATTCCACTCAACCATTGACCAAATGTTCGTGTACGACCTACTCGAATATCCCATTCACCGTGGTGGAAATAAATGTCACCCTCAAGTGACCTGAACGATACTCTGTGAAGATAACAGTCTACGTGCCCCCGATACAACACCAACCAATCCATTCCCAATATTAGGTCAAACCCTAAAATCTCGAGAATGAAAAAATCCCATAGAAAATGATACCCACCGACTTCCAAGGAAAATCCCTTGCTCTACTTGATATCCTCAACCCGTACCCCCAAAAGAGTGTCAATTAACTAACTCCACACACCCTCTCCAAAGGTAAACCCAATGCTACCATAAGTTGAGAAGAGATAAAAGAGTTTGTGGCACATGTGTCAAACAACGCACTAGAAAAAGTAGAAGCTACACAGATCATACCTCGAACAGTCGATGGTCCAGACTTGCCATCACTAGGTGCAAACTGAACTGCCTGAAGCTGACCGGCCCCACTACCTTGGCCCCCATCCTGAACGCCCTGCACTGCACTGCCCTACTGGCATGAGTGATGTTGCCCTAGAGATCCACATCCACCGCCCATGCCTGTATGACCTGTGGAGCTCCAACTTCCTGCCTGATACAGGGAAACTGATCCCCTACCCATACCTGATAACTGGTTTTCACCATCATACTCACCCACCTACCGAGGTTTCCTACAGAACCTCTGCACATGTCCCATAATTCCGCACAAACGACATTCAATTGGAGGTCTAGGACACTGACCACACATATTCCCCAACCTACCGCACTGATAACAGAACACCTGGTTCCCACTCTGAGAGGCTGACCCTCCCTTCTAACCACCTTGATGGAAACATTCCAAACGACGCTTCCGACCTTCAGAAGATGCACCACTTGTCCGCCCAACTGGCACGCCAAGACCACCACCTGAAGCTCTCTTCAGGTTCGCTTCAAAGATGAGTTCTTGGTCTATCACCTCTGTAAACCTCTTTAAGGGTAAGATATTTACTTGAGACCTGATCTAATGTCCCAACCCATCCTAGAAACACCTTTCAACCGCTACCTCATCCCCTGATAACATTGGGACAAAGCGTTTCAAATCAATGAACCGACTAGCATAGTCCATCACCAATAGTGATCCCTGAGTGAGGCTCATAAATTCTGCAGCCCGCTCCTGCCTCAAAGTCTCTGGGTAGAAATTCTCAAGAAACGTCTCCTAGAAAACCATCCACGACATCCCCTCAGTTTTCTCGGTCTGGTATTGAATGTCCCACCAACGCCTTTCCTGTGCCCGAAACATATAAACGACCACCTTTACTCACTTTTAAAAATGGGTCTTCAGATGATCCAGTATCGTCTGGACAGACTCTATCCAGAACTCCGCTGGATCTGACCCACCCTCTCCAGTGAAGGTTGGAGGGTGCTGCAGCTGGAACTCCCTGGTCAGCTCAAACATACTCGGTGCAACCCGCCCTGGGTCCCGATCCATCATCTGCATAAGGCGAGCCAAGTTCTCCCAGAACATGTATTCTCTACCATCGTTGATCACCACATTTTCGAGATCTTCTACCGGAGGCATGTTCTTAGCAACACCCTCCCATTTCCCAACTGGTAACCAACATTGTAGTGGAATCTCTCTACATTTCCAAGAATGAGATTTAGCACTCATAGCCCATAACATTCACGACTTTATCAAAATATCATTACTAGATAAAACAACCCATTTTCATACACTAATTCCATAACATTAACACCTTAAATTCACCGCTCCGACCATCCCAACCTCGGTCCATGGTCCACATGGGGTAAACAACCATGCACTACCAATAAACTCACACAACATTTTACAAAAGCATTTTCCACTTAATTTCAAACCCTTATGTTTCGTTAAACATCATTTATCCACTTGTTTTATTTCATTCTTCTCATTATTTCATGGTTTCATGAAATGCATGATGGAACCTACTTTCCTACCCCAGACTCTCACCACGTGTGTGTACATAACACAATGCATGTCACCTATCTCCCTAGGTGCCTACAATGATGCATGAATGAAAATCCTCGTGCTGTTGGGGCCACAAGCAAAATATCATAAAATAGTCACATGAAACCACATGTGCATCACCCAATGGTGAAATATCATCAACTGTAACAACACACAACCAGGAACTACAATTCCCACCCAGGGTGACTTGGGTTTTCCCTCATACATGGGTTAGCTACTCCCAAACACGAGCTCATTACCAAGGACTGACATGTCTTAACCCTTGGCTACCAATCCCAAATAACAATACATTAGAGAAGGAGAAGAAATACCTCCTCTGATACCACTTTGTAACATCCCTGACCCAGAAGCCACTAAACCGGTGCTCCGAGCCAGGTGGTTACATGACCTTAAGTGCGCCTCCCCGTACACCAAAGGCTGCCAACTAGCAGCGGGGGTCTATGTGATCATGTGGGGAGACTATACCCCCTTTTTATCAGAGTAATCCACAACAGAAACAAAACAATAGAGGAAACAATAATCAATAAACAAGGAACATGTATAACAACCATTTACAACAATAAATATGCCATGTCATACTAAAAGTGAAAAAGTGAAAAAAAAGCCCCAAAATAAAGACACAGACAAAATCACCAAAATGGTCCCGACTCCATGTTAGGATCCTCCACCAAGTGCTACCAATGTCCACTCAATTATCTAGCAAGGTCCCTTGCCCTTCTTCTGACCTGCAGGTATGAAGTCTGCTCGGGTACCCAACGACGGCCCGAGTAGTGTGTGAGTACAACTCAGTAGGCCACCACTAACGGTGTCTACAAATTATCCATAATAAATAGGTAGTGCATGAAAAAGGAATATGACTGATAATTGCAAAGTAATTTTTTAAGGTTCCATTAACCAGTTCAGAGCCAAATCCATTTCCACTTCCATTACCATTCATTTCACACCAATTATCATTACTTACCGTTTCATCACATTTCCATGGGTTAAACACATACATTACAATACATGGGTATAAGGCCAACAGTCACATGCAAGAGGGTAACCACATCGTTATCCTACCTCACTTGGACCAACTCCCTCATATCAACCATATTCTCACCACGAAGCCTCAGTCCGAGTGGATACCTCAAAGCAACCATATTCTCACCTCGAATCCTCAGTCCGTGTGGATGAAACTGTTAGGAGAAAAGATTATCAGTCCACATTCCTATCCCGTGCATTTAGGGTGGATTTCAGAGCACCAGTCTTCACTCAACTCATGGGCATAGATCCTCAAGTCATACCCACACTACCAAGCCATGTGCACATGCTTATATATATAGGTAACCATGAAACCACCGTACCATTTCCCTTTGGCAAACACCATTCACAATAAACCACACGGGAATTCACATTATGCCTTAACCCATTAAAACATTACCATTTCACATCATTTAACCATTCACCCAATTCCCATGTGTTATGCCTATCTCACTAGGCATTTAACACTAGACCCATAACCTATTCCATTATGGTCTTTAATCAGTTTACACATTAACTCATTTAACCCATTCATCATTTCCATGAATCAACCATTCAACCCATTCCAAATAACCCTTAGGTTATCGCCAAGTCTAGGTGCATCACCTAAATTCTATTCCAAGTTCAACCAATCATTCCAACATATTCATCAAGGGATCTACCATTTATTACAACAAGGTCACTTGTTTAATAAAAATCCCTAAGTTTGGGGAAAGCCGACACATCCCATGGATGGCCCCAAATTAGGTCAAGTCAATCCCAAAACATCCCACGGGGATCATGAGGGTTCCCATTTTACATTTCAAACACCATTATTACCAAACATGCCAAGGTTATTCAAAACATAACCAAGGGAAAAAACGGACACAACTAAACATGCACAAATACCCAAATGACCATGGGATATAACTTGTAAACCACCTACCTAAAAACCGTCATTTAATGCACTCTTAATCGAGTCCTTAGACCTCGATCCGACTAACCCTTGGAGCCTCAACCCAAAACACACCCAAAAGATAGGGTTTTAGAGCTTCGGAACAAGAGAGAGAGAAGATACAAACCCTAAACCAAAAAGAGAACAAGGATGGGATTATCCTTACCCGGAGCTTCGATCCACAACCAACGACACCAAAAATGCCTATGAAACGAGGGATATCGATCTCTTGGAGCTTTTGGGCGATTTGGTTCATGCCTAGGCTGAAGAGGGAGGAAATGAAAGGAAAACCCAAGTGGGTTCTTAAAATCCCAGAGGGGCAATTTAGTAAAATTTCCAAGCATTAAGAGGTTGCACGGTTTGGAAAACCATCTGCAAACCATGCACATGATACTTTCCGAAGAAGGAGGGGTCGCACGATTTTCCTAGGTAGGCCGGACGGTTTGTCCTTGCCATGCACAGGTCGTGCTCCCTTTCTTGCCTTGCCTAGATTTCCTTTCTTTGGTGCCCAAACCCCCGAAACACCCCCAAGACCTCTCATACTTTCATAATACATCCATTGAAGCCCTAATCAAGGGATTCAAACAAAACATGACAAAAAAATACCTATCCAAAAACCATGATCTTACACTCCGGAATTTAAAGAGAAAGATAGAAAGTTAAAATATTTTACTCCTACCCTTGAGAATTTCATGGAAAAGGAGGATGATTTGAGAATACAGTGACTTATGGTGGTGAGGTCATCAGGTACTTTATAAATTTTCTCAAACTGTACCTACACCATCACAGCACAATTATTGTTTCTCATCCTTCTGCTCCAATTAGACTAGTTCCACCTCCTTTTATCTCTTATTTTTCACCCTTGGAACCTTTGACCATAACTCATGATCAATCTCTTAGTTATATTATACCTGTCATCCAATAGAAACTATCATGACCTACTGCCTCTTCTAGACCCAGCCATACTCCTTTAGTATTCACAGGATCTCCTCTACCTCCCCTCACTATCCACGCTAAACCTCTAACTACTACTTCATTTGAAACCTTTTCTTCTCCCTCCTCTACTTCTGAAAAATTCATTCAATTTATGGAATATATTGTACCCAAGAAGTAGATGGATCACTTTTTGATAGGGATTTTATGAACTATTTTTTATTGTACTATTTCTGTTTTCCCTTGTACTTCTAGATCAGTGGAATACACTTTGTAATTTCATATCCTTCCTTTTTTTAATTTCTTTGTAATTTACTATTTTCTTTTTGATAATCAAAAAACACGGAGAAATATTATGGAATCTTTCTCAGGGGTATATTAAGAAAATTCTTAAGATTAAAAGGTAACATATAATTTATATAGACCATTTACCAACTAATCTAATTTATCAATTTATATGTACTTATGTTTCTTTCAAAATTTTATTTTAATAATTTGTGTTTTGTGTAAAAAATATTTTTTCTTTGATCATAATAAATCAATTAAATTATTGTTGCATATAATTCCATGATTTTATATCATAAAAAAGAGGAATATTTTTGGCCTCCTCTAGTTTTTATTCTCACAAATCATGATAAACTATGTTAATTATGATTTATTAAAATACAATGTGTTTAATTATGTTCAATTATAATCTTAACCTATAGTGTTTGTTTTTACATCATAAAATAAAAAAACAAAATCTTTTTATGTATGAGATAATAATACTTGTAATACTGGTAGAAAATTCATTGATACATGAGATACCGATGACATATTCTACTGATGAGTTGAGTCACTGACAGAGATACTCATAATTTTCTCTATGTATGAGTTACTGAAAGTCTGTCCTATCGATAGTTTAACCTATTGACTATCTAATCTATCAACGTCCGACCTACTGACAAAGTGACTGATAAAGTGACTCAAAATTTCTCTATGTATGATCTACCAATAGTTGATCTACCGACACATTACCTACCAAAAATAAAGCTAGCAATGCATCACCTACTGACAGCCGAGCTACCGATGCATCATCGATCGACAGAAATGATCTACTAATAGCACGAGACACTGATAGTCTAAGCTATCAACAGACTGTGTCACAGATGATCTGTCTATTAAATTCTCACTTTCATCTAATGGTCATATTTATAAATTTTAATACTTATTATTATATTAATGATCCTGTCTGTCTTTTTTAGAAAACATTCAATGATGTCAGATACTAGTATGAGTTACAAGGTACCAGAGAACATGATTATTGTATATATAAAGTGAATATATGGATCAACAATAAAGAGTCTGAGAAATAATTGACCTAGAATAAATACACAGCATTGTTCATGCACCTTGGAGAAAACTACAAGATATCCATAATATTCATACCCGAAGACACTAATATGAACAAAAAATCCACAAATCTATATAGTGATATCTTAGAGGAAGAGAACAATTCGATGAATAATTTACCTCACTATAAACAGAACAAAGAATAATCCATGAATCTCTATTTTATTGTATGTTTTTTAAGACAATTCTTGCTTCACTTATACCATCCAGAAGGAGTCCAAGAGACTCATAGAACATCACACAAGGCATTCAAAACTCTTCTTATCTTTTTTCTATGCATGTGTACTTTATTTTACATGTAGAGATATGTGGGTGTGCCTATATTTTTAAACATAAAATGTCTCTTGTGGTAAACTATAAGATACTTAGATATCTTCACAAATATTCACATTTACACACCCATGGATAACAGTGGAAGAGGTCCATGTGTGGTATGCCTGTATGTTTTCTACGCCCCTGAAAACTATGTAAGAGGTCTAGTGACATGGAAAATTTTTATACTGGTGTTACCTTGATCCAGGGTGTGGATAAATTAAATTTAGTATAAAATTATTGGTGGAAGGTGACCACAAATTGTATAGTATTGGGTCTTGGGTTGAGACTGAACCCCTTGTTTAATTCTATTGTGTGATTTCAAGTTTTGTTTTCTTTGTTCTTATTACTATTTCTGAAAACAAAACTTCCCTTTGATATTAAATCTTATATAGTGTTTATATCAGAATTTTTTTTCAGTAAATGGATTTCTAAAGGTAATATAATAAAGGATATTGTTTTAACTAAGAACTAATCAAACTTTGAGAAATCATTTGAACAAACAAAACGTTTACAAATCTAATAATTTGGTTAACTGGGCTGTTTTTTTAAATTGAATAACTTAAAAAAAAATTAAATAAAGGTTTTAGATAGAAATTTTAATAGGAACACAATCCACCTCCCCCCTCTTGAGTTTCCTACTTTGACCAATAGTATGGATTTTCAATTATTTAATATTAAATTAAATATAATGTATTGTGATTCATGTAGCCCTCCTTTATTATGTAGGACACGTGTGTATAAGGTAATTTATGTAATTCCCATTAACCAATCATTTGGTTCCCCTCACCTATGTGTGGGTCATAAATATATGTAATAAAAGGAGTATCCCAAGGCACATGGAGGTAGTTCAAGATGGAACCATGAAAATACCAACTCAGGAGATATATAGGTGGACATGTGAGATGATCCAACTTGTGCCAAGAATAAAACACCGAGTTTTCCCATAGGTTCGTATGTTGATTTATCATACTCTCAGTAAGTAAACCATTATATAATCTCATGGTTAGTTAATTTATTTATTTATTTATTTTTATGTAATTAATTATTTATTTTATGAATATAATACTATTATCACAAAAATTAATGAATTAATATTCACATATAGAATTTAAATAAATGGATTTTTTGTGAATTGTTTATCAAAACATGGTTAATCACTTATGTAAAATACACCTAATATAAAAAATAATCCTAAAAGAGAAAATAATAAAAGAAATTACACATAATAAAAGAAAAAACCCTCCAGTTAATATTATGTCATTCTATATTCCATTTTCTAATATATGATGAAACCATAGTTAGCATGTCAGATCAAGATATGGTTGATGGAAGTTTTAACTATTAAGTAGTCTTAACTAAGATGATGGGTTTACTTTAGAAAAATCTAATTGAATTTAATATCCATAGTCTAATCAATACATGTTTGGAGGAAAGTGTTGAGGAAATACTAGTTATGATTTTTGGATTAGGGTGTCCACTCAATTATTCAAGGAGATAGCAGTTTGAAGTTGGAAAGACCACTTTCTTATTTTTTCATTGACATAGTCTAAATCGTAAAGAAAGGAAATATAGATCATTGCCACTATAATTTATTGAGTGGGAATAAATTCTAATTTCAATGGTGGGGTATGTTAAGAATTGATAAAATAGTGTGATACGTAATAAATTTAATCCATTATTTCTATCATAAATTATTATCAAGTGAAGTACTAATAATATGATCTTTTATAATTATAGAATAATGTAAATTTCATCAAACACATTATCCCTATGATTAATTATATATAAATACCATATCCTAACCAGTTGTAACTTCTAGGAATGGTACATATTCTTACGATTTTTTTTGGGCCATGAATGGAAATATTACATGCTAGAATTCTCACTTCCTGATCTACCTAAAAAGGAGGTGAGTGATGGAGAGTTTTATGTCCATGATAAAAAATTTAGTGACATGGTCGATGTTTAGTGTTTAATGTTTTTATCCACGTCTAATTAGTAGAATAATTCACATGATTATATGGAATCTTATATAATTCTCCAGAAAATCCATGGTCTATATCTAGAGAGAGTTGGATAGAAAAAATTTGAGATATCCAAGGAACTATTTCATAGTAATCTAAGAGAAGATGCACCAGTTGGGGCTCAGATAAAAAAACTCATTGACTATATTGAATGTATAATGGTTGTAGGGTTTAAATTTCATGAATAACTCTGTACTGGTGTCATTTTTTCATTTGGTCCTTAGAGATTTTCCATCTTTAATATAAATTATAATATAAACAACATTGAGAAGAACCTTCTAGAACTTCTCGCACTACTTTGGAAAATTGATAATGAGATGAATAATTAAAATACTTTTATCCATACAGTGAAGAAAAGGAAAGGCTTGGTGAAGAGATATAAATATAATGATTCTTCACAACCCCCTTTTAAGAAGAGAAGGGTCAAGGGACAATCAAGGGAACATGATGTTGTGTGTTTCTCCTGTTTAAAGAAGGGGCATTGGAAGAAAAATTAAACACATAAATAGAAGTAAGGGGAGGATTCATGTGCATTTTTTATCGAGTATAATATATGTGTTTCTAAAAATTGGTTATTAGATATAGAATATATATTTAATACATGAACCATGTAGATTATAGATGATTGACTGGGGGTAGGTAGATCTATAAGTATCCAATGGTTCCATACAAGTTGGTGTTTCATAGATTTTATATGTATACGAATAAAAAATGGATTTTTCTATATAATCTTCCCAACTGCAGAGTTCAAGAGCTTCATTTGGGGGTTTGGATCCATTTCCCTGAAGCTGGGATTGGTTACCATTCAATAATGGGACATCACTTTAAACCCATTCTCCATAAATAACTCTATAGTTCAAGTGTGGATAATAATTTTAGGTCTAAATTGGATTTATTGGAACCCTCACATCCTTTTTGTTATTTCGTTGGTTGTAGGAAATTCTTTAAAACATTTATAAAACTACTGAGATGGATAGTTATGAATATTATTCAAGTGTTTTAGTTGAAATCAATCTAAATTATGATTTGAATAATCAGGTTTTCTCTCCACATCAAAGGATGGAATCAATATATAGATTAAATATAATAAATTAACCATATTTTACTCAGACTGTCAGTATGTTGGACACCTCAAGGAACATTATTTTTGAAATGATACTTGTAATTTTTGTTTTGTCAAGGGTCATAATCAGCATGTATACGCATGTATACAAGACTATACAAAAAACGAAAATGCAAGGAAGGTACCTACAACAACCTTTATGAATGAAAGGTAGATGTTGCTAGCCATTTGGATGTCACTGCATAATAAGGTGATATGAAAGAGAATAATATTGTCAGTGTTGATCTAATATAGGAGAAGGATGCTCAGTAACATGTTAGTATGCAATCTCAATAGTCAGAACCTCACTGTCATGATGAGCTGATGCATATAACTTGTGATGGGACCATTGAATAGGAAGGGCTTGATATTTTTCCATGTAGGTCCTCAAGACATATAGAGTATAAGTTTATAGAGTTGGTTCTTCATAATTGGCCTCCAGGAAGGCATTCTACTAATTTGGTTGATTATGGATATGATAATACATATTCCAAAATTATTGATATACTGATTGTACAGTGGAGTTTTAACACAATTGGGGGAAATTGGAATAACACAAAGAATGAATATTTGTGAAAGAAAAAATATTATCGAGATGTTGTGGATAAAGCTAAGGTGGTTGTTGATGGTTTTTTCTGCACCTTTAAAGAAGGCAAGGCCAAGAAAGGATTACCCCCACTTGAAACCCACTATGAGAACTAGATCAATATCAATAACGATAAAGTCTAAAGCTAATATTTTTAGTCATTTAATGGATGAATCTGAATGGTATTATGATGACTATAATACTCTTGGCCTTGATTACTAATGTTATTTGTTTTTGAATGAGGGTATTTTTTATTGTATGACCTCATTCCACTCCCTCTATCTTGTTTCTCTTTTTATTTAATAAAGAGGATTTTTGTCACCTTTATAAAAAATTGATGTATTTATATTCATGTTTAGGAATAAATGTTTCTTATTTTATAAAGATATCATTCTTATGGTAATTCATATTTAAATTATAGTCTTTATTAATTTGATTAAAAAATAAAGTAATGGAATTTGATAAAAAAATAATTCACATTAATAATACCACAACCAATTATAGTCACTAGCTAGGCCATGTAAATTAAAATCCTTTGAAAAAATTACACTAATGTGGATATTTATATTCCATTAAAAAACACTTTGTGTATGTCATGCATGTTTATAAGAAAAAATGACCAAAACACCATTTATTGGAAAAGGTTAAAGGGAAAATAATCTTATTGAATTAGTTCATACAAATGTGTGTGGGCCATTTACAATTGAAGCATGGTATGAGTAAAAATATTTCAAAACATTTACTAATGATTTTTGTATATGTGGATATGTCAACTTGATAAAGTATAAGTCAGATTATTTTCATAAATTCAAAGAATAAAAGAATGAAGTTGAGAACCTTCTCTGTTAGAATATCAAGAAACAATACTCAAACCATGGTGGGGAATATGATAATCAATATTTCATTGATTATATCTGGGATAATACTAGAAATTGGCTCTAAGATAATGGTACTATACCCACAGATTAAGAAAAATGTGGGTATATACCATTTTTGAAAACCAATACCCATGGTTTGTTAAAAACCGTGGGAATAACCCATATAAAATGACCCTTGTTCAGGCTTGTCCCCCCCCCCCCCCCCCTCTACGAGCCTTAATCCCCACTTCATTCACCTCCCATCCCCTCCCCTCCCCTCCCCTCCCTGCCATGACATACCGACCTCTACCTCGACCTCCCAACCAACGCATCCCAGCCCCCACCTCCCTCCCTCCACCTTAATCTCATGGCCCCTGCCTATTGACCACCACCTCCCTCCCTCACTATTCACCTCTCGAACCCACCTCCCTCTCTCTACCTCATGGTCTCCACCTCTCGGACCCCACTTCCCTCCCTCTATGTCTGGCTCCCTCCCTTCACCCCAACATCTCGGCTTGTGCCTACTGGCCATGCCACCCTCCCTCCACCTTCCTGCCCCCACGTCCAGCTCAGCATTCACGGCCACCTCCCAACCACAAACTCGAGCTCTGCCTACCCATCAGCTCTTTCCCTTACCTGTCCACAACCCCTAATTTATATGGGTCTCCTTGAATCGTAGGTAATTTTGATTCAAAAGTTTCCTTTATTTTAAATTCCATCTCAACTCCCAAATATGAAACCTACTATATTTGATGAAGGATAATTTTTAGAAGATGTTTTGATAAATAATGAATTTTTTTAGAAGGCATTAGATTAACAAAAATTGGTTTTGATGTCATTTGAGTGAAATTTGGAATTACTTTTTCTTTCATTTAAAAATGAAAATGTTTGAAACACACCATTTTCACATGCCAATTTATTTTTCTAATGAATATGAATTTTTTGATTGCCTTTACATGACTTTATAGCGAGTTTTGTACAACACTGAGAGCTAATGTGCATGAATTTGATTAGGTTGTGTAATACATTTCATGATACATGAGACTTGGGGAATATTATTTTTAGTGTGTATGAATTTAAATTTATGATTGAGGGATATCCATGCCACATTATAAAGAAAAAATGAATATGATGAAATGGGAAGACGAGATAAACCATACTATAGTGATGGTTGTGGTCACTATAAAATTAATATGATGACACCATAATGAAATATTGGTGGGAGTTTTGTTTATCACATAGGATTAATGAATAAACGAGGGTTTTGAAATGATATGATAGTCATTACACAAAGCATTGTGGATGCCATGGGGGAAAATAGGGAACAAATAACACCAAATAATTAGTGTGAATTTTAGGAAATATGATTATCGATGAAAAACATAGAATAATTTATGCTATGGGGAATACCATGTTCAAAGTCATGATGATGCACATATAATACGAGGGATTGGCTTCAAAATTGTCAGGACCACACTGTGGTAATTTATAGGTGTCTATTTTGATTAGCCTTTGAAGATGGAAGTTGACTGTGGTCTATCATAGGTAAACCCACACCTAAGTCTATGTTGTTTTTCTAGGTCATTCGTACATACATGATTTAATTATATTTAAATTAGTGCGATCTATCGAGATTATGAGCACATGATAATTCAAATATTACATGGATATTATAATCAAAGTTAATAGGATATATTATTGAAAATAATATTCTTTTTAAATGATTTTAAATTATTATATATTGAAAACATACCCAATATTTCAAAGTTTATCATAATTCAATACAAACTAAAATGAATGGAAAAACCCTCAAATGAACCATACATTAAAAATATATAACTAAACTAAATAGTAGTAAAGTTAAGTGAATTGAACATAATCAATTGGATTTGGCATGAAATAAATAAAAAAATTGAAGTGTACAAAACTAATGTACTATGAACTGGGCCAAATAGAAATAACCAGTATCAACCAAACCAAATTATACATAAAATAACCATGAAAAATAGTTCATAGATAAATAAAACCAAAAAATAGATGGAAGCACATCTCTTTGAACTAATATAATTAGTTTCCCCTTTCTTATAGATATATGTTTTGACCCATGGGGCATTGTAGTTCTTATATTGGGTCAATGACATGTGTAATCACAAGAGACAGGTATGATCTAGTTTATTTTTTATTTTATTTTATTTATCTAAAACTCCACTTAGGAATTTTACAGCTTTCTATGTATGGAGGGTAGTTATATTCTACAAAGGGGGCCAAAAGGGAACTGGAGGCGGATATGTAGATTTCTTTATAGGGGAGGAGACCGGGGTACTTAAGGGATTAATTAGTTTATTTAATATTTTATACCTTTGTACAATGTTGTTTATATTTATTTTCTTTTCCTTTGGTGTGGATATCTAATGTACGAATGGGTCATGCCAAAATTTTAAAAAAAAATTACTACTGTATAACTAATTGTTCGTGGGTGAAATCGTTCCTGAGTGGAGATTCCTTGATGTCTAGATACTTGTCCCAACCCATTGGCATAGCCCATCCAACTTAGTCCATCCAAGTATTCCTCTATTAGATACTATGTATTAATAAATGGAAGGCCTTGAAAATGGATAATTAAGGAAAGAATGGGAATGTCTAGGAATTAATTGTGAATTCCCATGAATAAGGATTGAGGACATTGGAATTTATAATGAGAAGATATGGGAGACTATGTGATATATATTTATTCTGGAAATACTATGGGTATAAAATTTAATAAAATGATAATGTTTTGGGACTAATAAATGTAAATTCTTATTCATAACAAATTTGATAATGTAATACCAGATCATGAGCTATTGTAAATTGTTGGAATTTGTGATTATACTCCATCCTAATGAAACTATAGAAATAACTTGGTGCAAAAATTATGTTATCATACACTAGATAGTTTTTTTTGAAATTCCCAGTAAAACCTTAATTGACCTCATGGTAGGGATCATGAATAGTAACCCGATCACAACTAGGGGAAAGGAATTTATTCCATTATCACATAAACTGAGTGGAGTGCAAAAAACACTAAATACAAAAATATCCCCAAAATAAATAACTAATGTTTCTTGAGTCTAACTTTTTTCTTTGATAAAATGTAAGGAAAAGGGTTAATCATCTCACTGGTTATTCTATAAAGATTTTGTTTATTCTTAGAGACACCCCACACAGTTTTGTATTTCTGGGGAATCCCACTCATCTGGAAAAGGACTAGTAAATTCCTCATGATAGTTGGGATCTTTGGATTGACTTGAAAATCTCTGCCAGAAAAAACTAAATGCCCCTATAAGACTTTCAACTTTAAAACATATCACACCCTGGATCCTGGTGATTAATCCCTTGTCCGAGAAACCAAAGGGAGTGACACATAACACATATAAAAGATAGTTTTTTTCTTCTTATTAATACTCTATTTTTACAGGCCTGAAAACATTCACCGCCTTAAAATATGTGATCTATTGAAATCATAGAATATCCATAAGATCTTCATTCATAACATCATTGACATGAGACCCAAAAACATGATTCATGCAACCAAGTGAACTATGCAAGATTTTAATTCCCATGATACATGTTTTCCCTCATGAATGCTGCTTGTTATCTTACTTTTCCTCACCTACATCCATAGTTTCCATTCTATAATAGCTTCGTGGAATATTTTTTCTCCCTGTAAAACAATATTTATTTAGTCCATTGAAATGTTCCAACGTTCATGTAACCTCATCCTACTAAACCAGTTAAAAATTTCTCCAAAATTCATGTATTTTAAATCAGTTCCAGACCTCAGATATTAAGATCAATTCTAGACTTAATATATCAGCCCATGTCAATGTTGCATGAAACCCATATCAAGAGGAATATCCTTTCTTCCAAATTAGGCTAAACAACCTGTTTGAGAATTGTTTTAAAGCCCCCTTAATTTAGTATTTTCTTACCACCACATGGTGGAATGATTTTACCATGAGAGGAACTTGATAATATTTTCTTATTCAAGAATAGTCAAGGTTATCTTGGAAAAAATCCTTAGATAAAACCATCATGTTAGTGGAAAATAAATTTACATGAAATATTAAATAATTCTACTTCCTCAAAAAGATATGAAATCACTTCACCAAGGTCTTCCATTATCAGATAGGGCTTGAAATCACTTTTGGATTCTTCCAAGCATGTATCAAAACTGTTGGGGGATAAGGTACATGACTTTGACACCTAGATCACTTCAAATAATCCATGATATTCAAAGTTTTATAATATTTCTACATGCAGAGACATATTCTAGAATCTCTGTACAGATTCATTATAGTTTTCTCCAATGCGATGGATGAGAAAAAATGGTTTAAAAGATTATCCTTGACATTTATTTCGTAATATACTTTCATTTGAAATCTTTATAGATATATTTCATCATATACAACAAAACATTATAGCAAATACAATCAGATTCCAGCATTAAATCCCCAAGATAATAGATTTGACAATATAGCTAGACAAATTCCAGCTTGTGGCCTTCAAGGTGATAGATTTAAACACCTATTTCACTTAAATTATTCCTCAAGTCCTCAATTATTCTTCTTTTGATTAAAACATATTTCAACTCCCCCTTGGTTTGAATCTCCTCTAAATCAATACACACATTAGTTTAAACAATAAAGAGAAAGTGGTGAGGGGGTATCTCTAATATCGTCATTTTGAGAAATGTGGTTGGTCCTTGTTAACCAACCCCTTCAATTATTCATCCATGTTTTTCTTTGATGTGAATTACTTGAAAAAACCTCCTCAATGCATGGATTAGAATTAAACCCTTTAGTAATTACCAGATCACTAGTAAATAATTTTTCTTTTGAAGCATGAAATTTTGAAGTTTTCAACCCTCTTTCTCCATATAGGAGACACTCTATCATTATTACATTTATGCTTCATAGTGACATTGTTGAAATGGAATACACATGTCACTATGGTAACATCATTATATATGGGCGTCTAAAATTACCCATGGATTTATACAGCATTCTTCTTGAAAACTGAACAAAACTCTTATTGCTACTTTCTGTTGTTTTAGGCTTCTTCCTCACTACATGGAAGTCTTCCTCCAGTTTAGTGACCCTAAAATCCTTCACTATTAGTAGTTATTCTACATTATCAATGGGAGAAATATTTTCATCATGAAATATCATCATCTTCTCTTCATGATATTTTCTAAGGACATCCATGGTGATGTCATTTTGTTTCTTAATTTTCATGCTTACTTTCTATAAGCTTCAGTACAAGTTACTTTTCCAATCATTAACCTTATGAATAATTCTATTTTTGTTAAATTTTGATCTTCTAAATTTTATATACTTATATTATACTCATGAAATTATTCAACATCTAAATTTTTAAATAAAACAATTAACACTCAAAAAACTTTCAGATTTAAATCAACTGATGTAATAAAAATTTCTAACTTTTAGTCTTCGAAATAATCCTCTTCAGTTTCTACTTCGCCTTTATGAATTTATTTCTAGTACGTGATGTTATAAGTTAAATCCTACAATATATTGATTTAATTTATATATTCACATTCCAAACATTTTATACCCCATGTTTTTGGTTATTTATTTATAATCCAAACATTTAGATACTTCTCCATAAATCATAGAAAAAATCCATCTTCTAAACTCAGCATGGATCATAAACTATTTTAAAACAGTCATGATGATTGTTACATTAAATGATCCGTATAAAACTGAGAAACCTTAAAAATTTACAAACAGATAAACATAATGTATCACTTTGATTGTAACACATATATATTATCTTCCTAGCTATTACAAAAGAAACAATTAATCTTATGTATCACTATAAGAATTTATTCCATGTTTTAAGATATTTTATATTCTAGTAAAGTCTTGTGAAAGTTTTCAAAGTTGTCTAATTTAGCTTCCATTGATACCTATACTTCTGTAGATTGGTACTTTATCTTTTGGATAAATGATTGATTTTTTCTATGAATCATATTCTGAAAACGTATCTTCATTATTTCATCACTTAAACATATCTTCCAAATTTGAACCTTTATCCATCTATCATCTTTTAGATTCACTTCAGATTAACATCAATAACTCATCTTGTAACATTGGGACAATAAATTCTATAATTCTTAAACATCTAGAATGGGTCTAGTACTAGAATTTATTACTCATCATCTAGGTGGTTTAAAATTGAGTGTATTAAGAAATCAGTTTCTTTTAATGTCAATAATTATTAAGTTAAACATTAAATTACATTGCAAGAAAAGTGTGATGTGTTATATAAAGGAAACATATAAATACATAAGATACTATACAAATATATTTTTAAATTCTCCCATGTACTTGAAATCAGATATCCCAAGACAAGTATTAATAAATTTAGAAGTCCAGATACACCAGAATACATATTCAGAGTTGACAAAAAATTCACCATCAAAGTATTTTTTCATCATTTTCAGGTTTGATACAATGAGGGTCACTGATATAGTCATAGAGTTAATGTTTATGGAATCTTTTATGGACTACTTGAAGGAAAATATTTCAAATAATATAGTAGTATAGTTCTGATTTTATTAAATAATAATGTTATAAATCTATTTTGGAGTTCTCTACAAACATAAATTGGGATACTGTTATAAAAAATATCATTGGTGCATAATTTTGGTTGTGCTTTTCGGGAATTTGGTTGAGGACTTCCAAAGAAACATACAAGGTGGTGGGAAAATATTAAAGAAGTGCAGCCTAAACATTAGGAACCAATATTTTGAGTTCATGAACATATTGTGGGAGAGGTTTTCAATGAAGAGAAAATTGAAAAGGAATACAATATGTATGGGACACTCAAACCATGTGTAAGAGTAATTTATATGACTCAAGGAAATTTTGAAGAGTATAATATTATAGAATTCTAGAAAATTTAAGAGGAGGAACTACATTGTTGTTCAGAGAAACCAACCATTTGAATTATGGTTTTTTTATCTAGAGTATCCATATGTTAAATGGGTTACAAGAACAAAGGAATTATAGAAAAAATGGTCATTGGAGTTTTAATAATAAAATAAACTGGGAAAAACCACCATTGTATACCTAACATTTTAAGGAGTTTCATTGGGTTTTGGATCATGGATATGTGAAAAAAATTCTCAAAATAAGGTTTTTATTTGAGGAGGTCTATCGAAATTAGAAACATGTGGAGGCAATGTCAAGGTGGAATCTATAATGGATTTCTAAATATTCTAGAGAAATAAGGAGGCCCACTATATGAATTTTGGTTGCTATATATTACTAGTGAATGACTAGTTAATTTAGGATGTTGGAGAACGCCTTAATTATGTAATAAGTTTCATTGAGTATTGAGATTTTAATAATAAATATAAAATGACATAATGAGCATGGTGTTAAGTGTTTCAAAGGGTTTAACTATAATAGATCTATTTCATGGTTATCACTAGGAAATATTGTGGTATTCATGGTCAAGGTTTATTTCTATGTAATGAACATGAATTCGTTTTAGGTATTACCTGAAGATATAGGTCCCACACCATGGTTGTAATAAACACACAATCTTAGAATAGACTTAACAGACCTGTAGGATAAAAATTTATATCTTTTAGAAAGAATATTAGTGAATTAAATTGGTGATCATGACTCGATATTTGGAGGGTGACATGGTGATTCTCTAAATATAATAATTGGATATATTTCTCTTTCAAAATAAGGATGAAATATCATGGAATATACCAATAGAAATAGTTCTCAAAGATACAAAGAGAGAACTAAGGATTTCTATATATGGGATATAAATTTAGAGAAAGGAGATCTTGGAGGTATTCCTAATTGAGATTCATTGAGTTCATCATTAAATTAATGTGAAGGAATATTTATACACCTATGTTATTGTAAATTCAATCTTTGTTAGTGAATGGTAGGACAACAACAAGACTGGAGGTAGTGAGTAGTGTGAGCATGTGAGAGTAGTGTTATATTTATTTCTCATGTCTAGAATGATGGATTCTGCTACTTTCCAATCTCCCAGTAGATCTAGTCCATTTAGAAGGGAATTATATGTCTTAATAAATTAACTAAACTGGGTCATGATAATTTCATCATACATTTAGGCATCATCAAATTCAAACCCACTGAGTCCATTGAAAACAATCAAAGTGTTAAAAATTTCTGTCAGGTTCAAACCCATAGCATCTCATCTCTTGAAAAATCAGATTCACATATCCATATGTATCCCCATTCTAAACATTGCAAGAATGGTGTTCTAGGTGAAACAATCCCGAACACAGCAATTTACTTTCATTTCATGAAGTACATTCATCATGTATTCTGATCTTAATTTATTCCCTATCATTGTATGTGAAAATATTAGGCACGCAACCAAATTTCATCATCTCTCTGAACAAAACCAGAGCATTATCCTCCTTCCTGTTTTACCATAGGCATTTATGACTGTTTTATATGTAATAAAATTTGGAATGATTCCCTTTGAATACATGGTGTTCATAATAGAATCTCCATCATCATGAAAGTAAATCCTCACATAAGAGCCCTCATATAATGGTGGTTTTGATTAGAGAGAATGGTGGTCTGATGAGATTGGGGGCGGTTGGAAAAAAATGAGTTGGAGATGATGAAGGAGAGAATATGATGGGAATTAAGGAGGAGATATGGATTGAGGTGGGGGATATACGGGGGATGTAGAGGGCTTTGTGAGGGGGGTGGATGGGGGGATGTAGGGGGGCAGTCAAGCGGGCTGTAGGGGGATATAAAGGGGCTACTAGGGGGGCTATGAGGGGGATTTAAAGGGGGTTGGAGGGGGGTACTGTGGGGATGTGAAGGGGGATGTAGGGTGGGGGTGTCTAGATGGGAGGCTGAATGGGGGCTGTGAAGGGGTTGTAGGAGGGATGTGAAGCGTGCTGCAGGGGCAGTAGGGGGGGGGGTTGTGAGGGGGCTGAGAAGGGGTCGCCAGGGTGCTGTATGGGGGGCGTTGAAGGTGCCTGGAGGGGGTGTGTAGGGGGAATGGAACCTATACCCACAGTTTGGTGAACTTTGGATATATGTTGTATGTTAATTTTTTATACATCTACACCCATAGTTTTCTAAACAATGGGTATACATCTATACCCATAGTTTATTCAAAACCGTGGGTATATCAGGATTTCTAGGACCAATACACATGATTTTAAAAAAAATGCGGGTATAGTTCTATACCTATGCCTCGGTACCCCATGGTCCATGAAACTATGGGTATAACCTATACCCACAGTTTTAAAAGTTATACCCACTGTTACGAACCGTGGGTATAGGTTAGATTAATATTAGTGGGATTTTGGGATTCTTTTTCAACTCACTCTTCTTTATACACCATAATGGAATGGTGTACGTGAACGGATGAACCAAAACCTTGTTAGACATGGTGAAATCAATGAATACTCATTTTAGTCTTCCATTATCCTTTTGGGGATGTGCATTACAAACATCATCATACATACTAAACTAAGTGCCAACTAAAGCAGAAACTAGAATTCCATATCAACTTTGTTATGGAAATACACCCATGTTGTTTCATATATGCATGTAAGGTTGAAAAAAATTTGTTATGGGAATTTCTAGAAACAAAATTACACCCTAAGACACTAAGTGTATATTTATAGGTTATCCTATGGAAACTAAAGGATATTATCTATATGACCCTATAGATAATAATGTTATTGTTAGTAAACATATCATATTTTTTTAAGGGTAACACATATCTAAACGAGATATTTGGATTGTGATAGACATCAATTAAGACCATGATCAAGCTATAAACGGGTGGAATAAGAAAAAATTCAATAAAATTTTGGAAGAGAATGTTTCAGAGACACAAATAATCCATAGAAGTACAATAGAGGTTAGGGAACTTTAAGGATATGTTTTTATAGTCACTAAGAATTGTAACTCAATATTAGTTTATAATAATGATCATTTAAACTAAAAGTAATTAGTAACTAACATATAGATTTTAAAGTGATAAGAAGCTATGAATTCTAAAATATATTCCATGTACAAAAACAAAGTATATATTTTTTCAATAATCTAGTGTATGTAAATACCATAGGTTGTAAAAGGGAATTAAAGAATATATTGGAAACATATGGAAAACTCTGTACTTATCAGGAATTACTAGTTGAAAATGGTTTAAATGGATTCATGAAATATAATATGATGAAACCGTTCCACGGGTTTCTATGTGGAAATATAACAGAATTCTTCTTTGTATTATGGATTTTCAGGACTATGAGATTTGTAAAATGGATGTTAAAAAGTTTTCCTTAATAGTAACCTTCAGGAAGTTTCCAATATAGCACAACTTAAAGGGTTTTTGACATCAAAGGATGCCAACAAGGTATTAAAATAGAAGATACACATTTATGGACTGAAGTAAGAATCTTGGTCGTGGAATATCCATTTTGATGAAGACATATAAATATTTTGGTTTTATAAATAAAAAGCCCAATAATTGTGTCTATAAGATGTTTAGGGGTATAAGGTCATTTTATGAATAGTATATGTCAATGAAATTATATTTTGAAAAAAATACCACTCTAGAAGTTTGTTATATTCTAGTTGAATAATTAATTATCCCTGAAGGAATTAAGAGATATAGTGTGATTTATTGGGATCAAGACCCATAAATATAGATCTAAAAGTCTTATTAATCTAAGTCAAGATACATTTATTTGTAAGATGTTGAATATATTTAGTATTGAGAAATCCAAGAGGGGATTGTTCCCAATATCATAAAGAACTCATCTTTCTAGGAAGTTATTTCCTTATAGATAAGAGGAAATATAAAAAATGGAAATACATGAAACATATTCACGTTCAATAGATGTGTTTTGAGTTATAAGGTCACAAATAAAGTTGTGGTTGCTAATTCTATAATA
Source organism: Viscum album (assembly GCA_963277665.1). Taxonomy (NCBI): domain Eukaryota; kingdom Viridiplantae; phylum Streptophyta; class Magnoliopsida; order Santalales; family Viscaceae; genus Viscum; species Viscum album. Next base: position 1,852,381,974 of record OY728129.1, on the reverse strand, counting down.
GAGTCAGAGCATATTACAACTTCTGAGGTATTTAAAGAAGCAGTTTGGATACACAACATCATCCAAGATCATGATGTGGTACCTAGTTGTAAAGACCCTATCACACTCAATTAAGATAATACTGTAGTGGAAACTCTTAAAAAAGAGTCAAGGTCACATTAGTGGATGAATAACATATGTACAAATAATCATCTCTTGAGGTATTTTTATCAAAGAGGTTAAGTCGCAGTTTGAACAATATCAATGTAAAACAAAATGGTTGACCCATTGAATAAATCCCTGACTCAAAAGAAACATGATCATCATGTTCATAAAAAGTTAGATCTTATCCAAGGGGGATTCTGTTGGTGTTGGATCCCTATAACCAACTTCTATTTTACTTTACATTGCATGTATATTCAAATAATTTAAAATAAAATAAAATAATTTATCACTTATGTATTTTTATCTTGCATAAAATTAATTTTAAAATGTCTTTTAATATCTGTCTTATTATATAGTGACTTTAGATCTATTTATCAGATCACTAAGAGGGGGAGGGTGAATTAGGGATCAAATTTTATTTTATAATAATGTTTCTCAACCACATAATTAGACTTTTAATAAACTATGAAAACTTGTTAGAGTTACGATCCACTCAAAAAAAATCAACCTCACCTTTTATGTGTAACTAATATAGAGAGGGGAACACATGATATTTAGAATTTTCGGTACCAAGAACTACTCCTTTCCATGTTTATTTTACCCCTCAACACAAATAATTTTACTAACTTATGTGAGGATTATAAATTCATTAGTAGCAATCGGTAATAAACCCTAGTAATAATTCAGTAGCCAAACCTAGTTCTACCTCTCAAAAATCATCTCTTATACCATAGTTGTTTATACCCCACCACCCGCCCTGATTTTATCTACTGAAGTCACATCTGGTTATATCCCCCATCCACAAATACTTTTCATCAATTGGTGATACCTCTGGCTATAAGATTCAACTCCGTATTATTTTATATTCCTTTGTAGAAATATTTTCTCTTCCTCTATAAGTAATCTTGATAAACAACACCTATATAAAATATTCAAGATCTTAAATAACCCTCTTAAGAGTCTATTAGTTGAAAAAAAACTTGATCTTTAATAGACCTTGATATGCTCAATCTAAATTTTTAAAACATTTTTAGGAAAATATACTTATATAATTTTCATATATTCAGCCTCTACATGGTAACCTTATGTCTGATGGTTTAATTAGATTTATCTTATCTTATTTTTATCACTATGATTAATATAGTATTCCCTTATTCAATGAGTCTCTATCCATTTAGTCTCTATCTAATGATTTCCACTAAACAATGGTTCAAAAACTTCATATTATATCCCCCTATTTTATAAGTATTCATATGAGGATTCTCACAAAAATTAAATATACCTTTTATCATTCATAGAATTTTTTTGTTGAATTCATGTGAAATAACTCCATATGATGGAAAAAATATAACATTTTTACCATCATTCTTAGATGGAGTAGAAACTCAACCGACCAATCTCAACTCCTTCTTAATCTGGTGGCACTCTGATTGAAGTTACTCCATCTAATGGATCTTCATCTGATATCTCAGATTCATTATGATTTAAAAATATTTAGTTCATCGGCTCTTTTTTTAGTATGAACAACAACAAGTATGTTTTTAATTTTCATCCTCTATATATAGGTACTCCCAAAGTAGAAAAGGTGGTAACTCAAAATCATTTTTCCTATCATTTGAAACTAAAATTTTTGATCTCTTACTCATTTAAAATTCATTGTTGGAATCTCAATACTTCTCGAATATTCATGGATATTCTCTTAATTCTATAACATCTAAATCCTTTTTCAAATTTCCTTAAAATAAAATTTAAGAAAACTAAAAAAACTTCCTTAACATCAGTATGATATGAAACATTGAATGACCAAATTCAACACTAATATATTTAATGACTTTACATTGTTTATATAAATCTATTTATAAATTATATTTCCAGTGTATTTTAGTTCATTTCTCTTACGAATTTGTTATCCATTGGCACAACTTCAATATTTTTAATTTGATGAACTCACAAACATTAACCATCTGTTGCACATTCATATGGTTTTCCTTTGTTATTAAACATTCATACAATGTGCTCAATGATATATTTTCTTAATTAAATCACAAATTTTCATATGGTTCTTATTAATACTTTACTATATATAATGATTCTTCATAATTTTCTTTTACAAGTATAACTTTTCTATCATCTCAAATTTCATACACCCTTTTCTATTTGGATATATTTCTCCATCTAGTGACATCAAAAATCTCAATCTATTGTATCTTTCATGTGTTTTTCCAATGGACCTTCATATGAAAATTTCATCACACTAATATCAATATATTTGGATTTATATAGATTCTTAGTATATTGTAACCTCATTCCCTTCAAGGGTTTTCTCCACCTGATATTCTTGAAAAACTATCCTCCTTACCCGACACCTTTATATACTTCTCCACTTTTCTCTTTTCATACTTATCAAAATTTTTATTTCTCTTAACAAAATTTTTTCTTGAAAATTATAATTTATCTATAAATCTACTTCTCATTATTTATACTTGTTTAAAAAAATTAAAAAAATTATTTTTCTAAATTATTTTTCTAATATCGTCAGCCCCATTTTTCATAAATGTTCAACTGATTTACATTATGAACATTTGTATGGAAATTATATCAAATTTTCTCTAGATAAAAATTTATCATACTTTTTACAAAATCAAAAAATTTCATTTTATTTCTTTAAGATTTCAATGTTTGATATAATTATAAAAAATTTAAAACAAGATGTTTTTCTAGAATGCTTTTCTATTTTCTTTAGCCATTGTTCACCCCATATCCTTGTGTATATTTAATTACAAATTTGTTTCTAGCCATGTTTTTTCACAATCTCACTTTCACTTATCTTCCATTTTATACAGTTTTAATGGATGATGACTTCTTTATGATGTTTAATAACATTGATGAATGTCACAATATCATTTTATTTCGCAATGTAATATTATTATACTCCTCCATAAGGAAATTTCATGAAAATTACTGAAAAAATATTTAAGAAACTTTATTTAGAAACTTTATCCACTTATGATGTTTTTATATTTTTTCTCCCCCTAAATTTCATATCCCCCATATTAACAATCTGATTCAAAGGGGCTGCTCATGATTAACTTTATTCATTAAATAATAAATAAAATTTACATTATGATAAAAGTAGTATTACATGATTTTGTTAAAAAAGACACAATAACTAAATAATTATAACTCTGTGTGTGTGAACCTTGTGTATAAAAAATGGATTATCATGGGAGTTTATGTTTTCCCAAACAAATATATTCATGGAATATTTTTCTCATGCTTATTATAACATATTTATATCTGAGGAAATTTGAGAAATGTTTAATAAGTTAAATACTACAACCATATCAAGAAAAAAAATAAAAATTGTTCCAATTTATAAATAATATTTCTAAATAAATTATTGTTTTTATCATTATAACATAATTTTTGAAAATGTTTGATATTCTTACCAATGCTTCTTAATATTTACTCACCCTCAAGGGTTACACTCCATTCCTCTTCATGGTTATAAAAGTTTAATAGCTAAAATTTTTATTGCTATAAAACTTCTATATAACTCATCTTGCTTCCTTGAATTAACTCCTTCAATTCTATATAACTTAGTAAAAATAATAAATTACCTTAGGAATAATAAGGAAGGTTTTTTTCATTAGAAGTAAAATTTGGTGTAAGAATCTTCTCTCGGTCTAGATTTATTCTTCTTCTAGAATTTTCTATTGGAATTATTTTTTTTCTTTTTATTAATCCTTCTAAAATTTTATAGTAGATTTATTTTCATTTATAGAATATTCATATGATTCTATAAAATTTTCATCAAATTTAGTGAAAATTTTGATACCTTATGTTTGTAAAACAAATTTCATTATTTTTGGGATTGTAAAATAGTCATACACCTTTTTATAAAATTACCATCATTATAACATCTTATTCACCTGTTATATATTCTCAAAACACTATATGTTGAATTATTTCTATGAACATTCTTCTCATATTCATAAAACTATTTCATACCTTTTTCTTAAAAACATTTATGCACTTTATAGAACTTTCTGTCCAAGCCTATTTTTATGGCCAAATGACTAAGAATACTTTTTTTCCCTTATCAACATTATTGAGATCCATTCATTGTTAAAAATTATTACTCGATTCAACTTTATTAAAGTAATAAACATCCACAAGTATTTCATTTTTATTTTTTAAGGACTCAATATTTTTTACCTTCTAAATTTTATTTTTAGGAATGAAAATATTTTTAAGAAAATTTGTTCTTGTCTACTCATAATATCCCCCTATTGATTGATATATATTTTCTAATAATGACATGTTGTACCAATATGAGTGTATGTTGTTTCTGAAAATTCCACAATACCAATTGTGACTTATCAATCATGATCTTTCACACTTATTATGATATTAAACTAATGTTTGGCATTATTGTATTTTAAAAATTGTGGTAAACATTATACATGAAGTTAATTCTTTGAAAATCCCCTCTTTGTTGATGGAAGATCATTTCTCACAAGTTTTCACTTTTTTACTTAATTATTTGTTGAAGTAGATATATATTTTGGTTGTTTAGGAGTATAAATTACATTCTTTTATAAAACCATCTTTTCACCGTCTTTAGAGGTTCAACCTTTAACATCAACTGATTTGGTGAAGTATTCTCTCATCATTAATAACTCAATTTGTATTATAAGAAACATTGATTGTTTTCAAATAACACTTATTCATTTTCATCAAAAGATTATTTAAGAACATTTTAAATTTTCTTAAGTTCATCTATCTTCAACTTGTTTTGCATACTTTATTTAATAAAATTAGGTTCTACCATGTTGAAATTCTCATCACCAAATAATTTTTCTTTATAATATTTCAACGTCCTTTCTAGATCACCATCCTTTATTTTCTAAGCTCTAATCATGTTGAGGTTTATCAACTCTTTTTTTATTATCTCACAACTCTAAAAAGTTATTTCCATAACCTCATTCTTCATATGATTTATTTCCTTCTTTATTTGACTATTTTCTTCAAGTAATTATTACAAACTTTATTTTATAATCCACTCAAGTTTTGTTATATCTTCATTATCATCATTATTCATTGATAAAGAATTTAATTTTCTAACTCGAGAAAATAAATTGATATAAAGATCATATTCATTTTTGGGTGAAGAGTCATCTTACTACATTATAATAAAAAAACAATTCTTACTATAAAAAGAATTATTTTTCTTATTTTTTTACCACTAATATTTGTGATACAACTTATATTCTTCTTCTAAATCACATTATTCATATTTTTTATTAGGATGATTTTGTGCAAAATAACATTTTCCATCATAAGTACATAATTTGAGATAATGGTTACCTTTTTCTATCCAATTATCCTTGTTTAATATTTTTGAAAGAATGGGAATGATTATGATGAAATATTCTATATTTTAATCTGCCGTTAAATTACGTAGTTCCTATTTATCTTATTTATCTCTAAGATTACCTTTTAAAAAATATGAAGAAAATTTCATTTATAACATTTTCTTAAAAAAAATTTATCATCTAATATTCCAAAAAAATATTCAGAAGTTCATCCAATGGAAAATCTTTATTATCTTCTAATGAAAATACTTTTCCATCAAATCTATATGGAAAGTTTATCATTAATTTCTTAACAATAATAAAATATTCCATCTTATCACCTTAACATATGATATTTCTAAATATATCATTAAATATTGTAAAATAGTTATCAATAGTATCTTCAATATCCATTTAAATATCTTCAAATTAGCTTTTCTAGATTTATAACAGAGATTCATTAACATTACCATTTCCCCTATAGTTTCTTCTCAAATTATATCATATTCTCTTAGCCATCGGAAACTCTATAATATTATTATAAACTTTTTATATGTGATCCATTATCAAGGAATTATAATATTTTCCTTTATGTTCCAAATTTCTCTTATCACCAGTTATCATAGAAACTTCATTAATTGGAGGAAATCCCACTTTTTTGGAATCTTTAACTTCATGGATAAGAGATATAAGATAAGGTAACATCCTATTCTTACAACTATGATAGTTTCTATTATTAAAAATAAGAACATACCTATTTTTCAATGAATTGAAATTATCCATCCTCAATAATTTGATCTTTCAAAGAATAATTACTATGATACCAATCGTAGTTCCCTTGGATCAATGTATGAGATCACCTAGAGGAGGAAGGGGTGAATCAAAGATCACTTTTTCTTTTTTAGTAATTTTTCTCAACTTTTTAGGGAATCTTTTATTAACAAATGAAAAAATTTAAGAGTTATGATCCACTCAAATATAAATATCAACCACACATTTTGTTTTCCACATATATAAATAGGGGACATCAAATGATATTTACATTATTTGGTACAAAGTCGTAATCCTTTACATGTTGGTTATTACCCCACACATGGATTGTTTTATTAACATACAAAAAAGTTAAAAAAGAACATACAACTAATGGTTTTTCTTCTCAATAATCATACTCTATCACACTATGGTTCTACCCCCATCAATTAGCTCCTATAATATAGTTCATTATACTCGTAAATAATCCTAATTATATCCACTGAAGTTGTAGTTAGTTATACCCCGATCCAATAATCATTTTTAATAACTAGTTATAGCAACCATCTAAACTATCCTTTTCCCTATTCTTCTCCAATCCTATATAGATTGATATTGTAATGACACAAAATTTTGAATAAATATTGTTTCCTAATTTTGTGTGTTTTTTTATTTTATACTTAACAAAACTGTTTCATTTGATAACATGATTATAATTAAAATGAGACCATTGGGTTTCTAATGTTGTATGACCATTGGTCAATATGACCGTTGGAAACTAAATGTTGCGATTATTGTCTCTAAATACAAGTGATCTTGGTTAATTAATACAGAAAGAAGATTTGATAGCCTCATCCAATAGTCTCAGGCTGATCGAATCCCATCTAATAGAACTTGGGAAGGAGGTAGCACCACTAGGATTTGCTCTGGACCAAACCCAAGACGAACTTCATCGTGTGAAGCTAGAACAGAATCGCCTTCGCGAGAGTTCAAGCTGATAGAAATTACTACTCGTGAAATGTTGGACGAGCTGCCCTCAGATTCTCTCACCTTAGCACACCTTACACTTAGGTCCTATTCTGGGTTTATAAGGGGCTATGTAAGGAGACCATAACTGCTTTGTGTAATCCTTTGATAAATAAAAATTGTGATTTCTTCTTATGGTGAAGTTTGTGAATTTTCAAAATGTCCGAATAAATATAGAATGTATATTATTGATGAATAAAAAAAGGATATTTTAAAATATTTTTGTAAACCTTAAATAATTAATGATGTGTAATGATTTTTAAAACAATGGTCTTCAGCAAATGTGTTCAGTAAGAAATTTTGAGTCTAATAAGATCAACTTAATTTTTGATGAATAGTAATTTATGAATAGTGATTTTACACTTAGGATTAGTAAAGTGACCAAATGGATTAGTAATCTCACTTAACGAAAGTATTAGTATAATATAGGCACCTTGATTAAGTAATGTGATTCAATAAAATGGGTAAATAATTGTTTCAAAAATTATTAGTCAAGTATTAGTTATTTTCAGGTGAATAATGTTTTTAATTAAAAATTAAACTAAAAATGAAATAAAAATTTTTTAGAAAAATATTTCTATAAAATGGAATTTATTTTTGAATTCAGAACATCGATATTATGTTAAGGTAATTTTTGGGGTTTTTTTCTGAAAAAAATGAATTTTCGGTGAATAGTGTTTTTAATTAAAAATTAAATTAAAAATATTTACAAAAGTATTTTTATAAAATGGAGTTTATTTTTGAAATCAGAGCATTGATATTATGTTAAGATAAAATTTTGGGAGTTTTCTGAAAGAGTTGAATTTTCAGTGAATAGTAAAAATACAATTTTAGGGTTTTGTTATGTTTAATGACATCATGACTACATCATGGTGATTTCATGAGATATTTTAAGGGATGGTCGACTAAAGGGGACGAATTATTGTATGATGGGTACCATGTGGCCTAACACCTTGGGTAATACCATGGGCAAGCCCATGGTTTTTTCAATACCACCAATGAGGTGTCACTTGGCCATTAATGCCTTGTCCCCTCACTTCCCCTATAAATACCAATCCATTATCTCATCCTTTCCATTCCAAAATAATCCTCAACGAAGTTATTCTCTTTTTACCTCCCAAGGAGTCCTCCCAAGGTTCCCCCCAAGCCGTCAATGTCCCAACCTTCGAGTTTTAAGAGTTACGTTTTAAAGTAAGAGATCTTACCACTCTATTTCTTTTCAAGTACTCTATTTTATGTCATTTATTTTATTCTCCATGTTCTTATGTTGGGGATGTTGTTTTATATTCATCCTACTATCCTTTTTATGTTCATATGATGAGATACCCCCCTTTCTATCATCAATTCATTTTAATAATGTTTAAGTGGCACTGTTAGGCTACCGAATTTTTAAGGGATTCTTTCACCCTTCTCATTTTCAAGTTCTATTTTTTATGTAAAGTCATTCAAGTTCATTTTTATTATGTTGGGGGTATTATCCCTATATCTATCATACTGATCTTTTATGTTCATAATATTAGAGACCCTATTTTATCTCTTCAATTCATTATTTGAAGTTTTAAGTGACGCCGTTATGCTGCTGAATTTTTATAAGGGACATATTATTTTTGTCTTCCATCCATGTTTTTCATTTCAGATGGTTTGTGTTTCAAATATCATTACCATGTTCTTATATCCATTATATTCTGTCCTTATATTTTTTTATAGATCATTTATGAATGGGTGACCCATGTCCCCTCTCTTTTCAATGATTCATAAAGCCCTGTAACATAGCCGTTATGCTGCTGAATTTTCATCTCAAAATGTCTCTCTCTTTTTCTAAAATTATTTTATTTTATTAATTGAATAATCAAAACTCTTTATTTTAAAGGGGTATGAACATATGCATCAAAATTTTCAATTTTAAATTCTGGGATTTACATACATGAGACCCACTTTCCTTTTCTGTGGGTTTAAAGTGACATAAAGATCACGTCTTTAAAGTAGTTTTTAAAATTTTATGACTATGAAATGAAACTCATTTATTTTATGCTATATACTTTATTTATGAAATTATTGATGATGATATATGTGGGTCACATGATAATAAATTCATATTTAAGGGCGCACCCTAATAGCGCTCCAATGCATTGGGTAAAGACTTAATCTCTAGAGATGACCAATTTAACGATACCCTGGTGAATAACCTTGGTAATTTTTTTAATGACACCTTGGGGATGGACCTTGGTGAAACGAAAATGATTGTCTATGTTAAATGTTTTAGACACATATTCATGTTATGAAACACATTATTTTTTTTATGATATGCCTCATGATCTCTTTATCATACCTTAAAGTTATTTTTCATGACTTTCTATTGTATCTCAAGTTCATAGGAAAAATGTTTCCGTTGTTTCCCTTACTGGGCCTTCTGCTCACCCTTTCCTTTGATGTATGATCCGAAGTTATGAGATACTATAATGAACATAGGATGAACAATTAATAATCCTTTCATGTGTTTAAGAAGAATGTTTAAAGTTTTTTTCATGTATTATGTTCCTGGTATCCAAGACACTAAACCTTAAAGATCCTCAGTTTTGTATAATGTAATGAAAGTTTATGTGATAAAAAGGTGGGATTATATAGTCAGTATCAAAGGATGGTTTAGTTGTTTATGGAAATTAGGATATGAAAAATTTATGAATAACCCTATAGAAAAGTTTAAATATAGTAAATCTTCCTGGTATTTTGGTGAGTATTGAGTAAGTAGGTTCCAACCAAATAAATCCCTGTCTGGATACGAACAAGAGGAGGTGGCTCTGGCACAGATGTTCCTAGGAGTGAAAACTCTAACAAGGTGTTTCGGGCTTGTCCCGGGGTAACCTGGTGCACGACAACAGGCCTTGCTGCACTCTTGGTTTGACACTCCCAGGGGATATGCTTTGGTAAATTCATAAGCTTTGTATGAACCATTATTAAAGGGATAAAGATAAAATAAAATAAAGATTCACATAAGAATATATGATCATGGATAACCTAGATTGGAACCTAGGGGATCAAAAGTTAGGGTATACTTTTATTCTACAAGTTTATCCTTATATGCTTTAAGTTTCCTTTTCATGAATATTGGCTATGTATTTAAGCCCCCTAATTATACTTTTTTCTTAGTTAATGGAGGGAAATGAAAGAACATTCCCCAACAACCAATGTGATAAGAAATGTGATGATTTCCCTATTAACATGACAGAGAGGACAAGAGATCGAGTTGAACATAATGTGATTATGCCAAACCAGCTATCAAAAATCACAATTAATAATTGGTACCTAGTTGAATGCGCAAATTCATCAAGGAAGATGAAGACGATGTCTCAAGGATGTTCATCTGATAAAGTTGATAAGGGAAAGAAGACCCAATTTCCTTTGTGCAAAAAGTGTGGAAAGGGGAACCAAGGATAATGTCACAAAGGAACCAGAAGATGTTTTATGTCTGGGGTGATAGGGCATAAAGTAGCCAATTTCATTAAAAAATGGATAACATGATGAATAGAGATAAGGTTTTATCTAATGTACCTTATACTCTTTAATTTCGTAAATATGGAGAAGTTGGACATTATCCGAGGCAATTCTCTCTTGGAAGGGATGAGAAGAATTACGAGCATCAAAAATCTTCATGGACAAGGGAACAATGCATGTCCTATGCTGAGATGGGTCATGATGACTAAAGTACATGTAACTTCTTCACAATAATTGTCTATGTCATGTTGTATTTTAGTTCGTTCCCTATGAGCATATCTTTAATGTTTTCTAAGAACATCGAGTCACTACCTAAGATGGTTTTATATCACTAAAGATAACACCTATTGTTATGTATCAAATGTTGATGTTGTGAAGCTATTCTTCTTAAAAAATGATTTGGTGATTAAAAGATGAATATTATTTTGGAAGACGTTCACTATTTTGGGAACCCTTTATGATCAAGGTAAATAGATTACTATGGTATTTTATTTTAGGAGTAAAGTTTGACTTATATTTTGAAGAATAGATGAATTTAAGGTGAACTTATGGTAATATAGGAAATTATTGACCTATCTTAGGGAAAATATGTTTAGGAAAGTTACTTTTGTAATAAGATGTTAGGAGTGGTTGATGTTGTTCGGAGATGAATGTTAAAGTTTATCTTGGAAGACTATGTTATCAAATACTTCTTATATTTGGGTTTCAATCTTAGTTTGGGTTATTTTGAGGAATTTTAAGGAAAGTTATTTATGGATTGGTCTATGATGAACTTTGGGTAGTATCATGGGATTTTGAAAATTTAAAAGTAGTTTCCCTTCCTATGGGGTTCTTTCTTTTTGAAGATTTGTTTTATCTTACCCTTTCTGTTTTTGGGATAATTTTTAAAGATAGAATAAATAGATAGTTAATCATTTGTAGATTATGTGATTCTCTAGAAGATGATTCTTGTGCTTTTGATGAGACCAAGTGTTTTTTAATTCTTATCGTTTGGAGAAAAGATTAGTTTTGGTGAAAAAACTTATTAAAGGATGAAACTATACTTGAAGGTAAGTATATTTCCTTGTGTTCTTATTCTATGTAGTAAATGAATTCCTAAAAATTATTAAAAGTAACGTAAAATAAATAACGTTGTTGGATTTAGTTTCCTATTGGGTAATCAAAGACCGTTTACATACATCATAAGTTTGTTATTTTCTTGTGGTTAACTTTTTCCTAATCATGTTTTCTATCACTCTCTATCAGAAATTGACCGCTTATTTTCTCTTCTATATCCATGTTTTCCTACATGGAATCCTAGTATGGGTTAACTCGAGTGACATTTGTACTTCCTTTTCTTTATTTTAAAGTAATAGTTTTACTGACTCCTTTTCCGATATGAGACTTTCAATTAAATTTCCAAGACCAATTTTAAAAACTGCGAGGACGCAATTTCTTAAGGGGGAAAGAATATAACGACCTGAAATTTTGAGTAAATCTTGTTTCCTAATTTTGTGTGGTTTTTTTATTTTATACTCAACAAAACTGTTTCATTTGATAACATGAGTATAATTAAAATTATACAGTTGGGTTTCTAATTTTATATGACCATTGGTCAATATGACCGTTGGAAACTAAATGTTGCGATTATTGTCTCCAAATACAAGTGATTTTGGTTAATTAATATAGAAAAAAGATTCGATGGCCTCATGCAGTAGTCTCGGGCCGATCGAAGCCCATCTAACAGAACATGGGAAGGAGGTATCACCACTGGGCTTTACTCTGTACCAAACACAAGACAAACTTCATCGTTTGAAGCTAGAATGGAATCTCCTTCGCGAGAAGTTCAAGCTGATAGAAATTACTACTCGTGCAATTTTGGCCGAGCCGCCCTCAAATTCTCGCACCTTATCACACCTTACAATTAGGTCCTATGTTGGGGTTATAAGGGGCTATGTAAGGAGATTGTAAATGCTTTGTGTAATCCTTTGATAAATAAAAATCATGATTTCTTCTTATGGTGAAGTTTGTGAATTTTAAAAATGTCCGAATAAATGTAGGATTTATATTATTGATGAATAAAAAAGGATATTTTAAAATATTTTTGTAAACCATAAATAATTAATGACGTGTAATGATTTTCAAAAAATGGTCTTTTGCAAATGTGTTCAGTATGAAATTTAGAGTCTAATAAGAGAAACAAAATTTTTGATGAATAATAATTCATGAATAGTGATTTTACGCTTAGGATTAGTAATGTGACCAAATGGATTAGTAATCTCACTTAAAGAATGTTTTAGTATAATATAGGCACCTTGATTAAGTAATGTGATTCAATAAAATAAGTAAATAACTGTTTCAAAAATTATTAGTCAAGTATTAGTTATTTCGGGTGAATGGTGTTTTTTAATTAAAAATTAAATTAAAAATATTTAGAAAATTATTTATATAAAATGGACTTTATTTTTGAATTCAGAACGTCGATATTATGTAAAGTTAATTTTTGGGGTTTTTTTCTAAAAAATGAATTTTTGGTGAATAGTGTTTTTATTTAAAAATTAAATTAAAAATATTTAGAAAAATATTTTTATAAAATGGAGTTTATTTTTGAATTCAGATAATCGATATTATGTTAAGATAAATTTTTGGGAGTTTTCTGAAAAAGTTGAATTTTCAGTGAATAGTAAAAATACAGTTTTAGGGTTTTGGTATGTTTAATGTCATCATGACGGAATCATGATGATTTCATGATATATTTTAAGATATGGTCGACTAATGGGGATGCATTATTGTATTATGGGTCCCATGTGGCCTAACACCATGGGAAATACCATGGGCAAGCCCATGGCTTTGCCAATACCACCAATGAGGTGTCCCATGGCCATTAATGCCTTGTCCCTCACTTCCCCTATAAATACCAAGCCATTATCTCATCCTTTCCATTCCAAAATCATTCTCAACAAAGATCTGGTCTCCTTACGTCCCCAGGAGTCCTCCCAAGGTTCCCCCAAGCCCACAAAGTCCCAACCTTCGAGTTTTAAGAGTTACGTTTTAATGTAAGGGATCCTACCACTCTCTTTCTTTTCAAGTACTCTCTTTTATGTCATTTAATTTATGCTCTATTTTCTTATGTTTGGGATATTATTTTGTATTAATCCTACTATCATTTTTATTTTCATACGATGAGATACCCCCTCTTTCTCTCATCAATTCATTTTAAGAATGTTTAAGTGGCGCCGTTAGGCTGCCAAATTTTTAAGGGATTCTTTCACATTTCTCATTTTCAAGTTCTATATTTATGTCAAGTATTTCAAGTTACATTTTATTATTTTGGGGTATTATCTCTATATCTATTATACTTATCTTTTATTCTCATATGATTAGAGACCCTATTTGATCTCATCAATTCATTTTTTGAAGTTTTAAGTGACGTCGTTAGGCTGCTGAATTTTCATAAGAGAAACCTTATTTTTGTCTTCCTTCCATGTTTTTAATTTCATATGGTATGTCATTAAAATTTAATTAACATGTTCTTATATCCTTTATATTATTTACCTCTACTGTTTTATAGATCATTTATGAGTGGGTGACCCATTTCCCCACTCTTTTCAATGTTTTCTAAAGACCTGTAACATAGCTGTTATGCTGCTGAATTTTCGTCTCAAAATGTCCCTCTATTTTTCTCAAATTTTTTTATTTTATTAAGTGAATAATTAAAACTCTTTATTTTACTGGGGTATTAACATATGTATCAAAATTTTCAATTTTAAATTCTATGATTTACATACATGAGACCTGTGTTTCTTTTCTGTGGGTTTAAAGTGACAAAAAGATCACGTCTTTAAAGAAGTTTTTAAAATGTTATGACTATGAAATGAAACCCATTTATTTTATGCTATATAGGTTATTTATGAAATTATTGATGATGATATATGTGGATCACATGATAATAAAGGAAAATTTAAGGTTGCTCCCTAATAGCGCTCCAATGCGTTGGGTAAAAACTTAATCTTTAGAGATGGCCATTTTAACGATACCTTGGTGAAAAACCTTGGTAATGTTTTTAATGACACCTTGGGGATGGACCTTGTTGAAATAGAAATAATTGTCTATGTTAAATGTTGTACCCAAATATTCAAGTTATGAAACACATTATTTTTATTATAATATTCCTCATGATCTCTTTCTCATGCCTTAAAAAGTTATTTTTCATGAATTTCTGATGTATCTCAAGTTCACATGTAAAATGTTTCCCTTGTTTCCCTTAATGGGCATTCTGCTCACCCTTTCCTTTGATGTATGCTCCCAGGTTATGATATGCTATAATGAACTTATGATGAACAATGAAGAAGGCTTTCAAGGGTTTAAGAAGAATGTTTTATGTTGTTTTCATGTATTAAGTTCCTGGTTTCCAAGAAACTAAACCTTAAAGATCCCCAGTTTTGTATAATGTAATGAAAGTTTATGTGATAAAAGGCAGGATGATATCGATATTCTCTTCCTCTATAATCAATATGGATCAAATTTACATGTATAGAATCTTCATGATCTTCAACAACCACCTCAAGAGGTTATTGGTCTCAAATTTCACTTCTAATCTTTAGTAAACCTAAATATGATCAATCTAAACTTTTCAGAAAATTATTAGAAAAAATTCCTTTCAAAATTTTCATTCATTTGGAATCCGTTTGATAACCCTCTATCTAATGAGTTCATTTTATTTTCCTCTATGTAATTATTCTATCTATGTTTTGTTTAGTATCACTCTATTATATGAGTCTCCATATATTCAATATCCATATAATTATTATTACTAAACATTAGTTATATAACTTCACTCGGTATCCCTCTATTCGAGGAGTCTCTATATGTCTGGTATTCATAATATACTTATAATTACACTTTATTTTACCAGTATTCATTCATAGAAACATGGTCGGGTGAATTCATATGATGGAACACCATTTTATGAAGAAAATCAATCTTTGTGAACTTTTTTATTTGACTAATTTGAAACTGAATAATCATCTCTCTACTTATTCTTTGAATGATAAAACAATGATAAAAGTTCCTCCATCAAATAGATCATTAGGACTTATCTATCTATTGGTACACCATTGTAATTTTTCATCCATTGAACTCACAAACAATCCTCTTCTGTTGAACTATTTTCTAGTTTTCATTTGTTAGTAAACATCCATTTGATGTCTTGTTTGATATCTCTATCCAATGATATATCAAATATTTTTCCTTTAGATCTTTATAATTTACACTGTATGATAATAATTCATATAGATCTCTATTTTTTCCATCTACTCAATTATATAAAGCTATATACCCCCATTTCTGTTTGGATATATTTCTCCATCTAGTGGGATCAAAAATATCCATCAGTTGTATTTTTTATTTGTCTTTCATATGGACCTTTTTCTACTAGTATTGATATGTTATACACTATCTAGTAGGCTTTATATAGCTTCTGAGGCTATTACAAGTTCATGCACTTTATGTTTTTTCTCCATTAAATATTCTGGAAAAACCATACTTCTTACCCATCACCTTTATATAATTCTATAAATTCCTCTTTTCCCAATTCTCCCCATTTGTATTTCATTTAACGTAATGTTATCCTAAAACTCAAACTTTCTCTAGAAATCTACTTCTCATTCTTTGTATGTATTTAAAAACTCTTAAATTATTATTTCGAAAATATTTTCTCATTTATTTGGAACCACTATTAAAACAATTAAACTAATTAATATTATGAAACTTTATAGGTAAGGTATACCCATTTTTTTATAGCTTGATATTTCTCAAACTTTGTAAAAACATTCAAATGTTTTTCTAGTTTCATCAGTATTTATACATCTTATAGACTTATGAAAATATTCTCACAAGAAGTTTGTTCGTAATTTTTGTTTGGTTTCTTCAGCATTTGTTTGTTTGATAGCCTTGTACATACATATTTACAATTTTTTTTCTAATAAATTTCATTTAGAATCTCAATTTCACTTCCATTCCCTTGTACACACTTTTCTTAGATCATGACCTCCTCATGACGTTTATGAAATTAGATGAAAGTAATACCATTATATGATTTAGTTAAGAAACATTATTATAATACTTGATAAAAAATGCTCATGAAACTTAGTTAGAAAAATTCCTTAAGAAATGTTATCAAGGAACATTGTCTTCAAATGAATGTAAATATATTGATAAAACAATGCAATAAAAACACACTTGGACCTAAAAAAATCCCCATTTGTGTTTGTTTTCAATACCTTCAAAAAACATAAAATTTATTCATCATCAATATGTGTAAAACTTATCCCCTCATAATTTTTTCATTTTAACTCTCACCCTAATGGAAAATAAATTTCTATGGGGCCACTGATGATTAAATTTATTTATCTTAGAATCTTGAAATTTGTATTCAGGATAAAGGTTTTGTCACATGAGTTTCTTAACAAAGATACTAAATAAAAAACTCTAAGTCTACATGGTCAAACCCAATTTTGAAAACAAGAGTGTATACTCAAGGTGGTAGATATTTTCCTTAACACTAATTTACTGTAATAATTTACCCAATCTTATTATAAAAAGATAATATCTAGGGAAATAGAATAAAATATTGTTAAGATATATTGTACACCTATCTCAATAGACATATCAAAATAGATCATGCGTATAAATATTTTTCCAAATATCTCTATTTTCTTATCATTATCACATATTTCTATGAAATGTGTTATTCTCATACCTAATATTTTTCAGCTTTACTCCCCCTTAAGGGTATCACTCCATTACTCATCAATTATAAATGATTTACACGTTGTAAATTGTTATTTATACAACTTTTTTAGAACTCAACCATCTTCCTTACATATACTCCTTCAATTCCTTACTAGTTATTAAAAATGAGGAAGTACATTAGGAATAAGTAGGAATAAAAATTTTCTATAAAAGTAATGTTCATATGGATAATCTTATCTTAATCTAGATATCTACTTTTTCTTTTTGGTTTTTATATTAGATTTATTTTCTTTCTTCTTCTTACCCTACTCTTATTTTGTAACAAATTTCTTCCCATCTACAAAATCTTTAGATAAGGATGTCAAAGTTTCTCTAAATTTAGTAAAACTTTTGTTACATTATGTTTGTAACAACATTCCAATGCTATATTCTTAGGTTAGAAAAATATCCATACAAAATTTTGTAAGATTAAAATATTTCTCACATCTCTTTCACTTTTTATGAATTTTAAAACTACCATATCCTGATAATTTTTTATCTACATTTCTCTCATATTTAGAAACCTATTTATTCTCATTTTCTTCATAATATTTTTTTTCTTCTTCTAACTTTCTATCCATGTACACTTTTTATGTCTAAATGAATGATTGATATTTCTTTATAGGGTTATAATTCTTGATCTCTTTTCCTTGCTCAACTGTCTTACTCTACTATACTTTCTTAAAGAACTCAAATTTATATTGTTTTTATTTGTCTTTGTAGATGTTTCAATATTACTTACCTTCTGAACATTATTTTCCAAATAATGTTTTTGGAAAATTAGTTCTTATATAATCATAATATCCCCCTCTTGATTCATACTTATATTCTAGTAATGACATGATCTACCAATATGAGTATGATTTGTATTTTAAAATTCAACAATACATGTAGTGATCTCTAAATCATGATTTTTCATATTTATTATAGTACTACTCTGAGTTTTTTTATTTTCTTTTAACTAACTATGTGAAACATTTTTCAAGGAGATAATTCCTTGATGAATTACAGTCTTTCTTAATGGAAGATGATTTCTTGTAATCCTTTATTTTTATACCATCAATATTAGTCTATGAAAATGTACACTGTGAATGTTTTGGAAAATAAACAACTTGATTCTAGGAATCATTTTTACCATATTTATAAGTTTTACCTTTAACTTCAACTGATTTGATGATGTCTTCTCTCATATTTATTAAATTTCTTTGTGTTTTAAGAAACATTTATGTAGTTCCTAAAAAATATCCTCCTTTTTCATCCAAACTTTTGTCAAGAACATTCTCTATCTTCTCAAATTCATTTATCTTCAACAAAATCTAATTAATTTCTTCAATAAAAAAAGTTTCTACCTTTTTTAGATTCTCGTCACCAACTATTGTTTTTATAATTTTTCATATTCCTTTACACCTCACCAGAATTCATTTTCAGAGATCTAATAGTTTTGAGGGTTTTCTCCTCCTTTTAATTCACTAATTATTCTCAAAATTTGTTTACTTAAATTCTTTATTTGGTTTAGTCCTTAAATTCTTTATTTGGTTTAGTCCTTAAATTCTTGATTTGAGTATTTTATAAATGCTTTGATATTAAATTTTCACTCTGAATACACTCAAATTATGTTCCCTAATTACCATCATCATCATGTATTGATAAAGAACTTCATTTTCTAACTCAATAAAATAACTGACATGATGGTATGATTCATTGTTGGAGGAAGGTTCATCCTACTCTCATCTGCTCAATAAACTAGTATTCTTATAATAATAAAAATTGTTATTATTTTTCATCCACTTCTATTTTCAATAATTCTTATCTTCTTCTTCTAACTCGGATTGTCTGTATATTTTATTAGGAAATTTAGGTGCAAAATAACCTTTTTCCCTCATTATTATATCATTTAAATTTTTTTACCAGTTCACATTGAATACACCTTATCGAATCCTTTCAAAAGAAGTCCAATGATTTTGTTGAAATCTTCTACTCCATCATCTTCCTTTGAACTAATTTGTGCATATTCTACTTATATATCTCTGAGTCTCACTTTTAAAAGCCAATCGATGGAAATTTCATTCACAAGATTCATATTAAGGAAAATTTATTTTATTTATATCATATTCAAAACTAATATTTTGTATTTCATAAAAAAATAAATCCTCATAATATTCTATTAGAAATACTTTAGCATCAAATCAATATGAAAATTTTCTCCTCATCTTCTCAAAAATATTAGAATCTTCCATCTTTTCACCACAACGTCTAATATTTCTGACAATATCATTAACTCTTGTAAAATAATCATTAATATATTCTTTGTAATCCATATTAGAATCTTAAAATATACTTCTCCATATTTTTAACTTAGCTTCCCTAACTTCTCACTTTCCTTCCTAACTACTTCTCAACATTTCCCACATTTTAGTAGTTTTTTGAAACCCCATAATATTTTTATAATTATTTAAAAGAGATATATTATACTAGAATTCTAATCTTTTTCATCAAATTCCAAATTTCTTTTATCAGAAGCTATCATAGAAAAATCATTAATAATATGAAATCACATTTTTTTTTCATCTCAAACTTTAATTGAAATAAATAGAAGATAGAGTAAAATCCGATCATTCTAACATTGATAGTTTATTCTATAAAAAACAAAAAGACTCATATTTTTTACTAAATTGAAATTATAAATACTTGGTGGTTAAATCATTCATTGAAAAAATACTCTAATTTTAATTTTAGTTCCCTTGGATCGACGTATGAGATCAATGGTTGGTGGATGAGTGATTCTGTTATGAATTTTTCAATTATAATAAATTTTATCAACTTCATAAATAAACCTTTCATAACTTATGATAAATTGTTAGTATTAAGATCCACTAAAATATAAATCTCATACTATCATTAAAAATTTCAGAAATATAAATATAGGATTACACATGATATTTACATGTTTTAGAAAAAATAACTACTCATTTAGTATTTGGTTATTCCTACCAACATGTATTCTTTTACTAACTTATATTAGGAATATGAAGGCACGTGTAGAAACTGAATCAACACCCTAATAATAATCTTCTAGATACCCCTGGTTCTACCCTTAGTAATTAGCTCTTCTACTATAGGTGGTTATACCACCCAACTATCCTAATTGTATCCACTGAAGTCACATCTGGTTATACCCCCAGCAAACAAGCTACTTCTTTAACTTGTTATACACCACAACTAAAATCATCTTTTACTTATTCTTTTCAAATATACAATATAAATATTTTATCGTCATCCAAATTAAATTAGGATGAAGTTCAACTATATAAAATCATTAATGTTTTCAACAACCATCGTAAGAGTCTATTGGTATTGAAATTTCTTCCAAGCATTTATTAGGCTATTATATACTCAATATAATGTTTTAAACCCATTTTTAGGAAGACAAACATAGAAAATGTTCATCTAGTTTTCCATTGTATAGTAACCCTATGTCTATTGGGTTCATCTGGTTTACCTCAATCTAGTTATGCTCACTGTGCTCAAGTCCTTTAATATCATCTGGTATCCCTATGTTTAATGAGTCTATGTATATTTTGTCTCTATCTAATGCTTATCACTACACTTTGGTCCTGTATAATCATCTAATATCTCTCCATTTGACGATTCTCCATTAATTCTGTCTTTTTCTGATGCTTCTCTATACACTTCATTTTACCTTTCATTATTCATGGAAACTCTTTCTGATGAAATTTTCTGATTGAACTACACCTGATAAAGAAAATATAACTCTCTTCACTTCCAACTTAGACTATGTATAAACAGAATCGGCCTCTCTCAACTTATTCTTCATCTATTAGAACTCTAATTGGTGTTCCTTCATCTGTTGGTTCATTATAAAATAACACAACTTTAGAATGACACAAAATCCTTAGTGCTTCATAATTTTATCAATATAGACACCATTTAGTATATTTCTACTTTAAAACCCCTTTATATAGGTATTTTGAGTGTTGAAATGGCATGAACTCAATGTAATATTCCCTATCATATAGAACATGAATTTTTTTATATCCCACTCATTTGAAATTTACTTGATTCTTCTATACACTTCTATAATATTCATGAATCTTATTTGAATTATCTATTATCCATTACATTATTTGAATTTCCTAAAAATCAATGTTTAAAAACTTTAGTAAACTTACTTAACATTAACATGATATCGAACTTTAAATTATTAGCTTTAGCAGCATTATATTCAATGACATTACATTGTTTTTGTAAATTTCATTATAACTTCTATTTTTGGCGTATGTCTGTATGTTTCTATTCATTAGGACTTTATATCCATTGGTGCACTTTTATAATTTTTATTCCAATAAACCCATGAAAATTCATCACATGTTGACCCTTAATCCAATTTCAATTTTTATGAAACTATCATCTAATGTTCTCAGGAATGTCTCTATCTAATGATATCTCAAATATCCATGTAATATATGTTTATACATTATAATATCTAATGATACTTTATATAATTCTTCATTTGGTTGAACTCCTCTATCATATCAAACATAATATTACCTTTTATGTTTAGATATATCATCTCTAGGCTAAATAATTAATCTCCATCTATTCAATATTTCATGTGTAAGCCCGATGGAACTTTTTCTAAAATTATTGACATGATAACCTCCATCTGGTCGACTTTAAAAAGATTCCAATTACACTGAAACATCATGAACTTCATGGGTTTTCTCTATCATATATTGATGAAAAAATATCATTATTATGGATCACCTTAATATACTTCTCCACTTTTATTTTTTCAGAAGTCTCCCACTTTATAATTATCTTAAAATAAGGTTTTCCTATACCACAATCTTTCTCCAAAAGTCCAGTTCTCGTTATTTTCAATTATTTTAGAAAATTTTCAATTGTTTTTCCAAAATTATTGTCTTATTTATTATTCCTTTCTTTTCAAAAATGTTCAAACATTTCACATTTTGAATTTTTTTTGGAAATTCTATTTAATTTTCTACCACTCACACATTCTCACACATTTTTCAAAATCAAAAATGTTCATCAAGTTTCTTCAGTTTGTGTACATACTATGGAATTTTCCGAAACTTCTCACAAGAACATTTTACAGAATGTTTGTTGAGTTTCTTCAGCCTATGTTTGTCTCATATCCTTGTAAAGACTTCCTTAAAACAATTTATGATATCTTTGTCTAATCTAGTTCATCTTGAATCTCATTTACACTTTACATACATTTTACAAAATTCTTAAATCCCTCCACACCCTAATGTGTGAATGGGGAGGAAGTGTCCTAGAATGGAACCTTTATGGTCCCACTGTGACACCATACTTCTAATATGTAGTTCATTTAGTACCATGTCAATGAGAACTAGGTAATGACTATAATTATTTGGGACCCACAATCTCCCCCTTAACAATTACCCTAAGGGATGAGGTTTTCCCTGTCTCTGAAACCACTTATTAGTACCAAGGAAAAGTCTCTACCATTAATAATATTTTCTAATTTATTATGTAGTCCTTCATGGATTTTCACTCTAGATTCCTCCTTGAAATAGACTCATTGATGGGGAGGGTATCATAGGGGTCTTATATACCATGCCTAAAAACCTCTATACTCCAATGTGAGACAAGGGAGAATGTGTCGTGGAGTGACACCCTTATGGTCACATGATGACTCCATGATGGAAAGAACCAGGGCAGTTCGTCCCATGTTAGGGGTGTCTATGGAATGAGTTTCACTTTGGTGGGACCCTGTAACATCCCAACCTGGATCACCCCTGAACTGGTGGCCGGATCGGTTTCCACATGACCTCAAGAGCATCTCCCCTTACGCCAGATGTAGAGACCTGAAGCCTGACGTACATGGACATTACATTACTTTTGCGGAATACTTGGTACATAACAAAAACACACACACAAGGACCGTAATAGTTTACTGTCTTTGGAAACTCAGAACATAATCTTCTAATCGTGGTGAAAGTTCTTCAATATCTCCCATAAAGATCTTCCCTTTTTTTTACCTAAAACCATTTTTTATATCCTGGGGAAAAGAAAACATAAAAGGGTGAGCTCAAATGCTCAATAAGGGTAAACAAAAGAAATATCAATCACATCATATACACAATCACATAACTTTTGGAAATCTTAACCTGCAAAAGAGATCATAATTTCATAACATGGGATAAATCATGGCAGTGAAATGTAATCACAATAATCATAACTTAAAACATGAAACTTTGTGGCATTAACACATAATCATAGAGAATCATTTCGTGTTAGTCAAGACTCATTGCCAAGACTATCTTAGTGGACAAAGTCCCTTTCTGAATCGAGTAACCCTCGTTTCAGTCCTGTTTCAATGAACTGGTATAACCTACCATTCCAGCCATGTCTATCTCATGAGATATAAAATCTTTACCCAATGCATTGGAGGGAGATATAGGTCCCACCCATCTCATAATGATACCATTCTTATGTGTGCCACAAAATCATAAACCATACATCATTGCATAACCCATGTAATAAAAATGGGAATCTTAAACATCATGACCTCATAAAACAATTCATATATGATAAAGGAATTCATAAAAATAATTCCATCAAAACATAATCAAATCAATGTAACAAAAGGGATAAAAACAGAACCCTTTATTATCTTAGATGGAAATTAATTTTGATAAAACACTTGAACTCCATTCTTGAGGAAAATATCCTTTCTTCTTCATAAACACTTTTCATTTCTTAACATGTCATACAATTATAAACTAAAAGAAGTTTATTAAAAATAAACTTGAAAACTTGTAAAGGAAGCTTCTTGGAAATAATGTTTCAAAAATCCATTCATGCCGTATAAGTTAAAAAAAACATTCTTCGTACTTTTTTCGGAAAAGTCAAAAAGTACCTCGTATGAAAAACGACAAAAGATTCCTTTCTTATCTTTTATTAAAATTCACCGAAGGGTAAAATTGGATTTAAACAATTGAAGGTGGATGGAAATAATATTACATATTGAGGAAACATGGATGTTGATGATAAAATACACCCCCGTAAATGGCAAAGTAAAAACAATCTCGGATAAAAATGAGATTGTGATATTTTCCCTTACATTAGGTCCGACTTGCTTTGTAAGTGTCCGAACCTCCTGTATAATGATTTAAATCATGTTATTTACTTATTCCAGAATCATATTCATTGTTATTATATCATATATGATCCACTTATGACTTTATATTACCCGTTCTTTTGTAAATTCATGTTAAAGTAGCGTTTTGGGTAAAATCATCTCATTTGTCGTTCGTGTTTTTAACTTGTAATTATTCATATGATTACTTAGATCATGATTACATAATTACAGAATATAAAACATGATTTATATATATATATATTCAGAATATACATATATAATAAATCGGTAAATGGAAAGAAATACACCGTTCATGGAGACGGTAGTCCGTACGTACGCATGAACGCTGTTTTCGTTTCCTTATTGAATTGAATGGAATTAAGTAGATGACATACATATAAATAATTCCAGTATCATTATTATGTCATATATTTCATTAGTACTTATTATATATACTTTGTAATCATTCATGAATGGTTAATCATTGAGAATGAATCTCATCGCGTCGTGGAGACGGTAGTCCGTACGTACGCACGAGCGATGATATCGTTCCCATGGTCGTGGAATTGTGTTGAAGTGTATGTAGACTATTTCAGTATCAATATCACTTTATAATAATCATATATAGTTACTCATTACACCATTATACCCATCCTATTAAGGTGGTGGTGGAAAATAGATTACACCACGGCGTGGAGACGATATTCCGTACGTACACACGCGCGGTGATTTCATTTTTCCGTAGGATGGATAGAAGGTGGATTAGAGTTGTTTCATATTTATAATAACATATCAGTATGTAATTAGTACTGATGTTATTACTTTATCATGAAAAAACTAAATAAGAAGAAGTTGAAGAAGAAAGAAATTGAAAAGATCGGTAATGGATATTATCTCTTCTTTGGAACGCCTCTTTGTATCCTCCATTTAGGGAACTAATATTGGTCTTTGAAGAAGACCAGGACCTCTAGGATTATTCTAGGGAAGTGGAGAAGGGATTTTGGCAGGGGTTGTCCGAGCTTGAGTGCTCAAATTGTTGTGAGGAGGAGGGGGAGTAGGTGTCCTTTTATAAGGGAGGAGAGGGGCACCTTAGGAATATCTCAAAATATTATTTTATATTAAAGTAAAAATTGGTTTATAATGGTTCCAAAGGGTATTATTTCGAAGCTAAAGTGGGTATGGGTCGCAATCCTATCAACCAATATTATTTAGACAAGTTTAGGTTATTAATTTTACCTTATCAATTAGATTTAACTCTAAGTTAAATAATTTAACTTTTACCGTGTCTTTTTGTTTTCTTTCACTATATGGTTAATAAACTTACTATAACATGCCAAAAGAACCCCAAATTGTATATTATTAATACATATAACCTCATCTAAGTCATTTGGCCGAACCTTAGATTTTTAGGAATAAAATAACAATTAATAATATAATATTTGATTTAAAAACTATTTTGTGTCAATTTTGACACTATTTGATATATGATTTTTGTGAAAGTCATAACAGAATTATATGTTCGAAACAAGTTGATTAAAGCAACACTAATATATCATAGTAACCTAGAAAATTAGTGTAATTCATAAAAAGTCTCAAATTACATTTATTTTGGTGTTTATAACATCAATTATGTCAATATTTCATTAATAAGATAATTACTGCATCATCATTGTGTCATAAATAAATTAAATTATTTAATGTCTAAAAATTACAAATAAAATACCATTATGTAGGAAATATTTTTATATTTCTAATTAATATTTACAATCGAATTTATCTTATGTATAACCCTATATTAAAAATGTTTTAGTAAATAAACTTTGATTTTAACTCTTTTAACTCTTCTTTGAATTAAACAATAATAAATGTCCTAATATAATCCAAGTGGGCCTAAATGATAATATTTTACACTTAAGGTTGTTTTTGGTCGAGATTCACTTGTCCAATAGGATTAGGACATGTGTTAGGGTAATATTAATATCATTTTTACCCTTAATTACCCTATTTACTTTTAACCGTGGTAAATAAAAGTAAAAAGTTACTATTCACCAAAATTATTTTCATCTCATTGAACCACATTTTACTTACTAACATCAACCATGTCTCTCAGATTTTTGAAATTCCATTCACAGAAGCGGTAAAATTAAGTTTTATGAAAAATTCTGTTTTTTTAACTACCACTTAGTAGTTTCACTATTCATCAAAAATTGATGTTTTTCAGAACAATGCCAAAATTTCATCCTAAACTATATTTCATATTCCAAATTCAAAAATGAAGTCTATTTTACCAAATTCATAACATAGAAGTTGCATTAATTAATTTTATAATTATATCCCGTTGTTAAAACAAATAGCGTGTTTTTAAGAAACAATATCTATCAAAAGATTGACACTTGATTATGTCTGGTTTAAATGTGAAATTACATTCAATGACCAACATTGTATTAAATTGTAAAAATATATTCTAAATATACTTTAAAACCACTCAAATTAATAATTTATCACTATTAATTATTTCGATTAAAAAAGTTGTTTTTAATTATAATTTAGTAATTTTCACTATTCATCAGAATATGAAAGTTATCCGAAAGGTACCAAAATTTCACCTTAGGCTAAATTCGATACTCCGAATCCAAAAATGAAGTCCATTTTGAGAGCTAAAATTTCTAAAATTTTAAAAATTGGTTATTATTATTCATAACGGCTCGTTTTAATAATATTTTAATAGCATATCGTTGTTTTGTGAAACTCAGTATTGCATACTACACACGCTATCGAGGAAGGTTGCGATTGCGTGTAATTCAAGGCAAGTCAAGGATGCGTGTTGTGCAAGCTCTTTTTGGTGTAGCATACAACACAAGACATTAGTGAAATAAAAAGAATATTTTTCATAAAATCTCGGGCTGTTACATTCTACCCCCCTTAAAATGAATTTCGCCCTCGAAATTCGTCGGGGTTATAAATGTTTTACTATTCGAAAGTTTCTTTAATAGAAACCCATATCGTAAAAAGGAATACCAAAACTTGGCTTTAAAAACTAAAGTATGAAATGTAACGATTACCCAAATAAACTAATCGATGGGTTTCCACATAGGTAAAAATATGGATATGGAAGAGAAATTTAACCATCATGTTCTGATGGAGAGTGGTAGAGAACATGGCTATGGAAAAGCCAGTAATCACAAATCCATATATTTGTGACGATATAAGGTACCATCTGATTCATCAGGTATAAGATCACTAGGACAACATTTTTGGTTTTCAATATCATTTCCCTAAAGTTGAAAATTTGAATTAGAATAAATACTTACTTTATTTTGGTACAATCTCACTGTTGTTCATGCCTTGAACAATTTCCACTTCATCTCTTAAATAAATGAAGTTGAATTTTTTATTCGTGAAGTGTTAGCAGATCATGTGATAGAATAACGGGTCATTCCATCTGTCTCAAACAAAAGGTTACCAACAATTATATACATAAGTCGATCTATAGTGAGATTAATCATATAAGGTTCCTAAAATGGACTTATAAATCATATATCATACTTCTTAATATAATAAAACTAGTTTCTACTAAACAGGGACTTCCTGTAGGCCAGTGGTAGGCGATAAAGGCTAGTCACGCTTCGGTTGTGGGTTCGATTTCCACAGCCTTGTCCGACGCGATGGGCTGTCGTCCGTCCTGCAGGTTGTCCTTTTTCTAAAACTATATTACTATAACATCCCATAAAAAAACTTCAATCCTTAAACAATACTAACTTATGTCCAACATAATCTATTCCAATCTTTAGGCTTATCCATAATACTGCAGTCCACTCTCATAATATAGTGAAAACGATTACCAGATATTTAATACCATCGTTGATCCCCATATATCATAAGATATGTCTTGTTGGTCACATTCCAAACATTCAAAGGCCTTAATCATGTATTCTCTTGAAGAATGAATACCCATTGAACCTTAGTGAAAACATGAATGCAGTTAAAAGTTAACACTTTCGATAAACCAAAATCCTCAAAATTCTATATACTCAAACCATGATATCACTTAGTCCTTATATCAATCATGAGCTCATGAATACTGTTAAACATTTCGTTTTCTCGTTTTACCTTCATTATGCGCATATCATCTTATTTTCAAAAATATCTCAATTACTTTGAATACCACATTATACCAATACATAAATATTCCAATACTCCATGATACAATATTATTTTGGAATCCCATTACATAAACACTTAATCATTCCACCACATCGTTGTCATATTCAACATTTCCAATAGTGATCGCATGTGACTTCCCTTTGTCCTTTGCCTTCAGTGGTTGCTCATGTTTATCATCACTAACCCTTGGATTAGGGAATTTATTAGCATAATGCCCCATTTCCTTGCACTTGAAGCATTGAAGTGTTGGTGGTGCGTTCTCTGCAGTGTTTGCTTTATTCACATCATTAGAAACCCTTTTTCCATTACTTCGACACTCGGCTGCTCGATGACCTTCTTTTCCACACTTAAAACATTTTCTAGTCCCTTTAAGACAATCTCCACCATGCTTCTTTCCACACTTTGAGCATAAGGAAAAATTCATCTTCTTTTCACCATTATTCTGAGATTTCTCCTTGAACTCCATCTTTCGTTTCTTGTCAAAACCATGAGATGGATATGTAACACCAACTTCCATTTCTACCTTGATAGCACAACGCAAAATTTCTTCATAGCTACTGAAGTCTCTTATAGCTAATGCCCTTTGAAGACTTGGTTTTAAGCCACTGAAAAATCGATCAACTTTACTTTCAGGTTGGATGATAATGCCAGATGCATACCTTGCAAGTCTTGTAAAAATCGCTTCGTATATACCAACAGATTCATCATCCTTTTGCTTTAGTTCAAGAAACTCCTTCTCCATCTTTGTTCAAAGAATACGAGGGAAGTACTTATTGAAAAATAAGTTCTTGAACTCGTCCCATTCCATGGACTCAATTTCATCTCTATGCCTTGTATTCTTGATAAGATTCCACCATTGATCATCTTCACCTTCCAAACGATATACTGCTAAGATGACTTTATCATGTTCAGAACATTGAAGAACTGAAAATATCTTTTCAGTTGTACTGATCCATTGTTCAGCAACAAGTGGATCAGAAGACCCACTGAAAGAAGGTGGGCGTTGCCTCATGAAGGACTCAATAGAATATTGTTCCCTTCTCTGCTCATTTGGAAGTCCAGAATGATTCATAGCTTGTGTAAGTATAGCAATAATATTTTTCACTCCATCTCCCATAACATTTGTTTGTTCAGGAGGACAATCATTTCATTGTCCATTGCATTGATCAACACGGTTCCTTCGGGTTCCAGCCATCGTCTAAAACCCAAAAAGAATAGTGTGAGAGGGAAAAATCATGCTAGGGAAAACAACATAATAAAGGGGGAGTACCTTCAATATCTAACATCTTAGGTTTAATTCTATGATCGTTAGCGTAGTTCTAGTACTATAACCTATACGTATACTTAACCTTAGGGACATCCCTAGACATACCGTAGAAATATCTCTAGGGATCTCACTAACATTTTCGCATCCTAGTTTCCAAAGGTTGACTAAAACTTTCCTCTGATACCAACTGTAGAGACCCGAAGCCTGACGTACATGGACATTACATTACTTTTGTGGAATACTTGGTACATAACAAAAACACACACACAAGGACCGTAATAGTTTAGTGTCTTTGGAAACTCGGAACATAATCTTCTAATCGTGGTGAAAGATCTTCAATATCTCCCATAAAGATCTCCCCTTTTTTTTACCTAAAACCCTTTTTTATATCCTGGGGAAAAGAAAACATAAAAGGGTGAGGTCAAATGCTCAGAAAGGGTAAACAAAAGAAATATCAATCACATCATATACACAATCACATAACTTTTGGAAATCTTAACCTGCAAAAGAGATCATAATTTCATAACATGGGATAAATCATGGCAGTGAAATGTAATCACAATAATCATAACTTAAAACATGAAACTTTGTGGCATTCACACATAATCATAGAGAATCATTTCTTGTTAGTCAAGACACATTTCCAAGACTATCTTAGTGGACAAAGTCCCTTTCTGAATCGAGTAACCCTCGTTTCAGTCCTGTTTCACTGAACCGGTATAACCTACCATTCCTGCCATGTCTATCTCATGAGATATAAAATCTTTAACCCAATGCATTGGAGGGAGATATAGGTCCCACCCATCTCATAATGATACCATTCTTATGTGTGCCACAAAATCATAAACCATACATCATTGCATAACCCATGTAATAAAAATGGGAATCTTAAACATCATGACATCATAAAACAATTCATATATGATAAAGGAATTCATAAAAATAATTCCATCAAAACATAATCAAATCAATGTAAAAATAGGGATAAAAACAGAACCCTTTATTATCTTAGATGGAAAATAATTTTGATAAAACACTTGAACTCCATTCTTGAGGAAAATATCCTTTCTTCTTCATAAACACTTTTCATTTCTTAACATGTCATACAATTATAAACTAAAATAAGTTTATTAAAAATAAACTTGAAAACTTGTAAAGGAAGCTTCTTGGAAATAATTTTTTAAAAATCCATTCATGCCGTATAAGTTAAAAAAACATTCTTCGTACTTTTGTCAGAAAAGTCAAAAAGTACCTCGTACGAAAAACGACAAAAGATTCCTTTCTTATCTTTTACTAAAATTCACCGAGGGGTAAAATTGTATTTAAAAAATTGTAGGTGGATGGAAATAATATTACATATTGAGGAAACATGGATGTTGATGATAAAATACACCCCAGTAAATGGCAAAGTAAAAACAATCTCAGATAAAAATGAGATTGTGATATTTTCTCTTACCTTAGGTCCGACTTGCTTTGTAAGTGTCCGAACCTCCTGTATAATGATTTAAATCTTGTTATTGACTTATTCCAGAATCATATTCATTGTTATTATATCATATATGATCCACTTATGACTTTATATTACCTGTTCTTTTGTAAATTCATGTTAAAGTAGCGTTTTGGGTAAAATCGTCTCATTTGTCGTTCGTGTTTTTAACTTGTAATTATTCATATGATTACTTAGATCATGATTAATTAATTACAGAATATAAAACATGATTTATATATATATATATTAAGAATATACATATATAATAAATCAGTAAATGGAAAGAAATACACTGTTCATGGAGACGGTAGTCCGTACGTACGCATGAACGCTGTTTTCGTTTCCTTATTGAATTGAATGGAATTAAGTAGATGACATACATATAAATAATTCAAGTATCATTATTATGTCATATATTTAATTAGTACTTATTATATATAATTTATGATCATTCATGAATGGTTAATCATTGAGAATGAATCTCATCGCGTCGTGGAGACGGTAGTCCGTACGTACGCACGAGCGATGATATCGTTCCCATGGTCGTGGAATTGTGTTGAAGTGTATGTAGACTATTTCAGTATCAATATCACTTTATAATAATCATATATAGTTACTCATTACACCATTATACCCATCCTATTAAGGTGGTGGTGGAAAATAGATTACACCACGGCGTGGAGACGATATTCCGTACGTACGCACGCGCGGTGATTTCATTTTTCCGTAGGATGGATAGAAGGTGAATTAGAGTTGTTTCATATTTATAATAACATATCAGTATGTAAGTAGTACTGATGTTATTACTTTATCATGAAACAACTAAAGAAGAAGAAGTTGAAGAAGAAAGAAATTGAAAAGATCGGTAATGGATATTACCTCTTCTTTGGAACGCCTCTTTGTATCCTCCACTTAGGGAACTAATATTGGTCTTTGTAGAATACCAGGACCTCTAGGATTATTCTAGGGAAGTGGATAAAGGATTTTGGCAGGGGTTGGCCGACCTTGAGTGCTCAAATTGTTGTGAGGAGGAGGGGGAGGAGGTGTCCTTTTATAAGGGAGGTGAGGGGCACCTTAGGAATATCTCAAAATATTATTTTATATTAAAGTCAAAATTGGTTTATAATGGTTCCAAAGGGTTTTATTTAGAAGATAAAGTGGGGATGGGTCGAAATCCTATCAACCAATAGGATTTAGACAAGTTTAGGTTATTATTTTTACCTTATCAATTAGATTTAACTCTAAGTTAAATAATTTAACTTTTACCGTGTCTTTTTGTTTTCTTTCACTATATGGTTATTAAATCTTACTATAACATGCCAGACGAACCCCAAATTGTATATTATTAATACATATATCCTTATATAAGTCATTTGGCCGAACCTTAGATTTTTAAGAATAAAATAACAATTAATAATATAATATTTGATTTAAAAACTATTTTGTGTCAATTTTAACACTATTTGATATATGATTTTTGTGAAAGTCATAACAGAATTATATGTTCGAACCAAGTTGATTAAAGCAACACTAATATATCATAGTAACCTAGAAAATTAGTGTAATTCATAAAAAGTCTCAAATTACATTTATTTTGGTGTTTATAACATCAATTATGTCAATATTTCATTAATAAGATAATTACTGCATCATCATTGCGTCATAAATAAATTAAATTATTTAATGTCTAAAAATTACAAATAAATTACCATTATGTAGGAAATCTTTTTATCTTTCTAATGAATATTTATAGTCGAATTTATCTTATATATAACCCCATATTAAAAATGTTTTAGTAAATAAACGTTGATTTTAACTCTTTTAACTCTTCTTTGAATTAAACAATAATAAATGTCCTAATCTAATCCAAGTGGGCCTAAATGATAATATTTTACACTTAAGGTTGTTTTTGGTCGAGATTCACTTGTCCAATAGGATTAGGACATGTGTTAGGGTAATATTAATATCATTTTTACCCTTAATTACCCTATTTACTTTTAACCGTGGTAAATAAAAGTAAAAAGTTACAATTCACCAAAAATTATTTTCATCTCATTGAACCACATTTTACTTACTAACATCAACCGTGTCTCTCGGATTTTTGAAATTCCATTCACAGAAGCGGTAAAATTAAGTTTTATGAAAAATTCAGTTTTTTTAACTACCACTTAGTAGTTTCACTATTCATCAAAAATTGATGTTTTTCAGAACAATGCCAAAATTTCATCCTAAACTATATTTCATATTCCGAATTCAAAAATGAAGTCTATTTTACCAAATTCATAACATAGAAATTTCATTAATTAATTTTATAATTAAATCCTGTTGTTAAAACAAATAGCGTGTTTTTAAGAAACAATATCTATCAAAAGATTGACACTTGATTATGTCTGGTTTAAATGTGAAATTACATTCAATGAACAAAATTGTATTAAATTGTAAAAACATATTCTAACTATACTTTAAAACCACTCAAATTAATAATTTATCACTATTAATTATTTTGATTAAAAAAGTTGTTTTTAATTATAATTTAGTAATTTTCACTATTCATCAGAATATGAAAGTTATCTGAAAGGTACCAAAATTTCACCTTAGGCTAAATTCGATACTCCGAATCCAAAAATGAAGTCCATTTTGAGAGCTAAAATATCTAAAATTTTAAAAATTGGTTATTACTATTCATGACGGCTCGTTTTAATAATATTTTAATAGCATATCGTTGTTTTGTGAAACTCAGTATTGCGTACTACACACGCTATCGAGGAAGGTTGTGATTGCGTGTAATGCAAGGCAAGTCAAGGATGCGTGTTGTGCAAGCTCTTTTTGGTGTAGCGTACAACACAAGACATTAGTGAAATAAAAAGAATATTTTTCATAAAATCTCGGGCTGTTACACCAGACGCTGCCGACTAGTAGCGAGTATCTAAGGATAGTCAGTGGGGAGACAAGACCCTCTTTTTAGGGTTCAAAAATAGAAAAAGGCAATAAATAGTGGAAACTGTATAATAAATGATAAAGTGGTGGAAACCAGATTTTATAAATATTGTACAAAAAAATGGCCAATGGAAAATTGTACAATAGATGCATGCGTGACATGCTAATAATACAAAATATAAAACAGTGAACATAACAACATGATTTACATTCCAATATAGAAATAAATAAATAAATAATCAAATCCCTAAGGGCGGTCTCTTCGAGCATCCTGAGAATCCACTCGGTCCTCTACTCCTATCACCCTAGTAAATGAAAATAGCATAATCCTACAACCATGTATAATCTACTCAAGTACCTAGTGCAATGGAAGCCCGAGTAGGGTGTGAGATATAAATCTTATTAGGCCGGGACCACTGGTGTCTTCCCCAATTCCATACATTTAATAAATAATTTAAAAAATGTGAAGGAAAGCATAAATAAAGTGAGCAGTACAATGTAACTATATACCCAAGTACCTGCTTCAACCCTCAACTGGTGTCTGAACCTTCATTATTCATTTTTCATTCATACCCGACAATCATTACATAATCATTTTTTATTTATCAATTACTCAAATATTATTATGAAAGTCTTGAGATTCGGCCTACGCCCGACATCCCCCGTATAAGTCACTCCCCACAGATGTCTCTAAGGACCATCTAAGTACTCAAAGTAAAGACTGTATCCAAGCTTGTGCTTTGTCTTGGATAATGCGTCATAAGTTATTAAATTTAATATTTCATATACTAAGTCTAAGTCCATACACTAAAATAGAGATTCGTTCCCGGGTCCGTCTGCTAACAGTAATTCCCCCAATTCATAAATAAGTCTGAACCCTTTCTCATAATCAAATCATAAATCATTATGTCACAAATGCTTTTATTTCCCATCACTTCATTTCAGGCATGAACAATTGGACCCACAGTCCAATGCTAATTAAGGGCTGTAGAACATCATGTATAGCACCCTCATGAGTATTTAGAGCAATGGTAATAATTTAATGGGTGTAGAACATTATGTATATCACCCTATCTCATAATCAAATAAAAAATAATTAATTTAATGCATGAAAATTAATTAATTAAATAATTAATTAATTAAATCTCATCTATTTAAACAATCATCAATTAGTTAACCATTTACTATTTAACATGTAATAATTAATCCATCCATTAATTATTACCGGTTTCCAAATTATATACCAAACATGTCAAATATTAAATATTCCCAATAATTAGTAAAATCCAAAATTTCCTTCCAACTCATGACTTGATAATTAATTCTACCATCAATTAGCCTATACTCATTCTTCCCATTCAAATCATTCAACTATTTAATCATATCACTTTAACTAAATTAGTAACCCGATCTTAAAATCAACACATGTTCAAGTCCTCATTTTTTTCATATGGGGGGCATTATTTAATAACATCAAAACTGTCATGCATCGAAATATCATAATAAAAGAAACTCACATTCTCAATTTATAAAAAGGAACTCAAATTCTCATATAAAGTGTTAAATATTTGGGACCCTACCTTGGGGTTTTGATGAAAACCACAACGAATGAAGAACACTAAAGAGAAATGGGTTGATTCTTCAAGAACCCACCTTAGATCACTTCTCCAAGAAATACCAATACCAATACTCATCATACTAGTCATCCAAACACTTATATTTACTCATAATGGGTGTAGATATAAGAAACCGAGATAATAGGAGATGTAGATCAAAGTAGATCTAAGAAAACAAACAAGAACGAAGAAGAAAATCTACCTACCTCAAGCATTCGGCTTCAATTCGTCAATAGAAGCCTTAAATTTTCCTCCAAAATGCTTGGGAGATGTTCTCCTACCTTCAAGGGAGGGTGATCCTGAGTTCTGTCCATTTAGGAGAGAAAATGATCCATCTAAGTGTAAAAACTATGACATCTACTATTTTTGGATCTCACTTATGTGCCTTAACGGTTTTCTCGAATTGTTAGACAAACCGTGCGCTAACCGTGCATTAGCTACTGGCTCGGAAAACACCCCTCGCATGGTTAGGCCACACGTTTAGACAAACCGTGTGCTAACCGTGCGTTAGCCACTATCTCAAAACTTCAACTAAGCATGGTTTGGATGTATGGTTAGACGAACTTTGCGCCACCCGTGGGACGTCCCCTTTGCCTCAAAACTTCAATAAAAGTTTGAAAAATGACATCTTTAGGTGTTCCAACACTTGGAATAAAATTCTGGAGCTCGTTTTAAAAATAATGACCCGTTTATAAACCAAAAAAAAAAAGAATTTAAAAAAAAATCATTTTTTAACCCGGTTCAAACACACGGGATTTTACATTATACCCACCTTAAAAAAACATCTCATCCTCGAGAAGCCATTGAGGTTCACTACTAAAAAACCAACCTACCAAGGTCATTTAATCTTGTTAGAAGTGACGTGTTGCGTTCCCAATGCCCAACCAACCTTCAACTCTTCACAAACCTGGTGGATAAGCCATTACAACTAGATTCAAAGATTACTCTAAAGCTTAAACATTGAAAGAGATCTTACATATAAGGTCATTAGAAGGACCTTTTCAACATAAAAGGTTGAATCATGATAAATCAATAGAACATGTTTCAAATTCTTCCCGACCCAGCTCACCCCGGAAACGGTGGCCGGACTGATTGCCACATGACCTCAAGCGCATCTCCCATTATGCCAAAGGCTGCCGAATAGTAGCGAGGGTCTAAGGATATTCAGTGGGGAGAAAATACCCTTTTTTAGTGTTAAAAAATAGACAAAGGAAATAAATAGCAGAAACGGTATAATAAATGATAAAGCAGTGGAAACCAGATTTTATAAATCTTGTACAAAACAAATGGCCAGCGCCAAATTGTACAGCAGATGCATGCATGACATGCTAATAATACAAAATAGAAAACATTGAACATAACGTGATGCTTTACATTACAACACAGAAACAAATAATTAATGACTCAAATTTTCAAGGGTGGTCTCCTCAAGTATCATGAGCATCCGCTCAGTCCTCCACTCCTATATCCCAAGTAAATGCAAACAACATAATCCTACAACCAAATATATTCTACTCGGGTACCTAGTGTATTGGCGTCCTGAGTATGGTCTGAGATATTAATTTCAGTAGGTTGGGACCACCGGTGTCTACCCGAATTCCATACATTTAATAAATAATTTAAAACACGTGAAGGATTCCATAAATAAAGTCAGCAGTACAATGTAACTATATACCCAAGTACCTGCTTCAGCCCTCAACTAGTGTCTGAACCTGCATTATTCATTTTTCATGCATACCCAAAAATCATTACATAATCATTTTCCATTTATCAATTACTCAAATTTTATAATTAAAGTCTTGAGATTCGGCATACGCTTGACATCCCCTGTATAAGTCACTCCCCATAGATGTCTCTAAGGACCATCTAAGTACTTAAAGTAAAGACCGGATCCAAGCTTGTGCTTTGGATTGGATAACGCGTCATAAGTTATTCAATTTAATATTTCATAAACTAAGTCTATTTCCATACACTAAAATAGAGATTTGTTCCTGGGTCCGTCTGCTAACATTGATTCCCCCAATTCATAAATAAGTCTGAACCCTTTCCCATAATCAAATCAAAAATCATTATGTCACAAACGCTTTTATTTGCCATCACTTCATTTCAGGCATGAACAATTGGACCCATAGAGCAATGTTAATTAATGGGTGTAGAACATCATGTCTAGAACCCTCGTGAGTATTTGGAGCATCAGTCCTTGTCTCACAACCCATGGGTATTTGCCGAATCAGTCCATGTCCCATAAAAGAATATTCGCTTGCAAGATGGGTTTAAAACGCCTTGTCTAGAACCCCGTGAGTATTTGGAGATCAATCCTTGTCTCACAACCCAGTTATAAAACATACCTATACATCTATCATTGGGGTTGAATGCCGTGGCTAACCCCCTGTGAGTATTTAGAGCCTCAATCCTTGTCCCACAACCCATTCATCAATCAAACATATATATTTATCATTGTTGTATAATACCATGTCTTACACCACAAAACCAATATGTTAATTAATTCAACAACTAATTAACAACACAATATTCTCTACAGAAAATTCAACACTTAATTAACCAAATTCCTTTATAAGTCTGAACCCATCCACTCAAACAGCGATTCTTCCAGGACTTTAACAATCTATAAGCACCGCATAATCATCACAAAACACACTGAACAAAGCCAAGATATTTAGATGCCATCTCACACAACATATCATATTATCAAAAAACTCCATCCAATAAAACTTAAGGCATGGAAAAATAATTCGCATAAAAAGTACTCCTGGATAACAATCATAAAAAACAATCAATTCACAATCTTAATTTAATAAATGAAAATTAATTAATTCAATAATTAATTAATTAAATCTCACATCTTTAACAAATCATCAATTAGTTAACCATTTACTATTTAACATGTAATAATTAATCTATCCATAAACTATTACCAGTTTCTAAATTATATACCGAACATGTCAAATATTCAATATTTCCAATAATCAGTAAAAGTCACAATTGCATTCCAACTCATGACTTGATAATTAATTCTACAATTAATTATCCTATTAATCATTCTTCCCATTCAAATAATTCAACTATTTAATCATATCACTTTAACTAAATTGGTAACCCAAGCTTATAATCAACACATGTTCAAGCCCTCATTTATCACATATCAGTGGTGTTATTTAATAAAATCAAAAGTTCCATGAATCTATATATCATAATCAAAGAAAATCACATTCTCATTTTATAAAAAGGAACTAAAATTCTCATATAATGTGTTAATGATTTGGGACCCTACCTTGGGGTTTTGACGAAAGCCACAACGAACACAGAACACTCAATAGAAATAGGTTGATTATTCAAGAACCCACCTTAGATCACTTCTCCTTGTAAGAACAAGACCAAAAATGAGAATACATGTCATCCATGCACTTAGATTTACTCATAATGGGCATAGATATAAGAAACTGAGAGAAGAGGAGATGTAGATCTAAGTAGATCTAAGAAACCGAACAAGAACGAAGAAGAACATCAACCTACCTCAAGAATTCGGCTTCGATTCTTCATGACAAGCCTTTGGATCGACACCAAAATGCTTGGGATATGTTCTCATACCTTCAATGGAGGGTGATCCTGATTTGTAGCCACTTAGGAAAAAAAATCCATCTAGGGGAAAAAACGTGTGAGATCCACTTTTTTAGGATCTCATTTAAGTGCCTACACAGTTTGATTGCCCGATTAGACAAACTGTGCTCTAACTGTGCGTTAGCTACTACCTCGGCCAAAACTCCTCGCATAGTAAGGCCACAGGGTTAGAAAAACTATGAACTAACCATGCGTTATCCACTGCCTCAAAACTTCAACTATACATGGTTTGGCCACATGCTTAGACAAACTGTGTGTCGCCCGTGCTACTTCCCTTTTACCTGAAAACTTCAATCAAAGTTCGAAAAACAACATCTTTATGTGTTCCAACACTCGAAATAAAATTCTGGATCTCCGTTTAAGAAGAACGACCCATTGATAAACCGACAAAAATAATTTTAAAAACATTCGTGTTTTAACCCGGTTCAAACACACGAGATTTTACAAACCCACACATTCAAAGGGTCATAACAGTTCCCTACTATTATGAGATGCATGAAATGAAATAATGATATTATTAATCATAGTTTTGTGGTCATATAAAATTCTATGACAAGACACATAGTATTTTGACTATTAGGTGTGAGTACTTATAAGAAGTTGATAGTTTTAATCTTGAAGTTAGCACTTGGTAATCTCTAAGATGGAAGACTATAAGAACATACACTATAGTAATAATTCACCATGTTTATGTGTCATTGGATATTTTTTAACATTAGTGTGTGTAATTTTCCATAGTCTTTATGATTATTATTATTGAATGTCATGACTCACACATTTAGATATATTGTCATAAACCATGATGATACCATTTCATTATAAATTTGTGTGTGCTGGGTGTTTCACGAATGATGTGTTATTAATTAATAACCCAAAGAATGGATTTTTTATTTTCATATTTATGGAATTTGGTCTTTTCCCTTTTATTGAAATGAAATTATGCCATTAAATTTCATGCCCATAGTGTAATGGTGAGTTTATTTCGAATTTTCAATGAATTTCATATCATGTATATAGGTTGATGAAACAAGTTTGAAAACATCTTAATGATATATTGTAAAAATGGGATAATATGACACAATAATAATTTGTGTGTTTTTGTATAAATTGCAAAATTAACTTCATTGTTTTGGGTGCCTTGACCCATTGGGAGAGAGTAATTATAGACTTTATGAAACCCTACCAAATGCCAACAAGAAAGAAGCTTAGAGGGTCACACAATATGTTTTTTCATTGATCTAATTTTTTAACTGATTGAAATTAAATTCTATTTGAATTTAACAATTTGAATAAATATTATTCACAAGGATGAAGAATAATTTTATTTAGGTTTTATTGAAAAAAATATTTTCAAGGGAACAAATAATTAATTATTTATTAATTAATAATTTGTTTTATTGCATGATTAATTCAAACTATTCATCCACAAAACTATGAAATGAATATTTATTTTCATTATTGAAAATACAATTAATATTTATTTAGTTTACTATGAATATAATTTTTCTTTATGAATAAATATTTAAAAAATATTTATTTGGGTATTAGAAAAATATCGAGGAGGATGAGAAGACCAAGATCATTTCAGGGGATAATTTTTAATTTTGAAGACGATAAAATAATATTTAATTTTTCTAATAGTTATAAAAACCCATAAAATAATACTAATAATAATATTATTATATAGAATTGAGTAAGCTAATGTATTTAAATTATTTTAGGTCAATAGTGTAATTACAAAAATTAACTTATACCCTAACTCCAAATAGATTGATATGTATATTGTCTAGTGTTAATTAAGAATTAATAATTTTTGTTCACAATAGATTTATTTTATGATTCATCGATCTTCAACCACTAAAAAATGATAAGAACAAGTGAGAGAATCCTCTAAGCTAGAAGGATCTTAAAGTGATCAGGAAAAATGACTCAAG
Source organism: Viscum album (assembly GCA_963277665.1). Lineage (NCBI taxonomy): Eukaryota > Viridiplantae > Streptophyta > Magnoliopsida > Santalales > Viscaceae > Viscum > Viscum album. Next base: position 1,852,340,238 of record OY728129.1, on the reverse strand, counting down.
ATGAATAATCTACTACACTTTCACCTGAAATTTCATCAATGTTGTTCACAAATCAAAGGAATATGTGTGGATAACCACTATAGAGGCTCTAATTTGGGTCCTCTATATGCAATAAAGTCAATCCAGAATGGGTTTTGTATGATAACATTATTCATCAAATAAATATCCTAATAAGAGTAATCTTTCTTCGGATGTAGTCTAGATTAATTATAAATTTAATTTTCATAAGATATTCATTGAATTTCAGGATTCTTAATAAAATATTTGATGGAAACGTTTCATCGGTCATGATATTTATGTCATGAAAAAGACTTAATGGTCCATCAAATATGAAAAACACCATAATGGTTATCCTCCCACTAGGTGCTTATAATGCACCTAGAACCTTCAAAATAATGGCATCTAGTTATAGACATTTAGAATCCACCACTCCACCTTCAACTACTTATAAAAAACATTAAGAACATGTGATAGATAACTCTTTCAGTATCCAGTAGCACTAGTCATTGATTTGTTACTGCAAAAATTATAAAATCATTAGTTGTATGGAGGTATTTAACAATAGTAAATAAAATATTAACATATATCTTTTTCAAAAATATTAATTTAGGAAACCCAATAATTTTATACATAAATATTAAATCATTTTAGATGAAAATTCAATTCAAATCATAACAATACATGGCCTAGAACCCTCAATGTTTAGTATCTTAAGATATTAGACACATAATCATATTATTTCATGGATAAAAATAAACATGTAACACAAATGTCTTTTCTCATAGAACAATTACTTGATATACCCTACCTAAAACCTTTCTTCATTACCTGTGGAAATTAAAATATAATAGAGAGTGAGCAATAATTCTTTGTAGTGATAAAAAAAGATATCAATAAATCATTATAATTTATAATGTGTTTAAGGGTATGATAAAATAATCATAAAAAAGTTAATTCATACCTAATTAATCAATTGTTTTTAATCATGAATCATGGCATATGATGTTTTCATAAAAAATAAAAAATTCATAACAGTGTGGAAACAAAAATAATAAATCATGATCCATGATAAAAATCATAATCATAAGACATTAGTTTTTGTAATACACATAATAATAGAAACTAATTTTCCCAGTCAAGTCTTACTAAAAAGAATATCATAGTGGATAAAGTCCTATGACGGATTAGGTTCACTCCAAAACTTCTTCTCATTCTTATAATGGGTTTACTACCCATATTATTTTCATTCATGGAATGGTTTTACTCCCCATCCTCCTTCCATTATTGTAATGGGTACACTACCCCTTCCATAATTTGCATATTCATGCTTATCTCCCAAGGAAATCATAGTGTACATATTCACTTACTAAACCAGTTTCAATCTATATTCTAGACCAAATTATCTACTAAGATATAAATCTATACTCAATGAATTAGAGGGATATATAACTTCATTACCACACATTAAATAATTAAAACATTACACATGTTTACCGTAATATCAAAAAAAATTAATAAATTTAGCATATCAAAACCATTGTAAATGTAATAGGTATTATAAACATTCTATAATTTCATCATAGTATAACCCATTTAAAATAAATACTTCAAATAAAAATTTCATAATAATTTAATTAACCCATTGGAAAAAAGGGTTTCATAGAATCATCATTAAATTATCATCATCATAAAACATGCAAAGAAAAATGTGGATGGTATCACATGATCTTATACCCATTGAAGCATAAAAATCCTTAAAGTATGTTTACATAGATGAATAATAATTCTAAAAAATAATTTGAACATTTATTTGAAAATAGGGATATCCTTTTCTTTCAGTATCTTCAAAAAATAAAAAATTAAGAATATTGGGGAAAACATTTCTTGAAAACAACCCTATAAATATTTATTTAAATATTCAAAGTCAATAATAGTCATGGTGGTGGAAAAATTCATTCTTGTGGTTACCATTATAAAAAATATTCCTTCCACACCTTTTGTAAAAATTCATAAATAACCATTCATAAAAAATAATAAAATTTACTTTTAAAACCATTAAAATTATATTTAAATGTGATTTAACGTGATACTAAGCATTCATTGGATCATTGAAAATAATATTCATGAATTGTTTTTAATGATCATGGACATTGAAGAAATCATTCATTGACCAAAGAGGAAATATGGTCAGTTTTTATTAAAAACATTTTCTCGATGATTTTATGTAACAAATAGAGGAAAATTTAAATATTAATTCAAAATTATAGGAATATAAATAAGATAATAAAACATGTCGGTTCTATAAAATAATATCCATGTAATTTCCATCAAAATAAATTTAGCATTGATAATACCATAATGAAATGTTATTGTAACATAAACCCATACCTCATATTCAATATTTCTTCACACACATTCAAATATCCAATATATTAAATATATATTTATTTTCAATATATTAAAGAACCTTATTACCACATAACTTAATAATTACCATTCCTTTTTAATTTTCAATTATCCTTTTATTAACAAGTTCTTCATTAAAATGAATATTCTGGTTAAACCCAGTCCATTTCCCATGTATATTTCGGTTTGATGGTTCTGATCCTTGAACCATTATAATTATTTCATCATATATATAATATTAATAATGAAATATGTTTTGTATTTATTAATTATATATAATTTTATATCAATTAATATAAATCAGTGATAAAAAATTAATTACATCACTTCATAGAAATGATATTTTACATGTACGCATTGGTGATGATTTTACTTTTAAATTCATGGAATAATTCACCATTAACAATCATAATTATATAATAAATATCGTTGTTATGGAATATAATCTTATGAACATAAATGTAAAAAATAAATGAAAAACGAATCACATCTCATCCTGAAGGTTGTACTCCACATGTACGCTTGAGCGACATTATCATTTTTCAATGGATGAGATGACAATATAAAGTGTTTATACCTTTAACATAAAAACATATAATTATATTTAATATACTAATTAATTCATTTTATGATGGTCATATAATAAGTATATATGAGTTTTAAAAATAAATAACCATTAAAAAAATTGGTACGAACATATAGCTCTACAACATATACCCTCTTTTGATGAGAACCTTAAGGAATCTTGGATGGGTATTTTAAAAATAACAGAACCTAAAGGTCATGTATAAGGATATTGGTATAGTATTTGGATATATTGTTTCCATTATAAATGGCTCAAGTGGTGTTTATAATAGAGGATATGAGGTTAACTTTTATAACTAAGATGGTAAACTTAATAATACTTGAAACTTTATTATATAATATATGTATTACTCAAAGTAAAATAGATCAAAAATGAAAAATATTTGAATATAATATGGGTAAGACCAAAATACCAATAAATAATCAAATTAATGAGTTTTTTTATTTTTTAATCCATATCTTTTAGTTTAACCCATATTTTAACCATTTTAACTTTATCATGGTAACAAGATTTTTACCACGCTAACTCATAATTGTGGGAAAATATAAAGTTAAACTCATTAAACTATATTAACAAATATGATTCAAAAAATTTATTTCGATTTAAAAAAATCAATTTTTATAAGTGAAATAAATTGAATTTAATATATGTCTCTAAAACACAACAAAATTGTTTTAAGATAAATGAATTTTTAAGTGTAAAACTAAATTTATTCTAATTATTTACCTAGTAAAAAGAATAAAGTAAAAACAATATATGAATGAAAAAATATTTAATTGAATATATAATATAAAAATTTAATTAATATAATTCATAAATATATATTAATATAATTTGATAAGATAAAAAACATTTCACGCATAATTTTTTTATGAAATGAATTCTATTTTTTCCTTTAAATGATTTTATTCTAATTTATAAAAAGCTGATTACCAATGAATATATTTTATAAATGTGTAAAAAATAAAATTTCATAATTTATTTCTCCTTATTCATGCCCTAAAATCCAATAGATAGGTTATTACTATCAAATTAAACCATTATATTTCAAGTATATATCATGATTCTTTTAAACATAGTATTGCATGTAAAGAAATATATCAAAGACATAAAATTTATCTAATGAAAAATATATCATAAAATCATTGGGTGTTACATTCTACCCCCTTTTAATAAATTTCCCCTTAAATTTTCATCATTTTGATAGATATAATTATGGATACTTCTTTGTCATCACATATTTGGTTTCATGCATAACATCCTCTAATTTATGATTTAACCATAAAAATTTCAACTATTGAGTAATATTATTTCCCCAAAATATCAATTTTCGATCCAAAATATTCACTATTTTTTCATCATAAGATAGTTCATGTTCTAATTTTACAACCATTTAGTTTAGTATAAGGGAAAAATAAAATATATACTTCCTTAGGAGATATGGGTAGAACACATTTTGAACTTGAGAGAGATTCAATGTAAGAAAAAAATAAATAAGAAACCTTCCAGATATGATCAATGATTTGGAATGGATGGATATGTATATATAGTTATAATATTAATTTTTCTTCAAATACCATAACTTTATTCTAAGGTGATATCCATATAAATATATTGTCACCATCTTCGAACTCTAGATCTCACCAATGATTGTAAGCATAATATCTTTTTCAACTATGGGCTACCCTGATGTGAAACTGAGTCATTCTAACCTTATCATCCATTTCATCAGATATATTTTTTCATTATAGTTTTTTTCTCTAACTTCATCCTAGTACATAGGATTTATACACTTTCTATTATAGTGGGATACATAAGGAGAGATTTGAATGCTTGATTGAATGCTATTATTAAATAAAAACTAAACCAATGAATGTTTTTGATCCCAGAAAACCTTTAAATATAATGAAAAATCCTTCAATATATATATATATATTATATTTTAAATGTTCCTCTTTGAATCACCATATTTATGATGATAAAATTTAGTGAAAAATCTCAACTTCGTAATCAAAGATTAACAAAGAATTCTCTAGAATATCTAGGTAAACCTCATATCCCAATCAAATACAATATAATATAGTAATACATGAAAAATTACCACTTCCATAAGGTATATGATATCAATATAACCCAAAACTAAATATTATATGAAGGAAATGAAATATTTTTAGTTTTTAAGTTGATCTACTATAATCCAAATACCATTAAGGTCTTTATAAATTTTGGGGATTTTCATGATGAGATCCATGGTGATGTTATCCCAATTCCATTATGGTATAGGTAATGGTTGTAATATCTTTTAATAATTATATTTCTCAAACTTTATATACTAATATACTAGGCATAAAGATATATACTCTACAATATCCCTTTTCATGTTGTGCCACCTGAAATACTCTTTCAGCTCTATATACATCTTCATACTTCTAGGATGAATATAGAATGGTAGAATACGATCTTATTCCAATTACTTGTTCTTTAAATATGGTATTTATGGGACACATAATTGGTTCATGAATATTATCATTGCATCATACTCATGTTAAACTAAATAATATTCCCTGCCTTCTTTTATAGTTCCACATCATCATTTTTCACTTCCATAATCCTCACATAGATGGATTATTGAACATTTATCTAAGAAATATGAGATCTTTCCCCTTTCCTGAAGATTTCATGATAAATACTCTCTAAATAAATTAGTATTCGGTATCTTTAAATCCTCATCATAGATAAGATTTCACGGTCATTATGGCTCATATAATTAGCCACCTTTTTCACCTTTCCATGGTGGAAAGGCATTGAGTAGTCATAATATTTAATCATCTCCAACAATCCCCTTCGGTTTATATTCCACTATTTCTATGTAAATATCTAATTTATGTATTTGTGATCAATTTATATAACATATTTAACCACAAATATCATTATTCCATATTTTTAATGAAAAAAATGAAACTGCCAACTCCAAATAATGAGTCAGGTAATTTTTCTCAAGAATTTTCAATTGGAATATGGAATAATCTGTCATCATATAATTATCCATGAATAAAAATCATTGTTCCTTCATTGATACATCACTATAGTTTAAAAAACCTTCTTCATTGTAGGTTAGTTTGATTATAGGTGCACCAAACAAATTTATCATTCCTTGAAATTTTCCTCACATTCATCTATCTAATGGAACTTGGATCCCTTCCAAGTCAACATAGTTTTTGATTCAGATATATTTTAGAAATATATCTCAATGTATCGATAGTATCCAAAAAAACTAAGGAAAATATGGAACTCGATTAACATGGTTGTTCTTATCCATTACCTAATGACTTCCTTCTTGGAATAATATATTGATATATCATCGGTTGAGATTATATAATCTAATTATGAAACTTTCTATAGCTAGAATTAAAACCTTCTAAATTTCAAATACAAAATCTTCTTCGTTATCATCTTCAATAAAATCTTAAAATTTTCTCTATAATATTTATTACTCTTTGAATATATAAAATTTTTTATATATAAATACTACCATAAACTGATCAAGATAATCTCTAAAGAATATATACATTAAATTCATGATGATGGTAGGGTCAGGGGTAAGTCTAAATGGTATCACAAAAAATTCATAATGACTATTCATTATATGAAAGTTTTTCTTAGAAATATAAACATTATCCCTCAATTGATGATATATATAATTAATATTTGTCTTATAAAATTATTGAGCTCTGTGTAGTTGATAAAAGACGTCATGAATATGGGGGAGAGGATAATTTTTACTAAGAGTGATCTGGTTAAGTTCCCATTAATTAATGAAAAGATGAATTAGCCCATATTTATTATTAAAAAAAGAACAATTCCACCCCATTGTGATGGACTAAGTCATGTTGATCACTTGTTAAGATTATCTTAATTTTTTTCAATTCATGTAACTCAATTAGGACCATTATATATAAAGCCTTTTGATATAGGTATGACACCAAGTATGAGTTATATTGAAAAATAAACTTCATAATTTGGTCAAAGACTTGGAATGTCTTTAGGAAATACATAATCATAATAAAAAATTTGGTATATATTTAATGTTTAATTTATTCACAACCATTTGAGATAAATATACCTCATGAAAAAGGAATATGACTCATAAAATGTAATTAGTTTCAATTGGAATTTTGTATCCATCCTTATACAGAAGGATGATCATAGGTTGATTATGAATATAAATTGTGAACTAATTTCCTCATAAATTTATATGGGATTTATATAAATACATCCAATCCATTCTAAAAATAATATAAAATTCAACTATAGGTAGAATCATAAGAGTATCTCCCACCACTTCATACTCATGTCCCACTTCATCAGTTGTGATTTCATACGTTTTCCCTTTATCTCTTAGATTAAGAGTTTTTTTATTCTGATTATCATCATTAATCCTAGGATTCTTTCAAATAATTTTTATTCACCTTTAAATTATAGAATCATAGTTTTGGTGGAACATTCATATAATCTTTCTCAATATCAATAATTGGGCTCTTCACATCACTTCGGCACTCTTTTCCTTGATGAACATCTTTTCCACACTAAAAACAATTACCAAAAACCATAAATTAGTTTAATTCATTCTCCCTTATATACATATAACATTAATAAGTATTAATTTTCTATCTCCCATGGGGTTTTTTATTATAATTTTCAAAAAATTATATCTTTTTATTTTTATTCGAAAAACCTTGAGAATAATGAGTCTTCAATATCCAAATCTAGATTGATATAAAATAAAATGATTTCTTCATAGATATCCAAGTATCTTATATTCAACTACACTTGGTGACTTAATCTCAATCCACTAAAGAAGTAATGAAATATTATTTTAGGATAGATGATAAAACCCAAATAATACTTTCAAAATCTAGTGTAATTTTTCTTTTAGGTATTAATTGATTCAGTATTCTTCTAATTTGGTTTCAAAAATTCACTTTCCATTTTCATACAAACAATTCATGGAAAATGATTATGGAAAAATACCTTCTTAAACTCTTCCCATGTCACGAGTCAATTGTTTCTTCTTCCATTACATTCTTTATAAGATTCCACCATTGACCAGCTTCCCCTTCCAAACAATACATAGCTTAAATAACATTCTCTAGGTACGAGCATTGGATAATAGAGAATAGTTTTTCTATATCATTCACCAATTTCATAGAAATAATTTGATCAATGCAACCACTAAATGAAGGTTAAAATTTCTATATAAAAGATTTAATATTGATTTATTTAATTTTTTTGTATGTTTAGAATGATTTTTGTTTCCATTCATGTCTTGATATATTTGGGTGAGCATATCCAAATGATTTTGAATCTTATCTCCCATTTTATTTAGTTTCTCATGAGTATGGTCATTGAATTTGTTGTAAAATTAATTTTGCAAATGATTTTTCCTAGTTTCTCCCATTTAAAGAAACCAAAAAAAATTACTGTGAATATCAAACATTAATAAGAAGAGTAAAAAATCATATGATTTAGAAAATAACTCTTATGGTGTCCAAAATTATGACAATTTATTTTAACCAATAACACTATAATTTCATCTCATATCACTTTGTATTATCATTGGATTTTATAGGATACATCCTATCATTAATCACAATGGTTCATTAATTGAATGTGATTTTACTAAACCATATCCCTCTGGATTTTGTATCCTAGTGTGCAGTCTTAGGTATACTCATTATGCACCAAGTGATGATCGAGTTGATACTCATCAAGAATCTTTTTATGTGCTTATACCTTGATTATTCAATGCTATAAATGCATCCACTAACTAACAAATTGAAAATGATTTTTTTCTATTAAACCACACAATATCAATTTTTCAAGAAACCTTAGTATTTTATCATATACATGGAGTTATCTGTAGGGATTCCCCTAAAAGTTTCTAATCCTAATCTCCAAAAAAACTATAACCTACTCTAATACTAACTGTGTTAACTCAACATTACATACAAAAATATTATTTCATTTTATATGAATATTCAATACATATCATAGTAAAATAATCCCTAAAACAATAAACATTTAGTTTATTTTTATACTAGATACCTAATAATATTATTTCATGAAATATATTCAACATACCCCACATATTTCTTCTCAAATAGTACACTTTTTAGACAATAAAAACATAAAACCATTCTTCAAAACTTGGAGAAAGGAAAAAAATAAATAAATGGTGATCTGAGATTATAAATAAGGGTAAACAAATGGGATATTAATAAATGACCACGAATGAGAATAATTGTAAGGGTATGATAACATGATCATAACATAATAAAGTCATAATCAATCATTAAAATATTTTTAATCATAAATCATGGAATAAGGATGTTTTATAAAAACAATAAGTAATAAGAGTTTGAAATCATCAATACTTAATCGTGATCTATTAGTAAATATCACAATCATCAAAAATATATTATCAAAATATACATCAGCATAGAAAATCATTAATTTATTCAAGGATCTCTACCAATACTATCATAGTGGACAAAGTCCCATAGTTTATTAGTTCCACTACCTAACCTCTTTCAAATCATGGAATGGATTCACTCCCTATCTACCTTTCAATCCTGAAATAGATTCAATACCTATCTTATTTTCATTTTTATAATTGGTTCCCTCCTCATTCCATCATTTTTGTAGTCATGTTTCACTTATAAGACTATCATAGTGGATAGATTACCTTACTGGATTAGGTTCACTCCCTATTCTAGTCCATATTATCTCATGATAAATAAATAATTACATAATTTATTAAAGGGATATATAATTTTAGGAACACCCATAACATAATGAAAAGAATGCATATGTGTTCCATAATATCATAAAAAAATCATAAATTCATTATATTTTAGAACATGTAAGGGAAACATGTTTCAAAAGAATTATATCATTTAATTATTTCATAATAATTTGGAAAGAAAGAGGATTCATAAATATTTCATCATAATTTAATTAACCCATGTGAAAGAAACAGGTTTCATAGAATCATTCTTAAAACATCATCTTCATAATCCATCCACAGAAATAAATCCAATGGTATCATAAGATCATATATCTAGTATATAATATGAATCCTTAAGGTATGTTGATATAGATAAAAAATTCCTCAAAAAATATTATTTAATCATTTCTTTAAAAAAAGGGAAAATATTATTTTCTTTCGGTGTCTTTAAAAACTAAAAATTACTAGAATATTAAGAAAAATATTTTATTTTAAAATAAACATAGAAAATTATAAATTAATATTTAAATAAAATAATATTCATGATAGTGGTAAAATTAATTCTTAAAGTAAATGTTAGAACAAATACTTCTTTCATACGTTTTTGTAAAAAATCATAAATAAATAGTCTGAAAAAACTTATAAAAATTAATTTTTAAACCATTGAAATGAAATTTAAATATAATTAAAATTTAATTTAAATAATAATTATGTCATATAAAATAACATTCTTGAAAACCTTTAAAAATCATTGATATAAAAGAAAAATTCCATCGACCAAGGAGGAAATATGATCATTTTTTGTTAAAAACATTTTCTCAATCATTTTAATAACCAAAGAGAAGAAAATTTTAATATTACTTTAAAATTATATGAATAACCAGAGGATAAAAATATATATTATTTCAAGGATAATGACTATATAATTTACCACAACTAGTATTTAGCATTAATAATCTCAAAAAAGGATATTATAATATAAACTCTTACCTCAAGTCTTGTCTTTCATCATACATGTTCTAACCTCATGTATAATAAATATATATTTATTAAAAATAAATTATAGAACAATATTAATACATAAATTAATATTTATGATTACTTTTTAATTTAATGTTACCATTTTATTAATAATTTATTCCTTAAAATAAACACTCACGTGAATGGTGGTCAATTTTCAATGCGTGTCACAGTTCGATGGTTTTAGTCATTTAAACATGGTCATTTTTCATCAAATAAATAATATTAATCATAAAATAAACATCATATTTATTAATTATATACTCTTATATAACCATTCATATAAATAGGTGATGTAAAAGGAATTACATCACTTCACATACGTGGTAGCTCACACGTACACATGAGTAATATTTTCACTTTTAGATAGATGGAATAATCCCCCTTTTAATAATAATATTATATCATAAATGTAATATATATTCATTAAATATATCCTTAATAACAACTATGTAATTATAAAATGAAAAATTAATCAGATTACTTCGTGGAGGTGGTAGTTCACACGTATGAATGAGGAATGTTATCATTTTCGAACAGACAAGAAAAAGATACCAAATAGATATAATATCAATATAAAAATGTTTAAGTATAGTTAATATATTTATTATGTCATGTTATTATAATTATGGAACATTTTAAATAGGTTTAATAAGTAACATGAATAATACTAGTAAGAATAAATACTTATTCTTCCGGTATAATCTTTTGATGACCACCTTAAGGATCATTAGATGTATACTTTGGTAATAAAAACACCTCAAGATCATGTATAAATATTTTTGGAGAGTAATTGGACTGATATTGGTTGAGATAAATTTCCCAAGTGGTGTTTCTAAAAGAATCTCGGTGGTGATATTTTATAAATGAGGTGGGAGGAATTTTTTTAAATAATTGAATGTTTATTATATAACACATGTCTTACTGAAGTTATGTGGATAAAAAAAGAAAAATATTTTAAGATAATAATATTATGGAATAAATCCAATAAAAAAATTTAAATCAAGTGATTTGTGACATTTCAAAACTTATCTCTTAGTTTAACCCCTCCGTTTAACATTTCAACACTTACTGTGGTAATATATTTTTTACCATGGTAACTATTCAATATAGAATAATCTTTAGTTCAAATTATTAAATTATATGGATAATTATGATTAAAAATATGTAATACATATTACAGTGTTGAATTTCTATAAGTTTTATAACTATATTTTAAAATTAGTGTGAATAATGAAAAAACATTTAGAAAAACTGAATTTCTTAATATAAAAATAAATTTATATTTATTCCTAGACTAGTAAAAACCATTTGATGAATGATAAAATGTTTCATTTAATATATTATCTCCATATTTAATTAAAATAATTTATCAATATATAATAATTTAATTTATTAATATATAAATTTTTTAGAATATATTTTTTTTCCAAAGAAAACTTCTCTTTTTTACATAAAAATGTTTTTATTTTTATTTCTACTCAATTTATAACCAATGAATTAATTCTATACATGTTTGAAAAATACTTTTTCATAATTTATTCAGTTCTATTCATAGCCTCTAATCTAATATCTATGTGATAACTCTCACAATAAATAATAAAATTTCAATAAAATATTGTAGTACAATTAAACTCAGTGTTTCACGTAAAGAATACTATCAAAGACAAAAACAATTATTTAAAAATAATTATATCATAAAATCATGGGGTGATACTTGAATAGAACTATATAAACATATATAATGGTCAACATATTCAATATATATAATCTATATGAACTCCAACACATATCTCACATCTTTAAACTTCTCCATTCAATGGGTTATTCATCAATCGCCCAACTCATATTGATAACCAACTTTATTAATAACATCAAATACATTTAATTTTACTTATTAGAATCTTAAATATCCCAATTATTATTTTTTAAATGCAATTAAATTTCATTATGTAAATATTCATCTCTTTTCTTTACCTCTATCTAGATAATAAATTCAAATATTGAAAAGTGATGGAAATTCATATTTATATCATGCCTTGAGCATGAATTGAAATATCATATTTATCCCTTTATAATCCCCTTTAATGTTATAGTTTGAATATTTGAGATAAGTTTGGAATCATATTTTTTATAACCAAGGGTCGATAAATTAATCAACTCTATGTATAATTGAGAAAGCATGGTGTAGAAAATTAGAGTGATTGACCAAAACATCAATGTTTTCTATAAAACTATCCAGCTTGTGATACCAAATTAGTTTTATATTATCAAGAGTTGTTATAATAGTTTTTAAGTAATTTTATTACCTTAAATTTAATTCATAAAAATAAAATACATTGAAGTTTAATTAGATTACTCCCATTTTATTCTATATTCCATCTTAGCAATCAATATACCTTAATAATTACAATTGATTCAATTCGAAATAGGGATGGAAAACTGATTACAATTCCGCAACACTGGATTTATTTATTTTATGTCTAGGTATCAAGATTATATAATAGAATTATCATCTTATATGATATCCCATAATGTATGCACTCTATCATCATTCATCACCACTTATCCTCTTCAAAATGAACTCCATTAATATCCTTTATGAAACCACTTTAAATTATTTAAGGAGGAAACAATAAAATCACTCCATAATGGAAACATATTCTTAATATAAACTTTTAATATCATTTAACTTCTTAAATTTCTTACATCACCTTAAATTACCAATATTAAAACTCAAAAAATAAATTTACGGTGGTATGGTGGGTTCCTTATTTGTTTATTAATTGGGGAATTGTGGCTGGTATTTTATCCCCAACCCCAAATCCCTCTCTTTATAGGTCTGATTTTCTTTTAGATTTTACCATTTTTATTCCAGGAACTAATCAATTTGGGAAGCATGTTTTTCATGTTATTATCATTTTTCTCCCTTTTAATATTATTTTACACATCATCTCTCAAATAATTTAATTATTTTCTTCTTTCTCAATCTTTTTTGATATTTTCAATTGAGCTAGGAAAAAAATGAATTATTTAGGGAAATGATTAGATTTACTGGATTTTCTTCATTTTTTTTGAGAACCCATGGAATATCCTTATTTTAAAACCCCTTATGAAATAAAATTATTCATATTTGATATCTTTTACTAAGAAAATAATTTTTTTTCTTTATTAGACTAAATCAATAATTTATTCTATTTTTCCTCTATGTTCATTATTCTTCATGGATCGCTTAAAATGATATATGATGTGTCATTTTCTACCATATTTAAATAATATCTTCCTTTTGTTAATATCCTTACCTAATGAATTATTGGGTGTGTTTTTTCACTTTTATTCACTTTTTTACACATGAATGTCGACTTGTCTTTGTCAGCTCATTTTTCTTGCTAAAATTTTATACCCTTACTTATTCAAAATAATATGAATCACAATTTTTATATCTTATATATCCATAATTATAATATGGACTAATTTTATTAAAATTTTAAAATAAATTATATAATATTTAAAATTACTTTTTAGTAAATAGATTCACCTTATTTTATATATCATTATTAGGCTCTAGTGGTTTTTTATTAACTTCATATCCACTCTTCAATGGTAAATTCCATATTTATCCAATAGGGATTGAAAAATCATGCAAACAATAAAGTTAATTATGCCAAAATATTGAAAAATACTATCAATGACCAATAAAACCTGATCATTTCATATAAATCATATTCTATAAAAATTTAAATTATATCTATATTTTGAAAACAAACCACTTATTTTGAGATAATTTTAGGGAGAAATACATCATGTGATTTATCATGTCTACCCTTGATATATTAGTGGTATTATAATTATGTTTATCAATCCATTTCCCCTATTATTTTTAATTATAACCTATACTGTCAATATAACTAATATTAGTATAAACAAACTATTATTAGGAAATGGTTATCATTTCCTTGGATCTTATAGTTGATATATCATTAGATTATATCAATATTTTATCTCCATTAGAATAATCCTTTATATAAGTAATACTCTTATCAAAAACATTCATGGATAAACATATCTTCTCCGATGTTTGGGAAGATTATTATTTTTCCACTTCTATGTTTCACAATTTTACTTCTTGTCCAAGAAATATCATATTGATGGTATTTTTCACAAACTCAACTTATCTAAATATATCTTTAAATTTTTTATTTAAGTTCTTAGTATGATCTTCATGAATATTACTATCTTCTTGAAACGAATTTTCAATCCCCTTTACCCTTTTACCTTTAAAATCTATCTACTAATTCTTGATATTTATGGAAACTAAATGAGTTCCTTCTAATTCATCAATATTTTATTCATAAAACCTACTTACCTTAGCTTTATTATAAATTTTATATTGTAATAATTACTCATACATGGATAATTTTTATTTACTTATCATCAAGGATTACTCCATAGATTTTACTTATTTGATGAGAGAGTTTCACTTTTGAAACTTTTTTTGCTCATAATGTTTTCATCACTTCAGTATTTATTACCAACTATGTTTTCCCATCATGTAGATCTTGGAGAACCTCCAATATATAAGTGAATCCTTTAATAAGAACCTTATTTAGGTAATACATAGATTTATGGAATATTTATTAAACTAATTTAAAAGAATCATTCTCCCCATTCTCTTCACATACTGAACATGATTATCTTATAGCACTATTTCCAATATATTGAATAGATAAAAACCGACTTTTATAACCATTAATTAGTAGTGTGACCTCTTTTTATGTTGAAATATTTTTCAATTTATTATCCTCTTTTTTTTACTAATCATTATCTTTGTGGATGAAACATTCATATTGGTGTTGATAGGGATAGAAACTTTGTTCTATTTCTGAGGAAGTTAAAAAAATTCTTTAAATGTCTACTTCCTGAAAATATATATTTTTTTTCTACAAATATATCTAATAAAAGGGGACATAAATTAGATCTGATATAACTTAATGTACTCGAAAGACTATGTAGTCACTCTTAGGGGTGGTGAATCAATGTGACCCTTTTTGTTAAATACTTAACATTTTTTAATTTCCAATATTTATATTATAATCTTTGTGTGTATTAAGATGTCTGGGTTTTCTTATTTATTTCCAAAAAAATACATAACAAGTATTAGATGAATAAGATACAGTAGCACAAAATATTTTTACATGGTTCAACCCTAATATGGGAATATACTCATAATTGTTTTTAGGTTAATTCCAACACACATATATTCACTATATTAGTCTAGTGAATACCAGAGAAGGGTATAATACATATTTAAATATTGTGATATAAATATGAGAATGGAAGAATACATAATAGGATCTAATGATAGATGGTATCTCCCAAAAGTAGTTTTTTGGATAATAATATATTACATCCCACTAGTACTTATTGATCGTATAAATTATCTAATGACCATGGTCTTTAGTATAATCTAAGATGTCACTATGTCACCAATGAAATATCTTGTTCCTCAAAATTAGGTCTTCAACTTCCAATATTTATTCTTATATAGTATCACACACATCAAACATATGTTATCAAATATCCCAATGTCAACCTCATTTAGGATCAAGATAATCATCCTTTCTCACTCAATATCACTATGTTCTTCAATCACAATAGCTCATAAATCTCAAAGATTCATTAAAAAAATGTTAAACATCAACAATTTCACCAATAATTATATCAATTAAAACCATATATATTATTCTTCTTATTCATCTCACATAATATAGAGCTATCTACTTCTCCTTCATCTTTCTCACAATTTCTTCTTCCTTAGAATATATGACATTCTCTGTAGAATATTATTGGATTCTCTCACTTTTTTACTCAGATTATTTTCTAGAATTAAAATATTGGTTCTATTTACTATCTCCCATAGTGAATTTTATTCTTATTATTTATTTTATTCATATAGTCACATTGATAATGTTTCTATAATTTGAATATTAGAAAACTCCCCATAAATTTCACCATCCTTTTTCACCATTTAAAACTGGTCAAAATATCTATCGATAATGTGTCATGTTTATCCACAAAAATTAGTTTCAAATATTCATATTTACATCCCCATAATTATTATTTATTTACTTTAGAAAATATTATTTATTTTTTTACTCCCATAAATTCAAATTTCACATTACTACACATCTTTAAGAGCATATAAAAACACTCACATAATAAAAAGTCTTATCATGTAACACCCTTCTAATTTAGTCACCACCTATATTATTCTCAACATAAATCATGGATTAATCATAAAACCATGATATTTTTTACTGGAAAATATATTAGAAATTTTATATTTGAATCTTATGTAATCTCACATTTTCACAAACTATTAACCTTTAATAGAAAATTATTTCTATTATGTTTCATAGTTAGGATCTGGGATGTTGTCAATTTTTCAGTCAGTAATCCCATTATGTAAGATATTATTAATGAATCGTATCAACATAAAAATATTATATTTTCCCTAAATATATCATGTATCAGCATAAGTATTTCTCATTTCTAAAATTGTAAACCCATTTATAAACTTTATTCATTTTCTATGATAACACTTATGTATTAACAAATGCTTTTTTTCTATTTCCATATATCAGTGGGTTCTGAAACTAGTCTATTATTTAAGATAAAATATATATTATGTTTAATAGTTCATCTATGTCTTTTCCATATTTTTATATGTACTATGAAATACCTTATATATTCCTTGATGGTTATTATATATCATAGTGCACTTCATCAGTTTATCAATTTCTAAATTTTAGAAACTCTTACATATGAACTGGTAGTTTCTTATGTATTAACATAAGGTTATTACCCCTAATACATTTCTATATGATCCTTATAAAATAAATTATATTTGATCTAGACATATCTTACATATCATATTAATAAATTCCCCTTGTTTAGTTTCATTTTCCACACCACCTTTGAGTGATTCTTACATATTATACGGAAGGACACTTAATTTTGGTTTTTTCTATTTCTAAATTTTCTAATATAATTTTGTAAATATATACTATTTTCACTGATATGTATCATGCATCCTAACAATATATTTTATACCATATTAAATATGTTTTTATCACAGTGTGAACTCTCATGGAATGTTTTAATTCTTCATATTTTCAATCTTTCAGATACTTCATCTTCTTCAAACTTTCTACATTCCAATCTCAGCGTGAACCATAAACTATTATAAAACAATCAGGATGTTTCTTACTTTTAATTATCATCATATAATCATTATATTTATGTTAAAAACCTTTCATTTAGTTCAATATTTGTATCCTTATCGACTTATTTTTCTTTTGGATTCACTAGTTTAACATTTTTATCCTAACATGTATCTTCTAAACAATATCTTCTAGAATAACATTTAGATGATTTTTAATGTATAAATTTTTAAAAAATAATTATCATGGAGACTTTGTCTAGATATAAATACATACTTAGAACTTAAACTTATTAATAGAAAATAGTTTACATTCACAATCTATTAGGTAACTTATGAATACCTCAAAGAATAGAATTAGGATGTAGACTTCTAGAATCAATAACTCCTCTATTAACTATTTCAAAAACTCATAAAGAACATGGGATATAGATTTTTCTCTTTATCCGAACACACTAGTCATTTATTCATTAGAAGATTATCTGTACAATAATTGAATATATAGGCTTATTTTATAACACCAAAAATCATCTCAACTATACTCCTTTTACAACATTAGAATCTATGTACATAAACATGTAAAGTAGAAGATTTCTTTAAAACATATGATCAACATGAACTATTGGTTATATCTCACACATTTCACCATCTTCACTCATTGGGATCTTCCTCTATCATCCAACACATATTGACAATTATATTACTCATTAAAAACAAATAAAGTCAAGACACTATGTTGTACACTTTAACATGTGATGAATTTATCCATGTGGTCAATCTATATATTGAGAATAAAATACATATGAGTATTTATATTGTATTCAAATACTATGTATCATGTAGTTACTCAATGACTTTACAAAAGGTCTTATATGGTTATGTATTCTTATATATGAAAGTTTTGGTGGGAATAGGTACAGAGATACATGTGTTTGATATATATCATGTAATGTCCCTTTGTATCTTGTGTAGCACTAATACTTTTCTTGAGGTCAATATTTCATTATATTTCTGGATTTGGGAATTTATATTTATTTTAAATACTATAAAGACTAATGGGGTCACAATATTTAGTTGAATGGATATGGATTGATGTTAATAAAACATAAGGACATTATCTATACATGTTTATACTTTATCCAATGTAGTGAATATAATTTTTTCATAAGTTATAATTGATTTATATTTAAATATATTTGATCAAGTACCTTAAAGAGGGTAAGAAATAAATTTACTCTATAATTTGATCTAGGAAAACTTTTTAGTTGGTTTCATTGAACTCAAAATATTCTATTTTCCATAGGATAAATTTTAATGAAATTCAAATATAGTTTATTTTTAATATATATATAATATTTACTAAATAAATAAATTTTTATTTTGTTAGTGGGGATGATAATAGATTTAAATTTTAAGATTGTATGAAAATTATAAAACAATTTTTTTTGGAAAGGGTTGTTTTACTTAAAAGATGTATTAATTGTGTGCTCAAGTGTTGATCCATAGACCAAGAATTTTGTGTCAGTATTTAAAACACTAACCAACCCCAAATTAAGTTATAAAAGAGTAAAATATTATTTTGTTACTAGTTATGTTGAATTGGTATGGACACATTGAAATAACATGGAATACTCTATGGTGGTTGGGTGGGTGTTCTAAGATAGTTGACCAAGACAGTATGCGAGGTTCAAAATGGAGTTTTAATGAGACTTATGGGAAATTATGCATCAAATTAATGGAGTGAAAATTTAAAGGATTGGGTAATTTTATGGGAAGATTATTATTTCCCCGTAAAATTAAATTATTCACCCAATATACTCCAATTTATCTCAAATTGGATCCTAAAGTCTCTTCTCACTGTGGGAGAGAAATATGAATAAATGGTTTAACATGTTATCAAAAAACATGGACTATTCTTTATATAAATATGAAAAATACACAACATGATAATGAAAATTTATTGTTAAAGAAAAAAAATTTATTCCATGGGTTCATATTCATTTTCTAAACCTCATTCCTCAATTATTTGTTGTTTTGATTCAAGCCTTCTCTTCTCATGACTTCATTGCTTAAATTTATATGATGATGGAATGAATAAAAATTTAAAAAGTTTAAAAATGATAATTTACTAAATATTTTATTATAATCTAATCATGGTCTTTTATCAAGAATAATTCATGGGAATTGGAAATGGTTGTAATTTGATAAATGGATTTACATTCCAAATTATGTTTTTGGGATTAAAGAACTTATATTTCTTTGAAAAATATTTTTCCCTGAAATATTTTTTTAGTGAAGAATAGGATTAAAATATAAAATGAAAATAAATATATATTTAGGAAATAATTATATTTGAATATATTATTCTTTAACTCTCATGTTGGGTTGAATGAGTAAATTTATTATTTCCAATATTCTTGTTTATCATTGCCTATTATTTGTGGTTTTAATACGATATATAAATGGTAAGTGGTTAAAGAATAATAGTTTGAAATTTAAATTAGATTATTTTCTCATCACGGAATTATATAATTTTATAATTTATTAATATTTCTTCTTCGATCATAAAAAAATAGATATAAAAAAATTATATATATTTTTCATGGGACTGACGTGGGGATGGAGCCCCTATTTTTTCATGTTTTTTTTATAATTTCTATTGGTTTATAATTATAATGATGTTTTTTCATAATGATGATAATTAATATTATTAGTTATCATTAATAAATAAATTTATGATAAGTTTATTATTTAAATATATATAATTACTATAATAATTTCCTTTATAGATTATTAAAATTATTATTTCCCGGTTCTTTTATTCTTCTACAAACCCATGTGAGAACCAATTATTGGGGAGTGAGTATTCCACTGACCACCACACTTTTAATATTTCTTCCATAGTTTTTTATTTCGTCTTAATCAAGGTTTCATAATTCTAAAATGGAAGAATTCTGGAGAATCATTAGTTTAGGCGTATTATAGTGGAGGTATGATGTATTTTTGGTGTGATTAGACGAATGTTTAGAAAATCATATCATAGATAGTGAAGGTTGGACAAAAATCACCCCAGTGATGTGAAATCAGAATCTCATGGGAATTGGAGTCGAGTGGAATTAGTGGAATGAATAGAGGTGGAGGAAGAAGCACATTTCATGGGGATGATGATGCTGTGAATAAGGAAATTCCAACTACACATAACGTATTCCACTATGATATATTTCATTTATTCCATGATCATTAGAAATATGGTTTAATAGTTTTGTAAATTTCACATTCCATAAGACTTAGAGTAACATGGCATGTATCATGGGATAGATTTCCTTGGAATGTACTCCATGTACACACTAGGTCAATGAGTTGGTCCCACACACCTTATGTGATACCACACACACTGTGTATTTTAGGAAAGGTGTCTTAGTGTGTACAAGATGTATGTTTAAGTATTAATGTGTAATCTATATTCTATAAATTCTGTGGTGATGTTGTGTATATCTAGAGAGGATACTCAGTGTGTTACCAATGGATATACCTTGTATCTTGAGTAATTATACATGTTTTAACCCCTTAGTATATGTCTTCTACTTATATACATGACATGAAAACTTAATAAAGTACAATAGAATATGCTTCTAAGTTACTTGCATGGTATGTAACATAAAGGGACATTTCATGTTCTTGGAAATTATCATCATTCTTCATATCTTTCTACATAAATTCTAGTTTTGGATATACAAGCGGCCCATATTGAGCCCTTTTTCATGTAGAACATGATGTAATGCATATCATTTTCATTTAATGATTATATTTTAGTTGGTTGGAAATTTTGGAGTCTCATATCTACGTATTGACTAAACAAAGTAAGCGAAAACAATTACTGAGTAGTTGTGGAGTTAGAACCGTCTTGTTTGATGATCATATCCAGGGTTTAAGACCTCCATGTATTTAGTAGAGTAGGTAACCCTCTATTAGTGATGGGGTGTGGGTCATCCAATCATGGACGTGTTAAACCCCTCTACTGATACAAATAACACATAGTGGAGAAAGGGTCCCCCATTGGGGTTAGTATCCCTATCTATAACACACCATGATTTTAATATATGATTACCTTTAAACAGTTCAATGTTCTAGATAAATATCTCCACACATAGAATAAAATATAAATGGAATTATGATATATTTAGATAAAATATAAATATTTAAGTGTGACCACTAAAACATAGCTGTTTTAATTAGTTTGAATGAATAAGAGTGACCAATTTATGAAATATTTTTAGAAATAAAACAAAATCTATTTTTAATATGAATTAAATTCAGTTAGTATAACTAAAATTACTAATAAGATCATTTTAAACATAGAATTATATATTCATAAAAAATGTCTTTTATCTACTATGCTTTTTATCACAAAAAATATATAATCAATTGATAGTAATAAAGATATGATTAATTATTTAACACTAATTTGTAAATGATATAAAATTATATGAATAATATATTGTGTCATATATAGTCTTCTTCCCTATAAAAACAATTTTTCATTATATATTAATTTTTTTATTAAAAATATAAATTTATAAAAATTAGAAATTTAATTTGAAAAAAATGATATTTTTGATTCATCATAGTAATATTTTTCTTAAGTCATTTTTTGGAATTTTTCAAAAGATTAATTTCAAATTTAATACTGGAAAATACCATTTTTACAAATAACAAGAAGTTTATGAGATTATTAGTATATAAATATGAGTTTAAAATTCATGAAAATTATTTAAGATCAAATATGTATTTTATAAAATTATTTATAGTTTTAAAAAAATTTATTTTAATTTATAATCCCATATTTTTAATTTTATAATTTAAAATTTATTTTTCAAAAGAAATATTTTTAATAAAATATACGTTTTTTATTTTAGAATTATTTTTTTATCACTTATAGAAAATTAATATAAAAAAAATTATTTATAATTTATAGTCATTATTTTAAAATATTATATTAATTACCAATTTGTTATCAATCATAATTTATAAATTACATTGGTAAAAACTAGTTGACTTGATAAAAATAAAAAAGTGGGAAAAGGGTTTAGCCAAGAGGGAAAGGCAAACAATGTGTTCAAAACATGTGTGGGAATATATTTTTGAGACCTTTATTGACCTTATCCATTATACGCTCCATTATTTCCCAATTTTTTGAGATAATTTCTATGAGTATGACATCCCATTACTGAAAAGTTTTTGTTATTTACAGAAATGTCATCCCTTTTCACTTATAAAAGGGAAACTTCTCTCACCACTTACCATCACAGAAGTAACCAGTTAGATTGAACCAAAATCTTACTAAACATATCTTAAACATTAATATACACCATAAACATGTTCTATTTTTTTTTTAAATACCATATCGCAAAGGTTTAACCCCATTTGAAATGGATATAAACAAAGAAGTGAGGTATAAATTTCTAACCACTACTTTCTCATTTCAATTTTTTATGTGCACATGTTCATCCAAAAATTCCATTACACATTATTTAAATTACGGAATAAATATAACAATTATATTGGTATTTTATTATAATGATGGTATAATCATTAAGCATCCTTCCCTTTTCCTTATTGAAAAATGAATACGTGAATCGTGTGTGTGTGTGAACCTCTACCTCCGTGAAGAAATGTGTCTCATTTTCCTTAACCACCTAACATTTCTAGTAATAATATATAATTTAATAAATAATTATGATATTTATAACTTATTTTATACTCTTAAATTAGAAAACATATTTTATATTTCTCTCATTCAATGGAAAACTAAACCATAAACCATGTGTATGTGTGGATTACCGCCTCCATGGAAGGAATTATTTCTCTTTTATTTTTCATAAACACCTTAAATGGATAGTAATAAAAATGTATTTAATGTTTAAATATTATTTTTATGATATAATTATATTTCTAGTATCAAATTCTTTTGATCATATTAAATATATGTCCAACCAATGAGCAGTGTCAATTCAATCATTTAAAAAAAGAACACTAAGAAAAATATTCTTTTTTGTATTATGTAATATTTTCATATCCATTACTTATTATTATAATTACTTACAATTTTTATATATTACAACAATAAAAACTAAGTAATATCATTATTGTTTTTTTATAATTATATTTCTATGAAACCATCACATAATCATCCATTAATCGCAGTTTCTTCAAATTTGGTTCGGTTTAACTGTATACTAGAACAATGTTACGCATTTATATCATGTATGACTATTTGAAGTTAATTAATAGTATAATATAATAAAAAAAAATTAATATTTTTTTCTAAAATGATATCATTATTATTAAACTCATTAATTATGAAAAAAATTTCGTTCATTAAGAATTATCGAAACATGACAATATTCGATTTCATTTTCATGGTTTGTAACCAAAAATACCATGGACTGAAATTATAGATTTAATAATATAATAGAAAATATATTAAATTAAATTTAATGATCTTGGGTATATATAACTTTTATTAAGTATGATTACCAATATCATTTTTACAAAACTAATACAAACAATCAAATTATAAACACCTGATGTGGGAAAATAGGTAAAAAACTAACTAGAATTCGTATAGATAATGAATATATATATTTGAAGAGTATAAATAAAATATATATGATAAAAGTTATTAATTAATTTATTAGGATATATATTCTTGTTATACATGAGGTTAATGTACATTTATACAATTCAATACAAGAGGAAAGGGTTTCTTATCTCAAGTTTTCACCCCTTGAGACATACTTTTTATAACCATCGTATTTTATTTGGAATGGTTTATTCAGTGAAACTTTAATATTTTTACCATTATTTACTAATTATTTGTGATATTAAATGTTTATTTTGAAACCATATCATTTAATGGGATCTTATTTGAAAATTTCTATTGTTTTAGGGTCTTAATGGCCTCAAATATGATTCTTTGAGACAAGTTACATGTTATAAACTATGTTTATTTTATATGGTGTTATATTTTTTTACTATAACATAAATATTATATACATTATTACATTTTAATTTATATTATATAATAATGGAAATAAATTACTTTTGTTTAAATGGATTTTGACTAAATTGTTACCCCAATCATAAAAGTTTTTGGTAACACAATTTTCATTCATTGAGTTATGGTCATTCTCTTAAACTTATTTAAAATAAGTTGGGTATATTATACCTTTTTGTTTTATTAGGTGGTATTAAATACTTTTTTAAAATTTTTATCATAAAATGTTTTCCAAAAAAATCATACTTCCTATAGTATGTTACCCATAAGGGATATTGATATCCCGAATTTAATTTATTTGAGTTATCAGTTTTATCTTGAAAATTATTCTACAATGAATGGATTATCCCACACAAATATATTATTATATGGTATTTTTTAATATTATTTGAGAAAATTATGTTTTTAACAAATTTAAGGTTTTATTACTCTTTTTATAATTTGTGTTTCCAAAAAATGTAATTTTGAGGTATTAAAATAGTATATTTCATTTGATTAATAATTTTTTTTCATTAGATCTACATTTAATATAGAAAACACTATGTTATATTCCAAGATCCATTATTGGAGATTGTTTTTAAAAGTAAAAGTGTTCCCAATCATTCACTTCTCCTTTTGAATGTTTTATTTTTAAAGTGACGTGTAATTTAGTAGTTTAAATCAACGTTTAAAATGGTGTATAAAATCTATTATAAGTTACCACCTCCATTTTCCTTTTCAAATTCAAATGGATTAACACTCATGGGATTCATGTTATATGATTTGTTTTATAATAAAAATATACTTATAATTTCACTGATTGAACTCTTCATATCATATAATTAAACTTCTTGATCCCTACTTATATGATATCATTCGAAGAATTTTTTTTCAAGGTTGTTTTTCATCTATATCAACATACATATGAGTTTCCTTTATTACATTGGGGATATTATATTTTCCAACCATCCACCTTCTTTCTCTATGTTTTATATTATTTTTCATTCTATCAAAGAAATGATCCCACACTTCCATTTTTTTCTAAATCATCCTCTTATATAGGCGTGATTTTCTTAAAAATTACCTTACATTATAAATACCCTACATTATAGTGTTTTTAATGAATGGGGTTTACCAAGGTTCTATGCACTAACTGATTGGGAAAATATTTAAAATATATATTCTTATTATCTTGATATGAATGTTTATCGATTATTTAGGAATATTGTATAAGGACCTGGACTTAAAACATACATAATATTGAATTAAATGAATAATTAACCTCAGGATGTTTTCAGGATTAGAGTTTTGGAGAATTAGGACATAACTATTACATAACAACTTGAATATTACAAATAGACACTACTACTCATTATCCATTTTTTTCATAAAATAAAAACTCTTAACATGAAACATGTCTAGTTCCATATTGTCGACAGCAAGACTTTTCCATGATCCCATCCTTGACCATGTTCATCTTTAAGTCATGTGGAAAACAATTCATAAACATGGGATGAGCATAAAAATCTCAGTAAGGGTTATAAAATAAGGAAGGAAAAAATGAGCTCATCAATAAATACAAATAAATGAAACCATACTTTTTAATCATAACATACCTTACAAAATCATAAGATTTATGAATAACATACAAAAATCATAAATCATAAAGGTTACTTATGGAATCCATATCAAACTAACATTGTAGATATCACAGCTATGTAGGGAGTTACACTTGGAATACTCATCACGGTATATTCCCTAAATCTCTTAGGAGAAACATCATGTTCACCTCTGTCACGTTACATAATGCATTGGAGAGCTATCTTGGGCTCACTCGCCCTAGGTTTATCATGAAACCACCCATATACGTAAACAATGCCCAATAACAATAACATAATCATGACACATAACACATGTATAAAGGAAATATAACATTTCAAAATTCCAATATATCAAATCAAGATATTGAAATAAACAATGCTCTATCAAATCATTTTCAAAACCATTTAAAAAGTGATTTTTGAATAAACGTTTCCCATACCACTTTGAATATTTTAAATGAATTATCATTTGAAAACATTAAGGTCGATATAAATAAATCCTAAAACCCATTTTGAAAAAATGGAAATTAATGAGAAATATTTAGAAGAATAAATATTTAAAACATTTAAAACGATATTTTAGTTGACGTTTTTTACCAAATGAGAGACGCTTGAATACAAATAATTAAGGAATAAAATTTAATCAGAACATTACAAAATCATAATAATAAATATATTCATGATATATTATGTCAAAGGACAGTATATACACCAGATAAGAGTGAATTGGTGCATAACAACAATGAAGTATCCGTGGAAATGTAAATTGAGATGAAATCCCTTATAAAAATGGTGTACTTAAATTAAGGATAAATCAATCACATAATTATGTGTGAAAAATATAAATGCACCCAATATAAGAAGATATTAAGTGTAAAACAATCATAGGTCATTCACACATATTCATAGGACAACATATTCAAGAAGTACAAGTTAAACCAAATGATTTGAAATTGGGTTAATAAGTTCCCTTGTAAATATTCGACAGCATAACGGCGTCACATTAAATTTCAGAAAATGAGTTGATGAGATAAAAAGAGTATCTCAACACCTGGACATAAATTTTACATCAATAAGGATATATAAGAACATATCCCAACAAAATATGATTTAAATTAAAAGACATAACAAAAAAGGTCTTTTAAAAAGAGGAGGGAGAAAGGTTCCCTTACCAATTTGGTAACTTATAAAACATACGCCACATGAAATAATGATCATTCAATGAAGATTCAAATACTAATAAATGATTGTATATTACACAAATAGTCCAATCATGTGCAGTACATACACCACACAAAAGGACATAGTGGAAAATATAGCATGAATCTCACGAGAATAAAAAGTGAGATAAAATCCTTTACCACGTTGTGATCAACATAGTCGTATGAACAAAAGGTAATATCCACCAAATAAATCACATAATTCCATGAATATAATGATAATAATGATAATATATATAAAGTGGTAGTATAAAATACACCACATGCAATGAATAAGCGGCGAACAATGGAAATCTCATGGAATTAAAAGTGAGATAAGAAAATCCCATACCTCGTGTCCGACTTGACTCGATCGTTATTTAATATCCTGAATAATAAAATAATTTTAATTTAAACTTTCTTAAGAACCTTTTTCAAGTTTATTATTCCTTTTATATCACTTATTACCATGTTATAAACATTATGTAATCATTTAAGTTAATAATCATCGTTTTGTCGATATTTGGTACTTGATTCAAAAATGGATTTCTTATAATTATATGTTGTTCATGTGGTCAATGGTTCATTATATCCAGAATTATATTAATTATTTAGATATCATATATATAATATATATCCAGTATATATATATATATTTATAACAGTACATAACATTTAGAGGAAAGAAATGAAATTCACCGTTCATAGAGACGGTAAGCCGTACGTACACTTGAATGCTACTTTCATTTCTATTTCATATTTTAAGAGAATTAAAACATAATGATACATAGGTATATTATAATTCCAGTATAATGTCATATATAATATAATTAACTCTATCCTTTACATCCGACATAAGGCATTAACGAGTCACATCACTTTGAGGGGGCGGTAGTCCGCGCTTCCTTAAATGAGATTATCGTATTTACCCACTATGGAAACCATAAAGGCGTGCTATAAATGGAAAATACATAAGCATAAAGAAAACATAAACATAATATATATCATATATAAATATAGATCCATCATAATGGCCACCCTGAGAGGCGGTTGGATATATTTGAACAATCATCGTTTCGTGAGGCGTTAGTTTTCCATCCACAGAAACATTATGTTCTTCATCCATTAAATGGAGATGTGTGTAAGTGTAGTGTGAATATTTCTTATAAAAACATCCTAGTATTTTAAGGATACTGTATTTGTTACAAAATAAAGGAATAAAAAGATTTTTGGGGTTGAAGAAATAAAATAAAAGAAAACAATTTAATAGAAACAGTTACCTTTAATTTGGGTAACTTCTTTTGGTTTGAACCAAAAGGAATTATTGAAGTGCCTTCTGCCAAAGATAAGGCTTATAGGAGGAAGAGAGGGATGTTGGGAGCCTAATTGGGCAGAGTTTCTATGAGACAAATGGCTTGAGAGGTGTGAGGAATTGGATAGAAATGTCTCTTTTTATAAGGGAGAAGAGGGTCTCTTTAGGAAAGTGTAAAACATTATTTTATTATAAACTTATCTTCGGTTGAAAAAGGTCCAAAACACATTAATGTCCAAGATAGAATGAATCATATTCGAAATAAAATCATCCAATTAGAATTTCACAGGTTTTGGATAATATTTTAATCATTAAAATCATATTTATTTAAATCATTTATTAATGAGGTAAATATTGCATCAGTATTTTGTCATAAATAATTTAATTTATTTGATGTCTAAAAATTATAGAAAAAAATAAAATAATGTAGGAAATATTTTTATCTTTCCAATGAATATTTATAGTCGAAAATAGGACTTATATAACACCATAAAAATTAATTACTAAAAGATTTTTGTTTATGTCATTTTTGCCTTTACATTAAATTAATTAATCTAAATTGCCATTATCACTCCCAAGTGGATCAATGCGGTCCCCAAATAGACCCCAAAATGCCCATGTTCGTAAATGACTCAACCAATAAGTTTTGGACAAGTTTTAAGGTAATTGTGAATTATTATAATATTCTTTTTACCTTGAATTACCCTATTTACCTTTAACTGTGGTAAATAAAAGTCGAAAGTTACTATTCACCAAAAAATATTTTCATCTTATTGAACCACATTTTACTTCTTGATAACAATCATGTATTTCGGATTTACTAAATTCAATTCACAGAAGTGGTAAATTTTCATTTAAATGAAAAAGTCAGTTTTTTTAACTACCACTAAGTGGTTTCACTATTCATCAAAAATTGATGTTTTTCAGAAAAATACCAAATATTCAGCCTAAGCTATATTTCAAATTCTGAATTCCATAATGATGTATATTTGTTCAAATTAAAAACAAATAAATGTCATTAATTAATTTTAAAATTAATTCCTGTTATCAAAACAAAAAAGCGTGTTTTTAAGAAATGATAACTATCAAAAGATTGATACTTGTTTATGTTCAATTTCAAAGTGAAATTAATTCCTATGAACAAAATTAGATTAAATTGTAAAAAATATTCTAATTAAACTTTAAAATATATTAAAAATATTATCTAACCATACAAATAAAATGTATTAAAACGTAGTTTTGAATTAAAATACAATATTTTCACTACTCATTAAAAAATGAACATTATCTGAAAAATTCCAAAAATTTACACAAAGTAAATTTTGATGTCCCCATTCTATAGAAGAATTTTATTTGGTCATATATAATGTATTAAATTAACCAAAACTATATTTAAATAGGGTTCTCCATTAAAAGGCGGTAAATTGACCTTTTAATGTAAATTATGCTTAAAATTAGATTCATTCACATTTTAAGTCTCTAACTTTTATTGGATAAATTTAAATACATTTAACAAACATGTATAATCATATTGTAGTTAGTTTTGTTCATTCCATCCAATATAATGGCTAGGAGTTAACTACCATTTAAAATAGTAATATTATATTATTAGTGTGCAACGTAAGATTTCAAAGAAACTCATTGTTGCTTATCAGGTACGCTATCGAACATAGAAACCCATTTAAAGTAAAATTAATATTTAATTCACAAATATTAATAAATATGAAAATGTCATATTCTTCATTTATCCGGGATGTTACATTCTTAACCCCTTTTGGGAATTACGTCCTCACAATTTAAAAATTGGGCTTGGGAACTTCATTGAAAGCCCCACATCAAAAAAAGAGTCAATAAACTACGAGATAACCCATAATAGGATTCCATGTAGGACAACATGGATATTAAATAGAAAACAATGGGTTATGTTTTGATGGAGAGTGATAGAAAACAAGTTTAGGATAATGTTAACCATCAGAAAATCACAAACATGTGATGGGTTAAACAGTATTTGATTCCCCAGTGGGAAAAGTTAACAAATTTTTTTTTAAGTTACTTTTCATTGAAGAATTTATTTATGATCCTAACTAAAACATAAGGAAACATACTAACTTGTCACGTAGACATTCATCTGTTAATATATTTCTAACACAAACTCATATTTTCTACCAAATATGAGTATTTAGGAAGACTTTTTTTCCACATTAAGAACACTATAATCAACTTCGAGAGAATCGCATAATCCAAAAAAGATGTACTATATATATCCCACGTCTTTAGACCTTAACCATAACCAAAATGGTTTGTGTGAGATCAGATAATACCCAAAAAGGATAATCTTTTACAAAAATAAAAACTACTCTTAATCTCCAAAATTTGTCTAACAAAATCCAAAGTTTAACAATGACCATTCAATAAACAATTGTCCCTAAAATTATTCAAAAGTAATACAAACTTTGATTGTAACCCAAATCTCATAAGGACTTAATTACATAGACTTTCAAGATACATCTTAACATTTATCTCCAAGTAACACCAGTTACACATAAAGTCTCATATTGAAAAGTAATTAACCTAATGACATATTCTCCATGATAGGTTAATCATTTTCATAAATAAATCAAATCATCATGTGTCCATAATAAAAAAAAAATATTCTTCCAAACTAAAATTTCAAACATTATTCCACAATTGAAATCCCACTGTATTCTATCTTCCTTAGGGATATAGTGTTTCCACAAAAGAGATAATGTCTTCCACAACAACCTTTATCACTTAATCACTAAATCATTTTCTATACAAAGTATATCCATTTGATAAAACATAAGTTCCAAAAATCAACTTATTGTTATTCTATAAAATCATTTTACTAAAATAATAAGTCATACTAACCAGTGACTTCAAGTAGGTTAGTGGTAGGTGATGCACCCTTGTTACCCTTCGGTTGTGGGTTCGTTTCCTGCAGCCTTTCCGGATGCGACGGGTTGTCACACGTCCTACGGGTTGTCCTTTTTATAAAACTCAAAAATAACCCTAACATTTTTTAACCTCAATGGGTTCCTTATACCTCTCATTTCCATCCAAATTCCTTATGATCTAAAAATATTAAGTCTTGAAGTCTTATTTCACCACCATATGATAAAATAAAACAATCCCCAAAATGAAGAACATCATACCTAGATCATGGTGTCCATTTGGTTTCATCGTCATCTTGTTCACGTAAGTAGAAGGTCCAAGCATCACAATAATGATTTAGAGATCCCTCAAAATCATTTGTTTCCTCCGTCAAAATACACCTTGTACAACATGGGTCATATGAGGGTTCACAGAAAAATAGTTTTGGAAAATAATCACGTATGACATATAATTTCCAAATATCTAATAAAACATGATTTCTATAAAATAGTCAGACCAAATTTGAGTTAAAACTTTCAATTAATGGCCTGTTTAAAATACCATAGGTATGTGTTGAGAGACATTATTTTAAAAGAAAATATAAATAGGTTGCGCAAGGGTATCCTTCTTCATCAGCTAGTTAAAATCATAATATGCTTCAAAACCATGTGATACGGTAAAATATTTGAAAATGCCTTGATAATATTTACCTTTCTTGAAAATATGAGAATATTGTGAAAATAGTATTTTTCTAAATACAACCCATGATACACGATGATAACGAGGTATAGTGGAGGTGTTTGATATCTCAAACAACTTCTTGCAAGTGAGTTGTATGCTCGAAAAAGTTTCACAATCATCCAAACATGACTTTGCAATAATTATTGCAAGCATGTCATCATGAAGATATGGGAGTGTCATTTGAGATCCTCCTCCTTCCATTTGTAACTGACTTTCCTTGATCTGAAAATGTTATAAAACATGGATTTAACTAAAATATTTGATAGGGAACTAACCATATGTCTAACGAAAATTCCTAAACCCCGAAGTTGTCTAAACCAACCTCTGATACCAACTATAAGGACTCGAACTTAAAACTTACATAATATTGAATTAAATGAATAATTAACATTGAGGATATTTTCAGGTTTAGAGTTTTAGATAATTAGGACATAACTATTACATAACAACTTGAATATTACAAGTAGACACTACTACTCAGTATCCATTTTTTCACAATATAAAAAATCTTAAAAAGAAACATGTCTTGTTCCATATTTTAGACAGCATGACTTTTCCATGATCACATCCTTGACCCTATTCATCTTTAAGTCCTCTGGAAAAAATTTCATAAATTTAGGATGAGCATAAAAATCATAGTAAGGGTTATAAAATAAGAAAGGAAAACATTAGCCCATCAATAAATACAAATCAATGAAACCATACTTTTCAATCATAACATACCTTACGAAATCCTAAGATTTATGAATAACACTCACAAATCATAAATCATAAAGGTTACTTAGGGAATCCATATCAAACATACATTGTAGCTATCACAGCTACATAGGGAGTTACACTTGTAATACCCCTCATGTTATATTCCTTAAATATCTTAGTATAAACATCACGTTCACCTTCGTCATGTTACCCAATGCATTGGAGAGCTCTCTCGGGGTCACCGACCCTAAGTTTATCGCAGAACCACCCGTATACGTAAACAATGCCCAATAATCATAACATAATCATAACATATAACACATGTATAAAGTAAATATAACATTTCCACCTTCCAATATATCAAATCAATATATTGAAATAAACAATGCTTTATCAAATCATTTACAAAACCATTTAAAAAGAGATTTCGGAATCAAAGTGTCCCATACCACTTTGAAGCATTTAAATGAATTATCATTTGAAAACATTATGGTCCATATATATAAATCCTAAAACCCATTTTGAAAATATTTACATTAATGAGAAATATTTTGAATAATAAATCTTTAAAACATTTAAAATGATATTTTAATTAAAGTGTTTTTAACAAAATGAGAGACGCTTGAATACAAATAATTAAGGAATAACATTTAATCAGAACTTTATAATATCATTAGAATAAAGGTATTCAAGATATAATATGTCAAAGGACATTATATACACCATATAAGTGTGAATTGGTGCATAACAACAATGAAGTCTCGGTGGAAATGTAAATTGAGATGAAATCCATTATAAAATTGGTGTCCTAAAATTAAGGATAAATTAATCACATAATTTTGTGTGACAAAAATAAATACACCCAATATAACTGGATATTAAGTGTAAAAAAATCTTAGGTCATTCACACATATACATAGGAAAACAATTTCAAGAAGTCCATGTTGAACCTAATGAATTGAAATTGGGTTAAGAAGTTCCCTTGTAAAACATTGACAGCCTAACGACATCACTTTAAATTTCAAAAATTGAGTTCATGAGATAAAAAGAGTATCTCAACACCTGGAAATAATGTTTAAATCAATAAGGATATAGAATAACATATCCCAACATACTATGTTGTAAATTAAAAGATATAACAAAAAAAGTTCTTTTAAAAAGATGAGGGAGAAAAGTTCCTTTACCAATTTGGTAACTTACAAAACATACGCCACATAAAAGAAGGATCATGAAATGAAGATATAAATACTCATAAATGAATTTATATTACACAAATATTATAATCATGGGACTTACATACACCACACAAAAGTAAATAGTGGCAAATATAACATGAATCTCACGGGAATAAAAAGTGAGATGAAATCCTTTACCACGTTGTAATCAACTTAATCATATGACCAAAAGGTAATATCCACCAAATTAATCATATAATTCCATGAATATAATGTTAATAATGATAATATATATCAAATGGTAGTATAGAACACACTACATGCAAGGAATAAGTGGTGAACAATGGAAATATCACAGAATTAAAAGTGAGATATGAAAATCCATTACATCGTGTCCAACATGACTCGATCATTATTTAATCTCATGAATAATAAACTAAAGTTAATTTCTACTTGATTAAGAACCTTTTTCAAGTTTATTATTCCCTTAATATCACTTATTACCATGTTATAAACATTTTGTAATCATTTAAGTTAATAATGTTTGTTTTGTGGATATTTGGTACTTGAATCAAAAATAGACTTCTTATAATTACATGTTGTTCATGTAGTCAATGGTTAATTATATCCAAAATGATATTCATTATTTAGATATCATATATATCATATATATCCAATATATATATATATATATTTATAACAGTACATAACATTTAGAGGTAAGAAATGAAATGCACCGTTCATGGAGACGGTAAGCCGTACGTACGCATGAATGCTACTTTAATTTCTATTTGTTATTTTAATGGAATGAAA
Organism: Viscum album; assembly: GCA_963277665.1. Taxonomy (NCBI): domain Eukaryota; kingdom Viridiplantae; phylum Streptophyta; class Magnoliopsida; order Santalales; family Viscaceae; genus Viscum; species Viscum album. Next base: position 1,852,304,749 of record OY728129.1, on the reverse strand, counting down.
ACATAATTATACATAGGTATATTATAATTCCAGTATAATATCATATATAATATCATTAACTATATCCTTTATACTTCCCACATAAGGCATTAACGAGTCACATCACTTTGAGGGGGCAGTAGTCTGTGCTTCCTCAAATGAGATTATCGTATTTACCCACTATGGAAATCATAAAGGCGTTCTATAAATGGAAAATACATAAGAATAAAGAAAACATAAACATAATATATATCATATATAAATATATTTCCATCATAATATCCACCATGAGAGGTGGTTGGAGATATTTGAACAATCATCGAATCGTGAGGCGTTAGTTTTCCATCCACCGAAACATTATGTTCTTCATCCATTAGATGTAGGTGTGTGTAAGTGTAGTTCTAATAATTCTTATAAAAACATCCTAGTATATTTTGGATACTGGTGTTGTTACAAAATAAAGGAATTAAAATATTTTAGGGGTTGGAAAAGTAAAATAAAAAAACAATTTAAGAGAAACTGTTACCTTTAATTTGGGTTACTTCCTTTGGTTTGAAACAAAAGGACTTCTTGAAGTGCTTTATGCCTAAGGTAAGGCTTCTATAATAATGAGAGGGATTTACGGAGATTAATTTTTCAGAGTTTGGACGAGCCAATTGGCTTGAGAGGTGTGAGGAATTGGTTAAAAATGGTCTGATTTTATAAGGGAGAGGAGGGGCTCATTAGGAAAGTGTGAAAACATTATTTTATTATAAACATATAATCGGTTTGAAAAGGTCCAAAGCACATTAATGATGAAGATACGATGACTAATATTCGAAATAAAATCATACAATAGGAACTGGATGGGTTTTGGACAATATTTTAATCATTATAATCTTATTTATTTAAAACATTTATTAATGAGGTAAATATTGCATCTGAATTTAGTCATAAATAATTTAATTTATATAATGTCTAAAAATTATAAAAAAATACAATAATGTAGGAAATAGTTTTAGCATTACAATTAATATTTATAGTCTAAAATAGGACTTATATAACACCATATAAAAATTAATTACTAAAATCATTGTGTTTAAGTCATTTCTGCCTTTACATTAAAATAATTAATCTAAATTGTCATTATCACTCCCAAGTGGCTCAATGGGGTCCCAAAATCAACCCAAATATGACTATGCTCGTACATGACTCAACCAATAAGGGTTGGACAAGTTTTAAGGTAATTTTGAATTATTATAATATTCTTTTTTCCTTGAATTACCTTATTTATCTTTAACCGTGGTAAATAAAAGTCAAAAGCTACTACTCACCAAAAATTATTTTCATCTTATTGAACCAAATTTTACTTCTTGATTACCACCATGTATGTAGGATTTTCTAAATTCAATTCAAAGAAGTGGTTAAATTTCATTTAAATGAAAAAGTTAATTTTTTTAACTACCAATAAGTTGTTTCACTATTCATCAAAAATTGATGTTTTTCAGAAAAATACCAAAAATTCAGCCTAGGCTATATTTGATATTCATAATTCAAAAATGATGTCTATTTTTCCAAATTCAAAAGATAGAAGTGTAATTATTTTATTTTAAAATTAATTCCTGTTATCAAAACAAATAGCGTGTTTTTAAGAAATAATAACTATCAAAAGATTGATACCAGTTTATGTCCAATTTAAAAGTGAAATAAATTCCAATGACCAACATTGGATTAAATTGTGAAAATATATTCTAATTAAACTTTAGAACCAATTAAAAATATAATCTAACCATATAAATAAATTAGATTAAAACGTAGCTTTGAATTAAAATACAATATTTTCACTATTCATTAAAAAAATGAACTTTTTCAGAAAAATTCCAAAAATTTACAGAAATTAAATTTTGATGTCTCCATTCTAAAGAAGGATTTTATTTGGTCTTATATAATGTATTAATGTAACACCCGAGAAATTTATGTGAAATATTTTTTTTATGTTATATAAATCATCAAAGGAATCCTTCACTACACACAACACTAGCTTGGCTTGCTTTACACGCAACCGCAGCCTTCCTTGATAGCTTGCGTCGTACGCAATACTGAGTTTCACTAAACAATGATATGCTATTAAAATATTATTAAAACTAGCCATTATAAATAGTAATAACCACTTTTTAAAATTTTATAAATTTTATTTTTCAAAATGGACTTCATTTTTGGATTCAGAATATCGAAATTAGCCTAGGGTGAAATTTTTGTATTTTTCTGAAAACTTTCAATTTTTGATGAATAGTGAAACCACTAAGTGGTAGTTAAAAAACTGAATCTTTCATAAAACTTAATTTTACAGCTTCTGTGAGTGGAATTTCAAAAATCCGAGAGACACGGTTGAAGTCAGTAAGTAAAATGTGGTTCAATGAGATGAAAATAATTTTTTGGTGAATAGTAACTTTTTACTTTTTTTTACCACAATTAAAAGTAAATAGGGCAATTAAGGGTAAAAATGATATTATTATTACCCTAACACATGTTCTAATTCTATTGGACAAGTTTAATTCGACCAAAAACAACCTTAGGAATAAAATATGACCATTTAAGCCCACTTGGATTAGATTAGGACATTTATTATTAATTTATTTAAAGAAGGGTTAAAATAGTTAAAATCAAAGTTTAATAAGTAAATCATTTTTAATATGGGGTTATACATAAGATAGATTCGACTATAAATATTCATTATAAATATAAAATGATTTCCTACATAATGGTATTTTATTTGTAATTTTTAGACATTAAATAATTTAATTTATTTATGACACAATAATGATGCAGTAATTATCTTATTAATGAAATATTGACATAATTGATGTTATAAATACCCAAATAAATGTAATTTGAGACTTTTTATTAATTACACTAATTTTCTAGGTTAATATGACATGATAGTATTGATTTAAGCAACATGGTTCGAACTAATCATTCTGTTATGATTTTCACAAAAATCAATTACTAAATAGTGTCAAAATTGACATAAAATAGTTTTTAAAACAAATATTATATTATTAATTGTTAATTTATTCCTAAAAATATAAGGTTCGGCCAAATGACTTAGATAAGGTTATATATATTAATAATAAACAACTTGGGATTCGTTTGGCTTGATATAGCAAGTTTATTAACGTTATAGTGTAAGAAAACAAGAAGACACGGTAAAAGTTAAATTATCTAACTTAAAGTTAAATCTAAATTATAAGGTTAAAATTGATACCTAAACTTGTCTAAATTCTATTGTATGAGAGGATTGCGACCCCTACCCACCTTAGCTTCGAAATATATTAATTTGGAGCTATTAAAAACCGAATTTGACTTTATAATAATATAATATGTTTAGTTATTCCAAAGGTGCCCCTCTCCTCCCTTATAAAAAGGCACCTCCTCCCCCTCTTCCTCACACCACTTTGAGCCTTCAAGCTCGGCCAACCCCTCAAAATGTCTCCTCTCCACTTTCCTAGAAACATCCTAGAGGTTCGGGTCATCTTAAAAGTCCTATTTTAGTGCCCTAAAAGGAGGTCTCAAAGAATCACTTCAAAGAAGAGGTAATGTTTGTTACTGATTCTTTCATCTTTATTTATTCTTCCACTTATTCTTCTTTAGTTGTTACATTATAAAGTAATAACATCGGTATCACTCATATACTAATATGTTATTATATGTATGAAACAACCCTATTTCACCATCTATCCATCCTACGAAAAAGGAAATCACCGCACGTGCGTACGTACGGAATAACGTCTCCACGCCGTGGTGTAATCTATTTTCCACCAGCACCTTACTTGGATGGGTATAATGGTGTAAATAATGACTATATATGACTATTATAAAGTGATATTGATTCTTAAATAGTATATATACACTCGAATACAATTCCACGATCATAGGAATGATATCATCACTCGTGCGTACGTACGGAATACCGTCTCCACGATGTGATGCGACTCGTTCTACATGATCTTCATTTCATAATGATTATGTAAATGATTTGAATGAATTAATATGATATATATTACACTAATACCATTATGGAAAAGAGGTATCTATAACCTAAAGAGAAGAATAAGAATTTATTCGACAAAACACGCATAAGAAAAAAAAGTAATAAACACCCGAATAACAAGTAGTAATGAAATATTACTAATAAGAAGCTAATAATATGACCATATATGATATCATAACAATAAGTATGATTCTGAAATAAGTCAATAACATTATTTAAATCATTATACAGGAGGTTTAGACACTTACGAAGCAAATCGGACCAAAGGTAAGGGAAATATCACAATCTCATTTTTATCTGAGATTGTTTTTACTTTGCCATTTACTGGGGTGTATTTTATCATCCACATCAATGTTTACTCAATATGTAATATTTATATCCTTCTAAAATAGTTTATATTCAATTTTACCCTTCGGTGAGTTTTTAGTAAAAGATATTAAAGGAATCTTTTGAGGTTTTTCATACGAGGTACTTTTTGACTTTTCTGACAAAAGTACGAGAAGAATGTTTTTTTAACTTATACGGTGTGAATGGATTTTTAAAACATTATTTACAAGAAGCATCCTTTACAAGTTTTCAAGTTTATTTTTAATCAACTTCTTTTAGTTTAACATTGTATGACATGTTAAGAAAGGAAAATGTTTTTGAATTTGAAAGGATATTTTCCTCAAGAATGGAGTTCAAGTGTTTTATCAAAATTATTTTCCATCTAAGATAATATAGGGTTCTGTTTATATCCCTCTTATTACATTGATTTGTTTATGTTGTGATGGAGTTATTTTTATGAATTCCTTTATCTTATATGAATTGTTTGATGATGTCACGATGTTCAAGATTCCCATTTTTATTACATGGGTTATGCAATGATGTATGATTTTGTGGCACACATAAGAATGGTATCATTATGAGATGGGTGGGACCTATATCTCCCTCCAATGCATTGGGTAAAGATTTTATATCTCATGAGATATACATGGCTGGAACGGTAGGTTATACCGGTTCAGTGAAACAGGACTGAAACGAGGAGTGAACTCGGTTCAGAAATGGACTTTGTCCACTAAGATATTATTGGCAATGAGTCTTGACTAAGAAGAAATGATTCTCAATGATTATGTGTGTATGCCACAAAATTTCATGTTTTTTGTTATGATTATTAGGATTCCATTTCACTACTATGATTTATCCCATGTTATGAAATTAGGCTCTCTTTTGCAGGTTAAAATATACAAAAGTTATGTTCTTATGAATATGATGTGATTGATATTTCTTTTGTTTACCCTTACTGAGCATTTGAGCTCACCCTTTTGTATGTTTTCTTTCCCCAGGTCAGGAAGAAGGTTATTAAGTAAGATATGCCAAAAGGGACTATAGATATGATGAAATAAATGGGAGACAATGTAGATGCTTTATGAACTAGTTGTTTATGTTTCCCAGTTTCTAAAGACACTATACCTATACGGTCCTTTTGTGGTTTTGTTATATTGTGTAATAAGTATGCTTCAATTTTGAAGTATTAACAATGTATGTAAAGTATGGGTCGTTATAGTTGGTATCAGAGGAATGTTATAGTCAACCTTTGGAAACTAGGATGTGAAAGCTTTAGTAAGAACCCTAAGGACAAGTCTAATCATAGAACACAGTCTTAGTGTTTTAGAAATGGCCATGAATAACCTAGGATAAGACCTTATGTGTGAAATTTTATTCTTGATTATGTGGTTTTCCTATTATAATTAGTGTTGCTCACACTATTCTTCTTGGTTTTAGTCAATGGCTGGAACCCGAAGGAACTGTTTTAATGTAGAATGCGACGGGAAATGCAATGATTGTCCCCCTGAACAACCAAACGTTATGGGATCTGGAATGAAAAATCTTGTAGCCATGCTCACACAACTTTCTCAAGCTATGAATCATGTAGGACTTCCAAACGAGCAAAGGAAGGAGAAACATTCTGTTGAATCCTTCATGAGACAGCGTCCACCTTCATTCAGCAGGTCTACTGATCCATTAGTTTATGAACAATGGATTAGTACTACTGAAAATATATTTTCAGTTCTTCAATTTTCTGAGCATGATAAAGTCATCTTAGCAGTGTATCGTTCGGAAGGTGATGCTGATCAATGGTGTAATCTTATTAAGAATATGAGGAAAAGGGATGAAATTGCGTCCATGGAATGGGAAGAGTTCAAGAACTTATTATTCAATAAGTACTTCCCTCGTATTCTCCGAACAAAGATGGAGAAACAGTTTCTTGAACTGAAGCAAAAGGATGATGAATCTGTTGGTACCTATGAAGCAAATTTTACAAGACTTTCAAGGTACGCTTCTGGTATTATTATCCAACCTGAGAGTAAGATTTATCGATTCTTTAGTGGCTTAAAACCAAGTCTTCGAAGGGAATTATCCATAAGGGACTTCAATAGCTACGAGGAAATCGTTTGATGTACTCTCAATGTCGAGATGGAGATTGGAGTAACCCATCAGTCATATGGTTTTGATAAGAAGAGGAAAATGGAATTCAAAGGAAAATATAAAGAGCACACTGAAAATAAGATGAGCTTTACCTTATTCTCAATGTGTGGAAAGAGACATGGAGGGAGTTGTATTAAAGGGACAAGTAAATGTTTCAAATGTGGAAAGGAAGGTCATCGGGTATTTGAATGCCGCGATGATGGGAAGAAGATGTCTAATGATGCAAAAAAGGAAGGGATACATAGAATGAACCTACTAAACTTCAATGTTTCAAGTGAAAGGAGATGGGACATTATGCCAATAAATGCACTAATCCAAGGGTTGATAATGATGGTCGACGTCAACAAACTCTTAAGTCTAAAGACAAAGGAAAGTCACATGCAATTTCTATCAGCGATGTGGAGTACGATAACGATGTGGTGAAAGGTACAATTACCATCCACTCTAAAGTATAAAATGTTTTATTTGATTCTGGATCCACCCACTATTTTATTTCTAAAGAATTTTCTAAGGGTATCACCATATTACCTCAACAATTAGATGTTGAGTTAGTTATGACAACACCTAATGGCACAACAGTCGCATCAAAAGTTTATAATTCTTCTCTGATCAAAGTTTGTGGGAAAGTGCTTCCTGCAAATCTTGTAATCCTTCCTATAGTGGAATTTGATTTGACTCTTGGAATGGATTGGCTTTCTTTATATGGAGCTCATATCAATTGCCAAAGAAGGGAAGTCACATTTCATATTCCAGATCAATCTGTGATCGTCTATCAATGCAAGGATGAACATAACCTTCTAGTGGAAATTCCTTCTACCTTATGGGTCTTGATTCCACTAAATTAAGGTTATTTATCTCAAATGGTTGGTGCAAAACTCACGATTAATAATATGTCCATTGTACGTGAGTTTGATGATGTCTTTCCGGAGGAATTACTGGGTCTTCCACCAAATCGTGAAGTTGAGTTTTCAATAGAACTCGTACCGGGTGCTTTGCCTATTTAAAAGACACCTTATAGAATGACCCCAATTGAGTTGTAGGAATTGAAGAAGCAACTCCAAGAGAATCATAATAAGGGATTCATACGCCCTAGTGTGTCACCTTGGGGAGCACCTATTCTATTTATTAAGAAGAAAGATGGATCAATGAGACTTTGCATTGATTATCTAGAACTTAACAAGATCACTATCAAGAAAAAATATCATCTCCCACGCATTGATGTCTTATTTGACCAACTACGCGGAGCTCAATACTTTTCCAAGATTGATCTTCGTTTAGGGTATCATCAATTAAGGGTCAAAAGGGAGGATATACCAAAGACGACTTTCCGTACAAGGTATGGACACTATGAATTTATAGTGATGCCATTTGGTCTTACTAATGCCCCTGCTATCTTCATGGATCTGATGAATAGAGTCTTTAGAGACTATCTTGATCAATTTTTAGTAGTCTTTATAGATGATATTCTTGTATATTCCAAAAGAAAGGAAGAACATGAAGATCACATGAGGATTATATTGAAGACCCTGAGAAAGGAGAAGCTTTATGCCAAATTTACCAAGTGTGAATTTTGGCTTCAAAAAGTTTCATTTTTGGGTCACATAATCTAAAAAGAGGGGATATCTGTGGATCCAGCAAAACAGAGGTTATCGAAAGATGGTCGAGACCAATAAAAGTAACTGAGATCCGAAGTTTTCTTGGTTTGGCTGGATATTATCGACGTTTTGTGAAAGATTTTTCATGATTATCTAATCCACTCACCAAGTTGACTCGGAAAGGAGTTAAGTTTGTCTGGATGGAGGAATGTGAAGATAATTTCAAGGAGTTGAAAAGAAGGTTATCCAGTGCACCTGTGCTCACACTGCCTTGTAGTGGAGAGAGGTTTGTGATCTATAGTGATGCATCCAAGAAGGGTTTGGGGTGTGTTCTTATGCAAGATGATATGGTGATATCTTATGCCTCACGACAGTTGAAAATACATGAGCAAGATTACCCAACTCATGATTTGGAGTTAGCTGCGGTAATATTTGCATTAAAGATTTGGAGGAATTATCAATATGGTGAAAGGTGTGATATTTATACTGATCATAAAAGTTTAAAGTATATTTTCACACAAAAGGATCTGAATATGCGCCAAAGAAGATGGTTAGAACTGATTAAGGATTACGACTGCTCAATTCATTACCACCCTGGGAAAGAAAACAAGGTGGAAGATGCATTAAGTCGAAAAGACCATGCCAGTTTATCTATGATGAGGATCACAAAAGAACCAATATTTATGGATTTACAAAGGATGGATCTTGGAATTATAATGGAAGGGGGAAAATCGTATCTTTCTCAAATGAATGTTCAACCATCTATAAATGTGATGATTAAAGAGGCACAGAAAGAAGATGTAGAGTTACAAAAGAAGCTGAGAAATGTTCCTGAATTCAACCCTGATTGTGATGGGATAATAAAGTTCAGGAATCGGGTTTGTGTTCCTCCCATCCTCGAATTAAAGAAGGAGCTACTGGATGAGGCTCACATTTCTTCATTATCTATTCATTCGGGAAGCACGATGATGTATAGGGACCTGAAAGAGTACTTCTGGTGGGATGGCATGAAAAGAGATGTTTCTGAATATGTCTCTCGTTTCTTGGTTTGTCATCAAGTTAAAGCTGAGAGACAGAAGTCTAAGGGGATGTTACAACCATTACCCATACCCGAATGGAAATGGGAAAACATCACTATGGACTTTGTCACAGGACTCCCTAAAACATCCAAAGGAAATAATTCTATCTGGGTCATAGTTGATCGTCTTACCAAGTCTGCACACTTCATTGCTATTAGAGAAGATTTCTCTCTAGATCAGCTTGCCAGGATATATGTGAAGGAAGTGGTAAGATTGCATGGAGTATCACTTTCTATTATATCTGATCGGGATATGAGGTTTACCTCAATGTTTTGGCGAAGTCTTCAGCTTACTCTGGATACAGAGTTGAGTTTCAGCACTGCTTATCATCCTCAGACAGACGGTCAGTCTGAGATAACAATTCAAACTCTAGAAGATATGTTGAGAGATTGCTCTATGGATTTCAAAGGTGGTTGGGATCAACACCTACCTTTGGTGGAATTTTCATATAATAATAGCTTTCACTCGAGTATTAAGATGGCTCTTTATGAAGATCTCTTTAGAAAGAAATGTAGGACTCCAACTTGCTGGGATGAAGTTGGGGAAAGAAATCTATTAGGACCTGATCTCATTGATGAAATGACAGAAAAGGACAAATCTATTCAACAACACATAAGAGCAGCTCAAAGTCGACAGAAAAGTTATGCCGAAAACCGAAGAAAAGACCTAGAGTTTGAAGTGGGTGATAAAGTGTTCTTACGAATATCTCCATGGATGAGAGTCATGAGATTTGGAAAGAAGGGGAAGTTGAGCCCTAGATATATCGGTCCTTTCAAAATACTGGATCGTGTTGGGAAGGTAGCTTACCGATTGGCGCTTCCACCGAATCTCTCTCAAGTTCACGATGTGTTCCATGTATCTCTCCTGAGAATGTACATACCTGATCCTTTACATGTACTTAGCTCAGAAGTTGTACCGCTGAAGCAAGATCTTTCTTATGAAGAACAGCCAATAGAGATTCTGGATCATAGCGAAAACGTCCTACGAAGCAAGACCACTCGATTGGTGAAAGTTTTATGGAGGAACCACCAATTAGGAGAAGCTACATGGGAGCTTGAGGCTATGATGAGGGAGAGGTATCCTCATCTATTTGTTACAAAGTGACGAATTTCGAGGGTGAAATTCATTTTAAGGGGGTAGAATGTAACACCCGATACATTTATGTGAAATATTTTGTTTTTATATTATATAAATCATGAAAGAAATCTTTCACTACACACAAAACTAGCTTGGTTTGCTTTACACGCAACCACAGCCTTCCTCGATAGCTTGCGTCGTACGCAATACCGAGTTTCACTAAACAATGATATGCTATTAAAATATTATTAAAACTAGCCGTTATGAATAGTAATAACCACTTTTTGAAATTTTATAAATTTTATTTTTCAAAATGGACTTCATTTTTGGATTCGGAATATCGAAATTATCCTAGGGTGAAATTTTGGTATTTTTCTGAAAACTTTCAATTTTTGATGAATAGTGAAACCACTAAGTGGTAGTTAAAAAACTGATTTTTTCATAAAACGTAATTTTACCGCTTCTGTGAGTGGAATTTTGAAAATCCGAGAGACACGGTTGATGTCAGTAAGTAAAATGTGGTTCAATGAGATGAAAATAATTTTTTGGTGAATAGTAACTTTTTACTTTTTTTACCACAGTTAAAACTAAATAGGGTAATTAAAGAAAAAAATGATATTATTATTACCCTAACACATGTCCTAAATCTATTGGACAAGTGTAATTCGACCAAAAACAACCTTAGGAATAAAATATGACCATTTAAGCCCAATTGGATTAGATTAGGACATTTATTATTAATTTATTTAAAGAAGGGTTAAAATAGTTAAAATCAAAGTTTAATAAGTAAATCATTTTTAATATGGGTTTATACATAAGATATATTCGACTATAAATATTCATTAGAACGATAAAAAGATTTCCTAAATAATGGAAGTTTATTTGTAATTTTTAGACATTAAATAATTTATTTTATTTATGACATAATGATGATGTAGTAATTATCTTATTAATGAAATATTGACATAATTGATGTTATAAATACACAAATAAATGTAATTTGAGACTTTTTATGAATTACACTAATTTTCTAGGTTAATATGACATGTTATTATTGATTTAAGTAACTTTTTTCGAACTAATAATTCTGTTATTATTTTCACAAATATCAATTACTAAATAGTGTCAAAATTGACATAAAATAGTTTTTACAACAAATATTATATTATTAATTGTTATTATATTCCTAAAAATCTATGGTTCGTCCAAATGACTTAGATAAGGTTATATATATTATTAATAAACAACTTGGGGTTCCTTTGGCTTGATATAGTAAGTTTATTAACCTTATAGTGTAAGAAAACCAGAAGACACGGTAAAAGTTAAATTATCTAAATTAAAGTTAAATCTAAATGATAAGGTTACAATTGATACCTAAACTTGTATAAATTCTATTTTATGAGAGGATTTCGACCCCTAACCACCTTATCTTTGAAATATATCAATTTGGAGCTATTAAAAACCGAATTTGACTTTATAATAATATAATAGTTTTAGTTATTCCAAAGGTGCCCCTCTGCTCCCTTATAAAAGGGCACCTCCTCCCCCTCTTCCTCACACCACTTTGAGCCTTAAAGCTCGGCCAAACCCTGCCAATTTCTCCTCTCCACTTTCCTAGAAACATAATAGTGGTTCTGGTCTTCTTAAAAGACCTATTTTAGTGCCCTAAAAGGAGGTCTCAAAGAAGCACTTCAAAGAAGAGGTAATGTCCATTACCGATTCTTTCATCTTTATTTCTTCTTCCAATTCTTCTTCTTTAGTTGTTTCATTATGAAGTAATAAAATAAGTATCAATCATATACGGATATGTTATTATAAGTATTAAACAACCCTATTTCACCATCTATCCATCCTACGGAAAAAGAAATCACCGCGCGTGCGTACGTACGGAATACCGTCTCCACGCCATGGTGTAATCTATTTTCCACCACCACCTTACTTGGATGGGTATAATGGTGTAAATAATGACTATATGTGACTATTATAAAGTGATATTGATTCTGAAATAGTATACATACACTCCAATACAAGTCCACGATCATAGGAATGATATCATCACTCGTGCGTACGTACGGAATACCGTCTCCACGATGTGATGCGACTCATTCTACATGATCTTCATTTCATAATGATTATATAAATGAATTGAATGAATGAATCTGATATATATAAAACTAATACCATTCTGGAAATGAGGTATCTATAACCTAAAGAGAAGAATAAGAATTTATTCGACGAAACACGCATAAGAACAAAAAGTAATAAACGCCCGAATAACAAGTAGTAATGAAATATTACTAAGAAGAAGCTAATAATATGACCATATATGATATCATAACAATAAGTATGATTCTGGAATAAGTCAATAACATTATTTAAATCATTATACAGGAGGTTTGGACACTTACGAAGCAAATCAGACCTAAGGTAAGGGAAATATCACAATCTCATTTTTATCCGAGATTGTTTATACTTTGGAATTTACTGGGGTGTATTTTATCATACACATCAATGTTTCCTCAATATTTAATATTTATATCCTTCTACAATAGTTTATATTCAATTTTACCCTTCGGTGAGTTTTTAGTAAAAGATATGAAAGGAATCTTTTGACGTTTTTCGTACGAGGTACTTTTTGACTTTTCCGACAAAAGTACGAGAATAATGTTTTTTTAACTTTTACGGCATGAATGGATTTTTAAAACATTATTTCCAAGAAGCTTCATTTACAAGTTTTCAAGTTTATTTTTAATCAACTTCTTTTAGTTTAAAATTGTATGACATGTTAAGAAAGGAAAATGTTTTTGAATTTGAAAGGATATTTTCCTCAAGAATAGAGTTCAAGTGTTTTATCAAAATTATTTTCCATCTAAGATAATATAGGGTTCTGTTTATATCCCTATTATTACATTAATTTGATTATGTTGTGATGGAATTATTTTTATGAATTACTTTATCTTATATGAATTTTTTGATGATGTCACGATGTTTAAGATTCCCATTTTTATTACATGGGTTATGCAATGATGTATGATTTTGTGGCACACATAAGAATGGTATCATTATGAGATGGGTGGGACCTATATCTCCCTCCAATGCATTTGGTAAAGATTTTATATCTCATGAGATAGACATGGCTGGAACGGAAGGTTATACCGGTTCAGTGAAACAGAACTGAAACGAGGAGTTAACTCGGTTCAGAAATGGACTTTGTCCACTAAGATAGTCTTGGAAATGAGTCTTGACTAATAAGAAATGATTCTCTATGATTATGTGTGTATTCCACAAAGTTTCATGTTTTATGTTATGATTATTGGGATTCCATTTGACTACTATGATTTATCCCATGTTATGAAATTATGCTCTCTTTTGCAGGTTAAGATTTCCAAAAGTTATGTTCTTATGAATATGATGTGATTGATATTTCTTTGGTTTACCCTTACTGAGCATTTGAGCTCACCCTTTTGTATGTTTTCTTTCCCCAGGTCAGGAAGAAGGTTATTAAGTAAGATATTCCAAAAGGGACTATAGATATGATGAAATAAATGGGAGACAGTGTAGATGCTTTATGAACCAGTTGTTTATGTTTCCCAGTTTCTAAAGACACTATAACTATACGGTCCTTTTGTGGTTTTGTTATATGTTGTAATAAGTATGCTTCAATTTTGAAGTATTAGTAATGTATGTAAATTATGGGTCGTTATAATTAAAGTAACCAAAACTATATTTAAAAAGCGTTCTCCATTAAAAGGCGGTAAATCGACCTTTTAATGTAAATTATGCTTAAAATTAGAATCATTCACATTTTAGGCCCCTAAACTTTATTGGATGAATGTAAATACATTTAACAAACATGTATAATCATATTGTAGTTATTTTTGTTCATTATCACAAATACAACTGCTAGGAGTTAACTACCATTAAAAATAATAATACTATATTATTAGTGTGCAACGTAAGATTTCAAAGAAACTCGTTGTTGCTTATCAGGTACTCTATCAAACATAGAAACCCATTTAAATTAAAATTAATATTTAATTCACAAATATTAATAAATATGAAAATTTCATATTCTTCATTCATCCAGGATGTTACATATTGACTATTTATTCTTTAACCATCAACAATCTTTCTCTAAAAGGATCATGATCGTATTATCCATCGTATTAATATGGGGAACTATATTACAACTTGTATATTGTTATCCGAACCTAGATGATAATTGGAATATTTAATTTCGTATTTTTTACACATTTCTCATTTGATGATTGTATTATAGTTAGAAAGGTGTTGTGTGGGGCTGATATTTTATATCCCCTTGATGCATACATCAGTATCATGAGACAAACAAGATTGAAAATTTGGTGTATTTCCTCCTAGAAAATGATATTACATGGTAATGAGTGATTGGAAGTAATATCATGATGTCTAAGATCATGATTTCTTGGCTTAGGGAATATAATTATTTAATCTGAATTATGTATTTCATCATTAAAGAGATGGTTATTGTTATCCATGTGATTTTTTGTTCATTATTATCCATGTATATATTATGATATTATTTTTATTTGATTATGAAAGTAAAATGATTAATTATTGCAACTATAATATTTATTTCATTCTTATGCCATAATTTATATAGTTGTATGATTACCCTTACTGAGTGTTTGAGCTCACTCTTTATTATATTTCTATTTAACTAGGTTATGAAGAAATGTATTCCACATGGTATGTATAATTGGATATGTTTTTGGAGATTTTTGGGTGATATTTAATACTTATTATAGATTAATTATTTTTATATATATTAAAAAATTTCAGTTAGTGGATAAATTCATGAGCTTTATTAGTTTATGATTGATCCTAATTATATAAATATATAAACCTAAAATTTCTTTTGAATGTTTATTATATAACATTTTATATAATTTGTTTAATTATAGTAATGATACATATTGGAATCTATAGTTTGTATCAAATCTAGTGTGGAATGTATGTATTTATGGCACGAGATCCAAGAGTGCAGATTTGGGGCATCATAGATGGTATCAGATCTGGATTTGGATAACTTTTTATATTATGATGTTTTTTGAGGATAATATAAGGTTTTATAAGTCAAGATTGATTTTAATTTCAAATGTATAGATAACCCTTTAGGATATAATATGTTACAATGTTAATTAATAAATTCATAATTTATTTAGCTATTAGGATAAGATACCTTTAGTGAAAATCTTAGAATAAGTATAGGATTAGGATAACATCCTGAGGTATTGGTAAATAATAGATTGTGTGGTTATCCTAGATATTAAATCTCTATCATGATACTAGAAATTGGATTTTTTTGTCTCATAGATTAACCAAGGGGTAATCACCCCCAAAAAAGAATATATTTTCATTGACTTAATCATCACTCTAGTGCACAATGAGTGGTCCAATGACTACACAACTAGCTAGAAAATATTCGGGGATATGATTTGTTCAATTACATTCTCTTTACAGACCAATATTATGAATTTAGTTCTTAATTTCATTAAATTATTAGGTTAAGAAGTAAAAGAGAATATAACATATAAAAAACTTTATAGAATTAGAACTAACAAAGGATGAAATAAATTGGTCATTATTGAAGACATATTTGGATTTATTTTTCAAATTTATATGATCATTTAATCATATTTATTTTATGTCAATACTCAGAATATTTTTCCCTAACATGAAAATATTATTTTCCCTTCTTCTATTTTATGTTTTGAGTTGGTCTATGCTTGAATGAATCCATATGAGTTTATATACCCTAAACTTAGTAGCCATGAGTCAGTGGTAACCTTATAACATTGGTATAAGATACAAGGAATCACATCCCAAATGACCTAAGAGTTTAGTATATTTAGAAAAATAAGATAAATACTTTATTCTTATATTTCATTTGAAAACATAAAATACAACATATAAATTCCATTTAGAAAACTATTAATCCCATATCTTATCACTACATATCAATCATAATATACTTAATGGAAACTAGAGGAAAAATAAAACAAAAAAATAGGGCGAGCTCAAATTATTAGTAAGGGTTATATACATTAGAAGTAATCATGAATCAATAATCACAATCAACATGTAATTTTAAATAACTTAACAGACATTTAATTTAATCAATAACTTGAAATTATTATGGAAAGAATAAATGATAATCAATTAATTACATATAAATAATTATATGATCTAGAAAACATGATAATGGATATTCTACTAATCAAATAATCACATGGAAATAAATAATTAATATCATAATGATGGAATTCATAATTTAGGACATCTAAAACATATTATTGAGTATTCACACCAATAATATAACATCATCCAGACTTCATTCCAATAATATTATGAATGGGTAATAACTTAGAAAAAAACCTTGTCTTGTTTGTCTCATGAGAGCTACCAATGCATCTTTGGGTTATAGAGCCCCCTTTCACTTATAAAGTACTATGAAATCCTTACATGAAGAAATAATACCAGTGAATCAACATTCCTTAAAAAATTAAATAACTATCAGTATTAGAAGAACAAGTCATATGAAATATCAATACTTCTAATTGAAATTGATCATGAACTATTTAATAATGTATGGAAGATGGTATCATAATAGATAAAACTCATTTAATCATAATATTAAATAAATTATATTTACATAAATGAAAATAATTTGAATGAGATCATTAAAAAAATCACGAGGAAAACACCATTTTTCACTTGGAAAATCACATATTTATAAAATTCTGCACAATTATAAAAGAAACAAATATTTTTAAATAATAAACTAAAACATTAAATTAAATTTTAAATCATTATTATGTCACAACATGTGGAAAATGATCTCACATTGTATAAGTTAAAAAACATTCCTTTCGTGTTTTTTTTTCAGAAATGTCTCAAAGAAAATTTTTTAGAAAATATTTCATTAAAACCATTTTAAAATATAAAAACATCAATTAAAATGACTTCAAATAATAATAGAATAATATTTAGAAATAATGTTTGATATTTGTTTAGAAAACATGGTCATATAAGTAAAGTATTGTTTTAAAGAAAAGTTTAAGAAGATTATCTTTAAATGAAATTCCCTTATAAATATCATATCATTGATGTGAAAATTAATCAAATAAATTGAATCTATATATTCTATGTAATTCCACATAAAACAAGTTGAAGTAAAACATAATATATTAAAAATTAAATTCAAAAAAAATCTTAGTACAACATAATCATGGAAGTATAAGTTTAACCCAAAATGTTGAAATTGGGTTAAGAATTCCCTTACCACATTATAATTAGAAATATCATATGCCCCATAATACTAATAATTATCAAATTAAATATTGAATAAAATGAATAAAATGATATTCATGATATTATATATTAAATTTATGTATATAAACCACACACAAGAAATAAGTGGTGAATATGGAATATATACCAAAGAATTAAATGTCAGATGAGAAACCCTTACATCATGCTTCCCATTAGTGATGAATACTATATCATACTGTATAATGTATTAAAAATGTTATTATTTAATTATAGATATTATCTCATATTTATAATATTTTATATGATAATTTTATATCATATTTTCATTAATTCATTAAAAATATTTCATTATTTTCATTATTATGGGTGTATTCATTTCATGGTTTCATGATCAGTTCATTTGTGTATAATTATGGATTCTATTGTTGAACAAAAATATAACCACAGAATAAAAATGAAACTGTATTAATTAACTTTAATAATTTTAAATTCTATAATATATAATTTTTTCGTATGAGGATTATTCGTTTGATAAAATTTAATGATAAATGTTCAGTTTTATTTTTTCAGTTTTTTAGCCATCCCAAAATAGTTTTATTTTACATAATATTATATATATATATATATATATTAGTTTCAAACCATGAAATAGGTTTTAAAATTATTATTTTAATCTTATTTAAACAAAATAATACTTTTTTGACTATCCTTGAAAGCGGTAATGGAAAACAAAAAAAAACATTATCCATGGAGACTATTAGCCACCATAATTATGACAATGGTTTCATTTCATTGAATGAGAGGAGGTATTAAAATGATGGATATAAGATATTTAATTATCAGTATAAAATTCCATTATATAAATTATAATGCATTTATTATGAATTTAAGGATGAATTAGGAGAAGATAAGGTAGAAAGATAAAATAAAATAAGAGAGGTGGTTTGAGAAAATTACCTCTTAAATATCACCTCCTTGAAGGATCCCTTAAAAACCATGAAATTTTTATTTTGGTGTGAAAATAAGCACATATAAATGTGGATTGGGGAGTATAGTTTTTGTTATATATTGGAGGATATTAAAGGATATTTAGGAGAAATGGGGAGGTGAGGGGTGATATTTATACTTTAGAAGGGTGGTTTTAAGTGATTAAATAATGATTATTTTATATTTAAAGCCAACCAAAATTGGGTGGAGTTAATTACAAAAAAATTCGATGATATTTACAATTTTAAGGGGTTTTATGTTCTATAAACACATAAACCACCTATTTAAATTTCTATTTTTATGTATTTTGTGATTTTACCTTTTAACTTTAACGTATTTCATTATTTTACCTAGACTATGGTAAATATTTTTTTACCATGGTATCTTTTTTATGTGTAAAATGAAAATGGGGTAATAAAATAATTTGGACCTCCATATTCCAAAAATTTAATTCATTTTACTTTATTCAATTAATAAAAATGATAAGAAAATTCTAAATATGTTATGTGTGTAACTCATAAAAAATAGTTTATTTTTTAAGGATAAAATCATGGTTTTCAAAATTACTAAGCATGTGTTTATAAATATAATATCTTATGAATTATTTAATTAATTAAATACATTTTTATAAATAATAATGGTTAGTCATGATTGTTTCTGATTCTTTCCGCCGAGGATGCGCGCATCCGTCATGTAGAGGATGCGTTGTTTTAGCCCCGCATTCCCGCTTTCCAAAGGCAGGTGGCATCTGTTCTTTGTTCAAGGACATATTCTCCTTGATTGAATCCGAGATAATGGGATTTCGGTTCTTCTTTCTATGGATTCCTCCTCAGTGCTCGTCACCTAGTCAGGGTCTCCCTCATTGAATTAAGACGTGTTCATGAAACTCTTCCTCGTGCCATATCTTCATGGACTCCAGTTAATTATGATGCTTCTGTCGAGACGCTCTAAGGGGTATGGTCGGGGCAGCAACCATCGGTTAGGGGAGTGGTCATGCTAAGGCATCGTTGGCGTGTCTCGACACCGGGGGATTTGCATGTCTGTCTTCTGTCCCTTATTATAGGGCTTCTTGAGGGCATTGAATCCCGAGAAATCCCACATCGAAAGCGGGGAATGGTATGCCACATGAATGTATCTGAGGTTTTCCTTAGCTTCCCATGTTTAAAATAGGGTATACCGTGAGTTTAACATCTAGCGGAGACAGATCAGACTGATCGAAACACTGAGAGTGGATCAGATAAAAGAACCCCCTGGAGGGAACACCGATGTTGGGGCCAGCACGTGAGCGGCTTCCCGAATACTATGGAATGGAATTATGTGGCATGATCCCACCAGGATGTGGCGGCCAGGGTAAGAATCAGGATGGGTGATGAAGTGAAGGGGATTGTACCTCATGGAGGCTTCCTACGAACCATGCCTTGACATGGATCAAAGTCCTCGTAGTTCGGGATGATACGGTGGGACACCTGAAGGGGGGACCCATGAAAATGAATGCACGGATGGGTCCAATAAGTAGTAAAACTTCCGGGTAAGGGAATGAACTTCTCTAGGCATGTGGGTTCGAGGGAGAGGTCATGATGAGACATGGGTGTTGGGCTTGAACCTCGTGGAGGATTCATACGTTTCCCCATAGTGGGGAATCAATGTCCACGTAGTTTGGGTGTATAGTTTAACGGCATGCGGGACATGGAATTTGGGGCTTACGCTTTGAGGTGGACCAAGGATATGTTGTTGGCGAACTAAAGTGAAGAGGGACCTAGGGTCCAGATGGATGGGGCTTACGCTCTGAGACGACCCATGGTGGATAGATGGGGATTACGCTCTGGGGCGTCCCACAAGGGTGGACAGATAGGGCTTACGCTCTGCAGCGGCCCACAATGGTGGATAGATGGGGCTTACTCTCTGAGGTATCCCATACTAGTGGATAGATGGGTCTTGTTCTCTAAGGTGGCCCATAAGGGTGGATAGATGGGGCCTACGCTCTGAGGCGGCCCACAATGGTGGATAGATTGGGATTACGCTCTGAGGCAACCCATACTTCTGGATAGATGGGGCTTACGCTCTGAGGTGGACCACAAGGGTGGATAGATGGGGCTTACGCTCTGAGGTGGCCCACAATGGTGGATAGATGGGGTTTACACTCTGAGGAAGCCCATACTCGTGGATAGATGGGGCTTACGCTCTGAGGCGGCACATACTGATTGGTGAACCGACATGAAGAGGTCGGAACGACTGGGTGGTGGGGTTGAACCTCATGGAGGCTTCCTACGTACCATGCCTTGACATGGATAAAAGATCTTGTTGTTCGTTGGGATGGGGATTACGCTCTGAGGCGGCCCATAGTCCTGGTGAACCGACGTTAAGGGGTCGGAACGACCAGGTGGTGGGCTTGAAATTCATGGAGGCTTCCTACGTACCATGCCTTGACTTGGATCAAAGTCCTTATAGTTTGCTGGGATGGGGATTACGCTCTAAGGAGTACCATAAGAGGATGTCATGGTTGATGCTTACTCTAAGCCCACGCGAGTCCTGCTCGGTGTGAGAAGCAAGAGGCAGTAGGGGCCAGACGATCACGTTGCGAAGGGTGCATCCGTGAGAAGAGATGATGGGATTACGCGTTGAGAAGACCATGGTGATGGGACTTACTCCATGATGGAGGCCCAAGTGTGAAAAGGAACAGAGGGAAATGGATTTGGGACCAAAGAAAGGTGGAGTCCCACATCCCATCATGCTCCCCGCTGGCCTTGGCGGTGGGGAAGTACAGAGGTGCATGGGTGCTACCATTCACACGAGAGGCTAGGGGCTTACACCAAGGAGGCTGCCCTTCCCCCGTGGACAAACTCCACTTTGAGAGGGATGATATCATCCCATGTGAGGGGTGATCCCATCCTCGTGGAGACGAGCGACATAAAGAATGTCCGAGCCGGGGGGACCCTATGTGCGAGGCACGGGGCCAGATCACAGTTTAACGTCCTGTGTTGAGGACGAGGTGCTTGGCGGTTTAACATCCTGCAGCTCGGACAAGGTGGCTTCGCTCCACACCCCTAGGACTTACATGACCAATACCCTCTGCCCCTTGTGGAAGGGAAGGCATCGGTAATTCCATACTGAAGGGGGGTCGCAGAGCAACCATCGAGGGGTCCACGTTAGCATGGATATGCGAGGAAGCAATAGCCATTAGCGTGCCTATGTGAAGAAGCATCAGGAAAAGCAACACAATGGAAAAAACCACCCAAGGGACCTTGAGGATACTTTGTATGAGCCTGGAGGTCATACGGGAAAACAACGCATGGTGTGTATGCCCGGTGTGTGCACCCGGGGCATCCAGAAGGAGGACATCGATCGCCTATGTAGGGAGGAACCCGGGGGAACACCGAGGTGAGGGGTCCCAGGGGTTGCGTGCAAAGAAATGGATCGCGCACAAAACACTGGGATGGAATGTAATCGGGGGAAGAGGGTTTGCGCGCGACTAGTAGGATCGGGCCCAAGGGAGATGAATTGCGCGTAAGTGGAAAAGGCTTCACCCAAAGGCAAGGCCGCTCCCAGCAAAAGGGATTGCGCGTAATTGGTCCATTTTGCGCGCAACGGAAGGAGTTGCGCACAAGGGAGGAACCCTGAAGGGTTTTGAATTCTGTGTAAACCAATGGGATTGCGCACAAAGGCAGATCCTGAGGAGAGGTGGCGCGAAAAGGATCAGTACCTGCAAGCCATCTTGCGCGCGCGGAAGTACGATTTCGTGCACAAGAGCCGGTTTAAATTCCGCAACCCGAAATAGAATGGGTCTCCTTATATTTATAGGATACGCAAGTGCGAAATTCAGGTTGGCATGCAAAACTTGCGTGCTAGGGACGGCGGCGTGAAATGTTATCTATGTGGGGGCAGTCGCGCAATTATTGCGCGCCTGCGCCAGGGACCCTTCGCGAATCCCGAACTCCTACCGCATGACATAATATTTTCGTACGCATTCCCCTTTTTTCCACCCAACACTTCCGGGCCCTTCGGACCGAGCCTCTGGTTCTGAATATGATTTTCTTTGTCATTTCGACCCTTCCTCCAGTAATTACGGACTTTTTCAGCCTCTACAAATTCCCCCCCCCCTCGTAATTGGATCAGCGAGGGGCTGCAACGATCGGATTTCGAGGGAAACACCGAAACGCCGATGTGTTGGGCTTCCTGGGTCCCCATGCGTGCAAAAACCGTTGCGGCGTGAAAAATTCCGGTTGGCACGGAATCCTCTTTCCGGGCGGTGCGGAACCCCAGCTTCGCCTATATAAGGGGCCATGGGTCCCAGGATCCATACACAACTTTCTCGTACGATATGTTCAGATCTCTCGTGCACAAAATTTCCTCAGTGCCTGTGCGTAAAACCCGCATTGGCAGCGCGTAATTTCTCCGAGTTTTGGCTGTATTTACACGCCAACCCGGGGATTTTCTACGCAGACTTCTCTGATTTCATGCCCACCTTCCGAATTTCGCGCAACACATCCAGATTCCGTGCAACACTCTCAAAGCACTTGGCTGGAGGAAGATGGCCTAAAACCTAGTATATGAGTGGTAGGATGCCACTTGCAGAGCTGAAATGGCGGCGAACGAGGAGGGTTATTGTGCCAGGGTGGTGGTTTCCAACAACCATAATTTGTTCAACCTTCTAACCCCCGCCCAGAAGGAGTACCCTTTTTCCAACAACCTTCCGCTATGGAACTTCGGCATTTTAAAGGAGGTTCCACTACCGGGCTTCGAGGTTGATACACCGCGGACATGGGTGACCCGGGAGGATGACCTTCCCCAATACAATATCACTAACAATGGTTTTCCATCCAAAGAGACCAGGCACATGGGTGTATATGTCATGAACCCAAGGACTAGGACTATCGCTTGGGGTGGTCCTATTGAGGAGAGTTACCCATCCCTCTACGCAGGCACATTCCGTCAGAGCATCACAGCAGATACTAAGGGATGGTTACAAGACTGGTATTTGCGGTCCCTAGGCAACTTTACCAGTGAGAGGGCCTGGGTGTACTGGGTTCGCCATACGTGTAACCAATTCAGGGCCGAGCTACGGCACATTGGTTTGTTCGAGGTGGTGAATGTCGTTGTTCCACTTCTACTGCCAGCCTGAGCTTGGGCCGGAGCTATTCACCTGGTGGTCCCCTGACACCAACACATTTCATCTTCACCACGTGTAAGTCAGCATTAGCCTCTGGGATGTCCACTGCATAGGAGGTATCCCACTAAAGGGTTATCAATACGATGAGTTCCTTCCCCAGATGAACACCTGGGAGGATAGATCAAGGACCCCCCATGCTGACATGGAACCTACTGGAGCTGGAAAAATAGAGGCTGGAGGCGAAGGACTTCTAGAAGGACATCACCTACAAGGACTAGTTGAGCCTGTTTCTGGAGAATAACCCGGTGGTCAAGATGTTGGGATGGGGAAAACGGTGTCCAACCACATCTCAGAGGAGTAAGAATGGATCGTACTAGAGGATCCTGGAGGCACGGTAATACCAATCATGGGGATACCGCATTAATGACGCCCCAGGACCCAAATGTTGGATATGATGGGTTCCTCACCACATTCCTGATCAGGTGGCTCCTACTGGTGTGGGACGCAAGGATGGGAATTTACCCAGTAAATCTTGTGATGGCGGGCACCATAGCCGCCATCAAAAGGTTTAATCTGGGGGTCCCCATGCTGGCTAGGTTGTATGCCATTCTGGGATACATCTCAAGAGGGGGGTAACCTTGGAGGGGGTATGGCCCCTTCCAGATCATCCACGGCTCAGTGGCAGCTCATCTTGGGGGGTACACTTTCCCAAACGACATTCGTCCTCCCGGAAACGACCTGTGACCATCTCTGCTAAACATTGTTGGGGTCGCACTGATGACGCTCAATGAGGAGGGAGTAAGGATCAGAATTGGTAACCACGCCAACTTCAATTTCAGCCCATTCCCCACCCCGGTCGGCCAAATGGTAGACAATGGGCAAGGCTCGCTAGAGTAGCAGGAATAATTTCAAAACTTCAGAGGCGAGGTGTTTGTGGCTCAGATTGACAAGAAGATCTTCTGCGAGCCTTATGTGTCGTCTCAATTCGCCAGGCAGTTCAGGTGCATCCAGCGAATTCCGAAGAGGGTATTCACAGACGCCTTGGAGGAGAGGAATCCCTGTGTCCTTCGCCAGATGTGGTTAATGTTCACAACTTATGGCTCTGGCGATGTCATTACTCTTACTCCCACCGGGGAGGAATCTGGACTATCAACCAAGTATGCCGAACACTGGGCCATCGCATACCCCGAGGGGCTTTTGCGCAAGCGAGTTCGGCAACTCGAGACTACCCACGTGGAACCCAGGTGACGAGAGTGCTGGGAAGGTGCCGCTAGAAGGGGGAGACGAGGGGCGCACATGCAGTGAGGCCAATGTAGGCTAGGACCTCAGCAGTGGGAGCAACGCATGGCTGGACCGATGAACTTCCTGGGAAGAAGATAAGGTATCTGCTTCATCCTTTCCAGGACGCAATCTTCCCAGTGCTATGGTCAGCCTGGTTAACCCTGCGGCAGACGACGAGCATCGAATCCATCTAGTAGAAGATAATGCAGGACGGGATCCAACTGCCAGAAGTCGGGCTCATTCGGGTTACTAACAGAGTAAACTTCCATCAGCGACATGCATATCTAACGGCCATGGACACATATGCGTGCCAATGGGGTCGGCGCGTGGATCCACCTTTCCTTGTGAAAGTGATGCTTGTCCAAGAGCATGATTCTAAAATAATGCCTCTGGGAGAAGGCGACAGGGATGACGAGTGATGGGGAGAGTAAGAGATAGGAGAATACGAAGGATATCAGGGAGGGTCCCGCCAAGGGAGCCTATAGGAGACTGGAAAGATCGTCGGCTCTGGCATAGACATAACTGAGATGCTCGAGGTCTTTCTCTATCCATATATATCCCCTTCTGTATCCATTCTCTTCTGTAATTTCTAATCCATTTATGTATCTCACTCAGGAGGATATAGGCGTTGATCAAGCATCCCCAATAGTGGAAGGAGAAGAGGCTCCGGTGGGATAGGGTGGGGCCCCGACGCCCATCATCGAACTGAAAAGCGCTGAGGGGTATCCTGCCGCGATAGCTCCTGTAATGGCCAGAGCACTGGAGGCTGACACCCTGGGTTCCTGTAAGTCCCTTTCTTCACTATGGGTGTTTACTGTTGGAGAACCCTACTAACCACGATCCTCCCTGTATAGTGTTCACAACGTTGGAGGCTCGTTGGGCTGCTGATCCCGGGCTGTCTGTGAGTGAATTAGTAGCGGACGTACCACCTCCTTCATAACATACTTCCAAAAATGAGTCGGCCCCAAAAACTAGTGAGCAGGGGGCGGCGGATATTAGTGGTTCCAACATTGGAGCGAGGCCGGAAGCTGACGAAGGCACCACTACTGTTAGGGAGAGAGAGGAAGGTCGCCCAGACATCGAGGATCCTATCCCTCAGGAAGGTATCGCTGAGGCAGACCCTGCTACTGACCTTATGGCTGTCTTCCCTATATACCAGACCGCTGATCCTGAAGAAATAGATGATTCAGACTTGGAAGCATCCGAGGACAGCCTAATGACACGACACAAAGAGTGGAAGTGCATCCAGCGTTTTCTCAGGTATGCTCAGATGGATTGGCTGAGGCAGATGGGATCACCCCAGATATGGTTGTGTTTCCTATGCAATGGAGGGGCTGATGCTCAATGCCTTCATCTGATGGTGCATGATTACATGTCCGAGAAGATATGTGAGGGCAGCTGGCGCACCGACGTTACCCAGTGTCGGGAGGAATTCGTGAGCACCTGAGCGTTTCTGAGGGCAGAGCAGGAAGTCCGACGCCTCGAAGAGAAGGAGACAGAGAAGGAGGCCTTCATTGCAACATGCTCTGAGCTCGTGGAGCAACTGAAGGCCCATCTGGCTGATGCCCAAGAACAAATGATGGAGGTGAGTCACCAGATGACTGTGCTTTAAACTGAACGGGCACAGGCACAATCTAGGTTTGGAGAATTGCACTCTGCAGCTGCTGATGAAGAGAGAGTCTTCAGGGAGCGAGAAGCAGTCCTGGAGGCCACCAGCCAAATGGTAGCGGCGTTGTAATGATCTCTCCAAGAAGCTAACCCTTAAGGGCCCTGTTTTGTCCAGGTCATGAACTTTTTTGCTTCCAATATATGGAAAAATCAATTTATCAGTACCTTTGATTTATCATGCTCATTCATAATCACAAAATAAATAATAATTCATCCCTAAGATCATGTGGGCCGTACCCACTATGAGAATAAAATGTTGTTCATATTATCATTTAGTTCGACCGTGGGAGCGCCAACCAAACTTCAGGCATTCAAAAATTCGAACCTGGATTTCCGAGGAGAAGAGGGAGGCCCAGCCAAAGGGAGGGGACCTTAGACCGAATGATTTACCGTCTCCTCAATGTGCTCTAACGCATGAGCAGGGCAATGCCAGGGGAATTGGAATCAATTCGAACATAGGGAGGTGAAAAGGGTGAATCACATTACCCAAATTCGGAACACTATGGGAAGGGCATGATGATGGAGGATAACTGTTGAACGAGGAAGAAACGCAGCTTCCAAATCACATTGGCCTGAAATGGGGATAACAAATGAGGGCTAACTACTGACCATGTTCGTAACACGAGGCCTATCTCAAATATCATCGATCAGTATTCCGGAACATTGGCCCATGATAGCAGGCTGACCATAGGTCAAGAATCCATACTGTTAGGGGGTCCCATCAAACATGGCCAGTCTTCCAGAACATTGGCCCATGACAGCAGGCGGACCATAGGTCGAGCATCCATACTGTTAGGGGGTCTCATCAAACATGACCAGTCTTATCGAATGTTGGCCCAGGATAGCAGGCAAACCATAGGTCGAGCATCCAAACTGTTAGGGGGTCCCATTAAACATGACCAGTCATCCGAAACGTTGGCCCAGGACAGCAGGCAGACCATATTTTGAGCATCCATACTATTAGGGGTCCCATCAAACATGACCAGTCTTTCAGAACGCTGCACCCAGGACAGCAAGCAGACCATAGGTCGAGCATCCATATTGTTAGGGGGTCCCATGAAATGAGAAAGAGGATGAATATCTGAATAAGGGGGGCACGCAATGCGTGGAAAGTAAAGTTATGGTTTGTTCAAACAGTATCCAACACTTCCAAAATCACGCCACTGTGGTGGAGGCACATTAGGCAGACATATTAATCTGGTCATGGATCATCCCTACTTTTAGATAGGACCTCTGTGGTGAGGGAACTGTCACTTCCCAACATCACTATGGGGTATCCTGAAATTATTTGGGGCTAATACTGCAGTTACACAACTCCTTGAGAAGTTAGGCCAAAGGGACGACAGTGAGGGGGGGGGGGGATAGACTTGGGATTCCCGGGGCTGGAACCAAGACGAAATGTCCGGGCGTTCCAACATATCCCATAAGGATGGGAATCATGCCACACGTTTTTATGGAAAAGATATTAGTTTAAGGTCTTAGAACTCAGAAAAACGATTGTTAAGTAGCATGGGAGTCACATGGTAAGGTGATTACGAAACCCGACGTGAATGAGGATGAGGTCATGCTTACCATGTGTTCCTTGGGAAAGTGTTCCGGTCAAGGGACCAAACACGAATGTTAGGCTGGCCCCGTGGGGAAGTGCCCAGGAACTCCTACATATCCCATAAGGATGGAAATCAAGCCATACGTAGTTCATGGAGGGTGGCTTGGCAAGGTATGGTACCTGTTCAAAGGATGAAAGGGGTGTTCAGGTCTAGCCCACGCACCAAAATAAGCGGAATTTGATGTATCTTGTTTTTCCTTGAAGGTGAATGGTTTTTATTTTGTGGAGCGACCGACATAGGGTAGAAATTCCTAGTATCACCACAATAGTAAATCCATTTACGGGAGTTTAAAAATGGTATGGTAAATGACCAATACCCAACGTGATGTCCTCTATGGAGTGGTCATCACAATGAAGTGCCGCTTTCCATCGTGCGACTGGGGCGATATCATCAAAGTTTATGGTCATGTGGTAGGACCAACTAGCACAGTTTAATGTCATATGGCTTGGACCCGGGGGAATGCGCATGATGCGATAAATCATACCCGATGTGCATGAGGACATAACCCCATACCATCATCTCACGTGATTCTGGGAGAAGAGCCTCAGGCCAGGGGTCCAGCGAGGTTTTAAAGATCAAGGGGTAGGAGACACTAGCCTATAGATGATATGGGCCCGAAATTCTTTGTCTGGGTGACCCCTCATTTCTCATGGGAATGAGGGTCAAGCTGTGCATGGTTCTTAGAGAATAACCAATCCCATAATCTTAGCGCTCAGATCACAGGATCCTAGAGAGACGCTGTAATGCAACTTTGTCTGCCTGACGTGTGGAAGTACACTGAGGGTTAGTGAAAGGAGTGCCAAGATTCCACCTTGACATGATGGGGTGGAACATAATGTGAATCATGAAACCAAAATTCAGGGCCTGAAGGAGTCGGCGTGACAACAGAGGATTACTTCTGACCACGTTCGCCACACAACATCTCATCGCGTTAGCCTGAAATGGGGACAAACTAATGAGCGTCGACCGCTGACCATGTTCGCAACACGGGACTTGTATCAATTTCTTGTTTGAAACCCTCAGGGGCGTTGGCCCGTAATGGTAGGAGAGCCCTTAGGCGTTGTATCCATAACGTTCTTGGGTGTCCCTCTGGGCGCGAAAGATAATGGGGGCCCGAATGAAGGGGAGCACGAAGCATGAAAAGTGGACGGAACTTGCCTAAGTTGAATCTAAAACTCCAGGTCCTAGACCAGAGTACTCTAAACACATTAGTAGACCACTGAAAAGGGTCTAATAGATCAGTTTGAGAGTGCCCAAAAGATGGAGGATTCCTAGGAGAAGGGGGCATGGCGCCAAAAACCATGTACCACACCTATATATCCCCCTCGTGAAGAGGGACAATCCAAGAGGCTGAGGTGACTAGGAGATCATGGGATCTCTTAAGAGACGGGGATGGACCTGAAACCTAGGTGTTCAGGCGGTCCTACATATCCCATAAAGACGGGAATCAAGCCACACGTAGTTCTAGAATAACAGTTTAAATTCATGTAAGATGATGAAAGGCATTTCATCTGGGAATGTGTATGGCACGGGGAGTAACCCAACGTCAATGAGGACATAATGCCACACCACACCATACAATCCCACAAGAGAGAGCATGGGCCAGGCCTGAGGCTGGGCCTCGGTCTGGAAGTCCTGACCAGCTCACAGTTTAATGTCTTGCAGTGGGGACGAGAAAAGGAGGAAGAAACCCCAGATAAGGGAGGTGTACAGTGCGGTGAATAACCTGACGTCAATGAGGACATAATCCCACACCACATCATACCCCCCCGGGTAAGAACTTGGGCTAGAGCCCTAGAAGGGCAAGGGACCTGAGGCTGGGCCTCAATCAGAATGGCCTTACCAGATTGCAGTTTAACGTCTTGCGGGACGAGCGTGTAGTTTTAAGGTCTTGGAGGATCCAACAGTTTAGGGTCATGTCAGACCAAATGGGCCCAGATATTGGACCAAATTAATTTTAAGGTCGTGCAGGACCTGATGTAGTTTAGGGTCATGTGGGACCGTGACACTCAAGAAAAGTACTACTTGAGGAACTTAGAATTGGTGGGAGGAGTTACACGCTCACCATCCATGGTCCCTAGGGAATATGCACCATTGGGATAAACCCTATGGACAAAGAAAGGTCCCTCCCATTTAGGATCCAACTTGGGTTTTTTTCTACCAGGGATCATTGGCGCCCTGAGGGCCAGTACCAGGTCACCTTGCAGGAAGGAGCAGAGGCGAACCTTATTGTTGAAATCTCGAGCCATCCTGCTCTGATGCCTTTCCAGGTTATGAAAAGAACGAATCCTATTCTCATCCAACGCTTCCAATTCAGCTAGATGGATTTCAGCAACTCTATCTAGTGCTTGCTGGTCATAGACCGCTGTGCGCAATGAGGGAAACTGAATCTCGAAAGGCAGGACGACCTCAGTTCCGTACACCAGGGAATATGGGGTCACCTAGGTGGAATTACAAGTCGTCGTCCGATAAGCGCATAG
This sequence comes from Viscum album, assembly GCA_963277665.1. Lineage (NCBI taxonomy): Eukaryota > Viridiplantae > Streptophyta > Magnoliopsida > Santalales > Viscaceae > Viscum > Viscum album. The sequence continues at coordinate 1,852,274,076 of OY728129.1, read as the reverse complement.
GGTGTTGGGGAGCTTATCCGGCCAACTCTTCTTGTTCTGACCAACCATATTATGCATAATGTTAGAGAGGGTTTTGTTAAATACCTAGATCTGTCCATTTTCCTGCGCATGATTGCGAGGGGTATGGTTAGAGTGAATGTTGTACTTGGCATATAACTTCTTCATCTCGGCTGCTTGAAAGTTAGTGCCGTTATCAGAGAGGATAGCATGAGGTACTCCAAATCGATAGATGATATTGGAACCCATGAAGTCGGCGATGGAACGAGCTTTGATGTCCTTGAGAGGGATTGCCTATGCCCACTTGGAAAAGAAATCCGTAGTGGTCAGAATGAACCAGCATTAGTGAGCCGTTGCCATTGGGTAAGGTCCTATGACATCCAACCCCCAGACTGTAAAGGGCCAAGAATACTCGGTAGTGTGGAGAGGCTCTGGTGGCTGATGCACAAAGATAGCATTAACTTGGAATGCATGGAACCTCTTGGTGAACTCGATCCAGTCATGGATCATGGAGGGCAAGAAGTACCCCAGCCTCCATATCTGGTGAGAAAAATTTGACCCGGCCTGATGGGCGACACAGTAACCAGCATGAACCTCTTTCATGACTTGGGGAATCTCGAATCCTTGAAGGAAATGGAGGAGATAACCATAAAATCTGCGCTTATAAATGATCTTCTCAAGGATGGGACCACTCTGAAGGGTAAGCTGTAGTGTGCGACGTCAGATTCGCTCGCGCTCTGCCCGGTCTGACGGAAGATTACCGTGTTGTAGGTATCCAACCAAGGGTGTCCTCCAATCATGAACTATTTTGATCACCGCATCTTAAGTACCTGGGGATCCTGACGTAGGGGAATCAGTGGTAAGATGGTTTACCCGCGTGTCGCGATCATCCTCCAGGGTAACGGGAGAAATGAATCTCCAGTGCGCCACATGGATAATCAGGTAGTCTTGTTCGGGCTCCCCAAGCAACGCGTCCAAGATTTCCAAAGCGTCTGCTCGACCATTCTATGACCGAGGGAAAAGGTTATTCTCCGGTCGAGAAGGGAACTGGGTCATTAGACGGAGTGTGCACTCCAACAATGGCACGAGCTCTGGTTTTCTGACGACATAGTCACCATTGACCTGCTTGATAACTAACTTGGAGTCCCATTTCACATGCAGATGGGGCACGTCGATCTCAAGGGATAGCTCGAGGCTAGTAATGAGAGCCTGATACTCTTCCTCATTGTTGGTGTAGCCCTTTGACAACAAGAATGAGTACGATAGAACAACTTTCTCTGGGGTGATAAAGACGATACTCAGGCACACTCTGTTGAGACTAGGATCATTGATTCTCCTACCGGTTGGGCTCTGTGAGGCACTGTCAAAGTGCATCTGCCAACATGGGACTGTATGATCGATTGAGAGGATTGCCTCATCAGGAAAACCTAGGTCCAGTGGTTGGTCCACTAAGGTTGGGTGGGCAGCTAGAAAGTCTACTAATGTCTGTCCTTTGATAGCCTTCTAAGGCACAAACCTGATGTCAAACTACTGGAGGATCACCGCCCACAGTGCCAGTCTGCCAGTCAACATAGGTCAGTTTAGAATGTACTTCAGTGGGTCTACACGAGAGACCAACTGTACCCTGTGGTGCTGCAAGTAGTGCCTCAACTTCTATACAGCGAACATGAGCGCAAGGCATCTCTTCTCGATATGAGAATATATGGTCTCCGTATCGAGGATCATGTGGATGAGGTAGTGGAGGCTGTTCTTTGTCCCCTCGTTGTTCTTCTGGGCGAGAAGTGCGTCGAGGGACTGTTCTAGGGCGGTCACATAAAGAACCAGCAGCTTCTCGGAGATAGGTGGCATCATGACCGGATGTTGGAGCATGTACTGATTGATTTCCTTGAAGGAAGTCTGACACACATCATTCCATTCATAGGTGGTGCCTTTCTTTATGAGCTGATAAAAGGGCTTACACTTGCTAGCCAGATTCACAATGAATCGGCGTATGTAGGCTAAGTTGCCTTGAAAACCTCGAAGCTCCCAACTATTTCTAGGGGGAATCTGGATGATGGACTTGATATTTTCTGGGTCAATCTCGATGCCTCGATAACTGACATCAAATCCAAGGAACTTTCTGGAGGTAACCCCGAAAGCAACATCAACGGGTTCATCTTCAGGTGGCGGGAACAGAGGAAGCTGAACACTTTATCAAGGTCCTTGAGATGGTCCTGGAACTGGAGAGATTTGACCACCAGATCATCAACGTAGCATTCCACCAATGTTCCCATAATCGAATTGAATATGCGATGCATGGCCCGATGATAGGTGGCACCCGCATTCTTCTGGCCGAAGGGCATAACCTGATAACAGAAAGTACCTTGGGGTGCCCTGAAAGATGTGGACTCCTCATACTTGGGGGCCATCTGGATCTGGTTGTACCCAGAATACCCATCTATGAAGGATAGGGCTTGGAACCCGGCCATAGCATCAATCAACAACTCTGTCACTAGAAGGATAAAATCATCCTTCGGATAGTGGCGTTTGAGATCGTGGAAGTCGATACAGTCCCTTATTTGTCTGTTCTTCTTCCTGATTGGCACAATGTTGGCTAGCCACTTGGGATACTAGACCTCCTTAATGATTGTGGATTTGATAAGCTTGTCAACATCGACCTAGACCATGGAACCATGAGAAGGGTTCATCTTTATGGTAGGCTGCTTGAACCCGCGATGGTTTTCTGGGAGACCAAGGTGGTGGATGGATACCTGAGGATCAAGTCCTGGTATCTCATCGTAATTCCAAGAGAACAAATCACGATGCTTCTTGAAGAATTCCACATACCACTGCTGCTCCACGGGGGGCATGGAGGCACTGACCAAGGTGGGCCTTGGGTCTACCTCGCTACCGAGGTTCACCTATACCAACGCATCGACCATGGTGGAGACGCCTTCCTCAAAGGAGAGGGAAGCATCCTCTAGATCCCCTTCTCCGCTTGTGGAGGGATATCTTGTGGAGGGAGTTGCTTCCAATCCACCAGACTCTGATGGAAGGCTGCAGCCGGCTTGAGCGGCAGTGGACATCACGTTAGGAGACTCATGCGCCACTGAGACCATAGCGATGAAGGTGGTTGATCCAATCCCATTCGCTATTCGGCCCAAGGGTCCACGCTTGATGACATCAAAGTAGTAGTGTCATGTCGGCTTGAGTCGGTTAATTCCAACCCGGTGAAATAGACACGTATGACGTACCACCATTTCCATGAGCCTGACATCACGATACCACACAGGGGTAAGAGGTTCCGGGATCACCTGATCCTGGTTGGTATAGGAGTACAAGGTGATTTTCCACCATTTCTTGGACCTGGGAATATGCCTTCCTCTTGTACTTGAAATGACCAAGCATTTCCCCATGTTGGGGGTCGTGGCCTCCAACCAATAGATTGAAAAGACGTAAGTTTCATTCAGACCAGCCCAAGGATCAATTGTGACAGTGGCGGGCTCAATATCACCTTCCAAAATATGCTTATCCTTTCTCTTGTAATTGTCGGCATCCAAATAACGGGCTTCACAAGTGGACAAAGGAGACGCATCTCCTTGGAGAACGCCCACTTAACCATTAAGGGAGTATTTGAGGCATTGGTGATATGATGAGTGGACCGCCACATGAAGGTGGAGCCACAACATACCCATTAAGGTGTTGTATGCGGTGTCTTGGGAGACAACAATGAATTCAGTGTTAAGGATTAGGCCACCGAACTGGGTCTTCAAGTGGATCTTGCTAACCGGGGTTTGCTCGGTCATGTCATATCCCTATATTCTAAGGTCGGAGGAGTTAGATCATCCTCAGACAAACCCAGCTTCCACAGTGTCTGAGTCCGGATTAGGTTAATACCAGAACCCGTGTCAACAAGACAACGACAGACTTCCATGCCATTGATCTGGCTAGTGATGTATAGTGAACGAATGTTCCCCTGTATATGAGGGTCTTCATCTTCACTAGAGAATGAGATAACTGCCTGGCATTCAGCGTTCTCAACTGCCTCGGCTTGGAAGGATTCTGCAGCCGCTGCCTCCATCTCGAACTAGAGGGGGATCCTCAGGGCCTCAATAATCACCTCACGCATTTTAGATGACAGTAAAAGAGCGTCAAAGATAGAAAGCCTTCTGAAATACCAGAAAGTTGCTTTAGAACATCATACTTCTGTGCCAGACGCAAGCCTCTTCTTATAGGCGGCCACTCTATAATTTGAGGCACGGTGGGCCCTGCCGGCTGGACCGGCGGTTTACTAGTACTAGGAATATCTCGCTGCTCACCAGTCGAAGCGAGGAGAGTGGATGCCAGATGAGGACCGGGAGGCTAGGTTCGGTTGGTGGTAGGGAGAAGCTGGTCGCAGTAAGGCAGACGGGGTTCCTCCTGATCCTATAACACAAACGGTGGTGGAGGTGAACCTGTTGGTGCCAGATGAAGGGGCCGCGTGTGCTGAGCTCTGCACTGGGCCTGCTGTCTTGTCTCAGTGGCATACACGGCCTTTCTAGAAGTTCCAACTGATGTGCCCCAGCGATTTATGTAACCACGGACCCAACGACATTGGCGACAGCTGGGGACATTGGGAAGGTCTACCTGGCATTCCCCATTGTCGGGAGTCAGATAGGGATTTACCAACTCTACGGTGTTAACCAAAGCGTACCTCAAACAGTCACTTGAGGATTCGTCCACTGCCGGGTGGAGTCTTGGAGGGATACCCATTTGGGGGGGCATAAAGTCTCCAAGAGTGCGGTACGAAGACCGCATTGGCAGGGCACATGTTTTCCTTATGCACCGCCGCTGCTTGCTCTTCTGGGAAGAGGCTGGCTGAGACGACTAAACTGAAGTAGTAACAGCAGATTCTGAGGGAGCTGGCTGATTCAGGCATGCACAGATGTTTCCATGGGCATGGGTGACCGCCTTGAGGGCCATCTAATCGTTATACTTCTTGGACCGATGGTCGGAAACCTGCTTCCATTCACCTTTGTCACCACAGCTTCCATCTGATCTCACAAAGACACCTGCCACTTGTGTTAAGGCTGGGCCCAACCTGACTATATTTTTTGTCAATATGGTCTTGGAGCCAGTCCTTGATCATGTAGCATTGCTTTATGGTGTTCCCCAACATCCGGTGATAAGGGAAGTAGTTGGGATTATCGGTGAGATGCACCTCTTCTGGCTTCCGGTACTTAGGTAGCCACAAGATTCTTTTTTCCAAGGCACTATGAAAGTAACTGGGGACCTGAGCCTCGTCAAATGAGTAGGTCTAGTTTCTTCTGTCCAGATAGGGGGCCCTGGGAGCCTCGCCCTGACGAGGGGCCAGAGGGGCCTATTGAGGAGGAGGAACCTGATTATATTTCCTGGGCGGTGGTGACATGTTACGCAGAGGCACTTGCCGATTTTTAGGAAGTCACTGCTGGGAAGGAAGCTTTGCCTATGGGGGAGGACCCCTATGGGGATGAGGAGATGGCTTCACTGGTAGCAATTCAAGATGCTTGGGGCCTCTATCTACACCACAACAGTTGGCTCATCTCTGGAATCTTTCCTTTATGGGATTATAGGGAGCAGCGGGCGTGCCTGACTAGCCTCCTGCAAGGCTTCTTCGAGATGTTGGGCCTTGTCTGAGAAGCCCTAGAACCCTTTGGGGTAATTCTGAGTGACCAGAGAAGGAACCAAATCTTCCTTGACGTTCCCTATACACACTGTCAGTAATTTCTCTTGAGTTAGTGGCATGCCAAGAGAGTATGTGATTCCCCTTCCACCGAGCGATGAAGTCCGCGACTCAGTCATCGGGCCTTTTCTTGCACCTGAAGAGGTCTGAAATGTTCATCTTCTGGGTTGTGGAACTGAACTGGTAGAGGAATTTCCTGCGAAGTTCCTCCCATCTAGTCACAGATCCGATAGGGAGATGGTTGTACCAGACGAACGCCGACCCCACCAGTGTCTGAACAAAGCAATGGAGCTTGGCAGCCTCCTGCTGTGCTGGAGTCCCTAACAAAGGCCCACACCTTGAGTTGAAGTGGGCCAAGTGCTGCGGTGGGTCTCATGTCCCATTAAAGGGGGTGAAAATGGGGTTCCCAAATCCTGGAGGTGCTGGAATATCATCCACCCATGCTGGGTACGGAATGCCGTCTAGTGGGATCGCCACCTACCGAGATTCCAAAGCCTCTAAGAGGGAAATGAGTGATTCCATCAGATCGTCTGGATGCGGGTTCCTATCATGATGGGGTTCCCTAACCACAAGTGCATTACTGGGCTCTTCAATTCGGCAGACAATCTCAGTAGCTAGTGGATCAGATGGTGGAGCAACCCATGGGGCGGTGGGAGGAACCTGAGCGGGGTCTCTTGGGTGGTTACACCGCTCAGGAGGGTTTGGAGAAAAATATCACTCCCTCTTGACATGGTCTCTGGCCTCTCCTCTATCAGCGAACATGACATGATCGAGGATTCTAGGGAGAATCTCGCAGAGTGGTAGTTGTTTCTTCCCTTGCTGTCCCGACCTACGATTACCGTAGTAGGGTTGCCACTCTGTAATGCATTCAGCCATAATATCATCGACCAAACTCTTCTTCTCAGCAAGCTATTGGCGCAACATGGCCTTCCCAGGATCTTCCTCTGCCTTCTACACTGAGGCGTATGGGTCAGAGAGCTTGACATCCCAAACATTCTCTTTACCCTTGCCGGTATTCCAGCTCAGTGTTAATACCTCAGTGGGTGCGGGGAGACCTAAGAGGTTCCTCTGTTGATGAGTAATCCTCCCTGATGGGTCAAGTTACAGCTTGTCCTCAGGGGGAAAGTCCCTATCAAGAAGTTCCAGACCATTCCCCACTCCCGATCGATCAGCCATTTTGACTCCTACTAACCTTGGGGGTATGTCCTCAGAGCCGCCCAGTGGGTCGGGCTATCATCAAATCACACTGAAGAGAAGGGCAACGTACTACCCCCATCCACGAACGTGCACGTGGGGGGTGTCCTCCTCGATAACTTTGCATAGTACTTTGAAAATTCTGGACGCATTTTTGTTAGAGGGCCCTGTGGTGGCCAAGTGACTCGGGGTGCCGGACCACTGGGAGCATGGCCAGGTCGACCCAATGACGTTTCTCATTGATAACCTCGAGGTGTGCTTGTCTCCTAGGGTAAGGCACTTGCTGGTGGCAGAGAGGGGAGGTAGTCGCCCAGAGGGTCTGGTGGAAACATTCAAACTCTCCTGGGGTGAGTGATTCTGGTGTATCAAAATCCGATCCTACGACAGGCCAAAAATTCTTAGGGAAGTAGCATGCTGTAAGGATGGTCTAGAATCTCCATTACCTAGGTTCAAGATCCAGCCCTTAATGGCCCTACTCATCAACTCGTAGTGGATGGGGAACTGGCAGCGGTTCTGAGGAAGGCCGGTGGGCTGGCTGGTAGAGAATACAACGAGCAGACCGATTGGCTACTAAATTCTAGGTCATCCTCCAGGGGTTGCAGTGTCCTAGCTACCATGTCACGATAGGATGGACCAGTGAATGGGCCTCTTGTCACAGTTTCGGTGCTTACAGGGGGTGTTCCATGTCACGGCTCTTTTACCATAGACTCCCAAAAAAGCTCTACGCCGTCTCTGGCTGAGGTGGGATGTGCTTCCAGAGAGGCTGATGGTGACTGCAAGTTTGATCCCTGGGGGTACGCCAAGTCTTCGTCCTCCTGGATATACCTTCGGAGGGAGACGGTGATCATATGGATCTCGCATTCGTGTAGTACGAGGCTGATGCGCCACATCCCTATCCCAGCTCGTGACTCAGAGGACTGAGGAGAGGGCTTCATCGCCGATTCGTACTCCGCCTTGGAATCCGTGAAACAGATTGGTCTGATTCCCATCCGGCCTTCCCTGGAATTTCTCTTACGGCGATGATGTCCCGCCCTCCTACCCCTGGGTGGCTCCTCGGGGTAGGGCTGATTTCCGTCATGGAGTCCTCTGGCCGCACTGGTGCTGGGGCGGAGAGGATTGAAGGTCGGGGTGCGGGTAGCACTGGGGAAAATGTCGAAAGGGACACGAGGAGGACCTCCATATGGGTGAGTGACCGGATATACAAAGGCTCCATAATCGCGGTCTGCGGTAGGGGAAGTGACCCCATACCCAGTGTAGTGAGCGCTAGAGAGAGCCCCACCCGGAGTGTTGCTGTCGCGGGGAAGTCCCTTACCTGCGGCGAGGGTGGTGCCAGGCAGGCCTCTGGGCTGAGATTGGAAGCAGGGAGGGCCCGTACCTTCCAGAATGGTGGCACGAGGTAGGCCTTCATGCTAGATGGCACTATAATGAATTGGTTCGCAGCGGCCATTTCCTGTGCCGGTGACCGTGAGAGTTGACCTAACCTGTCCGTGGGGTGGTCGGGGCCTCGATCTAGATCTGGCATGTAACTTCCCCTGCTCAATGTGTGCGGGGGTTTGAGGATAGGATTCAGCGGTGGCTCGGGCCACAGTGGTTGCTGACGTTGATGCCTTGGGGCGGGCATCCTCTTCTGCTCATTCCTGACACTGGCATCAGGTCAGGTGGGTTGAATCTGATGGTGCAGGCACATGGATTTCCTACTCCTTGGCTCGAGGAGTTAGGCAGTGGCACCGATGTGGCCTGATTGGGGACCTTGCCGTGAACCCTTGAAGCAGGTATCCATTTAGGACAACCCTAGCATTCCCTACCTTGTCGGCGTAGGGGAGGGAGGTGTCAAGGCGTTCTAGGGATAAGCTCCCACAATGATTGAATGTCAAGGTGGGGAGAAGCGGCTCCCTTCATGACCCTCGGGGGCGGAGTTGGTGGTGAGGAGCAACTGCCTCGAGGTCCATACGGGCCATGTCCTTGTTGTGGATGACCCCCTCCTCCTCTACCTACGCACAAGGTCGTCGATCACCCTTCTTCGGATAATCTCTGATGGGGAGAGGGGGCATGAATTCCCAGCAACCGTGGAAGTTGGAGCAGCTATGGAAGAGGCAGAACCGCGCGAGGTGGCCACGTCGGTACTGCCCCTGCCCCTGCGCTAGTGGGCAGGTTGCAATCGAGCTCCGGATGCAGCTATTTGATTCCTAAAAAAGGGAGATGAACCCATTAACACTTATAGGAAAAGACATTGACAACCAGTAGCCCAACACCATTCCATCTTCCGTGGTCAGTAAGAGGGATCCACGCTGACAGAATCGCAGAACGGAGTGCTCAACGTCTTGACCACCCCAACCCGTAGCGGTTTTCACGTCCTAGTGTGGGGTGCCCGGACCTGGTGACATGCTAATCTTCCGACAACCCAAATGCTACCAGTCTACAGATTGAGGAGATTAGATTCAAGTCGGGTTCACCATTTTATGTTTCCGATGCTTTTCGCCGAGGACACACTCCTTGATTGAAACTGGGATGATGGGATGTCTGTTCTTCCTTCCATGGATTCCTCCTCAGAGCTCGTCACCTAGTCCTAGTCTCCCTCATAGATTTAAGCCATTTTCGTGAAACTCTTCCCGGGGACATATCTTCATGGATGCTAGTTAATTACGTTGCTTCCATCGAGAAGCTCCAAGGGGCCTGGCCGGGGTAGCAACCTTTGGTTAGGGGAGTGTTCATGCTGAGGCATCGTTGGCGTGTCTTGACGCCGGGGAATTGTATTCCATTGGCATGTATCTGAGGTTTTCCTCAGCTTCCCATGTTTAACATAGGGTATGCCGTGAGTTTAACGTCTAGCGGAGTTGGATCAGACTGATCGAAACACTGTGAGTGGATCAGATAAAAGAACCCCCTGGAGGGAACAACGATGTTGGGGCCAACACGTGGGCGGCTTCTTGAATGTTGTGGAATGGAATGAGGTGGCATGATCCCACCAGGATGTGGCGGCCCGGGTAAGAATCAATATGGGTGATGAAGTGAAGGGGGTTTGAACCTCGTGGAGGCTTTCTACGTACCATGCCTTGACATGGATCAAAGTCCTCATAGTTCGGGATGAAACGGCGGGACACCTGAAGGGGCGACCCATGAAAATGAACGCATGGATGGATCCCAAAAGGATTAAAACCTCCAGGTTAAGGCATGAACTCCCCATGGCACGTGGGCTCGAGGGAGAGGTCAGGATGAGACATGGGTGTTGGGCTTGAACCTCATGGAGGATTCCTACATATCCCCGTGGTGGGGAATCAAAGTCCACGTAGTTCGGGTGTGCAATTTAACATCATGCAGGATGGGGCATTTGAGGCATACACTCTGAGGCGGCCCAAGAACATGGGGTCGGCAAACCGACATGAAGAGGGACCTGGGTTCCAGATGGATGGGGATTACGCTCTGAGACGACCCATGGTGGATAGATTGGGCTTACGCAATGGGGTGGCCCACAGGGGTGGATAGATAGGGCTTACACTCTGAGGAGGCCCATAATGGTGGATAGATGGGGATTACGCTCTAAGGCAGTCCATACTAGTGGATAGATGGGGCTTACGTTCTTAGGCATCCCACATGGGTGGATAGATGGGGCTTACGCTCTGAGGCAGCCCACAATTGTGGATAGATGGGGCTTACGCTCTGAGGCAGCCCATAATGGTGGATAGATGGGGATTATGCTTTGAGGCGGCCCACAAGGGTGGATATATGGGGCTTACGCTCTGAGGCAGACCACAATGGTGGATATATGGGGCTTACACTCTAAAGCAATCCATACTGGTAGATAGATGGGGCTTACGCTCTGAGTCAGCCCATACTGTTTGGTGAACCGACATGAAGAGGTCGGAATGACTGGGTGGTGGGATTGAACATCGTGGAGGCTTCCTATGTACCATTCCTTGACATGGATCACAGTCCTCGTAGTTTTTTGGGATGGGGATTACGCTATGAGGCGACCCATAGTGCTGGTGAACCGACGTGAAGGGGTCGGAACGACCGGGTGGTGGGCTTGAACCTCGTGGAGGATTCTTACGTACCATGCCTTGACCTGGATAAAAGTCCCCGTAGTTCACTGGGATAGGGATTACGCTCTGAGGCGGACCATAAGAGGATGTCATGGTCGATGCTTACTCTAAGCCCACATGAGTCATTCTCGGTGTGAGAAACAAGAGGTAAAAGGGGCTAGATGATCACGTCACGAAGGGTGCGTCCGTGGGAAGCGAAGAGGGGCTTTCACGTTGAGCGGCCCATGGTGCCAGGACATACTATAGGATGGAGGCCCGAGGGCGACAAAATGTAGATGGAGAGGGATTTGGGACCGAAGAAAGGTGGAGTCCCACTTCCCATCATGCTCCCCGCTGGCCTTGGCGGTGGGGAAGTACGGAGGTGCATGGGTGCTACCTTCCGCACGAGCGGCTAGGGGCTTACAACAGGGTGGCTGCCCTTCCCCCATGGAAAAATGCCACTACGAGAGGGAGGATATCATCCCATGTGAGTTGTGATCCCATCCCTGTGGAGACGACTGGCGTAAAGAATGTCCAAGCTGTGGGGACCCTGCGTGCGAGGCACGGGGACAGATCATAGATTAACTTCATGTGTTGAGGACGAGGTGCTTGGCAGTTTAACGTCCTGCATCTCGGACGAGGTGGGTTCACTCCACACGCCTAGGACTTGCATGACCGGTACCCTATACCCCTTGGAGAAGGTAAGGCAACGACAAGGACGTATGGAAGGTGGGTTGCAGAGCGAACCATCGAGGGGTCCACATTAGCGTGGATATGTGAAGAAGCAAGAGCCGTTAGCGTGCCTATGTGAAGAAGCATGAGGCAAAGAAATGTAATGGGACAAACCTCCCAAGGGACCTTTAGGTTACTTCGTATGAGCCTAGAAGGTCTTACGGGAAAACAACGCATGGTGTGGATGACCGGTGTGTGCACCCGGGGCATCCAGAAAGAGGACATCGAGCACCTATGTAGGGAGGCACCCGGGGGAACACTAAGGTGAGGGGTCTTGGGGGTTGCGCGCAAAGAAATATTTGTCGCAAAAAACACCAGGATGGTGCATAATCGGCAGCTGAGGGTTTGCGCGCGACTAGTAGGATCCCTCCCAATGGAGATGAATTGCACGCGAGTGGAAAAGGCCGCACCCAAAGGCAAGGCCGCAACCAGTGAAAGGGATTGCGTTCAATTGGACCATTTTGTGCGCAACGGAAGGAGTAGCGCGCAAGGGAGGAACCCTGAAGGGTTTGGAATTCTATTTAAACTAGAGAGATTGTGTGTAAAGGTAGATCCCGGGGCGAGGTGGTGCAAAAAGGATCAGTACTCTAAGGCCATATTGCGCGCATGGAATTCTGATTTCGTGCACGAGAGCTGGTACAAATTCTGCAACCCCAAAATGGAAGGGGTATCATTATATTTATAGTCTACCGGTGGCGCAGAATGTAGATTGGTGTGGAAAACTTGCGCACCAGGGATAATGGCGCGAAATGTTAACCACACAGCTGCAGGCACGCAATTATTACATGGCTATGCCAGGGACCCTTCACGAACCCCGGACCCCTTCCACACGACACAATTTTTCAGCATGCATTCCCTTTTTTCTGCGCAACACTTCTTGGCCCTCCGAACCGAGCCTCCGGGTCTGAATATGACTTCACGTTGTCATTTCGACACTTCCTATAGTAATTACAGACTTTTTTGGTGTCTATAATGATCATATAATAATTATTTCATAATATTTATTGTATTTCTTAGAAATACGTTTTTCACTTTTTAACCCAAAAATCAAATTTTTTATGAACTTTCCAAAAACCATACCCTATGAAAAATTGGACAAGTAGAGTCCAAAAAAAATTTATTTTTTGAAATTTATTTTATAAATTTTAAAATATTAATTATATTAACTTTATCAAAGAAACTAACAAAAATAGATTTTTGAAAAAAAATTATTCGGTGAATAAAATGAATTTATGAGAAATTATGTGTTCATTCACAAAGAATAATATAATTTTTATTAAGTATTAACTTCATATTTATTTCACAATATAGTTAATAATATTCAAAAATTCCATTTTAATTACTAATTTATATTGAACATGTTAAAATAATGATATTTTGGAGTTCATTTAAGTCCACTGTTCCGTGCAATGTAAGCTATCAAATATAGTGATATTTTAAAATATCAAGGCGTTGCAATGAGCTTGGAGTAGATTTTGGAGTATTATAGGTGGATTTTTATTTTTTTATATATCAAAAATAGGTAAAACCATTTATTTATTCAAGAATTAGTGGACTATGTATGTTCCTATATATAAAAGGGGAAAGAGGGAAACAACTTGTCCAAGCCATGGACAAGTTATGGGGAATAATAAGGGTTGTTGTCATCCACATCCGATGTTACCTCACCGTGGACATTTTGGGGTCTATTCAATGATAAAACATCCATAGATAGGTCATATTGTAGGGTGTGGAAGCAGTTGGGTTGTTGTTTTTCAAATGGATGAAGTCAATGCCTCTGCCCTTCTCAAAACATAACAAAACCAAAAGGAAAATGCATAAATTTTAATTGTGGTGTTATTTTTGAGGTTATTAATTGATTCCTAGCCCCTATTAATCAAACGCAAAACCTTCCTTAATGAGTTATTCTTTCATGGATGTTTTTGGATAAAACTAAGAAAATCCCGTTAAATATTGAGTTTTTTGATCGATTATCCTTGGTTTATTCCTTGTTAAGGTAAATATTGTCTTCTCCTTGATTGAACGAAGGCCTCATATTATTCTTCTTCAACAGTGCTTCCATTTATGGGTGATTCGGTTAAATACTTCGATGATTATTCAAAATTGGATGAATTTCCTCTCTTTTTATTTTTTGATCAAGGAATGATGTTTTTATGGATTAGATGATGATACCTTTTGTTGATTAGAGAAGTAATTCCAATGTTGGTGTATCAACAACCATCTTGAGGATTCGGGGAATTATATAATTTCATGGCAGTTTCCTCGTGGTGACTTCATACAGAAAGGCATAATTTTCATATATATATATATATATATTAATATATGAACATTCATTACATAACATAATTATCCACACCAAAATCATAGTGCCTTTGGAAACTAGGACACATAAAAAATTATTTATATATGATCTACATCTTCTCTCTCTAAGTTATTCATATCTAGAAACCATTGTAGACTTATCATACATAAAAAATTTCTTCATATCATAGGGGAGAAACATTAATAAAGGGTGAGATAAAATGATCAGTAAGGGAAAAGGGGGTATCAATAATCACATAAGGATAAATTGAGTATAAGGTTATGAGCTTAACATTTTAAAATTATGCCCTACATATCATAAATCATAAAATTGAGTGATGGAATAAATATTGGCATTTCATAATACATGAATCATAGATAAATCAAAGAACACGATCTAGGATATTAATAAATTATAATAATATATATATTTTTACATACAGATAAGAATATAAAACCATATTTCACGGATACCCATTAAGACATTCATAACATTTTTGGCTTGGGATAACCACCAATGTATCTGCTTCAGGTTTGGTATATCCTCTTATGTACCCTATTTGGGGCTTGGGATAACCTCCGAAGAACTATTTGAGCTCATAGAACAATAATAATTACCCAATTAATTGGATGGAGATATAGTTCCCACATTTCACATAATGGTAATCATAATTATGTGGGTCATAAGATCACAAATCATTCATCATATCAAAATCCATGAAAACAAATGTGTTTTATAAACATTTTATATTTTCATCATAAAAATAAGCCACCTAGAGAAAGAATAAAAATAGTATCCTTGGATCATATCCCCATAAAATCGTAATTAACATCAAATAATTTCATCATAGAATGAAACAGATTTTGAAATACCACTTAGAAGAATTTTTGAGGAAAGTAACCTTTCCATTTAAAATCATTTTTAAAAAACTACATAATTATAAAGGTAAATGGTTTTATTTGAAAATATCCATGTAAACTTATAAAGAAATCATAAAATAAAAATTTATTCATTATGGTGATAAAATACCTGCACATCTTATATGTTAAAAAATCACTCATTATCTTTTTTTATAAATAGTCAAAAAGTACCTCGTTTGAAAAGCGATAAAAAGATTCCATTCAAACCATTTCTTAAAAATTACAACATGGGTAAAAATTACATTAAATAATTATAAAATAATATTAAAAACCGTTTTGAAATAAATTTTTGAAAACATGGTCATTTAATAGAAATATTCTCCCATTGGAGAATTAAACGTAGATAATTCCGAATAATGATGAGATTGTGAAATAAACCCACACCTCATGTCTAAACATTCCTAGTTCATGTTGAAACCCCCTTAATAATAAATTTATATTTATTAAAAATGTATTAAATGAACTTGGTTTATATCTATCATACCATATATTATTTATTTATTAAACATTATAACTTGTTTATTAATAATTTATTATTAAAACAACTATTTTGGCACATAACTACTTCATTTTCTAAGAATGTTTCTGTTTGGTATTCCAAGTAATTATACTTTGATCATGGTACCATAATTTAAAAATTTTTAATTATGATATAAACATAATATATATTTTTTATATAAATTTTTATAATCATTCATATAAATTAGAGTTAGAATAATGAATTACGATGTTCATGGAGATGATAGGTCATAGGTACAAATGAACGTTGTTTCTATTTTTCAACAGATGTAATAAATGAAATATAAATAATAATTAAACTTTATAGAATCATTATTATATTATATATATATATAATATAATTATCAAATTACCCCTATTACTTTCTAATATAAATATAAATGAAAAACGAATCACAACACATTATGGAGATGGTTGTCCATATATTGGCACGAGAGACATTACCACTTCCCAAAGGATTCAAGGCTAAGACATTAGAAATGATATTATACTTAAAAAATTAAAATTAGGTAATAATATAATATATAAACCTTAAACCCATTCATAAAATATAATTATGGAAAAATTATTTCCTCGCCACATAGAGATGGAAAGTCGTACGTACTCATGAGCGATACATTAACTTTTTGTTTGATGGGATATAAGGTGTATAATGGGGTTTTCAAAAATGTAATAACATTTTATAATATTTATTATACTGAATTTATTATTTTAGGAAAATATAATTGAGTTATATGTGTTAAATATTATTATAAAAAGTAAAGTGTTTGGTTTGGTAGAATACATATTCTTTGAAACGGATCCTACAGATCTCCTCTAAAAGGGTCCAGATATGGTATTTTGGGAAGGCCAGAACCTCTAAAATTTGGATAGGTAAGTGGATTATATATTTTTTTCATATTATTTTATATCTATAATGATCTATTTAATGTAATTACGTAGGGGAGGATGGGTCCTTTTATAATATAAGAGAGCAACACTTTTGGAATGTCTCAGAGGATTAAATTATAATAAGACAATTCTATATTCAAATGCTACCAAATGGATTATAAATGGAACGATTAAAGCATTTTAGACCATATATTATCCAATTTATCATTATTGATTATTTTTATTATTTTAAAATAATTTAATAAAATATTAATTTCGTAAAATATCAATATGTTCAATTTTGACACTATTCATTACATCAACTTTAATAACATCAAGAAAATCGTAGAATCTCAGACCCAATATTTTTATACATCCCTAAAATGTAATTTTCATGTATAAATTTATTTATTGCATAATTTATCAAAAATTATAATATAATTTAAAATTTTTAAAGTCATTTATTTTATTTCTCTGTTAATTGATTAATTACTGCATTAGGGTTGTGTGAACATTTAATGTAATTATTTATTCACTAAAAATTAAAAATAAATAACAATCATGATGATAAATATTAAAAAAAATATTTATAGTATAACATATCATCTGAATAACCCTATATTAAAATTATTATTGTAATTAAAAATAAGAGTGTGATATGCCTGGCTTTTCTTGAAATAAAATACTATAAAGGTCATAATGTCATCCAAATTGATAAAAAATGTCATATAAATGAATATTTTAAGATTTGGAATGAAATTTAATCTTATAATAATTTTAATTTAAGTGATATAGTCATTTTATAGTCCTTATTATTTTACTTTTAACAATAATTACCCAAATTACCCTTACCTTGGTAATAAAATTAGTATAATTACTATTCATAATGAACCAAAACAAAAGGGGCATATATAAAAAATATGTACCAAATCATTCCAAGAAACTAATTCATTTTTAAATATTCAAGTCATATAACTGGTAAAAAGTAATTTATAACTAACCCCGCAAAATGTAATGAAAAACATTTTTCTTGAAAAATGATTTTTAGCCCAAAAATGTACAAAATAATTTATAAGGATGATTAAAATATAATAAATTCAATTATATTTAACCAAATAGTACATAAGTTAATTTTAAATCAAATTGAAATAATAAAGGTACTTTTTTTCTATAAATAAAATGGCAGTTTTATAAAAGTTGGTATTTTCACTATTCACTAAAAATTTTACCATTTTAGAAAATTATCAAAACTCCATCCTAAGATAAATTTAAAATATTGAATTCAAAAAATAAATTCATTTACTGAAATAAATTTTCTAAATTTTTAAAAAATTAATTGTAATATTCACTCATAAAAACAAATAAAAAACCATTTTTGAAGAAAATTCATTTCTAAAGCACAAAATAACTTTACTAAAAACTGAGTACTTATTTCATAAACATTAATCAATGAATTTGTATTTAGTATGAAATTTATATATATTTAATAATTTTTTAAATAAAATTCATACCCATAAATTGAATGGATAGTTTATAATGACAATATCTAAAAAATAATAATTTAATAGTGTATCATCATTTGTTTAAACTCGGTGTTGTGTGTAACTCAAGTTATCGAAGAAATAATATTATTTAAAGAGCAAATTTTAATTAAAAAATTGTGGTGATACAATCTACCCCCATTAAAATGAATTAATCCTTTAATTTTTTTCACAGTAATTAAATATATTAGAATACTTATACCTCATCGCATCCTCAAGTTCCCACATAACTTTCTCAAATTAGAGGTTTTTCCATAAAAAATTATCCAGGAATTATGTCTTGTTTTGTAGAAATATTTTTATATGATATTGAACCTAAATTGGTTTTTCTTCATTAGAAATATTTATTACCTGTCATAGGATCTCTGAGTTTAATATCTATCAGGGATCTGATATTTACTTACTCAGAAATTATACATTGAAGATATCATTTAATTGAGAGATATTTGGTGGAAGTGTTAATCAGTAAGATACTACCCTGATATGATCAAGAATTTCTTAAGGAACAATATACCAAGGTCTTAGGTTTATATTCTATCCAAAACTCATCACCCACTTATAGGGATATATTTGTAGGAATACCTTATCACCCACATAAAAGTATATATCTTTCCAATGATAGTTAGTTTAAATTTTTATTGACTCTGAGTGGATCTTAGGTGATATTCAATAGATATAACTTTCACTTCTATTTTCAAGGCTAGATCAGGGTGCAGTAGAATTATTTCTCCAAATTCATACCAGCATGTTGGAGTTATTCACTTCTTAACATAGAGGGATTAATAAGGATCTATCCAATTTTTTTGTGTGAAATATATTGTTTTAAGAAAATTCTACCAAAGTAAAGTTTTGATCCCAACCACCTTTAAAATATATAGATAAATCTCTCAAAATGTATTCAATAGTTTTAATTTTCCTCTAAGACTTAACATATTTATAAAGATAATATGTAGTGTTAAAACAAAACACTATATTCAAATCTTACCAAAGGATTCACCATAACATCGAGGTATTTAGTGAATCCTAATCATACATAATAGAAATTGGAACTCCATATAATATTATAAATTCCTCAATATATATTCTAGAAATATATTCAAGAGATAAATATTCAATAATATAAATTATTTGAGAAAAAATTATAAGGTGGTTGTCTATAACCCATATAACATTATGGACTATCGCATTTTTTGGGGAGTTTGATAAAACAATTCATGATGATGTTTTCCCATTTCCATTCTGGTATGGGTAATGGTTGTAAAATACCATTAGAATTTGTTCTCTCAACCTTATCTTGCTGACATACCAAGAATTGAGAAACATACTATAGAATATCTCTCTTTATGTCATCCCACCAGAAATACTCTATCAAATCTCTATACATCTGCATAATTCCAAGATGAATTGAGAAAGATGTAATATGTTCTTCATACATCAGCTCCTTCAAATATGGTGCTGAAGAGACACATACATAGTTCTTGATCATTATTATTCCATAATAATCAAGGTTGAATTCAGGAATATTAATCTCATTTTTAAACTCTATATCTTACTTATACGCCACTTTAATATTCACATAGAGAGATGGTTGAACAATCATTTGAAAAAGATAATATTTCTTCCATTCTTTTAATATTTCGACCTCTATCCTTTAAAAATCCATAAATAAGGGATGTTTTGTGATCCTTATCATAGATAATCTAGAATGATATTTTCAACTTAGATCATCTACCATCATGTTCACTTTCCTAGGGTGGTATGTTTTGGGAAGTCAAAATATTTAATCATCTCTACAATATTATTTGGCGTATTTTCACCTTTTTTTAAATGAAAACATACATTAGATTTTTTGACCAGTATATATGTCAAACCTTTATCCATAGAGATAATGAATCAATATCATTAATGAAAAAATTACCATAGCTATCATTAAACCATGAGTTGGGTAATTTTTATCATAAAACATCAATTTCATAAAGCATAATTTATAACTATATCATTTTGCATTAGGAAACATCCAAACCCATTCATTGATGTATCACAATAGATTACAAACCCTTCTCTTTTGTAGGGTAGAGTAATCACATGTGAACTAACTATCATTATCTTTAGTTCCATAAAATATTCATCACTTTCATTCTTCCAAAGAAACATGGATCCCTTTAAAGATAACCTAGTGAGTGGATTTGATTTCCATAAAACAATCTCCACAATGTGTCAATAATATCCATCCAAACCTAGAAAAGAACATATCCTAGTCAAATTGGTTGGTCTAGGATAATGTTCAATAACTTCTATCTCTGAAGGTTCTATAGGTATAGACTCACTTGAGATTATATGACCTAATAAATGAGAATACATATTGAATTTATAAATGTGTGGGGATATAGAAAATTTTTACAAAGGGGGATACTGTTGTTTCCAAAATGTTTTGCTTTCCCTTGTTGTCAATATGTTAATGTGTTTGGTGATCTAGCTGATGATTCTTGGAGGATCGTTATGGATCACAACCTTGAGAAAAATATTAAGGTTGATGTTTTGATATTCAATCTAATGAAAACTAATAGTGTTTTCTAAAAAATATATTGTAATTTGGAAGGGATCAGGAAATATAGAGAAATACTTGAGGTGTTTGAGAAGTTTTTAAGGTGGTTGGAATGGGTAAACCCCCATATCAACCATCTTCTTCTCATTATTTCTTCTTGTTTTTTTATCTTCTGCAATTAGGGATTAAATTTCCAATTCCACTGTATCATGGTGTAATCACCTAAATGAGATGATTATTTCAGGAATCCTAGATGGAGGACACCTCGAGACAACATCCACTCAATGTTACACATCGTTTCATTGAGGTATATCATCACATTCAATTTTAAGAGTTTTGTTTTCCAAAAATAAATTTAATTTGTAATTATATCAATATTGTGTGTTAGGGATTTAACTTGTTTTTATGTTGGGTGTATATGGCGGGATCTACCAAGGGTTCTTGGTCGTGGTGATGATGAAAATAGTTTTTATAGTGAGTTTTAGAAAAATATTCCATGTTTAAATAAAATTGATTAATTAATTATAAACATTCTAATTAATTTTTTGTATCATTGGCTTAGTTTATGGCCTTAAGTGATTTTATAATAACCAATGGGACTAGGGAGGATTGGATGATGATTTTACATCCTAATAATAACTTCTAAGATATGGAATTAAAATCATGATGGTTCTTAATGAGGTAAGTGGTATTACATAAATTCCTTATGGTATTCATACGGTTATTGAGGTACTTGTGTTATATAGTCTTTACCCTATGGAATATGACTTGTTAAGTTAAAATGGATTTCTCACATAAATTAGATAAAATGATCAAATTAAAATGAATTTTACTCCAAATAAAAATTCCCTCAACTAAAATGAACGAAATACCAAGGTCCCGATAGACCTTGGGAAAATGGTGTTTTTCTTTGGATGTCAATTACTGAAGCCCTGATGATTATAATATTCCTTGATGTATAGAACCTAATGCCATTCAAAAGATTTTATTTTATGAATCAGATATAGTTTCCCTATTTTCTTGTGCATTAAAGACCCCATGGTAAATAAGGAGGATTTTTGAGATGGAAAACCTTGGTTTTCTCTATATAAAAACTCATGATATTCCATAAAGACTTTGTGATAATGGGATAATTTTGGGGTCTGTGTTTCCCCCCCACTAATATGTGACCTAGGAGGGTAGACCTTATTGAGACTTAGGGGATCTAGGTGGGTTCCCCTAGTGAGTAGATGAACATAATGATATGTCCTTTTTAATCTTTAGTACATCGAGGATGGTATTTCCCCCAGGTGGATAAATTGTTTTTCTGTTTATACCTATGGCGGAGCAATGAAAATTCTAATGTATGGGTTTTTATAAACTTGAAAACCCCCTCAACGGTGGTCATGAATAATCCCTATGGGAATGTTGTAAATAGTCTATATGGGGAGGTTGTGAATACTTCATATTTGGAGGTTTTGAATACTCCCTTTAGAGAGGTCATAAAAAATACCTTTGAGGATTTATGTGATACTAACAATGGGGTTTCCATGGATTTGGAGTCAATACAACTTTTTTTCTAATTGTAGTATCTCATCCCTACCACATGTGAGATATCAGAGCTTGTGGGTTCTTTTGTGGGAATGGTTAAGCCTTATGGAGGACAAAATTATGGCCATGTTCTAGATATTAGGGGATTTTTTGGTTTTCAGGGAGTGTTGTTGAGTGTTTTCAGATATTGGGGCTTAGCTTTATAGACCATTTCATACTAGGATGGAGAATTCTTGGGGCTATGATTCCAGGATAGAGCTTTCCCTGCGCCTTTATAAAGTATACATGGGTGATTTTTTCCCCCTAGTCATTATTTTTGTACACTCCAGTAAAATAACCAAAATTCATTATGTGGGTTGGCATGGTCATCATAACATTCTAGGAGAAACTCTATCCCTCTCTAAAGTTTGGTTGATCAATTGGGGCCCCAGACGTAGGGATTTATGGTGGCTATTATTTATTTCTTTATTACCCAAATCATGTCACATGAACATATCACCACATTATCATAATATATGGGAAAATTATAGTGGATCCCTATTAAGTTATGTACTCACACTCTAGTCGAGCCACCCTCTCACTTAGGTACCCAAGAAAATTCTCACTTGGTTTCTGGTATAAGTTGGGTAGGGTCCTGAGTTTTACATGACCGAGTTGCATAGCTTGGAGCCTAGAGTATGGGATGAGGTAAGGATTGGGGTTGTACTATAGCCTTTACATTTTATTTATGTTGGTTTTATGTATATTTGATCATCCTAGTGGGTGATTGAGTCTATATGATGGTGTGTATTCTTATAAATTTCATATTACTATTATTCAGATGTTTCATTTACCTATGTTATCTAATGGTTATATATTTTGTATGATATTTTATTGTTTCCTTTATGATTTCACACTCTGAATTTGGGGTTATTGTCTCCCCATGATGCCTCCTAAGCCCCCATCTTCTAGTTAGCAGCCTCTACAATATGGGGAGGCACTCCTGATGCCACGTGGTGCCACTGGTCTAGTTGATATCACAGTGATGTAGGAGGAAAAATCACAATAACTCAAGGAGGAGAATTGAAATGACAAAAACCATTATAAGGGGATAATAATATCTTCCATACTCTTTCTTCATCAAGTGAAACCATTCCTCCACCCATCCTCTTCATGTTATTATTTTTTATTTTTCAATTATAATATTATAATCTGATTTTCATTTAATTAATGTGCAATTAATGATCAATATTATATGAAATATTTCCCTAATATACGTTATATGTGTTTTAATTGTTTTCATAAAATACTTTTGATAAATATTTTATTTTAATTATAATTCATGTGTATTTAAATGATATATCCCCACCAACATTCCATTTTGATATGATATATATCATATTTAGTTTTTAGGAGTAGTTTTGTAATTGTTGTGAAAAAGGTCCAACTAATTGGGTTTTACTATTTTTAATAATTTCATGAATTAATTGTTCATTCCTTGACTTTGATTTCAATTCTATAAATTTTCTATAGAATTCTTCTTTTTTGTCTTGAAATGGAAGTTTTTCTAAGTTTAGAGCATAATACTTTTTCCCCAATATAATCTTTTTTTTTCATGAATGTAATTATTTTTTCCTAGACATTGTTGTTTTATAAATAGTCTTTTCCCCTGAACATAATAATGTTGTTTAAACCATATGATTTTTTTTAAATCTTTAGTATTTTTTCCTTTTTTCAGTATCTATTATTATATGAATCTAAAAGTATTATGATATGCAAAGTCATATGATGAATTATCAAAATTCATATGATTCATAATTCATGAAATTTTCAATAAATCCTTATTTTTTCTTCTATAATTTGGATTATTTATATCATATTTTTTCAATTTGTTTTTATATTGTATGTGATAATGGTATAATTCATTGTTTTTATTATTTTTAATCATTTAATAAATTAATTTATCAAGTCTTGATTTTTTTTATTTCTATAAAATTTCAATAAAATTCAATTTTTGGGATTGAAATGGAAATGTAAAAAATCCTATAACTTATGTATTTGTTATCCCAATTATAAGTCTTTTTTCAGAATTTATGTCTCTTTGGTTGACCATAATTCTTTTATCATATGTCTTAACTCTTAAGAACTTGACTTTTTTTAAACCATAAGTATTTTTTTTGATCATAATTACTTTTTCCTTTTCCAAAATCTAATATATTATGACTCTAAAAATATTACGATAGGGAAATTCATATGATGAATTATCAAAAGTATTTTGATTTATACTTTGTACAATTTTCAAGATATGGGTATTCTCATTTCTATAATTAGGCTAATCCACATGGCATAATTTTCAGAGGGAGATAAAATGTTGATGATTGTGGTATGGCTCCAAAAAGATGAAAATCATGGTTCACAAGAAACGTAAATTATATTAACACAAGGAATCACGTGATATAACAACCCTACTCTTTATTACACACATAAACATGATTTATTACATAAAATTCATTTAAGATAACTATGAGGATTTTTAGTTCTAGTTTCTTATAAAATTAAGAATATTACATAAAAACATAGAACACTTAACAAAACATCATTATTGAAAACTTATTTTACATAACCACAACATTATTTTGTATTTAGCATTGCATGGGATAACCTTATGACATGAATAATAAATGGGTGATCTATAAATCCCAGTAAAGGAGTAAAAAATTCGTAAAATGAATAATATATTACATGTTAGGAAATAGACATATCAATGGTTCACAAAAGATACATGAACATAAACACATGATATAGCATGATTATCATAACATGGAAATGTGGAAAAAACAATTAACATGATATTTACATGATCCAAGGCTCATTGCACATGGATAATGAGAAAACCCTCATCTCACTTGACATATAATGATACTAATATCTACCCAATGCATTAGAGTTCTATTAGGGCACACCCTTTATAAACATTCCATTTCTTGCATAAGTGTTCCACATAGATCATACAACCTGGATTCATTAAACATCATAATTTATTCCACAAAAAGAGATTTTTAATACATAAATGTAAGAACTCAATAAAAAAGTACGTTTTCATAATGTTTAATACCCTTGATACATATATGAGCATGGTATTCGTATACATGATGATTTTGGCTTGGAATGTTTGGTGTAACTTCGGCAGCATAAAAACATCAAATAGAAATCCTAAAATGGTTTGATGGGAGATAAAGGTGTATATCATCATTAATAAATAAAATGTACTCTATGAGGGGCATGTAATATAATATCCCAACTTATTTAATTGAATTTAGATGCATAATATAAAATAATTTCATGAATTTAAACGAGGAGAGACAAATCCCTTATGAAATTTCAACATTGTAACAGGTGTACATGGGAGGAATCAATGAGAGATAAAGAGGTCTATCATCATTCAAAAATAAGGAGGGGAAGTATGCAGGTGGTGTGAAATCATACCCCAAAATTTTTAATTTAAAACAAAAGGATATAACAACCTAAGGAAACTTGGACAAAAATGTGATAGGAAGAAATCCCTAACATCGAAGTGTGATCCCAAAGGCTTGGGAGTGACTTGAGAGAGGCTTCTAGAGAGATTATGGCACCTTGGGAGGATTCTAGAGAAAGGATGTCATAGGTTGGTAAAGCTCCAAATGGTTTTAGTGAATAGGAATGGGAGATTGAGTGGGTTTATATAGGAAATGATAGATAATTCTTAATTATTTAGGTTTTTGACACTACACATTAAAATATTAAGAAACAAAAACCATATCTTGATTTTTCTCATGGGTTTTTTCAAAAGTGGAGTGTAAAATATTATTTTATATGAACCACAGATGAGGGTAACTCTGTTCAACACTTCCTCTAATTACCGCGTTGCTTATTCAAACTTGTGTTTCACCGCAACACCTTGACGAGGGGCATTGTTATATTTTGTGGAACTGTTTTCCTATGATATAAGATCTTCACAAACTTCTCTTTATAGAAGAGGTCATTCTCCAATGGTACCACCTCAAGATTTAGTACATGTGATGGGTCATGTATGTTCTTCCTCAAGAGTGATACATGAAATACATCATATACATGAGACAGGTTCTGTGTGAGTTTTAGTTGATAAGAAACTTCTCCAATGTAATCAGGGAGCTCAAAAGTGTTGATGTACCTCAAAATAATCATTTAATTCTTCCCAAATCTCATAACTATCTACCACACTAATATTCTTAGGAATTCCATGCTCCCAAAATCAAACTCTAAGTATCGTTGATGATTTTCCACACAGATATTTTTACAACTCTACACAGCTTTAATGTGATATTGTATAGTGTTAACATTTTCCACAATTTCATTGAACATTTCTAGACCTATTAGTTTTTTCTCCCCAAATTCATCTCAACATGCTGGTGTTCTGCACCTCTTCCAATTAAGGGGCTTCATAAAGAGCCATTTGGTTGCTTGAGTGGATACTATTATTGTAAGAGAACTAAACCAAGGGAATATGTTTATCCCATCCCCCTTTGAAGTCCATCGGGCATGCTATAATATTTCCTGAAGTGTTTGGATAGTCTGCTCAGATTGGACATCAGTTTGAGGATGATAATTCATATTAATGTTCAACATAGTATTAAGAGTGTGTTAGAGACTCTTCCAGAACATAGAGGTGAATCTTGGATCTCGATCAGATACAAAAGATAGTGGTACTACATAAAGCCTTATCACATATCTTATGTAAATACATGCAAGTTGATCCAATGATAAATCCTATCTAATTGCAATGAAGTGTGTAGTCTTTGTAAGACGATCTACAAGAACCCAGATAGCATTATTTCCTTTATATGTCTTCGGATGTCCGATGACAAATTCCATGGTGATGTTCTCCCATTTCCATGTTAGTATGGGTAATAGTTTCATCCCCCCTTAGAATTCTTCCCCTAATCCTTCACTAGATGACATACCAGGAATTTTGATGTATACTAAGTGATCTCCATCTTCATGTTATCCCAACAATATTGCTCTTGGAGATCTAGATACATCATTTTTTTCATAGGTAAATGGAGAAATTCAAACTATGTGAATCATCCAAAAGTTCATTCTTTAACTTCGGATTTCATAGAACATGTAGTATTGTCCAAAATCTCACAATTCATTCTTCATTAACATTGAAATCTGAGGATTTACCTTTTTTGATGGTTTCCACTTTTTTTTGAATTTCCACATCATCCTTCTGATCATCCTCTAACCATTTCAAAAGAGACAGTTGAACAATCATTTGTGAAAGGATTGATGATGTTCCCTTATTTTTGATTCCCATGTCCATCGTCATCAAATCTAAGAAGATTGGATCCTTTTCCATTCTAATCAATGATATATTTTTTGGGTATTTTCTACTTAGAGAATCTATCACCTTGTTCACTTTCCAAGGGTGGTAATGGATTGAGTAATCAAAGTCTTTGAACGTCTCTAACCATATTCGTTGGCAAATATTCAACTCTTTTTATATGAATATATACTTGAGGATTTTTTGATCTATATATATTTCACAGTTCTCCCCAAAGAGGTAATGTCACCAAATTTTTAAAGTGATGATTACAGAAGCAAAATCCAGATCATGTGTTGGATATTTTTTCTCATGAAATTTCAATTTCCTTAAAGAATTGGCAATAACTTTCATTTTTCATCAATATATAGCCCAAGCCCTTCTTTGAAGCATCACTAAATACCAAAAAAGTTCTCAAATTGTGGGTAGTGTGAGCTCGAGTGTAGTGATAATAATATTTTTCAACTCCTTGAAGATATCTTCACATTCATCACTCCAAGAAAACATAAATCCCTTTCGAGTTATTTTGGTACGAGGTTTTGGAAATCGTGATAAATTTCTCACAAATCAGTGATAATATCCAGCTAACCCTTGGAAGCTATGGATATCTGTCACTGATGTTGGCCTCATCCATTCCTCAATTACAGCTATCATCGATGGATCCATAGATATGTCATTCCTTGTGAATATATGACACAAGAATGATACTTAATTCAACCATAACTCACACTTACTGTAATTTTCATAGATATTATCCTTTTGCAAGGTCTCTAGTACAGTGCTTAGATTCTCCTCAATCTCCTCCTTCGTTTTGGATTATATTAGAATAATTTTTATAAATACTACCAAAACTTTTTCCAGGTAATCCCTAAAGACTCTATTAATCAATTCCATGAATATTGGTGGAGCATTAGTGAGTTTAAAAGACATTACTATGAATTCATATTACCTGTATCTTGTACAAAAAGCAGTCTTGGGGATATCCTCCTTCATCATCCTTACTTGGTAATATCCTAACCACAGATCCAACTTGGAGATGTATTGTGCACCATGTAGTAGATCAAACAAGTCATCAATTCATGGTAGAGGATACTTGTTCTTTATTGTGATTTTTTAAGCTCACAATAATAAATGAAAAGGTGCATTGATCCATATTTTTTCTTGATGGAGAACATTATTGCAACCCATTGTGATGCACTAGGGCATATAAACCCTTTATCCAGATTATCCGGTAGTTTTTTCTATATCTCCTAAATCTCCATAATTTCAATTCTATACAGAGTCTTGGATATTGGAAATATGCCAGGTATAAGATCAATCGATAATTCAACATATCTTCTAGGAGGAAGACAAGACAATTTCTCAGGAAACACTTCAGTGAATTCCATCACATTAGGCATGTTATGAAAACCGTGCTTTTATTACAAACTTAAACATGATTTATTACATAAAACTTCAATTGATACAACAAATAAGATCGAGAGGTTTAGTGTCTTTGGGGCTTAGGATCATTACATAAAAAATTAAAACATGAAATAAAATATCTTTATTGAAAACTTCTTTTACATGACCACTACATTTCCTCGTACTTAGCATTGCATGGGATAACCTGAGGACATGCATAAGAAAAGGGAGAGATATAAAGCCTAGTAAGGGAGTACACATGGAATAAAATGAGGAGTAAAATACATGTTAGACAATAGGCATATCAATAGAGCATAATAGAAACATGAACATAAAGGCATGATAAAGCATGATAATCATAACATGGAAATGTGGCAACAACACTTAACATGGAATTAGCATGAGCCAAGGCTCATTGCACATAGTGCATGAGTAAATCCTCATTGTACATAAAGAATGATTAAACCCTAGTTGCACTTGAATTATCATGAGTCTACACTCATTTCACATGACATATCATGATACTATACTTTACCCAATGCATTGGAGCGCTATAAGGGCACACCCTTCTTAAACATTTCATTTCATACATAAGTGTGCCACATGGATCATAAAACATGGATTCATAAAACATAATCATTTATTACATTTCAAACGAATGTGGAATGAAACTTTATAATCAATAATTAAATATTCATGAAGGTGAATACCCTTTATGGAGAAATGGGTATGGTATTCACTACACAATGGCATTGGTTTAGAAAATCGGTGTAATTTTGGCAGCGTAACAACATGATATAAGAATTCATAAAAAAATGGTTTATGAGAGATAAAGGGGTGTCTCATCATATCCACATGAAATGGATAGTAAGGGACTCATATAGATACATGTCCCAACCATTGTAATGGAATTTAGATTCATGATACAAAAGTATTGCTTGAATGTAAATGAGGAGAGAGAAGTTCCTTTCGGAATTTCGATATAGTAACAGGTGTACATGTGAGGCATTTAATGAGAGATAAAGGGGTCTCCCATCATTAAAACAATAAAAGGGAAGTATGGGGGAGGTGAGAAACCATACCCTAGCATTTATAATTGATATTAATAGGGCATAACAATATTAAGAAAATTGGATAAAAAAAGTGAAAGGAAGAAAAACCATTACTTGGAAGTGTGCTTCCAAAGGCTTGAGAGAGGCTTGAGAGAGGCTTATTGGGAGATTGGGGCACCTTGGGATGATTCTAGAGAGATTAGGGCATAGGTTGGACGAACTCCAAAGGATTTTAGTGAGGAGTAAGTGGGTGCTTGGGTGGGTTTATATAGGAAAGGTGATGGGAATTTTTTTTATTTAGGTTTGGGATGCCTTATATTAAATTAATCCAAACCACAAACCATCCCATGGTTTTTTCCCATGGGTTTTGGAAAAGGGAAGAGGGGAAAAACATTTTATAAGGCGAAAGTCCAACCATCTTAAAATAATGGGGTTTCTTATGTGGAGGTGAGTCACACTCCCATGGAAAATAATTTAAAAAGAGAGGATGTTTAATAAGTCTTGAGGGGTCCATTAATACTTTGTAAAATAAGTCAAAAAAACCAAAAATCACATTATTTAAATGTAAAAACATATATTGGCCGAACATAATGATTATAGTATTTTATTACATCATTGTTGGGTCATTATGATGTCATAAAACACATTATATATTTAAACAGTATTTAATTTTTACCAAAAACTATAACTGTCTCAAAAAATTATAAAAAATTCACCGTTGGATAATTTCGACATCCTGATTCCAGAAATATCATTTATTTTATCAAAATAATTTTATAATTTTTTTAATTTTCACTTTTAATATAGAAACCTACATTAATTGAATATTCACGTGTTTTGACAGAAATGGCTTTCAAACCTTAATAAAAATTATAATTGCATTCATAAAATTATATGATCATTTATATATAATAAAATTAATTTTATAATAATAATAACAATATTTTATTAAAATATTATTTAATTCAAAAATCCCTTAATTTAATAAAATAGAATTCTTAATTAAATAATAACTAAAAACACTATTTGTACTTTAAAAACTATTTAAAATGTATCAATAATGACAAGAAAGTATATACATTATTATATACAAAAATAATGTACATGAACATAATACTATAGATTTGTCACATAACACCTTAAAACAGCCGCATAAGACCTAAGTGTAAGGTGTGCGATGGTGACAAATTCTTAGGGTGTCTCTGATAACATCACTCGTGTGGTAATTTCTATCAACTTCCACTTTTACCGTAGACGGTCCCGTTCAAGCTTGACATGATGAAGCTCAGCTTGGGATTGGTCAAGAGCGAAGCCCAAAGACGCCACCACTTTTCCGAGCTCCGACAAATGGGCTTCGTATGGAGTAATTCAACTGGATGAGGACATCACTTCCTTTGTCTGAGTAAATTGGATTTGTCAAAGACCTATATTTATACTAATCTTGTGATCAGTGTTCAATGGATATAAAAGAAACAGTCACAATTCTTAACATAAAACCAAAGAAGTTGAAATTTTATATAATGATTTTACATAAAGATACATTTAATTCGATCAAGAGGGATTTTCCATTAATGAAACTTTGGGTTGTTACAATATTCCCCCCTTAAGAAATTTCTCCCTCGAAATTTCCTTTTCCCACACTAAAACAGATGTGGGTAACTCAACTTCATTATTTCCTCCGATTCCCAAGTAGCTTATTCAAACTTGTGGTTTCTCCACAACACCTTGACGAGGGGCATTGTCTTATTTCATAGAACTCTTTCTCTACGATCTAAGATCTTAATTGGTTTCTCCTCATAAGAAAGATCATCCTCCAACTGTACCACCTCAGTAGAGAGTACATGCGAAGGGTCCGGTATGTACTTATTTAAGAGGGATACATAAAATACATCATGTACTTTGGTCATGGTAGGTGGAAGTGCTAGTCGATAGGCCACCGCCCCAAGACGACCAAGAATCTCGAAGGGGCCGATGTACCTTGGAATTAACATCCCTTTCTTTCCAAACCTCATAACCTTCTTCCATGGAGATATGCGTAGAAAAACCATGTCTCTAACTTTAAACTCAAGGTCTCTTCGATAGTTATCTACATAAATATTCTATCAACTCTGGGATGCCTTGATATGTTGTTGAATGGTTTTTACCTTCTCCACCATTTCTTCGACCATTTCTGGTCCAAGTAGCTTACGTTCACAGACCTCATCCTAATATGCTAGTGTTCTACACCTTTTCCCATATAGGGCTTCATATGGGGCCATTTGGATGCTCAAGTGGAAACTTTTATTATAAGAGAACTCAACCAAAGGAAGATGTTGATCCCATCCTCCTTTAAATTCCATTGAGCACGCTCTCAACATGTCCTCAAGTTTTTGGATAGTCTGCTCGGATTGGCCATCAGTTTGAGGATGATAGGTCATAATAAAGTTCAGTTCAGTATTCATAGCATGTTGAAGACTCTTCCAAAACATAGAGGTGAATCTTGGATCTCGGTCAGACACAATAGATAGTGGTATTCCATACAACCTTACCACTTCCCTGATATATATCCATGCCATTTGATCCAATGATAAATCCTCCCAAATATCAATGAAGTGTGCTATCTTTGTAAGATGATCCACAACAACCCATATTTCATTATTTCCTTTGGATGTCCTCGGATGTCCGGTGACAAAGTCCATGGTGATGTTCTCCCATTTCCATTCTAGTATGGGCAATGGTTGTATCATCCCCTTAGACTTCTGCCTCTCTGCCTTCACTTACTGTCACACCAGGCACTTTGAGGTATATTCATTGATCTCCCTTTTCATATTATCCCACCAAAATGTTTCTTGGAGATCTCGATACATATTTGTGCTCCCTGGGTGAATAGAAAAATTTGAACTATGTGCAACATCCAAAAGTTTTTTCTTCAGCTCCGGACGTGATGGAACACATAGCCTTTTCCCAAATCACACAATTCCTTCTTCATTGACATTAAACTCTGAGGATTTCCCTTTTTTGATAGCTTCCACTTTTTCCGGAATTCCCACATCATCCTTTTGAGTATCCTTTATCCTTTTTAAAAGAGACGGTTGAGAAATCATTTGTGAAGGGATATATGATGTTCCCTTCTTTATGATTCCCATGTCCATCTTCATCAAGTCTATAAAGATTGGATCCTTCTCAAATCTCATCATTGATATAATCGCTGGGTCCTTTCTACTTAGGGAATCTTCCACCTTGTTCGCTTTCCCAGTGTGGTAATGTATTGAACAGTCATAATCCTTGATTAGCTCTATCCATATTCTATGGTGCATATTAAGATCTTTCTGTGTGAATATATATTTAAGACTCTTGTGGTCAGTATATATCTCACATTTCTCCCCATAGAGATAATGTCTCCAGATTTTCAAGGAAAAGATCAGAGCAGCCAACTACAGATCATGCGTTGGATAGTTTTGCTCATGGATTTTCAACATCCTTGAGGCATAGGAAATCACTTTATCATTATGCATCATCACACAACCTAAGCCCTTCTTCTAAGCATCACTGAATACCACAAAAAGTTCCCCAATTGTGGGTAAAGTGAGTATGGGCGCATTGATAAGACTCCTTTTCAACTCCTTGAATCTTTCTTCACATTCATCACTCCAAGAAAACTTTACTCCCTTTCAAGTTAGCTTAGTAAGAGGGTTGGACAATCGTGAGAAATTTCTCACAAATCATCTATAATATCCAGCTAACCCCAAGAAGCTACGGATAACCGTTACCGATGTTGGCCTCATCCATCCCTAAATTGCATCTATTTTGGAGGGATCCATAAATATACCATTGCTTGTGATGATATGGCCCAAGAATAATACCTCCTTCAACCAGAACTCACACTTTCTATACTTTTCATAGAGCTTCTCCTTGCGCAAAGTCTCTAGTAATGTTCTTAAATTCTCCTCATGATCCTCCTTGGTTTTGGGGTATATTAGAATATCATCTATAAAGACTACCAAAAATTTGTCGAGGTAATCTCTAAATACTCTATTCATCAAGTCCATGAAGATTTCTGGAGCATTAGTGAGTCTGAAAGGCAATACTATGAATTCATAGTGCCCGTATCATGTACGCAAAGCAGTCTTGGGGACATCTTCCTTCTTCACCGTTAATTGATAATATCCCAACAGCAAATCTATCTTGGAGAAGTATTGTGCTCCACGCAGCTGATCGAACAAGTAATCGATCCGTAGCACATGATACTTGTTCTTTATCGTGATTTTGTTACGTTCACGATAATCGATGCAAAGCCGCATTGACCCATCCTTCTTCTTGATGAAGAGGACTAGTGCACCCTATGATGAAGCACTTGGGCATATAAACCCTTTATCCAGATTCTCCTATAGTTGTTTCTTCAGCTCTTCAAGCTCAACGACAGCCATTATGTATGGAGTCTTGGATATTGGTAGAGCCCCTAGTATAAGTTCAATTGATAATTCAACATCTCTTCTAGGAGAAAGACCAGACAGTTCCACAGGGAACACTTCAGAAAATTCCCTCACAATAGGCATTTCTTCAAGGATGGTTGCTTCCTTGGACTCAATCATCTGAGCCAGATATGTGTTCTCATAAGGCAGTAATATCCATGCTTAAGATGATGGAGCTATAGGAGATTCATCTTCCTCCTTACACTTGTAAATAATCGGGGGTTTATTCTCCATATGGAGAGTGATTTCCCTCTCCCGGGAATTTATGTTGGCTCTATATAATGAAATCCAATCCATGCCAAGAATTGTATCAAATTCCACCATAGGGAGTATTATGAGGTTCACCGAGAAATTAAATCCATAGATTATAACAAGGGAGTACTTATACTCATGGGATGAAATGATTCCCCCATTTTCCGTACTCACCGACATCTTCACTTCCATGATTTGTGGTGGTGCTGGGATTGTTCTACTAAACTTTCGAGATATAAAAGAATGCGTAGAACCTGAATCAAAAAGTAAATTTTCTATTCATGAATGAATAACTAGCATACCTATCACCATATCATTGTCGAGGTTCACTTTGGCAGAATTGATGGAAAAAAGCTCTTCCTTGCTTCCTTGGAGGTTGTTGGTTGCCTCTGAAAACCATTGGATTAGGGCACTGATTTGCAAGATACCCCATTTCTTTGGATTTGTAGCAATGAACAATGTGTTGAGGTTTGAACGGAGTGTTCCTCTCCTATGTCGCAGTCGTGGGTCTTTCTTTCCAATAGTTAACAGTTGGGTGCCCTTCTCTTCCACACTTAAAGCATTTCCTTGTCCCCTTGAGGCAATTTCCAGGGTGCTTCTTTCCGCACTTTTGGCAAGTGGGGTGCTGGATCTTCTTAGCACCGTTGGATTTATCAATCGGACCACCAGAATTGAAGTCCACCTTACGCTTCTTGTCCCCATAATACCCCTGCGATTCCCTGATTTCCATTTCGACCTTGTGGGCACATCAGAAAATTTCCTCATAGCTATTGAAGTCACAGATTGCTAATGCTTTCCACAGGCTAGGTTTCAGCCCACCAAGGAAGCTGTCAACCTTGCATTCGGGGGTAATAACAAAGCCGGAATCGTATCATACAAGCCTTGTGAATTTTTCCTCATACGCTCCAACAGATTCTTCATCTTTTTTCTTGAGGGAAAGGAAGTCCCTTTCCATCGTAAGCCGGATGGTGCGCGAAAAATATTTATCGAAAAACATCTTCTGGAAATCCTTCCATTTCAAAGCCTCGAACTCCTCCTCAGGCTTCGTATTTTTTATCAACGTCCACCATTGATCAGCTTCACCCTCCATATGATAAGCATGCAGGAGAACCTTCTCTTGTTCATAACATTGAAGGATGAAGAAGATCTTTTCAATGGAGTTAATCCATTGTTCAACGATCGTGGGATTAGATGATCAACTAAAAGTAGGAGTCCTTTGTCTCATGAAGCTCTCGATATAGACTTGTTATTTCTTGGGGGGGGGGGTGGTTGAACGTTCCTCTTGACCCATGTTTTAATTCAAATCTTGAGTTAGCTGAGAGAGAAGTGTGACAAAGTTTACGATCGCCACTCCCATTGGATTGGGCATCTCATTAGTAAAGTCATCACACTGATCTTCACATCGGTTGTTAGCCCGAGTCCTCCTATTACCGGACATTGGCTGGAATAAAAGGAAAGTTAGGGGTAACACATAAAGGGTAATCCAAAGACAAAAGTTGATGACTTATAAATTAAATTTTATTTCCTTAACTTATGAATCTATAGGCTTTAATCTTGGATTTTCGTGATCTACTTTATAACATAAATTTTGAGGGTTTTTTTATTCCCTTAATAAGGGTTCATACTAAGCTTGTTAATTTATCAAAACATATCCCTGGGATTCTTGTAACCAAGAGTACAGAAAGGCCCGTTGTCGTGCACCAGTTCCCGTTTGAGTCTAGCTCAAAGCGGTGTTTTCGGGTTTTACCCGTAGGATACATTTGTGCCAGAGCCGCCTCTACCTGCTCGTATCCAGACAGGGATGTATTTTCTTGATAACCCACTTACTAAATACTCACCAAAACTTAGGGAAGTTTTTATTATACATAGTCTTGTCTCTATGGCTTTACTAGGATTTTCTAATCCTAATCCCAAAAATAACTAATCCTCTCCTCTGATACCAACTATGACAGCCCTGCTTTTATTACAAACATAAACATGATTTATTACATAAAACATCACTTGATACAACAAAGAAGATCGAGAGGTTTAGTGTCTTTGGGGTTTAGGATCATTACATAAAAACTTAAAACATGAAATACAACATCTTTATTAAAAACTTCATTTACACGCCCACTACATTCCCTCGTAGTTAGCATTGCATGGGATAACCTGAGGACATGCATAAGAAAAGGGTGAGCTATAAAGCCTAGTAAGGGAGTACACATATAATAACATGAGGAGTAAAATACATGTTAGAAAATTGGAATATCAATAGAGAATAAGAGAAACATGAACATAAAGGCATGATAAATCATGATAATCATAACATGGAAATGCGGAAAGAACACTTAACATGGAATTAGCATGAGGCAAGGCACATTGCACATAGAGCATGAGTAAATCCTCATTGCACATGATGCATGAGTAAACCCTAGTTTCAATTGAATTAGAATGAGTTAGAACTCATTGCACATGACGTATCATGATACTATACTTTACCCAATGCATTGGAGCGCTATAAGGGCGCACCCTCCTTAAACATTTCATTTCATGCATAAGTGTGCCACATAGATCATAAAGCATGGATTCACAAAACATAATCATTTATTCCATGAAAAAGGAATGTGGAATGAAACTTTATAATCAATAAGTAGATATGCATGAAGGTGAATACCCTTGATGGAGAAATGGGCATGGTGTTCACTACACAATGGCATTGGCTTAGAAAATCGGTGTAATTTTGGAACCGTAACGGAATGATATAAGAATTCATAAAAAATGGTTGATGAGAGAGAAAGGGGAGTCTCATAATATCTACATTAAATGGAAAATAATGGGGTCATATAGATACATGTCCCAATAATTGTAATGGAATTTAGATTCATGATACAAAAGTATTTCTTGAATGTAAATGAGGAGAGAGAAGTTCCTTTCAGAATTTCGGCATAGTAACAGGTGTACATGGGAGGCATTTAATGAGAGATAAAGGGGTCTCCAATCATAAAAACAATAAGAGGGAAGTATGGAGGATGTGAGAAACCATACCCCAACATTTATAATTGAAATTAAAAGGGCATAACAATATTAAGAAAATTGGACAAAAAAGTGAAAGGAAGAAAAAACCTTACTTGAAAGTGTGCTTCCAATGGCTTGAGAGAGGCTTGAGAGAGGCTTCTTGGGAGATTGGGGCACCTTGGGAGGATTCTAGAGAGATTAGGGTAGATTTTGGATGAACTACAAAGGATTTTAGTGAGTAGGAAGTGGTTTATTGGGTGGGTTTATATAGGAAAGGTGAGGTAATTCTTTATTATTTTGGTTTGGGACCCCTTATATTAAATTAATCCAAACCAAAAACCATCCCATGGTTTTTGCCCATGGTTTTTGGAAAAGGGAAGAGGAAAAAAATTTTATAAGGACAAATTCCTAACTTATTAAAATAATGGTGTTTCTTATATGGAGGTGAGTCACACTCCCATGGAAAATAATTTAAAAATACAAGATGTTTAATAAGTCTTGAGGGGTCCATTAATGCTTTGTAAAATAAGTCAAAAAAACCCAAAATCAAATTATTTTAATGGAAAAACATATATTGTCTGAACATAAAGATTATAGTATTTTATTACATCACTATTGGTTCATTATGATGTCATAAAACACATTATATATTTAAACTGTATTTAATTTTTTACCCATAAATTTGACTATCTCAGAAAATTATATAAAATTCCCTGTTGGATAATTTCAGCATCCTAATTCCAGAAATATCATTTATTTTATCTAAATAAATTTTTAAATATATTTATTTTCACTTTTAAAATAAAAACCGGCATTAATCGAAAATTCACGGGTTTTGACAGAAATGGCTTTCAAACCTTAATAAAAATTATAATAGCATTAATAAAATTATATGATCATTTATATATAATAAAATTAATTTAATAATAATAATAATAATATTTTATTAAAATATTATTTAATTCAAAAATACCTTAATTTAATTAAATTGAATTCTTAAATAAATAATAATTAAAAACACTATTTGTACTTTAAAAACTATTTACAATGTATCAATAATGACAAGAAAGTATATACATTATTATATACAAAAATAACGTACATGAACATAGTACTATAGATTTGTTACATAACCCTTTAAAACAGCCGCATAAAACCTAAGGGTAAGGTGTGCGGTGGTGACAGATTCTTGGGGTGGCTTGGATAACATCGCTCGAGTGGTAATTTCTATCAACTTCCACTTTTCCCGTAGACGGTCACGTTCAAGCTTGAAATGATGAAGCTCAGCTTGGGCTTGGTCAAGATCGAATCCCAAAGATGCCACTTCTATTCGGAGCTCTGAAAAATGGGCTTCGTATGGAGAAATTATACTGGTTGAGGCCATCGCTTCCTTTGTCTATGTAAATTGGATTTGTTAAATCCCTATATTTATACTAATCATGTGATCACTGTTCAACGGGTATAAAAGAAACAATCACAATTCTTAACATAAAACCAAAGAAGTTGACATTTTATATAATCATTTTATATAAAGATACATTTAATTGTATCAAGAGGGATTTTCCATTAATGAAACTTTGGGTCGTTACACATGTCTTAAAGGATGGCTACTTCCATAGACTCTATTATCTTAGTAAGATATGAATTCTCATATGGAATTAATATCCACACTTGTGATGATGGTTCTAAATAAGATTCATTATCATCCATGAACTTGTAATAAATTGGGGGTTGATTCTCCATATGGAGAGTGATTTCCCACTCATGGAAATTTATGTGGGCTCTATATAGGGAAATCCAATCCATGCCAAGAATTACATAAAATTACACCACACAGTGTATGACAAGGTTCTATAGGAATTTCAATCCACAAATTATGATAGGGAAGGAGTTATATTGATGGGATGTAATGATTTTCACATTTTCCATTCTCATCGAAATAATTAATTCCATGACTTGTGGTGGTGTTGTGATTGTTCTACTAAAATTTTGAGATATAAAAGAATGAGTAGAACTAGAATCAAAATGCACATTTGCAATTACTGAATAAAAAACTAGCATACTTATCACCACTTTGTCGTCTGGGTTCTCTTTGATGGTAGTGATGGAAAAAGATCTCCCTTGCTACCTTGGAGGATGTTGGTTTCCTTTGAAATCCCTTGGCTTAGAGAACTGGTTTGAAAATTTCTTTGGTTCTTTTTAGTTGAAGTAATAAAAAATGTTTTTAGGGTTGAATTAAGCGTTCCTCTCTTCTATCGTAGGTGTAGGATTTTTTTGTTAGCAGTACCTAAAGTATTCTTTATCCCCTTATGGAAATTTCCAAGGTTCTTCTTTCTGTAGCATTGATAAGTGGGGTGATGGAATTTATTAGTGCCATTGGATTTATCCATTAGACCAACAGAATTAATGTCCACCTTATTCTTCTTATCCCCTTGATACCTATGATATTTTTTGATCCCTATCACAACTTTGAGGGCACATTGGACAGTTTCCTCATAGCTATCAAAGTCACAGATTTCTAGGTCTTTCTGTAGGATTGGTTTTATCCTACCAAAGAAGCAGCCAAACTTGCATTCGGGGGTAATGACAAAGTCAGAGGCATATGGTTCAATCATTTGGATGTTTTCCCTGTATGATCCATGGATGCATCGACTTTTTTTCATGAGTTAAAGGAAATCCCTTTCTATCTTAAGTTAGAGGGTGTGCGGAAAATATTTATTGAATTTTTTTCGGATATACTTACATTCCAACACCTCAATTTCTTACTCAGACTTCATATTTTTTTATCAATTTCCAGTATTGATCAGCTTAACACTCCATATGATAAGCATCCAAAAGAACCATCTCTTGTTCAGATCATTGAAATATGGATAAGATCTTTTCAATGTAGTTGATCCATTGTTCAATGATTTAGGGATTAAATGATCTATTAAAAGTTGGAGGCCTTTGTCTCATGAAGCTATCAATTACGACTTGTTCTTTCTTTGGGGGGGGGGGGGGTTGAACATTTCTCTTAAATAATGTTTCTATTCAAAACATGAGTTAACTGAGAGAGTATTGTGACAAAGATTGTGATTCTCGCTCCCATCAGATTGGGATTATCATTAGAACAGACATCACATTGATCTTCACATATATTTTTAGACCAAGTCCCCATATTACCTTCCATTGTCTTGAATAAATGGAAAGTTAAGGGTATCAAAAAAGGGGGAACCAAATAAAATATATATAACTTTATAAATTACATTTATTTACATAAATTATGAGTTTATATGCTTCAATCTATGTTATCAATGATCTAATTCCCAACATATATTCTTATTGGAATTTTTTTATTCCCTTAATAATGTTTCACACTAAGATTGTGAATTTAACAAAGTATATCCCCAAGAGTTTTGTAACTAAGAGTGCAGCAAGGCTTATTTTCGTGCACCAGTTCCCATTCGAGTCTACCTCAAAGCAATGTTTTTGGGTTTTACCCCTAGATACATCTATATCAGTGCGGCATCTACTTGTTTATATCCATAAGGGGATGTATTTGATTGATAAAACACTTACTCTATACTAAAAAAATTTAGGTTTGTTTTTATTAGGCTTATTATTATCCCAAAGTCTTTTACTATGATTTTTTAATCCCAATCCTAAAATAAAAAAACCTATCCTTTGATACCAACTATAATAATATTGTTCTCTATTACACACTTAAACATGATTTATTACATAAAATTGCACTTAAGAAAACTTTTAGGATCAATTGGTCTAGTGTCACGGTAAATTTGGAACATTACATAACAAGTTAGAACACAAAACACATCATCTTTATTGAAAAATTATTTTACATGACAACTACATTCCTTTGCACTTAACATTGCATGAGATAACCTGAGGACATGTATAAGAAAATGGTGAGATATAAAGACCAATAAGGGAGTAAATAAGGCATAACATGAAGAATATAGTATATTTTAGGAAATAGAAATATCAATGGAGTACAATAGATATGTGAACATAAAGTCATGATATAGCATGATTATCATAACATGGAAATATGACAACAACATTTAACTTGATATTAGCATTAGTCAAGGATAATTGAATATGGAACATGATTAAACTATCATTTCACTGGAATTTTCTTGAGAAACCCTCATTTCAGTTGACGTATCATGATACTACTCTTTACAAAATCCATTGAAGCGCTATCTAGGTGCACCCTTTATAAACATTTCATTTGAGGCATAAGTATGCCACATAGATCATACAATATGGATCCATTAAACATTATAATTTATTTTTTGTATAAGAGGTGTGGAATACATGAATTTATGTCCTCAATCTGAAATTACATGTGCATAATGGTGAAAACCCTTGATAGAGAAATGGGTATGATATTCACTTACACGATTATTTTTGGCATGAAAATTTTAGTGTAACTTTAGCAGCATAACAACATCAAATAGAAATTGTAAAATGGGTTAATAAGATAGAAATGGGTATCTAATAATTTATAAATGAAATGGACTACAATTGGGTCATGTAATATAATATCCTAACATATTTAATGCAATTTATATGCATAATATAAAATATTTTCTTGAATTTAAATGAGGAAAGAGACATACCTTACATAAATTTAGCATGGTACAGGTGTACATGGGAGGAATTTATTAGAGAGAAAGAGGTCTCTCAACATTCAAACATACGTAGGGATGTGTGGGGGAGGTGAAAAATTATACCCCAACATTTTTAATTGAAAAAAAGGATATAACAACATAATGAAACTTTGAAACAAATGATAAAGGAAGAAATCCCTTACTTGGACGTGTGATCCCAAAGGCTTGGGAGAGGCTTATAGGGAGCTTAGAGTGCCTTTAGAGGATTTCAGAGAGACGAGGGAATAATTTTGTTGAGCTCCAAAGTTTTGAGTAAATATTAATGGGAGATTGAGTGGATATATATAAGAAATGAGAAGGAATTCTTTGTTATTTAGGTTTAGGACACTACACATTAAACTAATAAAAACCAAAAACCATAACATGGATTTTTTCTAGAGTTTTTTCCAAAGTGGAGTTGAAAAAATTATTTTATAATTCCTGTGTCTGAACTTATTGAAATATGAGGCTTTCTTATGTGGAGGTGAGTCACACTCTCAAGGAAACCATTTTAAAAAGTTAAAATATTATATAAGTCTTGGAGGGTCCACTAATGCACAATAAATTTACTCAAAAAAATATAAAATCCTATTACTTTAAATGAAAAACATATATTTTCCACACACCTATTTATTTGTAATTTATTACTTCACTATTGGGGCATTATGATGTCATAAAATACAATATATATTTAAATGGTATTTCATTTTTCCCAAATATTTGACTGTCTCAAAAAATTATGAAAATTACACCATTAGATAATTGTGATTTCCTTAATAAAAAAATGATATTCATTTTATCTAAATAATTTTCTTAATATGTGAATTTTGACTTTTAAAAAAAACTGACATTTATAAAAAATTCATGGGTTTTGAAAAAAACACCAATCAAAACATAATAAAAATTACAATTGTATTCATAAAAAAATTATTCAATCATTTATATTTAATAAAAATTAATATAGTAATAATATTTTATTGAAATATTATTTAATTAAAAAATCCATTAATTCATCAAAAAAATTTTCTTAATTGAATAATATTTGTGCATTAAAAACCATTTATAATGTAAAAATAATAAAATGAATGTATATTACTTATTCTATACAAAACAAAATAATGAGATTAATCGTAGTGCTAGTGTCTTATTACATAACCCCTTATAACACTCGCATAATACCTAAGAGTAAGGTGTGAGATGGTGACATGCTCTTGGGGAGGCCCGAATAACATCACTCAGGTGGTAATATCTATTAACTTCTACTTCTCCCATAGGCGGTTCTGTTCAAGCTTAATGTGTTGAAGCTTGACTTGTGATTAGTCAAGAGTGAAGCCCAATGATGCTACCTCCTTTCCGAGCTCTGAGAAATGGGATTCATATGGAGAAATTCTGCTGGATGAGGCTACCACTTCCTTTGTCTGAGTAAATTGGATTTGTTAAAGCCCTATATTTATAATAATCATGTGATCAGTGTTTAATGGCTAGATTAGTAATGTTAAAACAAATTTACAATATTTTCAAATCCTAAAACATAAAACCAAGGATGTTAATATGTTTTATATTAACATTTTACATAATAATACATTTAATTAGAACCAGAGGAATTTCCAATAATAATTGTTTGGGTCATTAGACACGATAATAAAAATTTAATATACTTAAATATGTAATAAAATATTCAATAAGATATTGTACATGCATGATGATTTTTGATGATTTACTGAAGTATGGTATAATATTAAAATAAATTTTACTACTATATTTATGGTAAAATGAGACTATAAAAGAACACAAGGCATAATTTGAGAAAAAATATGGAACAAGATTGATTGTGATAGTTTTGCTATTTTCATAGAGGGAAGTGTGGTGTACTTCTCTTGAATAATTCTAGAAAATTGAGCAGGAAATGGTCGAATAATATGGGAGTTTATTTATCCATTCTTTATTAAACTCCTAGGAAACATTGGAAGTGAATATCCAAGGATGATCCCTTCTAAGTATCTATATTTCACTAAATCTCGTTTTTATTTATCTAAAATGTGTGTTTTAGAATGAAATAGATATTTTTAATTCTTGAATACTAATTCTTATAATA
This sequence comes from Viscum album, assembly GCA_963277665.1. Lineage (NCBI taxonomy): Eukaryota > Viridiplantae > Streptophyta > Magnoliopsida > Santalales > Viscaceae > Viscum > Viscum album. The sequence continues at coordinate 1,852,230,004 of OY728129.1, read as the reverse complement.
TATTATACTTTAATGATCAATTTATTAAATTAATTTTTTTTCTCATTATTTAAAATTATTTGGAAGTATCTTTCTCTTGAGTATAATGAGTTTGGATAGGTTCAATCACTCAAAGTTATTTAAGCAATTGAATCACTTTTATAAATAGAAAAACACATATACCATGTTCTTGATATAGTATCTAGATATTTTTAGGTGTTCACCCATAGGTATTTGGTTGGGAACTATGAAATAAGACTAGTGAACAATTTTAGACCAGGAAGAAGGGAGAGTCTAAAAGATCAACCCTTCGAACACCACAGTATTTAAAACATTATTTAAAAAAAATTATTTTAATATATTTCAATTTCCAAATTTAAATTTCTTATTGAATTTGTTTTATTTTATTATTTAAAATCAATAAAAAAATCCCATATTTTATAGTATACTTGTAAAAATATATAATAAAATGTTATTGTTTAAAACTTAAGTATAACAATCTTTCTAAGAGGCAACACGAGGGACTATTACATTACATTTCTAGGGGATAAATCATTGTTATTTGATTTCATAACAATATCTTTTTTATCAACTACATGAATTCTAAAATGGTTTCTTAAGATTTTTTTTTATTTTTTCCTTGTCTTTTTAGAGATTTTAACCCTAATTTATTACATTTAGATCATTAAATTGACTAAAACATGTCACTTTAGGGCTAGTACTATTAAAAATCCCCTTATTAATAATTCAGAGGCTACCACTAACATATAAAGAATATATTTTATAAAACAATATTAATAATAGATTAGAATAAAACATTTCCATAATTAGATTAATCCTATGAAGATAATAAATAACCCATATCAATATCTTGATGCACCTATTGTCTTTGAAATTAAATTTGGATTCATTTAATGAATTCTAAAATTCAATGGATTTCCTAATAAATATTCACAATTTTTTTTTTAAAAAAAATCAATTATCTTTGTTTCAACATGAAACCCTTTGTAATAGATGGAAATAAAATGAAATTAACATGTTTTCTTATTTTATTTATAAGGAGTTACAAAATAATTATTTTTATATTCACATTCTACTTTTATCTGAGAATGTAATAATAGAAAAATATTTTTCATAACAAATTCTTTCCTCCTACTAAAAATTCATCTGTTAGAAAAAAATTTTGATCTTAGGAAAACGTAATGAAAAACCTTGTTCGGGTGTTTGGAAATATTTAAGAGACTTTGTTTTAGTTTCCTCCATCATTAAATAAATAATCAAATGTTTTATAATATTGTAATGCGGGATTGTGTATCACTGATAGAAGTTTGATTGCTTCCACTACATGTAGTTATTTAGTTGATAAAACACCTACCATTCGAAGAAATTTAATCACAAACATGGCCCAAAATACATCAGAGTTTGGTATAAGAGGCATTTTACATGTGAAATATTCTCAACAATTTCCCACTCAGAATTATGAAAATAGTATTATAGTTAGTCAACTTTGTGATCTTACCACCATGGTCAGATTAAGGATGTTTTCCGATAGTCTTAAACTCCAATTAAATCCTAAATCTACTTTCTCAAGGAAAATCCACTATGGAATTGTTTCTTCAAATGATCATTTTATTGATCAATGTCCTAAAATTAGGAATCCTTTTAAATATGGAAATGTTATATTTCCAATAATACCCTTTTAACCAAATCAAAAAATATCTTTTCAACCAAAAATTAATTCATCCAATATGAGAATAATAAAAACAATTATAGATTTATATAGTGTGTAAAAATATGAATGTTTTGTAAGGTGATTCAAGTAATTATAAATTTATATAGTTTAATGAGAAATCCATTTCTCAATCTGGAAGAAATTCTTAGCCTGCTCAGCCTTTCTAAAAAAAACCAAAAAATAATATTCAAGAAAACATGAGACAATAATATATCATGATGAATTATTTGATTCCATAGGTATTTCCACTATCTACTGATATGTATTGAATTAAGAATTAAATCATTGGAGATATACCTTCACAATCCCAAGTGAAACCCAAAGACAACGAAATGAAAAACCTAAGTTCCATTGAACATAGGAGTGGAACGAAGCTGAATAACCCCCATGTTGAATATTTTAAAATTGAGTTTGAATCGAAATTTATTCAAAAGAATATGAAACCTCTTTCACCTATTTCATAACCTACTATAAATAATAAATATTTCTCAAACACATATTAAAATTTAAAAATGTTTTTCAAAAGAAAGATATGTTTCACAAAAAAAGGCTTCGGTCAAAAATATTAAGAATGATTTGAAAAGGATATTGGGACCTTATGTTCAAAATGATCATGAAACATTCAAATTATCACTACCCTTTTCTAGGAGTAACCCACCTGAGAAAAAAGTGCTAAAATGGGTTAAAGAAGTTTTATAAAATTTCACAAAAGTAATTGTTATAATTCTCTTGCTAGATGTTATAAAACAAATTCAGAAGAACGTATTTTTTTTTTAAAATAAATGTTTTCTAACAAATGTAATTCAATTAATGGGGGAAGGTGAACTTATAAAGAAATTTTCCACCCTGATATAATTTTATTTAACAATCAAATGTGAAGATACAAGGATATTTACTATTCCCTATAGCATAGAATAATTTGAGTTTACGGATTTCATTCTTGGATTAAAATCTTATATAAATGTTATTCCACACATTTTTATTCATATTTACTCCTTGTATAACTCAAACCTACTGGAATAGTAAATCAACATACTAACAACAATACCAAAAAACCTATTGATGTTATTGAAGATGATTAGTTTTAGGTATGAAATATGGTTTTCCAAGATTATTTTTATATATTAGATATTAAAAATGACTAGTTTATAACCCATTAACATCTTATTATTGGGACACATTTCTTAAAAACGGAGTTGTACATCCTTAATGTTGGCAACATAACTTTTTCATTTGAATTTGGAAGATAATATTTCCACTTAAATATGTTTTAATCTATGAAACATCTAATTGAAGATCATTCAAAATATGAATTCAAAAATATTGATTTCTTTTCAAATGATATCTTTTCTAATTTTTCATGGAATGAATCACCCACAATTTTTGGAAATTAATCAATTTTTATTGCTAAAACTGACGTTCATAAGTATCATGATATTGAAAATGTTGCATCTGATTTCGGTGAAATTGTGGAAATACTAGAAAATAATGAATTCCATTTCCATTAAAAAGAATCTAATAATTTTAGAGGAAAACCCACTTTTTAATTATTTAAAATTAATAACTTTGATATTGGAAAATAAGATCTTGGAAATCTATTCAAATCAAGAAATTTCATGGAAAATTAGACATATAAATGGAATACAGGATAACATGCATTCCCCAATCTGAATCTTAAATATTTATAATTTGGTAATGAATTAGAAGTTTAAATTAATGTTATTGAGAAATATAAACCTTTTCCATGAGATAGAATTGAAACCATTACCTACAAATATCAAATATAAATTCTTAGGTGAGAATTCATAATTCACATTCATTATTTATAAAGATCTCTCAAAAGGCCAAAAGAACCAATTTCAAAGATTCATTAAAATTCCTAAGAAATCAGTAGGATAGAACCTATCTAATTTAACTATAATTGATCCTTTCACTTTATTGCATATAATTATATTAGAATAAAATGCCAAACTTGTGAGAGAATTTGAGAGACGATTAATCTCAGCATTTTTAATGTTTATTATGAAATAATTTATTACCTTTTTGGCTACTGGGGGTTTATATCTCATCAATAATAGAAAATAAGTCATTCTCATCCAATTTGTTTATAAGAAGAGTGGATTTATGAAATCAAAGAATAAATTCAGTGAGATAGACCGTGAAAACTTTCCATGAAAATGGTTGATGTGCATTGACTATACAAAACTAAATTTGGTAACTAAGAATGACCATTTTCTACTTCTATTTCATGATCATGTTCTTGAAAGACTAGATGGACAGACTCATTGTCACTTTCTTTATTGATTCTGTTGTTATTTTCAAATCATGGTAGAACCTACGGAATAAAAGAAAACCAATTTCAAATTCCATTTTGTATATTTTTTAATTAGAGAATTTTCTTTGGGGTTTTCAATGGCTCATGAACTTTTCAGAGATGTATGGGGAATATTTTTTCAGAATATTTAGAGAATTTTAGGGAAATCATCATAGATGACGTCACTATTTATGTTTTATCTTTTGATGACTTTTTTAAGAGTATAACTATTGTTCGTAAAACTTTTATTGATAAAGACCAATTTCTTAATTATGAAAAATGTAATTTCTTAGTGAATAAAGGAATTTTAATCATAAGTATTGTGTCATAAGTAGGAATTCAAGTTGAAAAGTCTAAGGATGAGGTAATTTCTTCACTACCATACCCCAAAACCAAGAGATATTTATGATAATTCCTTATTAATTCTATTTTTTATTGAATATTCAAAAAATACGTCAGTAAAAATGAATTATTTTTATCAATTTTACTTCAAAATAATCATTTTTATCCTTTATGATAGTTTTAATCATGATTTAATGGATCTAAAAAACCATGTAACCCCACCCATTGTCCTACCTCCAAAACGAAGCATAGATTTTAAAATTATGACTCATACTTCTGATTTTTTCCTTGGGTATATTTTATGTGAAAAACATGAAATAATATCTCATGTCATTAATTATGTTTCTTAGACTATATATTATTACTAAACCAATTATACATCCCTTGAAAAGTAGTTTCTCGCTATTATATTTTATTTTGAAAACTATTTTTGTTATTTATTAGGTTCTAAAGTGTTTGTTTTCATTGATAATTAAGAAATCAAATATTTAATTAATTAATATGATGCCAAACCTGTGATTTTGAGATGAATATTGTTCTCACAATAATTATATTTTTAAATAAAAGATAATAAAAGGAACTAAAAATCTTATACCTGACCATTTAATCTTATTTATGAATTATTTTTGTGAAGTTCATTAAATCCTTTCACAAATAAAAGAAACCTTTATAGAAAAATAATTGTATGATGTTAAAAGTAATAGATTTTTATTTTCTGACCTAGTGGATTACCAGGACACTAATGATACTCCCCATTTATTTTATAAAGAAAAATCTCCTAATCTTGTGAGTAATTCAAAGAATTACATTTAAGATGATCATTACCCATGAAATGTTGGTAGTGATCAAATGATAATAAGAATTATTACAATTATGAATTCTAATCAATATTAAATTTTTTTCATGTTTTAATCTGTGGAGGAAATTTTGGATCTAAAAAAAACTAAGAAAGTGCTTGATTATGGTTTATATTGACCCTCCCTTTTTAGATATGATTTTTAAATTTTAAAAACATGTAAGTGTTTTTAGTTTCAAAGAAAATATTTTCAAAAAAACTGATTTTCCAAAGAAACTCATCTTCTTCAATGATGTATTTATTGTATTGGGGATATATTTCATGGGTCCCTTTCCTAACTCTTTTGGATACCTCGTCATACCACTTATTGAGGTATATTTGTCAAAGAGGGAAGAATATATTACTATAAAAACTAGTGTTGGAAAAGTGGATTCCAAATTTATAAAAGAAAATATGATTTCTAGATTTGATTTACAGATGTTTTAAGAAGTAATAAAGATACACACTTTTTAAATATGACTTTATAAGATCTATTGAAGAAATATGAAATCAATCATAGGATTTCTACACCCTATCACCCACAAACCAATGTAATGGTTGGAAAACAAATAAAATAAATTTTAGAGAGAACTATGCACCAAAAAAAGACATTACTTTGTGGATAGATAATACACCCTATGTATATAGAACTACTTTTAAAATATCCATTCGAATGTACCCTTTTAGAATAGTTTATGGAAAATATTTCCAACTACTGGTTGAGTTAGAACACAATGTTTTTAGGGTTTTGAAAATATGTAACATGTATATATTTTCTATTTGAATAGAAAGAAAATTATCATCACATGTGATGAAAGAAAATATAAACAATTATTATGAATGTTTCAATCTTTATAAGGGAAAAAATGTTTTTAATGAAGAAAAGATACTCAATAAAGACTTAAAAAAGGAGATAAGGTGTTATTGTTTTACTTCAAAATGCAGATCTTTTTATGTAAATTTCATTCCAAATTGTTAGGAAATTTATTTATTACTCATATATTTATGTTTAGTTTTATAATGATTAAATAACTAGAAAAATAAACAATATTTATAGTTAATAGACACAGATTTATGATTTTTAAGGAATGTTTTTACGAGTCTCTAAGGGAGGTGATTCACCTTCAAAAAGATTAGTAAAACTAATACACCTCGATGTATTCCTTCTTCTTGTTTATTTTTTATTTGATAGAAAATGATATAAAATTAGATTATTTCATAAAATAAGTGTGTGGTGGTTATCTTTATTAAATTAGGACTTTGTTTTCTGTTTTAAATTTTGTTTTTTTGTTTGTTTTATTTTTCATTATGCTTTGCTGATATTTTTCTTTTTTTCATTTGTATTGTTTTTTAAGGAACTATAAGCTCAAATTAAGAACCCTTCCAATTTTTGAAACCAAATCAAATTATCAAACTAATTTTCCAATGGAACATAAATAAAATGAATACTAAATTAACTATGTTCCATATTCAAAACACTGGTAATATCATGAAAATACCAGTGGGTTTTCAATTACATGCAAAAAATAACATGTTAAATTCATGAATCACCTAATTTTGATGCATATAAATCTAATTTGACATATTCTTTATATTATAATTAATTCTTAATAGAAATAAAAAATTTATTTTATAACCATAAATTTTATTACATCATTTAAAAACTTAAAGTTTATGTCACCTGTGTTTAAAATGATTGATACAATTATTTTTTTATTTGAAATCCCCTTTTTAAGAGAAAATTTTTATTTTGGCCTACCAACACATTTTTAACCTTTTGATCTCCTTAAAATTTATAATATCCTATTATTTAGCTACAATACTAGGAGCTTTCTCTCTCCACACTTCTTTAGGAAGTAAAAATTTCACGATGTAGTTGAATTGAAGTGTGGGGGATATTTGTTGTTCTTGGATACATAATTTCTGGATACTTTGGGAGGAAATATTAGAATATGAAGACGTTATTTTTTCTGTATAAAATTTTATTTATCTTTAGTAGTTTTAGAATATTTCTAGAAAATCAAGATAAAAAAAATACACATGTATATGGTTACAAGAAAATAAAATAAAAAAATATACTTCTTGAATATAAAATTAATAATTTTCATTAAGTAGAATGTTTTCAAAGTTCATACCACATTCTAAAGCTCAAATTAGATTATCTTCCATTAACTATATTAAATAATTTTCTTGGATTTTAATCTTAACAAAATAGGAAAAAAATTTAAAGTGAGGTAAGGGGGATAAAATCATTTTACAACTGAGATATTGAAGGTGTGAACTATCCCTTAATATTTTCTAAATGCTAGATTAGAATTGTTATTGGGAGAATAAGGAGATACTGTAATTTATTGTAAACTAGTAATGTATTATTGCTTTAAATAGATCCAAAACCTCCTTTTTCTATGCTAAAAATTTTAACATCTAATACGTACCAACAAATCTTCTCTAAAAAACCTATAAATTACCGCATGATTAAAACAAGTATTTTACTCAATTAGGGTGGAGATTTTGGAGTTTATCAAAATCGTTATTACTCTTGCATTTCTTTGGATAAGAAAAACATTATTGAAAATCCATATTTTTATGAAGAGGTACCATTCATGCGAGGAAAGCGATTTCCGGGAATAAGAGGTTAAATAAAATGTGAATTTTAATTAATTAAAAAAGAGGAGGATTTGGAATAATTTTTTGGATACATGATAATTTATAGTTACTTAGTGTTTAGATAGTGGATCCATGGGTTTATGTTTTAAAATTATTTGTGTCTGATCATTGTTTCTTATTTGTCTAGAGATTAAGTTTTCAGTCTGGAGGAATTAATAATGTTACTATTTTTATTAAAATTCATTTTTATTTCAATGATTCCCCCTACTAATTTTCTATTTTGAGTTGATTTCTATCATCTATTTTTTCAAGGTTATTTTTGGAATTGTAGTTAAAATGGTATTATTCATTAATTTTTATTATTTCAAATCCCTTATTGAAATAATTTATGAACCCTTGCCTTTTATTTTAAATTCTGAAAATTATATATAGAATTCTATTTTTTGGTCTTGAAATTAAAACTTGGCTAAGTCTAGAGCTTAATTATTTTTTCTCCTCGCTATAAGTCAATTTTTTATGAAATCAAGTATCATGTCTAAATATAATACTTTTTTCATTGTTCTTCTCCCTTGAACATATAACTTTTAGTTAAATCATTAATCTTTTTTTCCAGACCGTAAACATTTTTTACTATTCCAAAATAGGATGTCTTATGTCTCAAAAATCATTACGACATTGTAAGTCATAAAATGATTTCAAAAATGACATGAGATCAATACATTGTGAAATTTTCAGTGACTAAGTATTATCACCAGTTTAATTTAGTCTATCCATGAGTCTTAATTTTGAGAGAGAGATAAAAAGTTAATGATCGAGGGATGGTTCCATGTATATTATAATCATGGCGTTAAATAAATTTAATTTATATCAACATTTGAAATCATGTTAAGATCAAAATTTCTATTTCTACCACCTATAAGTCGATTATGAAGAATCTACTACACATTCATGAGGATTCTTGAGTATTCATTTAATAATGGAATAAAATTTAAATAATTTTACCTTCATTTTCATGGAAGAAGAAAACAATAAAATAATATGAATATTTATTTAGAAAAATTAGTAGTTGGACAAATCACGAAAAGTGTGCTATGTTTTTGGATACAAATGTTGAGTGATTTTCATTGAATTATCTTTAAAATTAACTATAAACAGGGAGAATGGTACATGAGTTTTATTAGGTATCCTCATCTAAATTCTCTAGTGGTTTTGGTAGTGAAATCCATTGACGGTCCCTTCAGAGTATCTTTTTTGTTTTTTTAATTTGTGTTCTTGAATGAATAAGTCTTTTTAATTTATCTAATTATCATTTTAAATATATTTTATATTTCTGGTCAATTTATACTAGTAAATTTATTTTTATCATAATTTAAAAATCATTGGAATGTTATTTACATTAAGCATTGTGATTTTGGTCTTGATTAAATCTTTAGAGTTCTTTGAGTTTTTGAATAACTTTTTTAAGGGAATAACACTTATACCAAATTCTTGGTATATAATATATGTATATTTAGGTTCTCACTATAATGGCCCATACTTTACATAAATTGATTTTACTTTATTGTTGATGAATATTTAGTACAAAATATAACACATCCACGATAGGACAATATAGGTATAATGTCTTTAGAAATTGGTAAATAGAAACATCTAGTTCATAAGAAATACTCAATTTCTCCCACTTATGTCATCATAACTAGACCCCGTTATGACATATCTTACTTAATTCCCTTCTTCATGACCTGAGGAAAAGAAACATATGAATGGTTGAGCGTAGATTCTTATTAAGGGTAAACAAGGGAGATATCAGTCATATCATAATCATAATACATAAGAACCTAACATTTGAAAATATTATCTTGTATATAAAATATCATGATATCATTCCCTGGCATAAATCATAAAAGATCATAAGAATCAATGAACATGATCCCAAAATCCATAACATAAGAAATGAAGTTTTGTAGCATACTATAGACACCATGGAATGCATTCCACATAATTATACTTTGAATTGAAGATATAAACCTCACTTAGACACCAAATTCGAAGTTTGATTAAAATATATATTTATGGTTGAAGGAGTACATTCGATTTCTATGTGACACAAACTAAAAAGTCCTAGATCGGGCAAAAAAATTTCACGGTGCGACTCTCCATTTTTCATGGAGGCTAGTGAGGGTAGAGAAGGCACTGGCCTGAAGGCTTGTACTGATCCTGAGTAGCGGTACAGGGGAGTAGCCGCCACAAAATGGAGAAGTATGTTTAAAAATGTTGTTCGACTAGCCCCCTGTGCAGTACACCTACGTAGCACACCTATGAAACAAGAGTCCAACATAGGTCTTGTCAATGCAGTTCAGAAGGCACATTCCCCTTACACTAAGGACCTATGCTAAGGACCTATGCTGGGGACCAATGTGGCAGTGTAATGTTCACACCCCCTGTGTGGAATAGTTTCACTATGGAGCTATTCCAAAGAACTACCCAGACAACCTCCCATCGACTAGGTCCATTTGTTTCCAATAAATAAGACCCTTGGGCTCCCCATTTCGACAACTGAAATAGTTGGAAGAACTCTCAAATCTCTCATTGCATATCTCCTTCACCCATGTCCCTTGAAATTTCCTTATTATCTCTGTAAAACATGAGATAAAAGATAATTACAAGGGATAAACAAGATCAATGTCCCTTCAGGGTCTAAAATAAAATATACTTGTTTGAGAACCCTCCTTCTATAAGAATAAGTCACCTATTCAAGGCCCTTTCCTTAAGAAAAGACCTACAAAGAATTATTCTAAGGATAACAAGGGACACCCATGGTGCTTAAGTTAAAACATCACCCGAGTCTTTTTGTATCAGTAGTCCACTTATCAAGGAATATTAAGCTTTCACAGACTTATCCTTCCTATGTTAAGCATTTTTCATTTCCTCCACGGTCCTGCATGGTATAACTACAGGGCATACCAATGTGGCATACCTACGTGGCATACCTACGTGAGCTACCATTTAATCCATATTTTAAGCCACTCATGGAAGGTATTCTCCTTCGTTGGATACCTTGTCTGATTTTGACCAATTTTAGACCTCCATCAAGACCTCATGATTTACCAAACCTCATAGAAAGGGTTATATTCATGTCTATAATTTGGATTTGGATGTCTATGGTCAGGGGTTTCCCACACTAATCCTATAAGAGGGTAAGGATACTTGGGGTGTCCATATATTTGGATATCCATGGTCACATAGAACCTTACCCTAAGGATTGTGTTGTAGAGTTCCCATTCTAAGATTCTAAGGATAGGACTCTAACCTCCCCTCCCAATCTCTATGACCCTGAGCCTCCAGTCCTGGTAGGTAGAGTGATGATCACACTTATGTTTCCATTCCATAGGGAGTGAGATCATATTTCCTCCATATGGGAACCCTTTTAGGGATTCAATCCTTGTGTATTCCCCTAGTATTTCGTGTAAGAGGATTCAATATTTCCCCTCTCTACACCCTTCAACCTCACTCATTTTTCTTGGACCCTCGTCCAATGTGAAGAGAACATGGGAAAGTGCCATTCCTACAACCTCTTCTACTGTAGGCCCAACCTCTTCCATTAGTAGAGGGGAAATTGTGTGTTTTGTTGAAATGTTCAAATTGGTTTGTTTCCCACACCGATGATAACTCACATGGTCTTTGAGTTTTGTATTGATAACGAAATCCACACAATCTACCTGGTTGAATGAACTCTGAAAACTCTGATTCCCACCATAACAGGTATATGACGAAATCCTTCACCTAGGGCTTGATCTCATATGACATCCTTCTATTGAATCCAACCCAAATTCCGTTATTCTAGGCATCCTTCATAAGAGTAATCCCTAAATTAAGTCCCCCTTAAATCTCCATGAGTTAACACATCTATCATGGAACCTATTACAAGGGAATACTATTTAGGAGTAAGCCCCAACATGTTTCTTTCAAAGGTTCATACTCCCCTGTGAGACTTACCGAACTATGTGAGATTTGATTCCCATCTAAATAGGATACGTAGGAATACTTCATGAGGTTCAATTCAAATACCCCCAAATCAACCCTATTTTCTATGGTTCACATTACCCACATGGTCTAATCCAACTTTGAATCACATATCCCTTCTAGTTTCTTTAGACTTCTTCTGTATAATTCCCATAACAAACCTTAAGTTGGAACCTTCCACCTAGATGTCCTTTCCATGTGACATTAAAATGTATGGTTAGGTCTTTGTCACATGATCTTAAAAGGTAATATGTTTCTCATTAAGTGGCACCGAACTACATGGGTTCCGGTTCCATTCACAAGGGTACATAGGAAGCTCATTTATGGTTTTGATCCCAACATCAAAACAATTTCTGCCTCTCTAGATGATAATTAATTCCAAAGTTCCCCACTTAGTGGCATAAAAACCATCATTTTATTAATAATGAACAAATAATCTCGAAATAGTGTATGAGAGGATACCATTGATGGGGAACCTCGAATACATATAGATATCTTCATTGATGACGAACCTTGAATAAAAACAGATGATTCTGATTTCCATTTATTGAAAATTTCTACTGAAACCTACATTATACTTGGTAAATTAAAAAGGATTCATGAACATATCTTAAATCCATAAGATATTTCTGGAGTAAGAAATAATTCCACTCAAAAGGGTAATATGATAACGACCTTCCATCTTGTCAACCAATGTCAGTTCATAAGCATCATGAGTCAAAATCCTTCATGGACACCTTTCTATGGAATGTAGGTCCCTTTTGTTATAGAATCATTGGTTGTTTCTAGTTTTATAAACACATCCATTAGAATTCATCTAGAAATCGTGATTCATAACCAAAAAACATGTTCGGGGGAAAATATTTTTTTTGACCCCGATGTGAATCATTAACCAAGGTGGTGGGTTATCCTGATAAAAACCCCTATATAAAAAATGGTCATTGGTTACTCTTTATAGAGCCATATTTTCAACCTTATGAAAAAATTGATTTTTTAAATGGATGGTAAATGTGCATTCCAAATATATATATAGTTGAGGATTTTTTTTCTTTTAAAACCCCCCGGTTATACAAACCATCATTTTCCAAATCATTTTTTCAAATTAATAGAAGAGTTGTATGGTTTAAAATAGGCTCCAAGATCTTGGTTTGATAAAGTCCTCACTTTTCTAATTTCTAATTTTTTTATAAAAGGAATTTCTAATAATACAGTTTTTATAAAAATAATTTCTAATGATTTTATATTTGTTCAAATATATGTTTATGACATTATTATTAGATCTTCTTAAAATTTCTAATGTAATGATTTTTGAAAAATTATGGAAAGTGAATTTGAAATGAGTTTAATGTGCGAGCTCTGATTCTTTCTTGGATTTAAAATTTTTCGAAAATGAATAAGGTATTATTTTTAATTAATGTAAGTACATTAAAGATATTTTAAAATGTTTTGTCTTTGATTTTTTAAAAATTAGTGATACACCAGTGAGTATGAACTATAAATTGGAACTTGATGAAAATTGAAAATCTATTGATCAAACCAAATATAGAGGTATGATTGGATGTCTAATCTACTTAATTTCTAGTCATCCGTATATTATGTTCAATGTTTTCATGTGTTCACATTTTCAATAAAACTAAAAATAATCACATTTAACTTATTTTAAAAGAATTTTTAAATACCTCAACGATAATACTAACATCGGATTGTGCTAATTATTGTTTAAAATAAAATTTAAACATATTGAAATTTAATTTCAGTGATTTAGAAAATAATTTTTTCATGTTTTTCCAGACTATTTATTTATTATTTTTTTTAAAAAGTATGAAGGAAATATTTGTTTTAATGCTATCAAAATTAATTAGTTTTCCCAATATCATGAATATTATTTGATTTAAATATTCCATTGAAATTTAAAATGGTTATTTTAAAATAAAATATTTTTCTCTATATTTTAGGAATTTTTACTTTCTAAAGGCACTAATTGAAAATTATATTTTCTCTATTTTAAAGAAATGTTTAAATACTATTTTTAGAGGTATTTTTCATCTATGTCAACATACATTAAGGATTCATATGATTTAATGGTGATATGATCTTATGATACCATTCAATTTAATTCTATGAATGTGTTATGATTAGGATGTTTTAAGAATGATTTTGTGAAACCTATTTCTTTCAAAAGGGTTAATTAAGTTATGATTAAATATTTATGAAACCTATTTCATTTCTATGGTTTATTCAATGATGAAATGATATAATTCTTATGAAACATGTTTCCCTTACATGTGTTATAATATAATGAATTTATGAATGTTTTATGATCTTATGTAACACTTATGTATGATTTTCATTATGTTATGGGTGTGCCTGAAATTATATATCCCTTCAATTTGGTATTGATTTATTTCTCATGAGATAATATGAACTATTATTGAGAGTGAACCCAATACATCAGTGGAATATATCTAATATGATAGTCTTATAAGGGAAACATGAATAATAAAATGATGGAATGAGGAGTGAACCAATTCGAATAATGAAAATAGGATGGGTAGTGAACTGATTTCAAGATTGAAATGAGGATGGGGAGTGGAATTATTATAGGAATTAAAAGAGGTTAGGGAGTGGACCTAATAAACTGTAGGACTTTTTCCACTATGATAGTATTGCCAGTGATCCTTGAATAAAGTAATGATATTTTATGCTTATGTATATACTGAAAACGTATGTCTTATTATTATGATATGTTATCATGGATCATGAATAATTATTGATTATACCAAACTCTTATGACTTATTTATTTTGTTATGAAAAAACCTTATTCAATGATTTGTGATTAAAAATATTTGACTTATTGGGTATGACTTTGTTAAGTTATGATCATGTTATCATACCCATATAATTATTCTCATTTATGATCATTTATTAATATCCCATATTTTTACCCTTACTGAGAATATCAAATCACCATTTCTGATGTTTTAATTTCCATAGGGTATGAAGAATGTTTTTATGTATATAAAGTCTTAGAAGTGTACCATTTGAGAAGAAATGTTTGGGTTATATTGAATATATTACGTGGAATAATATTATCATGTATCACATATCAAAATAAACTAAATATTTATTATTTTAGGGAACATTTTTATATTATATTTATTAAATATTCTTCTAAAATGATATACTATTTATGTATAGAATGTTTTGTTTACTTAAGTTAGTATTAGATTAGGGTTTTTTTTATTTTTTGTGATTTGGATTAGAGAATTTTAGTGGAAACTCTAGAGATATGTCTATGTATAGGATAACATGCTAAGGTTTTTGTAAAATTGAAATTTTGTGGTTTATTAGAAACAAAATCCTTGTATATTTGTTAATTAGGGGATACATTTGTGGAATTGATGATTCCAGTGATAAGCACCATAAAAGAGGCTGGATGAGTATCAAATGGATCTTCACTTGGTGTATAATGAGTGGAACTAATACTGCACACTAGAAAAGACAATCCTAAGGGATAATGTTTAGTTAAATTGCATTCACTTTATGAACCATTATGATGAATGAGAGGATATATCCTATGAAAACCAATGAAAATATATAGGGATATGAGATAAACTTATAGTGTTATAGGTTAAAATATGCTTTCATAATTTTGGACATCATAAGAGTTATTTTTTATATCATATGATTTTTACTCTTCTTATTAATGTTTGATACTGACTGTAATGTTTTTTTGGTTTTTTTGAAATGGAAGAAACTAGGAAAAAACATGTGAGAAATGAATTTGATGAAAAATACAATGACCATACTCATGAAAAACCAAATGAAATTGGAGATATGATTCAAAATCATATGGCTATTCTCACCCAAATATATCAATCCATGAATGAAAACATAAACCATTCTAAACTTCCAAACAACAAATGGAAACACTCAATATTGAGTCTTTTATATAGAAATTTCCACCTTCATGCAATAGTTACTTTGATCCAATTATTTCTATGAAATTGGTGAATTCTATTGAAAATATATTCTCTATTATCCAATGTTCATACCCAGAGAGAGTTATCTTAGTAGTTTATTGTTTGGAAGGTGAAGCTGATCAATGGTGGAATCTTATCAAGAATATAAGGTAAAAAGATAAAATTGACCCCATGACATGGGAAGAGTTTAAGAACATATTTTTTAATAATCATTTTCCATGATCGGATTCCATGAAAATGGAAAGTGATTTTTTGGAACCAAATTAGAAGGATACTAAATAAATTAATACCTAAAAGTAAAATTCCACCATATTTTCATGTTATTATATTGGTTTAGTCAACCATCATGAAATAATAATTTATTGATTAATTAGTGTATTATGACGATGTCACCAAAGGTAATTGAATATAAGATACATTGATAGCTATGAAGAAATCATTTGATTTAAAATCAAGATAGAAATGGATATTGAAGAATCACATTATTCTTGTGGTTTTGGGGATAAAAATAAAAATATATAATTATGAGGAAATTTGAATAATAAAACCCATGGAAGATAAGAAAATTAATATTTATTAATGTTAGATGTATATAAGGGATCATTAATGAAACTACTTTATAGGGTCTAGTAAATTGTATTTTGTGTGGAAAAGAAGGTGATCAAGTAAAACATTACTGAATTTATATGAAAATCCCAATTAGTGGTAGTGAGAAAGATTATCTGAATGTTCTACCCACAATCTGATTCTATAATTAAAAGGTGTATAGAAATTATTTTAAATCATCCTATTGTTAATGACAATCATCAGAAAAAACAACCTCTTATGATAAGAGATAATGTGAGTACTTAATAAATCACAATTGATGAACTAGGACATGAGTAAAAAATGTTGAGAGATACTCTTATGATTCTACATATAGTTGATTTTTATTATTATTTTGGGAATATATTGGATGTATTTATATCAATCCTATATAAATTAGTGAGGAAATTAGTTCACATTTTATATTCATAATCATCCTATGACCATTCTTATGTATGAGAATAGATACAAAAATCTAATTGAAATTACCTACATTATATGGGTCTTATTCCCTTTTTGTGAGGTATATTTATCTCCAATGGTTGGGAAGAAATACCAAATTAAATATATACCTATTTTTGGATTATGATGATGTGTTTCCTAATGAATTCCCAATTCTTCCACTGGATTGTGATGTTTGTTTTTTAATAGAACTGATACTTGGTGCCATACCTATTTCAAAAGACTCTATATTTAATAGTCCTAATTGAGTTGCATGAATTGAAAAAATAGAGAATTTACATAATGGATAGACATACCTGAGTCTATAACCATGGGGTGAACATGTTCTTTTTATTAAGAATAAATATTAGTTAATACATTTTTCATTGATTATTGGGAACTTAACCAGACCACTATCAATAAAAAGTATCTTCTCCCCCATATTCATGACTTATTTGATCAACTACTTGGAGATCAAAAATTTTATAATATAAATATTCATCATATATATCATAAATTGATGGATAAGAAGTAAAATTCCAAAAAAATCATACAATGAATTGAAATTATGATTTTATTGTGATACCATTTGGACTTACCCATGACCCTACTATATTCATGAATTTAAAGAATAGAGTCTTTAGTGTTTATCGTGATTATTTTTTTGTAGTCTTTATAGATAAATTTTTTATATATTCAATGAGAAATAAAGAGTATGGAGAATATTTGGGGATTTTATTTAAGACCTTAAGGAAGATGATATTGTATTCCATATTTAGAAAGTTTGAATTCTGTTTATATAAAGTTTCATTATTGGGTTAAATAATCTCAATAGATGGTATGTCGATAAATCCTTCAAAGAAGGAAGTTGTTAGGTAATGGATAAGAACAACCATGGTGATCAATATTTATAGTTTTCATAGGTTTTTTGGATAATACCTATAAATTGAGATATATTTCTAAAATATATTTGATCTAATAACTATTATGACATTGATGGGAGCTAAGTTCCATTGTATTGATGAATGTGAGGAAGATTTCAATGAATTGAAGATAAATTTGGTTAGTGCACATATGCTCAAACTATCCTATAAAGAATAAGTTTTTGTGATCTATAGTGAAGTATAAATTATGGGACTATTATTTTTATTCTTGAATAATGATATGATGATAGCTTTTTACTTATTCCAATTTAAAATTCAAGAGAAAAATTACCTAAAACATGATTTAGAGTTGGTAGTTTCATTTTTTTCATTGAAAATATGGAGGAATTATATTTATGGTGAAAGATGTTGTATATAACAATTATAAAATCTTAAAGTATATATTCATAAAGATATAGTTGAATATAAACCAAAGGTTATGGTTAGATTTGATTAAATATTATGACTAATAAAAGCATTACCCCTTAGGAAGGTGAACGAGGTGGCTAATTCTATGAGAAAAAATGACCATGAAATCTTCTCTATGAAGAGGATTTAAAGAGACCCAATACATATGGATTTAGAAAATATGGATCATGAAATCATGAGGAGAGGGGAAATATATAATCATTCCCATATGAATGCTCAATCATCCATCTATGTGAGGATTAAGGCAGTGAAAAAGGAAGATGTGGAAATATAGAAGAAGGTAAAGAATGTACTTGAGTTTAACATGATTACGATGGAATAAAAATATTCACGAACCATGTATGTGTCCCATAAATACCATATTTAAATAATGATTTATTAGATTAATATCATATTCCATCATTCTCTATTCATCATAGAAGTATGAGGATGTATATAGATCTGAAAGAGTATTTCAGGTGGGACAACAAGAAAAGGCATATTATAGAGTATATATCTCGATTCATGGTATATTAGTAAGTTAGTTTTGAGAAATATAAGTCTTATGGGATATTATAACCATTAAAAATACCATAATGGAAATGAGATAACATCACCATGGTTCTCATCATGAAACTCCCCAGAAATATATAAAAAATGTAATGATATTTGTATTATAGTGGATCACATTAAAACCCCCAAAAAAATCATTTCAATCATAGGATATTTACTTGTTGGTTTTATTGATAGGATATAAATTAAGGAAGTGGTGATTTTTAATGGATTACTACATTATATTGTATCTGATTGGGATATGTTGTTTACCAGGATATTCTAGATAAATCTTTGGTAATATTTGATTACAAAGATGGACTTTAGCACTAAATTCCATTCTCTGAAATATTGTTAGTCCATGAGTAACATTCAAAAAATAAAACATATTTTAATATCATGTTTATTGGATTTAAATTATGGTTGGGTTCACAGCCTTTCTTTGGTTTAGTTTTCATAAAATAATAGATTTCACTCAAGCATTCAGATGGCTCCTCATGAAGCCCACTATTGTAAAAAGTGCATAACTCCAATATTCTAGGATAAAGTTACAGAAAAAACTATTAGGAAAAATATATATGATGAAATGGAATATAAGGTTAGAATGACTCAGTTTCACATCATTGTAACCCAGAGTTGACAAAAATATTTTGCTAACAATCGTCGGTGAGATCTAGATTTTGAAGATGGTGATAATGTATTCATATGGATATATCCTTAGAATAAAGTTATGAGATTCATAAATAATGTAAATATTATACCTATATATAAATATCCATCCATTAAAAATCATTGATCATATCAGTATGGTTACTTATTGTTTTTTTTCTCAAATTGAATCTCTCTAAATTTCACAATGTGTTCCACACATCTCTCCTAAGCAAGTACATGCCTGATTTTTCACATGTACTAAACTCAATGGTTGTAACACTGGAGAATGAACTATATTATGATGAAAAAATAGTGAATATTTTGGATTTAAGGGATAATTTTTTTTGAAGTAATATTACTTTTTCAAATTTTTATAGTGAAACCATAAATTAGAGGATGTTATGCATGAAACCAAAGATGTGATATAGAATAAGTATCCATAATTGTTTCTATAAAAATGATGGAAATTTAACGGGAAATTTTTTAAAAAGGGGTAGAATGTAACACCCAAAGATTTTATGATATATTTTTCATTATATAAAGTTTATGTCCTTGTTATATTTCTTTACCTATAACAATTTTTTTAAACAAACCATGAAATATACATGAAATAGTATAGTTTAATATTATAGTAATCACCTATATATTGGATTATAGGGTATGAATAAGATTAAATAAATTATGAATATTTATTTTTTAAAAATTTATAAAATATATTAATCGATTATCAACTTTTTATAAATGAAATTAGAATCATTTAAAGTTAAAAATAGATGTCAATTCTTAAAAAAATTATGCATGAAATGTGTTTTATCTTAATAAATCATATTAATATATATTTATGATTTATTTTAATTAAATATTTAGATAATATATTCAATTAAATATTGTTTTCATTCATCTAATGTTTTTACATGGAAAATTATTAGAATAAATTTAATTTTATGCTCAAAAATGCATTTATCTTAAAACAATTTTTGTTGTGATTTGAAAAAATATAAAATGAATAAGTATTACTGGTTATAAAAGTATATATAATGAATAAATATGAAATTTATTTCATTATTAATATTCTCTATATGATGAAATAATTATAAATGGTTCAAGTATCAGAACCATCAAACCAAAATATATATGGGAAATAGACCAGGTTTAACGAGAATATTCATTATAATAAAGATCCATTTAATAAAAGGATAATTCAAAATGAAAAACGAATGATACTTAGTATTTTATGTTTTAATATTGTTGTTTCATATATTGAAAATTAATATATATTTATTATATTGGATATTTGAATATGTAGGAAGTAAGATTTAACATGAGGTAAGGGTTTTTGCTACAATCATATTTATTTATGGGATTATTGATGATAAATTTATTTTGATGGAAATTATATGGATATTATCCAATACACCATATATATTTTATTATCCAAGGATTATTCCAATAATTTTATATTAATATTTAAATTTTCCACTTTTTGTTACTTAAAAGTATCATGAAAATATTATGAATAAAAACCCACTATATTTCCTCTTTGGTCGACGGACTTTTTCTTCTATGTCCATGCCCTGTAAATGTTTTTTGAGAATATTATTCTCAATGATCCAATAAATTTTATTTATAATTTTAAATCTAATTTATATTTATTTTTAAATGTTTGAAAAATAAATTTTACAATGTTTTCTAAATGATTATTTATGAATTTTTACAAAATTTGTGGAAGGAATATTTGTTTTAATGGTTACCACATTAATTAATTTTCCCCCCAACATGAATATTTTTTACTTTGAATCTTCCTATAAATTTTTTTATGGTTATTTTAAAAAACAATTCTCAATAATCTTAAATTTTTTATTTTTTGAAGATAATGAAAGAAAATGATATCCCTATTTTCAAATAAATGCTCAAATTATCTTTTAGAGTTATTTATAATCTATGTCAACATCATTTAAGGATTGTTTTGCTTCAATGGGTATAAGATCTTATGATGCCATCTATTTTTTTTCTTTTTAAGTCTTATAATAAAGATCATTTATTGATGATTCTATGAAACCCTTTTCCCCCAGGTTTAACTAAATTATGTTGAAATATTTATTTAACTTATTTTTTTTCTATTGGTTATTCTATGATTAAATGATATAATTATTATAAAATCCATTTCAGTCATACTGGTTTGATATGATAAATTAATGAATTTTTTATGATCATCTAGTAAACATATGTATGGTTTTAATTATGTGATGTGTGGGCCTGAAGTTATATATCCCTCCAATTCATTGAGTAAATATTGATATCTCAGTTGATAATATGGTCTGGAATACGGATTCGAACTTGTTTTGTAAGCGAATATGTACACTATGATTTTCTTGGGAGTGAACCTTAACTATGGAAATGATGGAATGGGTAGTAAAACCATTCCAATAATGGAGAGAGGATGGGCAGTGAACCCATTACAAGACTAAAAAAGATGGGGAGTAAACCCGTTATAAGGATGAAAAGAGGTGAGGGAGTGAACACAATCCATCATGGTACTTTGTCCATTGTGATATTCATTGTAGTAATAATTGAATGAGAAAATTATTTTCTATTATCATGTGTCTTCCAAAAACTAATGTCTTATGCTTATGATTGTTCACATGGATCCTTATTTATTATTTATGATTACAAACTCTAATGAAATTTTTATTTTTTATGAAAAAATCCATTGCCATGATTCATCATTAAAATATTTGGTTCATTGGGTATGGATTTACTTTATTTTTATTATTTTATCATACCATTATAAACATTATCTCTTATAATAATTGATTGATATCACATTTTTTACCACTAGAGATCATCCTAGCTCACTCTCTATTATCTTTTCATTTCCCCAATTTATTAAGAAATGTTTTAGGTAGGGTATATCTAATAAGTGTTCTATAAGAGATGAAATTTGGGTGAGATGTTTAATTATATCTATGAAATAAGATGATTATGTGTCTAATCTTTAAAGATAATAATCCTTGATGGTTATAGGACTTGTATTGATATGAGATGTATAAAATATCCATCTAAAAATATTTAATATTTATGTCTAATATTATTGGGTTGCCTGAATTCCTATTTTTGAAAAGGAGGTACATTAAGATGTTGTTTACTATTACTAAATACCCCTATACAACTAAGGATTTTATAATTGATGCTGAAATGAATTAATGACTAGTGATTATTTAGGATGAATTATTTTTCAACCACATTTTCTTGATGGTTTTTATGTGTAGTTCAAGTTGGAGTTATGGAATCTGAAAGTCTACAACAAGATGAAATTCTTTTGAAGGTTCTTGGAATAGTAGAAGTGCCTGGTGGGAGGGTAACCATTATGTTTCTTTTTTGGATTTGATGACCATTAAAACTTTTTCCATGACATAAAAATCATGACCAATGAAATTTTTCAATCAAATATTGAATTAGGAAGCCCAAAACTCAATGAATATCTTTTTCAAATTAAATTTATAATTAATCTAGATTAGATATGAAGAAATATTAACTCTTTTTAGGATCATTAATTTATGAAGATTTTGATCATACAAAACCCATTTGGTATTGTCTTTATTACATAGAGGGGAGCCAAAGTAGAGGACCTATAGTGGTGATCCACAAACGGTCCTTTGATTTGAGAACAACATCGATGGAATGTCGGGTGAAAGCACAGTTGATTAGTCATCTTGATTCATTTTTCTTGATCCCTTTAATTTCCTTCCGGATTGAAGGATTATCTCTTTTTCTTATCATTATTTAGAGGGTAAAGATGGAGAACTCTTGAGAGAAATCCATTGTGAACAAAAATTCATAATTCTCAATTAACACAACACAATATACATATCTATCTATTTTGAGTTAGGGTTTAAGTTAAAATTTTATTTAATTACACAATTAACCTAAAATAGTATAAAAACATTATCTTACTGAATTCCATATAATAATAATAATATTATTATTTTATGGGGTTTTATAACTATTAAAAAAATTAATATTATTTTATCATCTTCAAAATTAAAAAATATCACTCGACATGATCCTGCTATTATCATCCTTGTTGACATTTTCTGAATACCCAAATAGATATTTATTAAATATTTATTCATAAAGAAAAAATATTTTCAAAGTATAGTGAATAAATATTTATTGGATATTCAATAAATAAAATAAATATTCATTTCATAGATTAATGGATAATTTTTTTTAATTATTCATGAAATAAAATAAATTATTTATTAATAATTATTTAATTATTTCTTACTTTGAAAATATTTGATATCAATAAAACCTAAATGAAATTATTCCTCAGCCTTGAGAATAATATTTATTCTAATAGTTAAATTCATATAGAATTTAATTGCAATCAATTAACAAATATTAGATCAATGAAAACCCTTAGTGTGTGACCCTCTATGCTTATTTAGTGTGGGAATTTGGTAGGCCTATATAATGTCTACGAATACTCTCTACTAATGGTTCAAGTTAGATAGAATAATGGAGTAAATTTTGAAATTTAGACTACAACACACAAATTATTACTATATCATATTCTCCCATTTTTGAAATATCTCATTAATAAGGTTTAAAACTAGTTTCATCAACATATATTCATGATATAAATTTCATTGAAAATCTGAAATAAACTCACCATTACACCATGGGAATGAAATTTAATGACATAATTTCATTTCAAAAAAAGGGAAAAGACACCAAATTCCATAAATATGAAAATAAAAAATTCTTTCCTTGGGTTATTAATTAATAACACATCAATCAGGACACACCCAACATACCCAGATTTACCGTGAAATGGTATCGTCATAGTTTACAACAATACATCTAAGTGTGTGAGTCATGAAATTCATTAATAATAATCTTTATATCCAAGGAACATTACACAAACTCATAGAAAGGAATATCCAATGACACATAAACATGTGTAATTCTTACTAGAGGGTATATTATTATAGTCTTCTATATTAGAGATTACCAAGTTCTTTCTTCAAGTTAAAAAGTATCATCTTCTTATAAGTACTCACACCTTATAGTAAACATACTATGTGTCCCATCATAGAATTTTATCTAAACACAAAACTAGGTTTAATAATATCATCATGTCATTTCATGGTTCTCATAATAGTAGGGAACTACTATGACCTTTTCAATGTGTGGGTCCCACCCAAGTGAAACTCATTCCACAGAAACCCCTAACATGGGAATAGTCTCCCTGCTTCTTGCCATCAGGGAATCATGGTGTGACCATAAGGGTGTCACTCTACGACACTTTCTCCCCAGTCCCACATTGGTGTATAGAGGGGTTTAGGCATGGTATATAAGACCCTTATGATTCCCTCCCCATTAATAAGGCTATTTCAATGATGAATCTTGAATGAAAATCCATGAAGGAATAAATATTAAAGTTGAAAATATTATTGTCGGTAAAGACTTTTTCCTAGGTCCTAATAAGTGGTTTTAGAGACAGGGAAAGCCTTAATCCTTAGTGTAATTGCATAGGGGGGGATTTTGGGACCCACCTAATTGTAGTTTTTCTCTAGTTGACCATGACATGGAACTACCTAGCCTTCTACATAGAATTAGGGTGTAACTGTGTTACCATAAGGGTTCCATACCGTGACACTTCCTCCCCAGTCCCACGATATGGTGTGGAGAGGTTAGGGAATTTTGTAAAATGGATGTGAAGTGAAAATTAAATTATAGATGAACTAAATTAGAAAATGATAAAATAATATTTTTAAATAATTATTTACAAGGATATGAGATAAATATAGGTTGAAGAAACTTGAAAAACATTCCAGACAGAGTTCTTTTGATAAATTTTGGAAAATTCCACAGTACGTACACAACCTGAATAAACTAGATGATCATTTTTGAGTTTGAAAAAAAGTGTGAGAATGTTAGAGTGGTATAAAATTATATTTAATTTACATAAAAAGGTTTACAATATGAATCAGTTGATCATTTATAAAAATAGAGGCTATATAAATCAAATAAAAATTTTGGGAAAAAATCCAATAATTTAGAAAATAATTGAAAATATTGAAAACTGGACTTTTGGAGAAAGTTTGATTTATAAGAAAACCTAATGTTAAGATAATTATAAAGTGGTAAATGTATGAAAATATAAAAAAGGAGAACTATGTTAAGTTTCTTTGTAATAAGGATAGTTTTTCATCAAATTCAAATAGAGAAAACCCATGAATATCATGAAGTTACAATGGAATTAGAAGCTATATAAAGTCTTCCATATGGAGGATAGCATGTCAGTACTGTCAGAAAAAGTTCCATCACGAATACACATGAAATATTCAATAGATGGAGATTTATGATTTATACTATAGATTAATATAAATAAAAAAGAAAAGGTAATTTGATTTTTGAGATGATATAGGAGTTGCATCAAAAGAATATTTAATTAAACTACCATTATATACTTTAATGTATAAAGAGATATCAGATGAAGATGTGAGAAATCATTAGAGAGAGACAATAATGAGCACCTCCGATGGAAGTTTCATAAAAAATGGAAACTGGATTAAGGTTTAACATGCGATGAATGTTCATGAGTTTATCGGAAAAAAATTATAAAAACACACCAATGTGTTGGAATCCATAATGAATAGAAACATACAAACATATACCAAAAAGAGAATTTCTAAGGATATTTAAAAAAAACTATTTAATGTCATTGAATATGTTGATGCTGAAGTTGATCATTGAATGTTTGATATCATGCTATGGTTAAGGAAGTTTAATGAAGTTTTTAAACATCGAGTTTTAGAAAATTATAAGAATGGAATGGATAATAGATAATTCAAATAATATTCATGACTGAAACTTCTTTTTTTTTGTTTTTTCAAATAATTCACTTTATGGGTTAGTGAGAACCGAAAAATCAAGGAGAACCATAGGCAGGTGGGATTTGGAACAACCTCCCAATCCAAAACCGCCCAAAAGAGAAACCATAGAATAACCAAATCCTCCCAAAACACATGTAGAACTAACAAAAGAGAACTCTAAAAGTTCAAACATAACCATGAACACATGGACAATCCAAAGAATCATCAAATCCAACGAACCCAACCAAATTGGGGTCATGTACGATGGCTTATGATGCAATGTCAGAGGGAACCAAAGAAATGTTGAACCATCCAGGTGAAAAACTCCACGACATCTGTCGTAGAAACAAACTGGTCCCAGGATGGATGGCCGATGTCCGTGCAAGTGCCTGCGTACATCCCGCACCATGGCTGCCCATGTAAACCCTAGGCAATGATCCTTCACATCAGAATATCCAACCTAGTGTCAAAGAGAAAGAGAGAAAACACAACAGAACTGAATAGGGGGAGCAGAACCCCTCAACACCGTAGTAGCCACAATCTGGTCCCAGGTGAACCAATGTCGTCCATGAAAGATCCTGCTTGCATCTCGAAACATGGATGCCCATGTAAACCATAGGCGATGACACTGCGCATCAGAAGAACCGACCCAGCGTCGAAGCAGAAGAACGAACACATCAGATCTGAACAGATCTGGAAAGAGGGGGACTTCCACGGGTGACATCGTGCGCCACACACTGGATCTGGGGGCCAAAGGGTGCTGGAAATTCCACATATGCGCATGTTAAGGTCACAAATCCAGCTCTGAGCGTTCTTTAGGTCGCCCTCTTTGACCTCGTAATGACCCTGGAGGAAGACGACAACCCTGTCACGTTCCGACAACAACGATACCAACTGGTCAAGGACCCTACGACGAACACCAAACACTGCCGGAACCCCAGGGGATAAATAAGATTAATGAATATTATAGAAGTGTTTAGAAGAATCCAACGAATTTAAAATGAGTGTGATATATGAAATTCATGTTTTAGATGACCGGGAAAATGATTTTTAGTTCCTGCCTTTTCTACTAGATAATTAATTATATAAAGTGGTTGTAAAGTAGAAATGTACTTGAAAGTGTCTATATTGACAAAAATATGATGCACTAAATGTTTTGTGTCATTATAAAGTTGTTCTACTAGATAAAGATCCAAATGATGATGGATCATCAATTAGTGTTCTAATATATTAGGAATACATTGAGAGATGAAGATTAAGTTTTTATATAGTCGAAGTAGGAAGTGCACATGGTTAAATTTCCTCTATTGGAAGAATTTCCATCAAAAACGTTTATCATATAGAGTTTATATGAATAATTAAAGGTAAAATGAAATTCAATGAGAAGAATCAGAAAAAGACTAAATGGATGGAGACTAATTAAATAGAGAGATATGTGATCAATTTATAGGAACAAAGTGTAGGGATAAGTGTCAGATAGAGACAGAACTGAGAGAGACTCATTAAAAAGAGGGATACTAAATGAAACTAAAGGACTCAAGAAGAGTGAGAAGAATCAGATGGTGGTAAATTAGATAAACCAATTAGGCATAGGGTTACTATACAAAGAATAAATATATGAACAATTTATAAGTTTGTTTTCTTAAAAAAATTTAAAAACTTTAGTTTGAGTTTATCAATATCTAATAAATACCGTGA
The DNA here is from genome assembly GCA_963277665.1 of Viscum album. Taxonomy (NCBI): domain Eukaryota; kingdom Viridiplantae; phylum Streptophyta; class Magnoliopsida; order Santalales; family Viscaceae; genus Viscum; species Viscum album. Next base: position 1,852,202,046 of record OY728129.1, on the reverse strand, counting down.
GGAAATTTCAAAACCAACAGAATATTAAGATGTTTGTATAAAAAATTAAGGATTGTATACCGGTGAAGTTCATCTATATTTATTATGGTTGAAGAGAAAATATTTTTATAGTATATTAGAAAAGAATAAGTAAAATAATATTTTTGATGGGGGTATAAATAGTTATATAATTATCTAGTTAGTTGGGGGTATAACTTGCTGTGACTTCATTGGATAAAATTAGGAAAATTCGGTGGTATAACAAACTATGGTAAAAGTGATGATCATTGGGAATAGAAATAGGGGTATTTATATGATTATGATTAGGGTGTCGAACCAGTTTCTAAAAGTTCAATTGTATTCCGAATAGATGTTAGTAAAAGAATTTATGTTGTTCGGAATAGCCAAACATGAAAGGAGTAGTTCTTTGTACTAAAATATAATATCATGTGTTGTCCTTTATTTATATTTTTTACATACAATAGGTGATACTGAGATTTATATTTGAGTAGATCTTAATACTAACATGTTTTCATAAGTTAAGAAAGGTTTCTTTATGAAGTTGATAAAAATTATTATAAAAGAAATATTGATAACTAAATCACTCATCCCCCTCTCAGTGATCGCATACACCAATCCAAGGGAACTACAATTGAAATTAGAGTATGTTTCCTATGAATAATTTAACAAACAAGGATATAGAATTTCGATTTAGTAAAAAATAGGAGTCTTTTTCTTTTTGATTTTAGAATCTATTAATGTTTGAACAATAATATGTTACTCTATCTTCAATCTCTTAGAATTAAATTTAGAGATTCCCCAAAAGTGTGGTTTCCTACTATTAATGACATTTTTATGATATCTTATGAAAAACGAAATTTGGATGTTTATGAAAAATATTATAATTCCATTATATTATCTCTCATTGAAATAATTATACAAATATTATGGGGTTTCAAAAAACATTTTGAAAATGTTGAGAAGTAGTTAGTAAGGAAAAGGGGAAGTTAGGGAAGCTAAGTTACAAATATTGAGAAGTAAATTTGAAAATGATAATATGGATTATAAAGAATTTATTGATTATTACTTTACAATAGTTAATGATATTTTTAGAAATACATATGGTTTTGGGGAGAAGATGGAAGATTCAACTATTTTTAAGAAGCTGATAAGAAACTTTTTAGATTGATTTGATTCGAATTTATTTTCTTCAGAATATTATGAGTATTTATTTTTAGATAAAATACATATGATTATTATACAATATGAGATAAAGAAACTAAATTTTCTAATATGAATCTTGTGAATGAAATTTCCTTTGAATGTTTTATAAAAGGTAAACTCATGGATAATGATGTAGAATTTGAAAAAATTAATTCACAGTAAGATGGAGAAGTGTAATATTTCAACATAATCACAGGCCTTCATTTGGAAAGATTCGACAAGGCCAATTCAAAGTTAAATGGTAAAATTATCTCAAATGTTGTAATTTTGAGGGAAAAGGTTAATTTGCACTAAATTTTCCCAATCAAAAAGGCAAACAATCTGATTTTGAAGAATATGATATTAATTATTGAAAATATAAGTTGATGAATAATAATCAAAATTATTCTTATTAGAATATTATTAGCTTATTGAGTACAAGAGATTAGGATGACTTTTCCTCCAACATTGAAACTAAATATGATGTCAGTTTATTTTATTGAGTTATAAAAGGAGTTGTTTCATCAATCTGTGATGATGATTATAATGAGGGAATATAATTTGAGTGGATTTTAAATGAAAATTAAAAATCAATGCTTTTAAAAAAAATACTCAAATCAATAATCAAAGGAATAAATCCAATAAATAAGTTAAGGAAATAACTTTTGAGAGTACTGAGTGAATTAAATAGAGGAGAAACCCCTTAACATTATTAGAGCTCGGAAAAATAATGTTGGTGAGGTGTAAAGGATGATGAAATCTTATAAAAAATCAGTCTGTGATGAGAATCTCAGAATGGTAGAAACTATTTGTATTGATGAAATTAATTAGAATAGGTTGAAGATAAATGAATTTGAGAAGATAGTGAATGTTCCTGAAGAAAGTTTGTATGAAAAAAATAATAGTGGTTACAAAAAAAATAAATGTTTCCTAGAAAAAAATAAATTCAAGAAATATTATAGAATAGTTCATCAATTTTTTTGAAGATAAAGGTAAAACATACAATGATGTTAAAAAATTATTCCTAGAATCATTTTATTTATATTCCAAAATAATCACAATGTACATTTTCTTCAACTAATAGTGAATGTATAAAAATTATGAGGTATGAGAAATAATCTTACCTTAAGAAAGACTAGAATTATTCAAGGAAGTATCTCCTCAAACAATGTTTCAAATATTTAGTGAAAATAAAATAACAAAAAACATTAGAGTAGTATTATAATCAGTATAGATGATCGAGATGTAGAGATAACTACTTGTATTGTTGAATTGTCAAATACAGATTATACTCGTATTGTTACATCATGTACTTACCAGAAAATATACTTGAATTAAGGGGGGGATATTATTATCAAAAAGAACTAATGTTTATAATAAAATTTGATTGGGAAAAGAATGTTTAGAATTTAAGGAATATTGAAACATCTATCAATGCAAAAAAAACTATATAAAGTTGAGTACATTAAGAAAGTTGAGTAGAGTAAGAATGTTTATCAAGTAAAGGAGATCAAGAATAATAACCAAGGAAAGAAAGAGTGCATGGTCATTTGGACATAAGAAATGTCAATGTATATAAAGTTGGAAGAAGAAAAAAAATATTATGAAGAAAAGGGGAAGAAATTGGTTTGTGAAGATGAGAACAATGTTGATAATAATTTATCAAGATATGGTAGTTTTTAAATTCATAAAACGTTAAAGATATCTGAGAAATATTTGAATGTTACAAAATGTTGTATGAATACTTTTCCAGCCTAAGAATAAATAATGATAATTTTGTTACAAACTCAAGGTAATAAAATTTTTACTAAATATGTAGAAGTAATGAATTCCATATTTGATGATTCTTGAGATGAGAATAAATCAAATACAAAATTAGAGAAGGCTAAGAAGAAGGAAGAAAATAAATCCAATATAAAACCCAAGAAGAAAAAGAATAAATATAGACCAAGAGAATATTCTCCACATGAACATTACTTCTATGGAAAAATTATATTCCTCTCTATTCCTAATCTACCCACTCATTTTTACTAACTTTTAAGGAATTTAAGGAGTTCATGTAAGGAAGATGGATAAGTGTTGTGAATGTTTTATAGAAAATAATTTTTAGAATAGAACTCTTCCATCATTGATGAGTAATGGTGTGATACCCTTGAGGGCTAGTAAAGCTAAAACATATAAGGTTTGAGAAATACATATTTCATAAAAATATGTGATAATGATAAGAAAGTTGAGATATTTGGAAAATGTTTTTATACATTTGATCTATTTTGATATGTCTATTGAGATGGGTGTAGGATATATCTTAAAATATGTTTCTTCTATTTCCCAAGATATAATATTGATAGAATAAGATTGATGAAATTATTACATGAAAGTATTGTTATGGACAACCTTAGTCACCTTGACTATACAATCTTATTTTCTAAATCAGGTATGACCATGTAGACATATAGTTTTTTAGTTAGTCTCTTTGTTAAGAAACTCATGTTACACAACTTTTCTCCTGAATGAAAATTTCAATATTCTAAAATAAAGAAAGTAAATCATGAGTGGCCCCATAGAAATTGATTTTCAATAAGGGGGAGATGAAAATTATAGGGCGAAATAACATGAAAACATTATAAGAAGATAAATACTTAATTACACATATTGATGATGAGTATGTTTTATGTTTTGTGAAGGTATTGAAAATAAACACAATGGGGGATTTTGTTAGGTCAATGTGTGTTTTGATTGTTTCTTGTTGTCAAAATATTAACATTCATTTGAAGAGAATGTTCCTTTATAATGTTTCTTAAATAATTTTACTAAGTAAGTTTTGTGAACATTCCCTATGAAGAAGTCAAAGAAATTTCCTTAACTAAATTAGACAATGCTACGACTTTCATCAAAATTAATAAACACCATGAGGATGTCATGATCCAAGAAAAGTGTGTACAACAAAAGAGAAGTTAAAATGAGATTATGAATGAACTTTATTGGGAAACAATATTTAAAGATTTATATACATGGATATTGAACAAACAAAGGATAAAGAAACTGAAAAACCATTTTTAACAAACTTCATGGGAGAATATTCTCACAAGGCCACAAGAAAAAACAAATACTGATGAAACCGGACAAACATTTGAATGTTTTTACAAAGTGAGATAAAGTTAAAGCTATATAAAATTGGATAGAACTTATATAAAAAGTTTTATAATGTGAATTGGTTTTATTTTTTTGAAAGGAATTGTTAAATAAACCAGAAAAATATTTCAAACTAATAATTTAAGAATATGTTAAATATTTACAAAGAATGAGAAGTAGATTTTTAGATAAATTTTGAGTTACAGTAAAAAAATTAAATTAATATAAATAAAAATAGTGAGAATTAAGAAAAGTGGAAATTGTAGAATTTTATAAAGGTGATGGGTATGTAGGATGGTTTTTAAATAATATCAGATGGAGAAAAAACATGAAGTGTGTGAAGTTGCAACAGACTGAGAAGCTATATATAACTTACCAGATAGTGGTTAACATATCAATAATATCAAGAAAAGGATTATATGATAGGCACATGAAAAATAAAAAGAAGGATATTTTTTATCCCATTGGATGGAGAAATATGTCAAAAAATAAAAGGGTTTACGAAGCATGATATAATAGAGTTGTTTCACTAAACAGAGATCTTTATGAATTATTATCATACAGAGTAAATTATAAAGATATAAAGGAAAATATTTTAGATATTATAGGATATTTATATCACTCAACACATCAAATGTATGTTTAATAAAAAAATGAAAACTAGAAATTAGTGCAATATATGAGGAATGTTCGTGAGTTCCATGGATGAAAAATTCCAACTATGTACCAACAGATAGAGAATTCCAAATGATGAGAAAAAAATATACACAAGATAGAGAAGTTATAAATAGATTTTGATAAAATATTTAATGTTCTTAAATCTATTGATAGTAAATCTGTTAGTTCAAATTTTGATATCATAATGAGGTTAAGGATTTTTACAGAAGTTATTTAACATCGAGTTCAAGGAAATTCAAAGATGGTTATGGATGTTTGTGAGTTCAAATATGCTTCATCAATGTTATATAAGTGTTGAAAATAATACAGGTAATTTCCAATGATATAGCGATATGAAATTTGATTTTCATATGATAGGTAAAATGACTTTGAGTCCCCCCTCTTCCACTTTGGGAGAACCTGTATAATGGTGGTGAAAAGAAAAAAATTTGACATTGTTTATACTAAAAAAATATACCACTGAATATTTACTATTAGACTGAATTTGTGCTATCAGATAATGATCTATTAGATGGAGGAACTTTTATCATAGTTCTATCATTCAACTAAGAAGTTGAGATACTCATCTCATAGAGTGATACCAAAATATATATATATAATAATTAGAAAAAATAATACTCAATGAATCCATAGATATAGGTTTACCAAATGGATTCTGAATGAATGGAACTTTTCTAACAAAGTTTTTCTAATAATTTTTTGCAAAGCTTTGATTGATCATATATATTTATACTAAAGATTTGTAATATGTTTTGAGTCCAATAAACTCTTGATATGGTTTTTGAAGATCATGAAGATTATATATAGGTGAATTTAATCCATCTTGATTATGGAGGAAGATAAGATCTTTATATAGAGGATTGGAGAGGAATAATGAAATGAATCTTTTATATGGGTGGTATAAACTCTTTCTAAAAAAATATTATTAGATAGCGGTATAAATAAAAACAACTTCATGCGATATAATTAGTAAAATTGAGGAGTATAATGAACTATGGTAGAAGAGATAATTTATGGGGGTAAAAATAGAGTTAGATAGAGGATGATTATTTAGGCGAAAAAGCATTAGTTGGATATTCATTTGTAATTTTCATGTATGTTAATAAAATAATACATCATGTAGGTAATAACCAACATGTAAAGTAGTATGAATTTGTGCCAAAAAATGTAAGCATCATTTGATTTCCTCTATTTATATTTTTTTCATACAAAATATGAGGTTTATATTTATATTTGAGTGGATCATAAATCTAAAATGATTTTATTAGTTAATAAATTTTTCCATGAAATTTTGAGAAAAATTAAAATAAAAGAAAAAGTGATCATTGATTCCCCTCTTTATCCTCAATGTGATCCCATACATTGATCCAAGGGATATAAAATAAGTATCAATGTAATTATCCTATGAAATATCTAATTATTGAGGATGGAGAATTTAAATTCATTTAACAATATATATGTTCTTATTTTTTGATAATAGAGACTATCACAGTTGTGAGAATAGGATGTTACCCTATGTTCTATCTCATATCATGGAAGTTAAAGATGGATTGATAATGGGATTTATTCCTGTTAATAACATTTCCATAACAACTGATGATAAGATAAATTTGGAAGTTAATGGAAAATATCATAATTCCTTGATAAGTTTTCACATATTAAAAGTTTATAATAATAATATAGATTTTCCAATGGCTAAGAAAATATGGGATGATTTGAGAAGAAACTATAAAACAAATGATAAAGTTAATGAATCTATTTTAAAAATCTAGAAAAGTTGATTTGAAGATATTGATATGGATTATGAAAAAATAATTCATAACTATTTTACAAGATTTAATGATATATATATATAAATATCATATGTTAAGGTGATAAGTGGGAATATTTTACTATTGTTATGAAATTAATGATAAAATTTCTATATAGATCTGATGCCAAAGTATTAACATTATAAGATAATCAATATTTTCCATTGTATGAACTTCAAAATATTTTTATGAAATATTGGATGAGTTGAGTTTTTTTAGAAAAAGGTTATAAATGATATTTACATCAAAATATTTTTAAAAGGTAATCTCAAAGATAAATAAGTTAAAAGGGAACTAAGTAATTTAAAGGTAAAGTAAAATGTATAAGATTTCATCATCATATTTTCCATCATTTAAAAATATTCAACAAGGATAATTGGATGAGCAATGGTAAACATTATATCAAATACTATACTTGTGATGGAAAATGTTATTTTGCACAAAATCATACTAATATAAAATATGAATAATCTGATTTAGAAGAATTAGATAAGTTTTATCATAAATATAAGTGGAAGAAAAATTATAAAATTACATCTTATAATAATAATAATAGTTTTGCGATTAGAAGGGAGTAATATTAATCTTCTTCTAATAATGAATTTGATCTTCATGTCAATTTATTTTCTTGTGTTTGAAAAGTAAATGCTTTATCAAAGAATCCTGATGATTATGAAGATATAACAAAACTTCAGTAGATTCTAAAACAAAATTTGGAATCATTACTTGAAAAAAATACACAACTCAAGGAGGAAAGAAATATTATGAAGAAATAAGTTAAGTAAATAACTTTTGAGAAGAGTGAGGGAATTAAAAAGAATGAGATAAACAAAAACCTGAATAGAGCCCATAAAATGAATGTCGGTGAGTTGGAATGGGAGATGAAATCTTATGATGAAAAATTATTTGGTGATGAGAGTCTCAAAATATCTGAAACTAATTTTATTATTTATAGTATGAAGAACTAGTTGAAGATATAAGAATTTAAGAAAATTTTAACTGTTCTTAAATAATATTTTTATGAAAAATAAGAAGAGATATTAGAAACCCAATAAATGTTTCTTATAATAGAAATTCAGTTATTAAATATTAGAGGAGACTTCACCAAACTAGTTGATGTCAAAGGAAAAACCACTAAAGATGGTGAAAAAGATGTTTTATAGAAGAAATTAATTTCTACTCCTAAACAACCAAAATGTATATCTACTTCAACTAATAATGAAGGTTAAAAAGTAATGACTTGTGATAAATTTTCTTCCATCAAGAAAGAGTGTAATTATTCATGGAAGTAACTACGTCAAAAATACTTACCATAGTTTTTAAAAGAAAACAATGAAAAAATTTAGTGAAATGTTATAATTAGTATGAAAGATCGTGATTGATTGGTCACTATTGGTGTTTTAGAATTTTCAAACACAATGAATACTCATATTAGTACAACATGTCTTTATTAGGAAATAGGTATGAATGAAGAGGGAGCTATTATGAGTATTTAAGAAGAAATTTTATTAAAAATGTTTGGAAAATAAAAATAAAATTTAGATGGTAAAAAATATTGAATCCTCGAAAAAGATAAATAAATGACTTATGGAAGTTTATTACTTTAAAAAAGATTAGTCATTAAGAAAGCTAAAAAAATAAAATGATCCTAATAATGTTGATAAGGGAAATAAAGTGTTCATAGTAATTTGGCCATAAAAAATTTCCATTAATAGAAATTTATAGGAATCACAAAACAATTGATGACAAGGGGCAGAAATAGGATTATAATGATTAGAAACAAGTTGAAAAAAAATTCAACATATGGAGCTTTAAAAGTTTAGAACATCTGAAAGAGATTTGAGCATGATGGGCATGTTATGAAAAGGTTTATGACTATTTTACCATACTAAGAAAAAAGAAATATTTTTTTACAAACTTAAGGTATCCAAATGTTCACTAAAGTTGATGAAAACTTTATAGCATCATATTAAGATTCTATTAATGAAAATAAATCTATTATAAAATTTTAGAAGGATTAATAAAAGGAAAACAATACATCCAATATAAAACTCAATAAGAAGAAGAAATCTAGTCCGAGAAAAAATTCTTATACTGAAATTTACTTTAATGGGAAACCAAGTTTCTTTATTATTCCCAATGAAATTTATTATTCTTACTAACTTGTAGAGAATTTAAGGATTTTCTGTAAGGAAGCTGGCAAAGTTTTGTAGAGGTTTTATAAAAATAAAAAATTCAATTATTGAAATTTTCCTACCATGATGAAGAATTGAGTTCTACCCTTGAGTGTGAGTAAAGATGAAAAAGCTTAGGTATTTGTATCAAACATTTCATAAAATTAAGTGATATATAAAAAAAAGATAATATATTTGGAAAATTTATTTATAAACATGAACCATTTTAATATTTTTGTTGATATAGTTGTAAGATTTATCTTGATAAACATTTCTCATATTTCTTCAAATATAAGGATGTTATAATGAGCTTAAGGAATATATTACATTGAATTGTTGTTAGGGGAAACATTAAATACCTTTTTTATGCAATTTTTTATACACCAGGTTTCCACATATAGAGTTAAACTTATTTAGTTAATGTCACTTTTTTAACAACATCATGTGATACTACTTTTATCATAAAATTAATTTTAATGATTATATAATTAATAAAGTTAATCATGATTCTCCCCTTTGAATCTAATATTCAATAAGGGGAAGATAAAATTTAGGGGTGGAAAGAAGATTAAAACATTATAAGTGGAGAAATTTCCTTAAGAATGTTTCTTAAGGATGTTTTTGAGAAAGTTGCATAATCTTTTCTATTGTAGGAGTAAAAGAATGATCCTTAACTAAATCAAATGATACTGTGAAATTCATAAAATTTACTAAGCATCATGAAGAAGTAATCATTCAAGAAAAGTGTATAAAAGGGAAGATAAGTGCAACTGGGATTTTGAAAAAACTTGACTGAAAAAAAATACTGGAAACAAATCTATTAATAAATCTACACAAGAATATGGAGAAAACAAAGGCTAATGAAACAAGAAAAGCTGTCTAAAAAAAATATTTTTGGAAAATTTTTATAAGAACATAAAACATAAAAAATCCTAGAAAAATCAAATGAATTTTTTTGGTTGTGTACAATGTGAGATAAATTTATTTCTAAAAAAAATTATATATAATTTCCATAAAAAGTTTCATAATATAAACCAGTTGAACATCTGTGAAAAATAATGTTGAAGAGATTAGAAAAAAAATGATAAAAAACATTGTGTAGTTTTTTAATGAAGTATAAATAATGAGAAGTGGATTTATGGATAAATTATAATTTTTAAAAAATATTATTTTAATAGAAATAAAAATGGTGATAAGTACGAAAAGGGAAAATTCGAGAAGTATTTAAAGGTGTTGGGTAAGGAGGATAGTTTTTCAATAATATCAGTTGCAGAAAAACATTGAAGTGAATGAGGTTGCAATAGACTAAGAATCCATATAAATCCTACTAGACATAGGATAGTGTGATGATATTTTCATATAAAGGTACATTGGACAGAAACATGAATGATACAGTAGATGGAGATTTTCGATGTCACTAGATGGAGAAATTTATCAAAATAGGAAAGGGTGTATGCACTTTGATATGATAAAAAAGTTACACCAGTCAAATATAATTATGAATAATCATCATATATAGTAATGTATGAATATGTACTATATGAGAAAATTGGGATTTCATTAGGAAAATTTATCATTGGGGACATTGGATGGAAGTTTCCTAAAAAAGGGAAACCATATGAATGTGAAAGAGATGGTGAAAGTTCTTGAGTTCATCAGATGAAAAATATTGATGGTGTATCAATGGATAATAATTTCAAAATGAAGATAAATGAACAAACAGACACTAGAAATAGAATTTATAAATAGATTTATATAAAAGATATAATTTCTATAAATATATTGATGTCAAAGTTGGTCATTCAATGTTTTTTATCATACTGAGTTTAAGGATGTTTTTTTAATTTCATTGAAATTTAGTTTCAGGAAATTTGAAAAAGGATTTGGATGCTGGAGAATTCATATAATATCCATGAATATTCTATAAGTATTGAGATACATCCAATGCATTTAAAATGAGTAAGAGATCTAAAATTTGGGTTTTAAATGATAGGAAAAATGATTTTATGTTCCCACCTTTTCTACCTCGGGAGCACATATATAATGGGGATGAAAAGTAAAAACACACTTAATGTAGTTCATACCTAAAAAAGAGTTGAAGAACTAAATATTTTTGTATTAGAATGAATTAGATATTTTAGATGAAGATCCATCTGATCTAGGAACATCAATCAGAGATCCACCTAATGAAGGAGTTGAGATAGGCCCTTTGAGCTTCTTCTTTGTCTATATAGGAAGTGAAAAAAAAATTATTTTCCAAATCATAAATATTTCTATCAGATGAATTCAATAGACATAGTATTTTTAAATAAATAATGGTTAATTTAATTTTAGTGATAATCATCATATAAAGACTTATTTAATATAGGGGTACAATATGAAGTTATAGAACCAATGTTTAGTGGGAATCATCATATAGAGACTGAATAGATAGAGAATCTTTGAATATATTAATACAATATAAATCATAGTGATAAGAATCATATATGGGAAATAAAATAAAACCATCAGATATAGGGTTACCATATAGAGGATAAATAGATAAAACTTTTATAATGTTTTTTTCCTAACAATATTTTAAAAAGTTCAGATTGAGAATATCTATCTGTATTAAAGGTAAATAATATTTTTTAGACTAATAGACTTTTAAGAGGGTTTTTACGATCATGAATATTTTTCATAGGTGAATTTGATCAAGCTTACTTGTAGAGGAAGAGAAAATATTCTTAAAGAGGATCATAAAATAATAAGCAATAGAATATTATAGCCATGGGCATCACCAATTTCTAAAAAGGATTTTTGGATATTGGATATAACTAGATGTCACTTCAGTGGAACAAATTAGACATTTGGCTGGGTATAAAAAAACTATGATAGAATATCAGATTGTTGAGTGAATAAACTAGGTTTGGCAATTTAATGATTACTATGGTGTATAACTTCTTTATACTTATGACTCTATAATCCTCACATAAGTTAGTAAAATAATCCATGTTGGGGGGGGTGAAAATGAACATGGTAAGGATTAGTTCTTTGTACCAAACATTATATATATCAGGTATTTTCCTATCTATATTTTTTCAATGAAAGGTAAGGATGAAATTTTTATTTGATTGGATCATAACTATAACAAGTTTTTAGATTTTAATAAAAGTATCTTTATGAGGTTGAGAAATGTTCTTACAAAAAAGTGATCACTGATTCAACCTCCCCCACTTAGTGATATCATACATCGATCTAAGGTAAATATATAACGCTCTAGATATTATATAACAATTTCAAATTAATTTTATGAATAATAAAATATATAAGTGATAACTTATTGAAATTAGTATTCAATTATTTGATTATACATGTAATCTAATGTACAAAGACATTGGTTATAGGGAACCAACTCCAATAGGATCCCACTTTTACTAGAGCTAACTGCTTAAGACATTCAGTCTGCAAGACCTCACATGATGATCATGTTTCTGTTGGGTCGACAATTTATTCAATGGGTCAACCATGTTTTTTCTATTGATATTATTTACAACATGACTTAACCTCTTTGATAAAAATACCTCAATTGATTATTTTTTTATATATGTGCCTGATCTGCTGATGAGGCCTTGAATTCATTATGAGAGTGTCCACTGTAGTATTATCATAATTTAATGTGATATGATCTTTAGTACTTGGTACCATATCAAGATCTTGGATGATGTTGTGTATCCAAACTGCTTCTTTAGATACCTCAGAAGCTTTAATATACCTAGAATCTACTATATAATATGCAACAACAACATTCTTTGTCCTCTTATAACACATAAAACATCCATTGTGAGTGAAAATGTTTCATGTATTTACATTGTTTATATTTCCACTTATTTATAAAGAAATAATGTCCTTGAAAGATCAATTCTTTTCCATATTATAAATAATCCCCTCTGGTATTGTTCAATACTAAATCTCTTCAATATCTTACAAATATATGTATCTTGACATAGATTGAGCAGCTTCTTAGATCTATTGTGATGGATCTTGATCCCAAGAATATACGCTGCATCCCTTAATTCCTTCATGGATAATCATTTATTCAACTTGGATTTCACTATCTTTTAGCCTAGTATTTTTTTCCAAAATATAATTTAATCATTAAATACTATTCATAAAATGACCTCACGCCCCTAAAATTCTTATAGACACAATTCTTGAATTTTTTTCATTATTAAACCAAATTATTTTTATATCTTTATCAAAATGAATATTCCACAACCAATATTCCTACTTCAATCCATAAATTTATATTTGAAATTTTAATACCTTATTTCCATCCTTTGAAGTCACAAACCCTTTAAGTTGTGTTATATAGACATCTTCTTGAAGGTTAATATTAAGGAAAACTATTTAACATCCATTTTAAAAATCTCATTGTCAGAAAAATTCACAATAGAAAGTAGAATTGTGTTAGATTTCCACATAGAAACCAGTGGAAAGGTTTCATCAAATTTTATTTCATGAATCTGTTTTAACCATTTTACAACCAATAATTACTGATAAGTATAGATATTTTCATATATGTTCAATATATTCTTCCACACCCTTTTACAACCAATGGGATTTACATCCACTAGATGATTGAAAAAAAATCTATACTTGATTTTTTTACAAGGAATATATTATAGAATTCAAATATTCTTGTCACTTTCAAACATATATATTAGTTACTAATTCCTTGTAGTTTACATGATAATTATTATCAACTATTATAGAGTTATAATCCTCTGTGACTAGAAAGACATATCCTTCAAGTTCCCAAAACTCTATTGTACTCATACGTATTATCTGTGTGTCTGAAATAGTCTTGTCCACAATTTTTTATAATTTTTTCCTATTCCACATCTTTTATAACTTGATCATGGAATTCGTTGATGTTTATCATGATCAAAATATCTCATTTATATATGTGTTACCCTTTAATAAATATGATATGTTTACTAACAATAATATTCTTATAGATAGATACATATAGGTAATATCCTTTATTTTCCTTAGGATGCCCTATAAATATACACTTAGTGGCTTAGGGTGGATGTTTGTTTCTAGAAATATCCTTAACAAATTATTTGAAAACATACATACCCATATGAAACAACATGGGTTTATTTCCATACCAAATTTGATATTGAATACTTGTTTCTACTTTAGTTTGCACCAAGTTTAGTATGTATGATTATGTTTGTAATGCACATCCCCAAATGGATAATAGAAGACTTGAATGTATCATAATTGATATGACTATGTATATTATGGTTCAGTTCCTCCTTCCACTTACACCATTACTCTAAGGTGTATAAGGAGGAGTGAGTTCAAAAATAATCCCAAACTCCCACTACTTCAAATATAACCTATACCCATAGTTTGAAACCATGGGTATAGCCTCTAAAACAGTGGGTATAGGCTATACCCATGGTTTCATAAACCGTGGGATATCGAGGCATCAGTACAAACCTATAACCATGATTTATTAAAAACCACAAGTATAGGTCCTAGAAATCATTCTATACCCATGGTTTTGTTTAAAGCGTGGGTATATATGTATAATAGAAAACAACATACAACCTATACCCATGGTTCTCTAACCCATGGGTATAGGTTCCAGTCCCCCATCACACCCCTCTATCCCCCTTAAAAGCCCCCTATATCCCCCTAAACCACCCTTTTCATCCCCCTCACAGCCCCCAACAACCCATTCACAACCCCATGTATCTCTCTTTATATCCCCCCTTCATCCCTCCTCAAGCCCCCATCTATCCCCCCTCACAGCGCCCCCACCCAACATCCCCCCTCATATCTCTCCTTCAAAGCCCCTTCAAAGTACCCCCTGTAACCCCCTCTATCCTCATTCAATTCCCCCTCACCCCCCCCCCCCTTCATCCACTTCACAGCCCCCTACATCCCGCTTCACAAACCCCCAGCAGCCCCTTCAGAGCTCCCATCCAGCCCCCCCTCACAGTGCCTCCGTACAACCACATCGTATAACCCACCTCAATCTCAATCTCCCCTTCCTTCCCCTTGTATTATCTCATTCATCATCTACAACTCATTTTTTTCACCAATCGCCCCTATATCACAAGACTTCCATGCCCTCTATGCAAAACCACTTCTATGTGAGGGATCTTATGTGATGGATAGATTCCATGATGATGGAGCTACTTTTATGAACACCATGGATATATGGTCGTCATGAAAAATGTTATTACATATATAGCAGTCATAGATTCCTATGGTAATGTTGGGAAGGAGGAAAAATATCTGGTTTTGTTCAAAGAGATGAATAAATTTGGTTATGGGCCTAATATTTTCACATACAATGTTGGATAATAAATTAAGATCAGAAGACATGATGAATTTACTTCATAAAATTAAAGTAAATTGGTGTGTGCCAAATTGTGTCTCCTGGAACACCATTATTGCAATGTGTAGTACATGTATACACACAGATATGTGAATATGATTTTCCATGAGCTGAGAAGTTGGGGTTTTGAAAATGATAGACACATTTAACACTTTGTTTTTTTGTATATGGACTTAGTGGGTATACATTTAATGCTACCAAAGTTTATGAAGAAATGGTCATGACGGTGTTTACTCAATGTATCATGACATATAATGAACTTCTAAATGTACTATATCATCTAAAAGATTGGAAAGTAATGGAATCCGTCATTCTACACATGAGAAATAAATAACACACTACTCTCACAAACTAAAAATACTCACTACATCCATGTTTTTTGTTGTCTTACTCTTCACTAAAAAAGAATGAATTTACACCAATATAGGTGTATGAATTTTTCTCCACATTTATCTAATGATGAACTAAATGAATCTCCAATAGAAATACCTCTTAGATCTTCTTTCTATGACTTTCCATCCCACATATGGAAATCCTTCGTTCTCTATTTGTATCATTGAGATCTATTTCTCTTGGTATATTCCACGAGATTTATTCCTTATTTTGAAATAGAAATATATCTATTTCTTATATCTATATAATCACCATGTCAACCTCCAAATATCGAGTCATGATCACCAATTTAATTCACTGATATTCCTTCTGAAAGATAGAAAGTTTTAAGCTACATGTCTGTTAAGTCTATTCTAAAACAGCATGTTCATTACCACCATGGTGTGGAACTTGTGTCTTTTTTTAATACCTACAAAATGAATCATTTTCATTACTTAGAAATAAACCTATGACATGATTACCATAATATTTCATAGTGATAACAATGATATAGCTCTATTATAGGTAAAACACCTTTGAAACTCTTTACACCATGCTCACTATGTCATTTTGTAGTTAGTATTAAAATTTCCAAACTCAATGCACCTTATTCCATAATGCAAGGGTTCCCCAACATCCTAAATTAACTTTTTATTCAATAGTTATCTATAGTGATCAAAATGACTATAGTGGGCCTCTTTATTTCTCTAGATGATTTAGTAACCCATTACAGAGTACACTGTGGCATTGCCTCCACAAGTTTCTCATTTCAACAGACCTCCTCAAATAAAAACCTTATATTGGGTCTTTTTTTCACATTTCCACCATTCAAAAATTTATGAAACTCCTTAAAAATGTTATTTTTTACATTGGTGGGTTTTCCCTATGATTTTTAAATAAAAATCCTTCGACCACGACTTCTATAATTCCAATTTTTTGTACCCCATTTTACATAATGAAACTCTTGATAAAGAAAATATAATTCAAATGGGTGGTTTATCTAACGAACAATATATCTCTACCTCTTATATTTTTGTAAATTCTATAATATGATACTCTTGTAAATTTTATTGAGTCATCTAAATTACTCTTAAACATGGTTTGATTGTCCCATACACATTTTATTCCTTTCTAATTTTCTCTTACTTGAAATCCTCTAACACAATGTTGTCATGAACTCAAAAGTGTGGTTCATGGAATTTAGGATGAAATTATTCAATATTTTTCCACCACCTTTTATGTTTCATTATATGTACTCAACTAAATGTCCAAAAAACACAACAAAAAAATCACCAATGATATTTTTTCTAACATAATTCCAATCTATGTTTGTCAAAAACTCCAAAATATATTTAAAACATTCATATATAATAAAATAAGAACTAGAATACTATATAGTTTGAAATATTTGCCTACTATTAGTCTATCAATTATTCCATAAAATCTTGTACTATATTAAGAAACCACATTGTATTGAACATGAAAATGACGAAAAAAATACTTTGATGATGCATTTGTTGGTTGAATCAGAAACCATATTCCGGAGTATCTGGACTTCTAAATGTATAAGTACTTGTCTTGGAATATATGATTTCGTGTATTTGGTTGAATTTGGAAATATATGTAGAGGAGATGATGTGTTTATATGTTTAATTTCTGTAACACCTCACTCTTTTCATTCATTGTAATTTAAAATGGAAGATAATAATTATCGACATAAAAAGAAACTAATCACTCAATACTATCATATTAAACCCACCTAGAAGATGAGTAATGAATTTTAGTACTCGACTCATCATAACAGTTGGATATTTATAGAATTTATTGTCCCAATGTTACAAGATGAGTTATTTAAGCTAATCGTATGTAAATCTATAAGATTATAGATGAAGAAAGGTGCACATTTGGAAGATATATTAACGTGTAGAAAGAATGAAGATACATTTTCAAAAGATGACTTGTAGACAATTTTTTTAATACGAAAGATAAAGTACCGATCACTAGAAGTAGAGGAATTAATGGAAGCTAAATGATACAACCTTGAAAAATCTAATAATACTCTACTAGAAGATAATATATCTTAAAAACATAGAAAGATTTTTCATAGTGATACATAATATTGATAGTTTCTTATGTAATAGATAGGAAGATAATATGTATGTGTTACCATTAAAGTGATACATTAGGTTTATCTGTTTGGAATTATTTTAGTTTTCTCAATTTTATACATATCATTTAATTTAACAATCATTATGATTGTTTGAAAATAGTTCATAATTCATGTTATGTATGGAATATGGATTTTTTTCTATGATTGATGGAGAATTATCTCAATGTTTTGATTCTAAAACATGAACCAAAACTTGACGGATAATGAATTTGGAATGTAAATCTTGAAATTAAATAAATAGATGCTAAGGATTCTCTTATTGCATCACATACTAGAAATAAATTCCAAAAGGTGAAGTAGAAATTGAAGAGGTTGATGTGGAAGACTGGAATTTAGCAATTCTTCTTACTTTAGTTGGTGTAAATCTAATAGTGTGTTGAGTGTTAAATATTTTATTTACAAATTTATATGTTTAATAAGTTCATGAGTATAATATAAGCATATAAATGTTAGAAGATCAAAATTTAACAAAAACATAATTATTCATAAGATAAATTATTAGAAAAGGAACTTGTGCTAGAGCTTATAGAAAGTAAGCATGAAAATTAATAAACCACATGATTTCAACATGGAATTAATTAAAAAATAGAATGAAAAGCAGATGATGATAGTTCATGATGAAAATTATTATCCCATTGGTAATTTATAAGAACTTCTAAAGGTGAAGGATTTGAGGGTCACTAAGCTCGAGGAAGAGTTCTATGTAGTGAGGGAAAAGCCTAAAACAATAGAAAATATAAATAAGAGTTTTTTTCATGCTTCAAGAAGTATTAAATACCAATCCATGGGTAATTTAAGAATCCCATATAGAAAGATTTTACCACAGTGACATATCTATTCCATTTTTACCAGACCACTATGAATCATAAATACAGGAATGATAGATTATCTCTTATATAGAGAAACAAGGATGATAAAAATCAAAATAGCATGCTTCAAAGGAAGAATTATTTACCAGTGAGTTGGTCATTGCTAAATGGTTTAATTCCAATTGATGAAATGAGGAGTTTGTCTATGTTTTTCACATCATAGAAAAACATGGAAGAATAGTGGATGGGGTTTATTCATACGGACCAACCCCATTTCAAAGAATGAAGATATTGGAGATAACACCTCTCCACTTGCACTATATTTTTTAAACTAATGTGTGTATTTATTTAGGATAGATTTAATCCAAGGAAGAGTTTCACTATGATTGCATCAAAAGAATATGCATTTAGGATTTGAGGCATAATTTAAGTGAAAGAGGTGTTCAAATCTATCACCATGAAGGCCACAATATGGAATCCATACAGCTATATTGTTAAATATATTATATTGGGAATTTAATCCTAGAATTTGATTTTCTTTTCTAGAATTTTTGTTTTGTTTGCTGAAATATGTCTATAAATATGGGAAGTGAAAGGATATTATGAAATCAATGGAATGGAAAATATTTGAAACAATATTGTCTCATCCATCACCTTGGAGAAAACTATAATGAATATGTACAGACATTCTAGAATATATCTATGCATGCTGAAATATTATAAATTAGTGAATATCATGGCTTATTATATGTGATACAGGTGTCAAAGTCATGTACCTTGACTTCCCAATAGGTTTGTGAAATACTTGGAAAAATATAAAAGTGATTTCAGGACCTATGAGATGATGGAAGACATTGGTGAAGTAATTTCACAACATTATGAGGAAGTATAACTATTTAATATATCATGAAAATTTATTTTTCACTAACATGATGGTATTGGATGAGTGGTTTTCCCAAGATAACCTTGAATATTCATGAAGAATACAATATTATAAAGTGCCTCTCGTGGTAAACTAATTCCACCATGTAGTGGTAGTAAATGAATACAATAAGGTTGATTAAAAAACATTTCTTATGTAGGTTTTTTAGTCTAATTTGGAAAAAAGTATATTCCTTGTGATATGGGATTCAAGACAAATTGTAGTGGACTGATATATTAAGGCTGTAATTGATCTTAATATTTGAATTATAGAAATAATTTAAAATACATATATCATGGAGAAATTTTTAATAGGTTTATTAGGTCTAGGTTACATGAATGTTGGAACATTTCAATGGCCTATATAAGTATTGTTTCCCAATGGGTCAAAAGCATCCTTGAAGTTATTATATAATAGGAACTATGGATGTAGGTGTGTAAAAGTCGGATAACCGGCAATGTTCATGATGGAATATGTATAGCATGTGAATGAAATTTTTTCATGGTTCACATGGTTTCAAGAATCATTTTTTCAGGTCTCAAGTCAATAATGTTATGAATGAAGATTTTTAGATATTCACAGATTTCAATAGATCACATATTTGACCACGGAGAATCTTTTGACGACTATAAAACCAGAGTATAAAAAAATATAAAAATATCTTTTATATGTGTTATTAGGAACACCATTTGGTTTTTGAAAAAATGGATTAATCACCCTACTTATATGTATGATATGTTTAGAAGGTGAAAGTTTTACCGGGGCATTTAGTTTTTACATACAGAGATTGTCAAGCCAGTCCAGAGATTCCAACTATCATGAGGCATTTACCAGTCCTTTTCCTGATTAGTGGGATTCCCTGGAAAAACGAAACTTTTTTGGGGTGGCTCTAAGAATGAAAAAAATATTCATAGAATAAATAGTGGGAAGATTCACCCTATTCCAAAAACATTTATTAGATAATAAAAGTAGCTTCAGACAACCACATGTATTTCATTTGGATATACTATTTTATTTAGGGTCGTGTGGAAGTCCACTCCGTTTATGTGATAAAGGAACAATTTCCTTTCCACCAGTTGTGATGTACTAGAATGTCATGAGTCCAACCATGAGGTCCATGATGTTTTTACTAAGAATTTCAAAACAAACTATCTAGTGTATGATAGAGTATTTTTGGCAGCAAGGTATTAATATAGTTTCATTGGTATGAAGTCTAATAATCAACTCCAAAAATTTATAGTTTCTCATGATTTGATATTACGTTTTCAAATTGGTTATGAATGTGAATTCCCATTTATTAGTCCCATCACATTATCCTTTAACTACATTTTATACCTATAGAATTTCTAGAATCAAAATATATTGTATAGTATCCCATATATTGTCATTATAAATTACAATGTCCTGAATACTTATTCATGGGAGTTCACATTTCATTCATAGACATTCAAAATCCATCCTTAATTAACCATGTTTCCTAGGCCTTCACATGGTTCAAACATAGACTCTAATAGAAGAATACTAGGATTAAATAAGGGGGATGGGCTACACCCATGGGAAAGGAAAAGTTTCCAAACATCAAGGAATCAACACTCGGGAATGATTTCACCCACAAACAATAAATCAAAAGAGTAGCAGAAAATAAATAAAATTTTGGCATGAACCATCCATACGTCAAACTTCTACACCGAAGGAAAATAAAATTAATAGAAACAACATAGTACAAAGGTAGAAAAAATGAAACAGACTAATTAAGCCCCCCAATACCCAGATCTCCCTCTCATAAAAAGAGAACCATATAGCCTCCTCTAGTTCCCTTCTGGCCCCATTCGCACAATATAAGTACCATCTATATGTAGAAATATGTTAAAGGCCCAAGTTTTCGATATGATCAAGAAAATAAAATAAAAACTTAACTAGAGAATACGTTTCTCTTGTTACTATACAAGTCACTTCCCCAATCTAATAACCACAATGCCCCATGAGACAAAACAACTTCCTAAAATCAAGGGATAAATAGATTATATTAGTTCTAGAGGATGTGGTTCCATTTTTTTTGGTTTTGTTTAGCTAGGAAAGATTATTATTGATTATGTTATGTATAGTTTAATTTGGTTGATACAAGTTATTTCTATTTTTCCCTATTCACATTACATTTGTTTTGTACACTTCAATTTTTATTTATTTATTTCATTCCAAATCCAATTGATTATGTCTAATTCAATTCACTTCGCTGCACTTCACTTCAATTTAGTTAAGTTATATATTTTTAATGTATAGTTCATTTTAGGTTTTTTCCAATCATTTTAGTTTGGAATGAATTATCAAAAAATAAGAAATGATGGGTTTTTTTCAATATATGATAATTTAAAATCATTTAAAAACAATATTATTTTCAATAATATATCCTATAGACTTTGATTATAATCTTCATGTAATATTTTAATTACCATGTCCTCATCCTCTCCATAGATCCCACTAATTTAAATCTATTTAAATCATTTATGTAGGTTTACCTAGAAACACAACATAGACTTATGTGTGGGATTACTTATGATATACAACAATTAACTTCCAGCTTCAAAGGCTAATCAAAACTGTCACCTAGAAATTACAACATTGTAGTCCTAAAAATTTTGAATCTCATCCCTCATATTATATGTTCATCATTGTGAATTTTCACATGGTATTCACCATAGCATATATTATTCTATGTGTCTCAAAGAAAATCATATTTCTTGAAACACACACCAATTATTTGGTGTTTTTCCATATTCCCCCCCCCCATGACCTCCATAATGCTTTGTGCATTGGCTATCATATCGTTTCAACACTCCCTTTGATTCATTAATCTTCTGTGATGAACAAAAATCCCAATGTTATTTCATTATGGTGTCATTATATTAATTTTATCGTGACAACAACCTTCACTATAGTATGGTTTATCTCATCTTCCCATTTCATCATCTTCATTTTTTCATTGTAATGTGTCATGGATATCCCTCAATCTTAAATATAAATTCTTACACACTAAAAATCATATTACCCAAGTCTTATACATCATGAAATGTCTAACATAGACAAATAAAATACATTCACATTGGCTATTATGTTTATATAAATCTCCATATAAATTCATGTGAAGGAAATCAAAAAATTTATATTCATGCACAAAATAAAGAGGCATGTGAATATGGTGTGTTTCAAACATTGTCATTTTTCAATGATTGAAAACATAATTCCATATTTTAGTCAAGTTAAATCAAATCCTATTTGGATTAATCTAATGCCTTCTAAAAAAATTCAATATTTATCAAAACATCTTCTTAAAATTATACTTCATCAAATATAGTAGATTTCATCTATGAGAGTTGAGTTAGAATTTATAATCAGGTAAAAATTTGAACCAAACATACCTATGATGCAGGGAGACCATTTCAAATTAGAGTTTATAGACAGGTAAGGGAGGGAGATGATGAGGAGGTGGAGCATGAGTCTGAGGTAGGGAGGCGGATGTGAACGCTGAGCCGGACATAGAGGCAAGAAGGTGGAGGGAGCGAGGTGTCGTCCGGTAGGCGGATTCTAGGATGTTGGGGTAGAGGGAGGGAAGAAGGGGCCGAGAGGTGGAGACCGGGGGGATAATATTAGGAGGCATGGACCGGGAGATGAATGTTGAGGGAGGTAGTCAACGGTCGACAAGAAGGGTCTGGGAGTTTGTGGCAGAGGGAGGGAGGTGGGGGATGGTACGTGGAGGCTAAGAGGTTGAGGTGGAGGCAGATGCTAAAATTCTAAGGTGGGAAGGGGAGGGCAGGGGAGGGGAGGTGACTGATGAGAAGACTAGGGGTCATTGAGGGGGATGGGTAGGAAAATCAATATAAAGGGTCATTTTTATGGGTTATTCCAACATTTTTAAAAAAACTATGGTAATTGGTTTAGAAAATGGTCTATGCCAATGGTTTTATTAAATCGTGGGAATAATACCATTTCCTTAGAGCCATTTTCAATTATTTTCCCATATATAATTAGTGAAGTATTTATTATGATATTCTCCCCCATGGTTTGAGTATAGTTTCTTGATCTTCTTACCAAGATAGTCCTCGACTTTGCTCCTGTATTATTTGAATTTAGCAAAATAATATAACTTATACATTATCAAGTTTACATATATAGATATAATAAAATCATCAGTAAATGTTTTTAAGTACTAGTACCCACACCATGCTTCAATTGTAAATATCCCACACACATTTATATGAACTATTTTGATAAGATTCTTATCCCTTTCACCTTTTCCACTAAATGGTGTTTTGGTCATTTTCCTTGTAAACATGCATGACATACACAAATTTTTTTTTCAAAGGAATATAAATATCCATATTAGTATAATTTTTTCAAATTATTTTCATTTAAATGGCCTAGCTAGTGGTTCCATAGATGGTTGTGGTATGATTCATTTGAAGTAGTTTTGATTAAATTCCATTACATTATTTTTTAATCCAATACATAGAGACTATTATTTAAATATTAATTAACTTAAAAATGTTATCTTTATAAAAGAAGAAACCTTTATTTCCTAAACATGAATATAATTCCATTGATTTTTTTTAATGGTGAGAAAATCATTTTTATTAAATAAAAAGAGATACAAGTTAGAGGGAGGGGAAAGGGGTCATACAAAACAAAATATCCTCATTAAAAAACAAAGAAAATTTGTAATCAAGTCCTAGAGGATTATAGTCATCATAATCGTAGTCAGATTCATCCTCAAACGGAATGAAAATATAAACTTGGGACTTTATCATGAATGATATGGATTTAGATCTCACAGTTAGTTGCAAGTAAGGGCAATCGTTCCTTGGAATTGCCTTCATCAAAGGTTCTGAAGATAGACCACCAATAACTACCTTGCCTTTACCAACATTGTCTTGATATGTTTTTTTCATTCGAAAATATTCATTCTTTGTGTTAGTAAAACTGCACCAAATTTATTTTATACTCCACTATAGATGAGATCATTAATAATATTGGAATATGCGTAATCAAATCCACAATCAACCAAATCTATAGAATGAATTACTGGAGTCCGATGATAAGGAACCAACTATATCAACTTCTACTCTACATTTCCTGAGGACCTACATTAGAAAATCTTAAGACCTACATATTCAATGGTCTGATCAGCAGTTCTCTGCATCACCTCATCATGACAATGAGGTTAGACCTATTGAGATTTCACACTAACATGTTACTGAGCAGACTGCTCTTATATTGGATCGACACTAATAGTATTATTCTACTGCATATCCCCTTGTACATCAATGACATCCAAATGAACTGTATCATTTTCCTTTAATTCATGTAGGTATTTGGAGGGACCTTCCTTGCATTTACATTTTCTGTAGATTCATGTATACCTACTGATTATAACCCTTGACAGAATAGTTATTACAAGTACCATTTCTGAAAAAATGTTTCTTAAGGTGTCCAACATATTGACAATCTGAGAAAAAAGATGTTAATTTCTCATACTTAATCTAAATATTGATGTCATCATTTGATGTGGAGAGAACAACCTGATTATCCAAATAATAAATGATATCTATTTGAACTAAAACTTGGGCATAATAGTCATAACTATCAATCTCTGTAGGTTTATCCATTTTTGATAGTATTTCCCACAACCAATTCAATATCACTTAGGATGTGAGGGAGCCAATAAATTCAATTTAGACAAAACTTTCTAATCCATACATGAACTCTGGAGTTCATAATGGTAAATGGGTTTAAAGAGAAGTCTCATTATTGAATGGTAACCAATCCTATATTTAGGAAAATGGAGCCAAACCCCCAAGCATAGTGCATGAATTCCTCAGTCAGGAAGATGATATAGAAAAACCTCTTTTCAATTGGGATACATCTAAAATCTATGAAACCCTAACAAGTCTGGATATATTTTCTGCTCATAGATATTCCTACCCCTAGTCAATCCTCTAGAATCTAGACGGTTCTTGTATTAAATATATATTCTAAATCTAATACCAAATTTTTAGAAACAAATAGATTACACTCTATAAAAAATGAACCTGAATATTTCCCTTACTTCTTGTTTTATGTTTAATTATTCTTATAATGGCCTTTGTTTCCATATGATAAACAAAAAACATCATTTTTCCTTTCTTACCCATTAACACTTCATTTCATAAAAGGGCATTGTGAAGAATCATTATATTTATATCTCTTCTCGATGACTTTTATTTCTTTTCAC
This sequence comes from Viscum album, assembly GCA_963277665.1. Taxonomy (NCBI): domain Eukaryota; kingdom Viridiplantae; phylum Streptophyta; class Magnoliopsida; order Santalales; family Viscaceae; genus Viscum; species Viscum album. The sequence goes on along the minus strand of OY728129.1, from coordinate 1,852,176,131 downwards.
TGTATGGATAAAAGTATTTTTGTTATTCATATCATTATCAAAATTCCAAAGTAGTTTTATAATATCTATAAGATACTTATCAATGTGGTTTATAGTATAATTTAAAGTTAAGATGGAGAAGATATGATGAATTGATTCATTAATGAGACCAGTGCAGAGTTATTTAGGAAATTTAAACCTTAAAACCTATATAATTTCAATATAATCAATGAGTTTTTTTATCTGAACCCTAACTGGTGAACCTTCTCTAAGATTACTATGAAAGAGTTCCTTTGATATCTCAAATATTTCCTATCCAACTCTATTCAAATATAGAACATGGATTTGTTGGAGAATGATATAAGAATGTATATCATCATGTGAATTCATGAGTTAATTAGACATGGATAAAAGCATTAAACACTAAACACTGACCATGACACTAAATTATTTATCATTGACATAATGCTTTTCATCTCTCATGTCATTTTTATGCGGTTTTGGGATGTGAGGATTCATGCATGTAACATTTCAATTCATGGCATAAAAAAACAAATAGGAATATGTACCATTCCTAGAAGTTACATCCAGTTAGGTGATGGTATTTATATTGAATTAATCATAGGGATAATGTGTTTGATGAAATTTCTATTATTCTAGAATTATAAAAGATCATATTATTAGTACATTACTTGATTATCATTTATGATAGAAATAATGGAATAAATTTATTATATATCCCACTATTTTATCAATTATCAACATACCTCACCATTTAATTTTGAATTTATCATTACTCAAGACATTATAGTGGAAATGATCAATATTTCCTTTCTTTATGATTTAGACTATGTGAATGTAAACCATAAGAATGTAAGTAGGCAATCTTTCTAACTGCAAACTACCAACTCCTTGAACCATTGAGTGGACACCCTAATCCAAAAATAATAACTAGTATTTCCTTAACACTTTCCTCCAAATATATATTGAACACACTATGGCTATCAAATTCAATAAAAAGTTTCTTATGTCAACCCATCATATTAGTTAATACTCCTTGATAATTATAATTTCCCTTGAATATAGCCTGATCCAACACTCTAACCATGGTTTCGTCTTATATTAGACAATGGAAGATATAATGACTTAATATTAACTTAAGGGTTTTTTGTTTTAATATGTGTAATTTTTTTTATTTTATCTTTTTCATTTATGGGTTATATTAAGTGTATTTTACGTAAGTTATTAACCATATTTTTATAAAAACTTTACACATAATCCATTTATTTAAATTTCATATGTTAATATTAGTTCATTTATTTATGTGATAACAATCTTTCATATATAAAATAAATAAATAATAACACATAGATAAATAAATAAACAAATGAACTAATCATGAGCATATAAAATGGTTTATTTACTGAGTGGATGATAAATCCGCCTATAAACCTCTGGGAAAATTCATTGTGTCAGTCTTGGTAGAAGTTGGATAATCCCACCTTTCCACTTTTGTATCTATAAAGTTGTTATTATATGGGTTCCATCTTGAACTGCCTCCATGTTCCTTGGGATACTCCTTTTATTACATGTATGTATGACCCACACATAGGTGATGCGAACCAAATGATTGGTTAAGGGTAATTTTATAAATCAACTTAGACACACGAGTCCTACATAATAATGGAGGGATGAATGAATCACAATCCATTATATTTAATTTAATATTAAATAATTTAAAATCCATACTATTATTTGAAGTTGGACACTTAAGAGGGGGAAAATTGAGTTCCTATAAAAATGTCATTCTAAAACCATTATTTAAAAATTATTTAATGTTCTCCAACTTAAAACAAAATAGACCAGTTAACCAAAGTAATTGATTTATAAAATCTTTTTTGTTAAAAATATTTCTCAAGTATTTATTAGTTCTCAGTTAAAACAACATAATTTATTATCATAACTTTTGAAATCAGTTTACTAAAATAAATTCTGATATAAACATTATCTAAGATTAACTATTAATGTGAAGTTATGTTTTGGAAATAATAATAAGAACAAAGAAAACAAAACATGAAATCACACAACAGAATTAAACAAGAGGTTTAGTATCAACCTGAGACCCAATCCTCTCAAATTGGTGGTCACATTCCACCAAAAAGATTATATTAAATAAACTTGATCCAGACCCTAGATCAAGGTAACACAAGTATAAAAACTATCCAGGTGACTAGAACTCTTCTATAGTTTATGTGGGAGTATAAAAAAAATGACAGGACACATAGAGACCTCTTCCACTGTTATTCATTGGTGTGTAAATTTGAATGTTTTTGAAGATATCTAAGTATCTTATAGTTTAGAACAAAACATAGTATGGGTTTAAAAACAGAGACACAAATAGCTCGACATGTAAAATAAATTAAATAGATAGATAAAAAGGATAAGAAGAGTTTATAATGCTTTGTGTGATGTTATCTAAGGCTCCAAGACTCCTTCTCCATGCTAGAAGTGATCTTGGAATCGCCTTACAGAAACAGAAAACAAAACAGAGAGTCGTGGTTTCTTATGTTTTCTGTTCCCAGTGAGGTAAATGATTCATCGAAGTGTTCTTGTCCTCTAATATATCACTTCATATATTTGTAGACTTTTTGTAGTTATTAGTGTCTATAGGTTTGAATAGTATGTATATCTTGTATGTTTCTCTAATAAGAACGATGAACTCTAAGTATTTATTTTAGGTCACTTCTCTCTGACACTCTTTCGTGTTGATCCATATATTCCCTTTATATCTACAAGAATCATGTTCTCTGGTACACCGTACCGCATACTAGTATCGGACATCATTAAATGTTTTTTAAAAAATAAAGACAAGAACATTAATATAATAAGCAGTAGTAAATTTCATAAATATGATAGTTAGAGGTAAGCTAAAATTTAATAGACAGATCATTGGTGACATAGTTTATTGGTATCTGAGACAATATGTTTCTCATGCTATCAGTAGATAATTTCTATCGATAAATGATGCTTTGTTAGATCGGTTGTCGGTAGGTGATGCGTCACTAGCTCAATTTTCGGTAGGTGATGTGTCGGTAGATTGGTGGTCGGTATCTCATACATAGTGAAATTATAAGTTTCTCTATTAGTCACTCTATTAGTAGGTTGGATGTCGATAGATCAGGATATCGGTAGATTAGACTGTCGATAGGTTAAAATTTTGGTAATTCATACATAGTGAAAATTCTGAGTCGCTCTGTCAGTGACTCAGCTCATTAGTAGCATATGTCATTGGTAACTCGTGTATCAGTGACTTTTCTATCAGTAGTACACGTATCAATATGTCATTGTTAAAAAAATATATGTAATTTTGTTTTATGATGTAAACAATAATAGAAGAGGTTAATATTATAATTGAACATGATTAAACATACTAAATATTAATAAATCATAATTAACATAATTATACATGATTTCTGAGCAACAAAACTAGAGGTGGCCAATAATATACCTTTTTGATCATAAAAAAAAATTTCATTGTATGAAATAATATTTTACTTGATTTATTATGATCATAGAAAAAATATTCATAACATAGTAACCATATTATAGAGATAAAATTTTGAAAGAAACATAGGTAGAAATTACTTGATAAATCAGATTAGTTGGTAAATGGTCTATGTAAATTATATTTTTTCTTTTAATCTTAAGAATAATCTTAATATTCCCCTTAAGGATATTCCATGTTATTTCTCATTGTTTAGGGATTATCAAAAATTAAATAGTAAATTAAAAATAAATAACAAAAATAGTAAGGATATGAAATGAAAAAGGGTATTCCATTAATAAAGTAGTACAAGGGATAAAAAATATAGTAAAAGAAAAACATAATACATCAAAACACTATCAAAAAGTGATCCAACTACTTCTTGGGTACAATAGAATCTATCACTTCCTTGAATTTATCAGAAGTAGATGAAGGAGAAGTATAATGTTCAAATGAGGTAGTAGTTAAATGATTAGTGCAGATAGTGAGGGAAGGTAGAAAAAATCCTCGGAATACTGAAGGATTAATGATGGGTCCTGAAGAGGAAGCATGTCATGTGAGTTCCTTTTGGATGAGAGGTCCAATTTGACTGAGATATTGATAATGAGTTATTGTTAAAGGTTCTAAGGGTGCAAAAGAAGTGGTATAATAAGGTGAGACTAGTCTGACAGGAGCAATTGGGGGATAAAAAATAATTTTGTTAGGATGTTGTAGGTATGGTTTGAGACAATTTATGAAGTACATGATGTCTTCACCACCATAAGTCACTGAATTCTCAAAATCATCCTTATTTTCCATGAAATTCTCAAGGTTAGAAGTAAACACTTTTAACTTCCAAAATTTCTCTTTGAAAGCCTGAGTCACTAGAAGAAACCTCAAATTATCCTTCAAATACTTGAAGGGACTAGTCAACAGGTGTTTTGTGTAAATTATTTTGAAATAGAAATCAACTTTCTTAGTTATTTCTTCTTGTGAAGAAGTAGTACAAGTGGAATAAAACATAACAATGCCACAAATATGATCAAAATTATGCCTAATTTTGGAAATAATATCATAGTCTGTGCTACCAATAATAGAATGAAGTTCCTCTATAATCACATTTCTAACCATATCAACATCTAGATAGTGATAAATATGAGAAGATGGGGTGGATGTACATTTCATGATATCTCGAATATCTGCTCTCAAATGATTTAGATCATGAGGTAGAGTCTGAGAGGGAGTAGCTTCCTTAGAAGATTTAGAAGTGGTGTCTCCTAGAGATTTCATAACTCTATCTAAAGAATTTTTCTATTCAAATGTCAGAATTTTACAGGAAGACATCATATCATTCAACACATTTCTTATATTCAAATTATAAAAAACAATAGATTCTTCAAGAACTATCAACCTTGGATCAACTTGAGATATAACTCTCTTAGTAATCAACTCTATATCTTTTTCACTAATTCTAGAAACATGACCAGGTGGATATGAAGGGGTTGATCGAATAGTATCCAACGGTTCTTCCATGAGGGAATTAAAATCCAATTTGGTGATATATTCAATAGGTTATGAACCAACCACACTAGTGGGATCAGTTCTATCCTCTACATCAGGATAATCCAATCCATGTGTCACATACCCTATGTGCCTCCTCCATACAGTTACCACAATATCATCCATTGGAGCAATAACATCAATATTTTCTCTTTTAACCTGTATCTCCCCCTCACCTAATGTCCTTTTTCTTGAATAAATCAAGTCCCTCACTTGAGTCATAGATACATCACTTACTGCTTTTACTTCCTCCTAAACAAAGACAATTGGATTTCCCTCTTCAACCTCAATGAGTTCAATATTAGCATAAGGAGACCTTTTCTCAATTAAAACATGTTCAGTAACATCATTAGATTCAATAATAGGATCTTTTTCCTATTCCAATACACGAGATTTATTTGGAATATCTTATTAAACATGATCTAGGGTAATATCCATAATATCTCCACCAAGACCTTGGTCATCATCACCATGGTACGATCCACTAACTGAATCATCACTTTCTACATGTTCCCCTTCATTTATATCTTCTCCATCATCATCTCTTGATTCTTTATCATCTTCCTCATCTTCACTTCCATTTTCTTCTTCTCTAGATTCTTCCACATCACTACCTTAATTTATCTCATACTAAGTATTCTTAGAATCTTTAGTATCGTCATTTTCATTCTCAAGAAAAAGTATTTCTACAGAAGGTAAAGGTCTTAGAGGACTTGAAAGACCCTAAAAAATCCTTGCTGAACAGTCAAAAATGTTAGGATCACTCATGTCATCTATAAGATACTCATTTCCTTGACCTTCCTTAGCCACATCCTCATCAGAATACTCACCAGATTCATTTTCTCATAGACCAGGATAACCATGTTACTCATCCTTGAGGGATTATCAACTGGATCAAAATCTTTATACAAATTGTCATTATTCTCAACCAGTATCTTTTTATATGGATTCTAATTAATTTTAATCCTCTTACAAATGGACTTGTTGAGGTAAAAACTATCAAAAGCAGAGACTGTCTCTTCACCTTTATTTACAAAGCCTTTATCCTTCAACATTACAATGATAATTCATGGATAAAATAAAGAGTTTGTCTTGCAATAATTCTTGATCATTACATTAATATGAACTACCAAACATTTTCCCAGATTTACCTTATATCCTTTCTTCCATAGATATAGTCGGTAAACATCCTGAAACATAAGGCAACCAAATTACCCTTTCATGGGACATAACTATTATTGAAATAATTTATACAAAAGCATGCACTCACCATCGAGATCTGAAGAAATGGGACTCTTATGCTCTACATTTCCAATCTACTCATGCAAAGATGCCTCATAATTTAAGATTTCACTTGTTAGAGGAGAAATTCCTTAATGGTCATCAAAAACTCCCTCTTGGTGTACATTCAAGAATTATTCTCAATGCTTAGAAGAAAAGGACACTCTTTCTATCCACAATCAACTTTTATGAGAGAGAGAAGAATTGATTAATGATTTTGATATGAAAAAAGTGATATGTGTGATTTGATATAGAAAAATGAAATTTGTGATATTGGATATGGAAAAAATATAAGTATTTAATATATTTGATAGGGGTGGAAGACTCTTATAAAATGTTTTCATTAAGCCTCTAGAATAGCAAAGAGTCGGAAAGATGTAGCCATTGTGAGAGTGAATCAAGAAGGGGTTTCTTCATTTGCAGTAACCAGTATGAAGAAAGGGAAGACAAGATGTATCTTCCCAGAGATAACCAGAAAGAGGTTACCTCTTGCGGTAGCCCGCGCGAAGAGATGACAAAGATAATGGCATGCGACAATTGCAACACAATTGTCAAATGTGGCATGAAAACCTAATGTTGATGGTGAAATGTATCAAAATTTTCCTTGGTTATGGAGATCAAGCGACATGTGTTGGTTTTGATGATCAGTGGTACATCAAAATGGGATTTTATGGGTGTGGGTTCATTATAAAAAATTATTTAGGGGTGGTGTGAAAATCCTTCAATTGAGGATGTCAAAATTCTTTCAAGTGTGAAAATTATTCGGGTGAGCATGTCAAAATTCCTTCACGTGAAAAACTTCTTTGGGTGCTGTGTAAAATTCCTTCGTGTGATAAAAGGCCATCGAGTGAATTTTTTAGTGTTTTGTGACTACTTCTTCTGTGACATCAGGCTTCACCCCAACACAGAGATCCTATACAGACATCAATTTCATGAAGTTGTGTTTGATTGTTTTTGATTTTATAAAGTTGTGGATAAAGGCCATTTGATGTTAGTACATATGGGATATTGTATATTTTTTTGTTTGAAATAATGGGGAATTTAATAATCCCCAACACGAAAGATTCGGATATGGAAATGGACGGACACAACCCTCTTAGTTAAATACCCAAATAGAATTTTACCCCATCCCATCATAGAATATATCGAAGAAGTTGATACCAACCAAGTTAAATATAATCATTGTTGGAAGATTACCTGCTTCAAGATGAATTTTAAAGAAAGATACCATCTACTCTTGGGTGTCACTAATAAAAAATCTGGATTAAGGATGGTTTTGAGATGAAGAATCATCTTCAATCTGTTGAAATTTCACGATTTCTATTTTTTATCTGTTTATAGATTATCCTTACTCATAAAAATATTAGAATATTTTTTTCGATTTAGTTGAATGAAGGAACAAAAGTCCATTTATCCTAGATATTGAGCCTAAATCGGTGCATAAAACACAAGCTATGAAAGATTAATGGTTTGGATTGGTCATTGATAAATCACATGTGTTGAGTGGGTACTCAGTGGTGAGAATGATTGAAATTGGAGATTAAAGATGGTAATTACTTCGATATTGAGTTACCTAGTTAATGAAATTTTTTTCAAGATGGTATCCCATCTAGATTAAATATACTTATTGTTTTAACATATGAACATAGGCCTGCTACATTTTTTAGAAAGGTTTTATTCAATTCATAGGCTAGTGATAAAATAAATCACCAAATGAAACCTTGATGGTGATTAATTGAAGGATGAGCTAAGTTGGTGGACTGAGTTTTTCATCTCATAGCAGAAAAAATTCAATAAAATAAATTTACAAGTAGGAGGTGGGACATTTTAATAAATAATGGTGGATAAATTTCAATGATGATCCACTAGGAAGTAAAGGGGTTGCATCAAGAAGTCACCATAAATGCCGTTTTTTGGAAAGATTAGAGGGATAATTTATCTTTATCTTATTTCTTATTTTATAATTTTTTTGTAATTGAATTTGGATTTATTTTTATTTTTTGAAATAAAATTATTCATGGATAAAAAAATTGTTGGGTAAAAGTTAAGTTGTTTGGGTCATCTTCTCATTGCCTTTTCAATATTTAAAATTTATATTTCTTTGATTTCATCCACAATTTTTATCATTTCATTTAAAAATAATTCTAATTCAAATTTAATTAAAAATATGGCATCCCAAATCTGTCGAGAGATTAATTTTGGTGCCGCATCTTTCATACCCTTACAATATTTGGATTCAGTATTTGAGGAACTACAAAATTCAACTTACAAATGCAACATCTTGAAAGATTTAGTTGATGGTATATCTTTAAAACATGTGATGTTATAAATTAAATATTTTAATCAATTAAGATTTATCTTTTGTTATTCAATCACATTTTACCCATCTCTTTTGTGTTCTCTGTTTCATCATCACTGAAATCTTTCTCATTCTTGTTTCTTGGTTATCATTTGTCTTTGTTTTATTTTTCTGGGTTTTTAAATCCATTGGTATGCACAATAATTGTCCCTTCCCCATGTTTTTGACACCATACATGAAACTATACCTTTATTTTGTAGGAAATATAAGTAATAAAATTTGATTTTTTCATTGACAAAGTCATCAATTTTTCTAGCACTGTTTGTAACATCCTCCCATCCGGAACATTTTCACGTGGCCAAAAATGGTTATATATGAGGCCTCAAACACACCTACCCATATTCCAGAGGCTACTGACTAGTAGAGGGAGTGTTATATGTACAGTGAAGAGACAATACCCACTAGTATGATTTGTCATATTAGTTTAAATAAGGCATATAAACAAATGAAATCAATGTACTAGAAATAGAGGAAACCATATAACAAAAATGGGAAAAATAAAAGAGAAACCAATATACCAAAAATGTGGAATCATGTAATGATAGGATGATATGTATCTAAATGTAGAACAGAAAAAAATACATTAAAAGAGTAATCTAAAAAAAGATAAACCCAAAAGACACCAGTCCCGAATCCTATGTCAGACCAATCTTCTAACTCCAGCTCATCCATCAAATAATAATCAACTACAACTTCCTTTTTCATTTTCCAATACTGTATCTATGTAATCTTATTGGGTATCAAATAATAGAAATAATAGGGTGTGAGTAAAACTCAATAGGTCGACACCACCATGTCTAAAAATACCAAACAGATAAGAAGTGCATGCAATAATGAAAGATAAATGTTTATTAATTAAGTTAGCAACTAATAAAATATAACAACAACCTCTTCAACACCATGCCAGAATATATTTAAACTTGTCTCATGGAAATTTTAATCATAACAATATAACCATGGTAAAATATAACATTCCCCATAACCATGCCAAAATGATTCTGAGTATGTCTCACAACCATGAAATCCATAACCATATAACCATGGTATAACAAATCACTTGAAAAATCATGCTATATAAGTTTCACAACTTGTGTTAGTGTGTTTCTTGATATATATGCATCTCAATATGTTACAAGATATAGCCTAATATATAATCATATCATCATGTGTTAGATAATAGCCTAACATATAAACATTTCAGCATGTGTCAGGGCAGAGACTGATATAAAAGTATCTCAAAATGTGTCAGAATTGCATATCACAATAGAAAACATGTCACAATATGACCACATAGGACCAAATTGTCAATTTTTCTAATTACCATTTTTCTTTCAATATAAATATTATTTCAATTATTCAATTAATCCATTTTCCATAGTGTGTATATATAAAAAAAATCACTCAAATCACATGTCATGGAAAAATAATATATAATCCATTTTGACTTCATTATTTTTCAAATGTTCACTCACCCAGCGGGTAGCTGTAATCCAGGTCAAATTGTGAATCGAATCCAAAGGGATCCAAAAAATAATCCAACATAGGATTATCATCATTAAATTCATTTAATTAATTGTTGTTCACATACGTCGGTGCAATCACAATATTTCATATATTAATAATTAAAAATCAGCCCATATGGTTAATATTTAAACCCCATACCATTAACCTGCGAAGAACACAATGAATCAAATAGTAAACTCCAATAAAGAAGAAGTTGTAGAAAATTTCATGGAGAACCTAGGAAAATAACGAACCAAATAAAAACCAACAATGACCACAGTCAAGAGATTAAAATGCTATAGTTGGAGAAAAATTGAAGTGAAGGAAAAAAATAGAATCACTTACCCAGGGACCGATCCCAAAAACAAGAAGTCCAAAATCAAGAGATGAACTCTAAAATCACATGGAGGATTCCCTAGGTTGGGAGTTGTAAGGATTCACTGAAGGAATGAGGAAATATAAAACACTTGAAGTAGTTAAAACTATTGGTTGGGAAATTACACGAAATATAACTTCTTTACATGTCATGCAATTCTTTTTAAAGAGTTACATGAAAAAACCCACCGCCATAGCTGAATATTTAATTCACCTAAACACTACACACAATGTGATTGGTTCTTGACCTGTAACCACTTCACATCATGAATCAATTCGCGACATGATTTTAGTGGCTTTTTCACGTCATGTAACCCATTTACACAATCTATAAATGTCATGTTGATAGTTTTCATCCTACCTTATTTATTAAAATACAAACCCCATTTAAGGAATCTCAATATACCAAGAACACTTTGTGACACTGTACCAATTTCAACCTGAACTCCATTAATTTAAATAGAAATCCCAAACTTCTCCCTATGTGAATCCTCTTCATCTTTCTTAAGTTTCCTCGCAACCCAAGTCTACATTTATTCAAAACAAAAGTCATCTACCATGAAACAAAAACAAAAATATATAAATATGATAATAAACTAAACCTAAATAAGTTTAACAAAAAACTTAGATATATACATACTAGAAAAATGATTGGTTCATACAACATACCCACTATATAACAGCTCATCCCCGAGCTGCTCCAAGAATCACTATGGAGTCTGAGCGAAAAAGTCTGGCCACTATGCTCTCATATCGGACTCCCTCTCCCAATTCTCCTATAATGACCCAGAGTTTACAAATGATATTTTTCTCCTAAAATAATTGAGTGTTTTAATATACTATATAGTATTATACACATAAAAACCCGACAAAAATTATATCATTAATAAATATGGTTACATTAATTAGAAATGTAACCGATTAAAATTTTAAACAATTAAATCACGAAAAATATAAAAAAATTCTAAAATGGGAAAATATGGATCGCCCTAGTCTACTTGAATCATCAATACCATGAACAACACTATAAAAACGAATCAATATATTAGTAAACCAATCAGCATATTAGAAAATAGAAATATAGAACCTTTAGAGGAATTCATTGAACTATTGACTGTAATAATGGAGTGATATATATATATATATATGAGGTTACATGACCATTGGAATAGTAAGGGGACCATTGAGAATAGTGGTTTGACCATTGAGTATAGTAATCTCACTATTGGAATAATAAATTTAACTAAAAATAATAAATTATATTATAAATAACATTTATCATGATTAATTTAAAAAAAATATTTTAGAATTCCAAAATCTAAATATCCGGATTAGAAACTCAAATAAAAGAAACACATATTTAATAAACTGTATTTAATGTATTTTTAAGAAATCATTATTTTTATATTAAAAATTAAAATTACCTACATTAGAAATTTATTATGATAAATTGAATATAATTTTTTAAATCAAAACATTAAAATTATTCAAGGTTTATTTTTTGATAATTTTTTGAAATACTTTTATTTTTGGGTAAAATGTAAAAATATAGTTTTTCACATAACCAGTCTCTTAAATTACATCATTCTTAATGTAATAATAACATAATACTTTATAAAACTTTAGGTTAGGCCATGCAATATTTTATTTCACAAATTATTAATTAAAATATAAAAAGTTAATTTTCAATCCTAAAAAGTTCTTTCCCAAACCTAAAGTCAAAAGGGATTCCTTAAAATTACTATATCCCTTTTTTTTCACCTTGTTTTTTTAATAAACTAATGAATTCAAATTATAATGGTTATTTAAATCAATAAACACATTATATTATATTCATATATGATTTATAATGTCATAAATACACTATTATATATTTTAACATTGCTATATTATCTTATTCTATATTTTATTTTAAAAATACCCCTCTCCTCAAGTTTAAATAACCCAACTCCATACCCAAGGAAAACCAATCCTCCATACATTCCAAGGAAAAATACCTTCCAAAATCCTCCCTATAAAATCACTTATAATCCTTAGGGATGTTTTGGAGTAGTGAAACTCCAATCATCAAGGTATTTGTAGTGGTTTACAAGAGAAGCTACACCAAGGAGATGGTAAGTCTCTATTTACTCTTCCCTCGTTTCTTCATCTCTTTATTCTTTTTCCGAATTAATTTAATAACCATATTCAATAAAAAATTTTATGTTGTAAGTTTAAATGATAATAATTATGTTAAAATACTATAATTATCACATTTATGAAAAATATAAATGCCATACTTCCCGCTTCCACTCTTTCAATAACGTCACGTCAAATGTCTATTAACCACCTATAGAGACATTACCCAGACAATTATTATAACCAACTTCATGGATCGATAGTATTAATTATATATTATATATAAATAAGTAATTATATGTATTATAAGCTTCTTGAGTAAATCATAATTTTCTATAAACGAATTTGAATAAAAATAGATAAATCACATAGAAATGAAATGTTTTTACGATAAATGTGATATAAAAACACATCAATTTCATAAATAAAAATTAATAAATATAAAACATTGACTATAATTGATAAATACTTGTATAAATGAACATAATTCACTTCTTGATCAATGTTTCAATAAATCTATGTTTATTATTCCGGAGGCGGAAATCGATGAAATAAAGAGGGAATTAAGGTATGGGGATTCTTGAACCCAACTACTTTTCATCAAGTTATACGTCATTCATGAAATATTTGGTATGAATAATCCTATATATTCCATTAGTTTCATTTCATTAATATATCCTTTTATTTTTAGGGATATACATGTTTCTGACTTGTGAGTATGACAAATACAAATATTTTCCAAAATAAATATTCTTTTTAAAACACATCTTTGACTCATATTGAGTTGTTTATTCATACCTAAAGAATGAAAATTCTTATACCAGATTTTTTGTATCCCATTTTCATTAGGAACCCCCAAGTTTATTAATGAAATTAGGACTGATGAAAATATTATGAAACTCATTCCATTCCATGGGGTTTTTCATGACTATGATTGTAATATAATTTTTGTGACATGCATGATTATGTAATTATTATGATGTGATGGGTGGGCCCTGAATTATATATCCCATAAATTCATCAGGTATTGTGATATATCTCATGATATAATGTGTATTATCCATGAACATGATGATAGATTTGTTCACAGTGACGATGTTATGATTATGCATAGATGTCATGTGTGAACATGATGCTAGCTTTGTTCACAAATATGTGTGGTCATTGACCACTAAGACATGATGTTTCAATTTTATTCATTTCCAAATTCCATGAATTTATTAGATGATTCTCCCATTATGTTGATGATGAGCTTATGGTAATGATATGTTGATGATTTTTATTCTCCCCCATGTTATATTTATTCATGACCTTTATTCATCCTCTTACTAGGATTTTACCTAACCATGTTTTATGTATATCCTAATGTGATTACTTCTACTAAAGAGAACATGAGAGCCACTAAGAAGATAAAGAAGAATGAATCATATAATATGTATATTTTATTATGTAAAAGTTATTTATGAGCTTATGTTTCCCAAGAAACTAAACCTATGGATCCTAGATTATAATTCTATTATGATGTTTATCTTTAAAATTATTTTATAGTTATGTAAGAAAAAGTAGGGTCTCCATAGTTAGTATCATTGAATATTTTAGTAAATTTGGGAACTATGATTAGAAAACATCAATGAACCCCCTTATGAAAATACTAACCATATGTAAACATATATGAAACATTTTTTAAAAAAAGTATAAACATAGGGACCCCATAATATATTCCATTACACAAACTAATAAATTATTTCTTCATATTTTGTTGACATATGATTTATTCAAACATTTTCTATTTTAGAAAATAGTGGGAACCATGATAAAATGGGCCAGAAACCCATTTGAGGGATAATACAATGATTTCCAAAATGAAATCTAGAATTTAATTTGTGGTTAAGTTCAAAACTTCAAGGAATGGTTACCCAGTTGTCTCAGGATATTCATAATAACATAAACCATGTGAAATATCCACATTCTCCCAAGAAGGATCAACTACCCATTTTTTCCTTTATATGGAAATTACCACCAATGTTCAGTGGAACTTATGGTCCACTTGAAGTATAAAAGTGGGTCAACTCACTGAAGAATATTGTTTCTTTGATTCATTATTATTAGATAGAGATGGTGACTCTAAACATCTATCGTTTAGGTGGAGAAGATGATAAATGGTTGGTATTGATAATGAACACCAATCTGATGGGTGAAATGGAGGATATGGAGTTTTAAGTCATTAAGAAAGTGTTTCTTACCAAATATTTCCATAAAACTATTAAAAACGATGGAGAGAAAAATAATAGAGTTAAATTAAAAGGAAGTTGAATCTGGCATGGCTTACAGAGAAAACATCACAAGGATTGAAAGATATGCCTCATGTTTTTTATTAACAGAAATAAAAAAAATAGATAAATTATTTTTTGGATTATCACCACACCTTTGAAATACTCTAGATATATAAGACTTTGGGGGTTATAAAGAATTGGTTTTATGTACTCTCAAAGTAGAAATGGAGTTTAGAGAATGGTCCCACTATTATAGAGATAGAATATATTAATGGAGTTTCATGCTGTTGGGTCAAATTAAAAAGGTAGAAAGAGGATCGAACTACACACTTTTCAAAAAACTATGAAGAAACATTATTGTAATTACCTCAAATGGATGGGGAAATGCTTTAAATTTGGGAAATACGTCCACCAAGATCATGAATATCAAAGTGAAATGAAAAATCTGACCAACATGATAGAGGAAAGGAAGGCACATCATAATATACCACCCATGGTTTAATACCTCAATTGTATGGAACAATGACTCTATGATATCCAGGGAACTAAACCACAAGTCCTTGAGGGTAATAAACTTTAGAAACCACCAAAGAAGAAGGATCAAGGGAAATCTTATGCCATCACTACTGCTGAAGTGGATCATTAAAATTAATTCATATAAGTTAATATTCCTATTCAATCAAGAATGGTAAATGTTTTACTGGATTCTAGTTCTCTGTATTCCTTTATATCCAAAAAGTTTTATAGAACTGTTGAATCAAAGCCTATATTCCTTAATGTATAGATATCTATAAAACTCCTAGTGGTGAAATCAATGTAACCCAAGTGTTGGAACCTTCTTCTACAAGCGTCCATGATAAGATTATTCCAGTGAATATCATAATACATACCTTTTTGGAATACGATTCTATAAAAGGCATGGATTGGTTCTCATTTTATAGATCACACATAAACTTCCAAGAAAAGTAAATCTCATATAATATTATGATAAATTCAATTATCCTTTAAAAATTCAAGGGATATCATGATTATCCTTTGGAAAATACCTCAATTTTATGGGTGTTGATACCTCATGAAGAATCATATTTTTCCTAAATGGTTGAGTGAATGGAAAGTATCAACGTGGAGTAAATTCCCATAGTCATGGAATACCCTGATGTATTTCCCAAAGTGTTATTCAGACTTTACCTAGATCATGAGGTAGAGGTTTTAGTAGATCGCATACCCGGACCAACTATTATCTCAAAATTCCATTATAGGATAACCCCAATTGAAATAGAAGAATTAAAAAGTAGTTTTATGTGATTTTCGATAAAGGGTTCATATGACTTACTACATCTCCATGCGGTGTTCTATTTCCCTTCATAAAGAAAATGGATGGATCAATGTGGTTGTGTATCAATTACTGAGAGCTCAACAATATCACCATAATAAACAAGTATCCTCTTACAAGGATTCATTAATTTTTCAATCAATTATGAGGAGCTTATTATTTCTCAATGGTGAATCTTTATTATAGATATCATCAACTGAAGGTGAAGAAGGAATATATTTAGAAGGCAAATTTTCGTACAATGTATGGTCACTATGAGTTCATAGTGGTTCTCTTCAGGCTTACTGATTCCCCTGTAATATTCATGGATTTGATGAATAGGGTACTTAGAGACTACCTCTAAAAACTTGTGGTTGATTTATTGATGACATTATCATTTACTCAATGATAAAGGAGGAAGATCAAGAGAATATTAGAATTTTTCTAGAGACATTAAGGAAGGATAAAATGAATGATAAGTTTAGTAAGTGTTACTTTTGAATACAGAAAGTCGAATTCTTGGGGAAGGTGATCATAATTGATGGAATTTATGTAGACCCTTCAAACACTAAGGCAATTAAGGAATTTCCCAGACCCACCTGTGACTTGTAAATTTTTATTTTTCTTAGACTTGAGGGGTTCTACCAATGTTTTTTGAAGAATTTATCAAGATTTTGTAGGATGATAACTAATTTAACACGGAAAAGGGGTAAAGTATATTTTTACATAAGAATGTGAAGAAAGATTTTAGGGGATCAATAAGAGGCTAATCCCATAACCTATAATCACACTACAAAAATGTGGACAAGGTTTAGTGATATATAGTGATTCTTTAAAGAAAGGATTGAGTTATATACTCTTGAAAAATGATAAAGTGATAGCTTATGACTCATGATAGTAGAAGATCCATGAGAAGAATTACTCAACACATGATCACGAGTTAGGAGATATGATATTCACTATAAATATTTGACTACACTTCCTATTTGGTGAGATGTGTGACAAATATAACAATCACAAAAGCGTAATGTATATATTCACACAAAAGGAACCAAACATGCCTAAAAAATGATGGTTAGATCTAATAAAATACTGTAATTTCTCAATTCACTACCCTCTAGGAAATGTGAAGATGGAAACATATACTCTTATTAGAAAAGAACATGCTACTATATCCATGATGTTGATTAAGAGAAACCATATCTTCTTGGATATGAAAAGTTTGGATCATGAAATCATAACGGTGGGGAATAAATCTTACCTTTACTAAATGATTACCTATCCATATATCTAATATAATATAAAAGAGACACAAATGGATGATCTGGAGCTACAAAATAAGGAGGTGAAAGCAGTAAAGGAAAGGAAGCCACATGAGTTCCACATCAATGATAATGGTGTGATTCATTTTGGAATGAGGCTTTGTGTTCCTTCATCACTAGAGATAAATAAGAATCTATTGGATAATGCACATAACTCATATTTTTCTATCCATCATGGAGGAACCAAGATTTATCGTGATCATCAAGAGCACATCTAGTGGGAAAAAATGAAGGAGACTGTGAGGTGTATCTAATGGTGTTTGGTATGTCAGAAAGATAAAAAAGATTGGAAAACGTACGAAGGGATAATGAAACCATTGACTATACCCATGTGAAAATGGTAGAATTTCACAATTGTAATTTTCACTGGCCTCTTGAAAAAATCCAAAGGAAATAATGCAATATGGTTTGGGGTGGATAGACTCACCAAGATTTCCCACTTTATCTCTGTTTAGGAAGATTTACCACTTAAACTACATTCAAAGATATATGTGATGGAAGTGGTGAGGGTACATGGGGTTACACTTTGGATCATCTCTCATAGTGATCTGTGATTTATATTAAATTATTGAGCAGTATTCAATATTATTTTGGTACTAAATTAAATATTATTATAGTATATCACCCTCAAACTGATGGAAAATATCAAATTACTATTCATACACATAAGACAATTCTTATAGCATACTAAATTAAATTCAAAGGATGATGGGAGAAACATCGATCATTGTTAGAGTTCTCATATAACATCAGTTTTTACTCTAGTATTCAAATGTCTATATAAGATGCTCTATATACGAAGTGATGCAGAACTCAAACTTGTTGGGATGATGTTGGAGAATGAAAGATACGTGAACCTAATCTTGTGAAAGATATGACAAAGAAGGTTCAAACCATAAGAAAACATATAAAATATTTTCAAAGTTGGAAAAAGATCTATGATAAAAATCATTAAAGGGACTTGGAGTTTGATGTGTGAGAAAAAAATCCTTTGACTATCAACATGGAAGGTAGTCATGACATTTCGAAAAGAAGGGAATCTTAGCCCAAGGTACACTGGCCCATTTGAGATCCTTGACCATATATGAGCAGTGGCCTATCAGCTTGCACTTCCACAAAGTATAGATCAAGTTCATGACATGTTCCACATATCACTCTTGAGAAAGTACAAAACTAATCCTTCATATGTTCTAAATCTAATGGTGGTGAAAATTGAGAATGACCTCGCATGTGAAGAACAGTTAGTGGTGTTCTTGTACAATATAGACAAAGTTCTACCTAATAAGACAAATCAACTTTTTAATGTATTATAGAGGAACCAAAAGTACGAAGAGGCAACCGGGGAACCAGAGGACACAATGAAAAAAATTTACCCTCACCTATTCTCAACTGAGAATATGAGGTGAAATTTTAGGGATGAAATTTCTGAATGGAGAAGAATGTAAAGACCCATAGTTTATAAATGTCATTTGTCACTAGGAATAAATGAGTTTTTTAATATGCTATATAGTATTATACAATTAAAGAAACCAAAAAAATATTTCATTAATAAATACTATTACATTAATCAGTAATAAAACTTATTAAAATAAAAACAAAAATTTAACTGGAACCAATATATAAAATATAAAAGATAAAATGGGAAAATATGGATCATCCCAATCTATTAGAATCATTCCTCCTACGAACAACAGTAAAGAAAAAAATATATGTAAAACAAATCGTTATCTTAGAAAATGGAAATATAGAAACATGGGAGGAATTGAGTAGAATACTGAGTTATACAATGGAGTGGTATATATAAGTGGTAATGTGACAACTCGAATAGTATGTTGACCATTGTTAATGGTAATTAGATTGTTGTAATAGTAACCTAACCATTGAGAATAGTTACCTGACTGTTGGAATAGTAATTTTACCTCAGAATAATAAATTATTATATACATAATATTTACCATGATTGTTTTAACTAAATATAAATATTATAATTCCAAAAATTAAATATCATGATTAAAAAACTGAAAGAAAATATAAGAACATTTTTAATAAACTATATTTTAAATTATATTGTAAAAATAAATATTTTTAAAGTAAAAACTAAAATTAAAAATTTTAGAAATTTGTTTATGTAAAATGTATATAATTTTTGATATCAACATGTCAGAATTATAATAGGTCATTTTTTTTGGAAATATTCTAAAATACATCAATTTTCCAATGAATAGTAAAAGGACAGTTTTTTCACAGAACAGGTGTATCTTAAATTACACAATTCATGATGTAATTATGAAATAATACATTTTAGAACTTTATTGTAAGACATGAAATATTTTATTTCATAAATTATTCATTAAATATAAAAAAATTTCCCAAATCGAAAAAGAACTTTCCAAAACCTGAAGTGAAAAGTGATTCCTTAAAATAAGAATTTCCTTTTTTCAACTTTCCTTTTTAATAAAATAATTAATTAAAAATAAAAAGTTTATTTAATGTCTTAAACCCATTATATTATATTAATATATGATTTATAATTTCTAAAAATCACTATTACATATTTTACCTTTAATATATTATTTTTTTCAAAATTTTATTTTAGAAAAATGCAACTCCTCATGTATAAATAACCCCACTCCCTCCCCTCAGAAAAAATACTCCTTCCACCCATTAAAAATCATAATATCTGACTCAATAAACCCTATAAACCACCTTATAATAATTAGGTATGTTTTAGAGTAATCCAACTCCAATCATCATGGGATTTGTAGTGGCATAAAAGAGAAGTTACACCAAGGAGAAAGTAAGTCTCAATTTACACTTCCCTATTTTCTTATTCTCTTTCTTCTATTTACAAATTCCTTTCAAAACCATGTACCATAAAATTAATAAAGAATTATGTTAAAATTATATTAATTATGTTATCCTAATGTAATTATCAATTCTATGACAAATATAAATTTCATACTTCCTTTTTTCCCTTTGGACAACATCCCATTAAAGGCCAGTTGGCCACCTACAGAGACATTTAGAGGATAGTTCATACAAATACCTTCAGGGATGGATATTATTAATTATATATAATATATAAATAAATAATTTCATTTATTATAATCTTATATAGTTAATCATACTTTTCTATAAATTACATTATCAAAAATAGAGAAATCAAAACAAAACATATTTTTAAGAAAATATTTTATATCAAAATGCTAAATTTAGTCAATGGAAATCAAGAAATATAATAAAATTACTATTATTGATAAATAGTTGAATAACTTACTATAATTCACTTCTGTATCAATGTTATAATAATTATTTTTTTAATATTCATGAGTCTCAAAATCGATAAAATGAAGCGGGAATTAAGGATTGGGGATTCTAAAACCCAACTCCTTTTCTTTGGGTTATCCCTCATTCATGAAATATTTGGTATTAATATTATTATAATGTTACTTATATATAATTTCTTTAATATTCCCTTTTATTTCTCAGATATACATGTTTCAAACTAGATTTTATGAAAAGTGGAAATATTTTTCAAAAGTATCTTTCTTTATAAAACACATCTTTAACTCTTCTTGAGTTGTTTATTCTTCCCTTGAGAATGATAGTTCTTATAAAAAATGTTTTTCCCCTTTATCATTAGCAACCCCCGATTTTATTCATGAAATCTTGATTTATTAAATCCTTATAAACCACATTATTTTCAATGGGTTAATTCATTACTACGATTTTAATATATTCCATGTGGCATGAATGATTATTTAAATATTATGATGTGATGGTTTGGCCCATAATTATATATTCCTCCAATGAATTGGGTAATGTGATGTATCTAATGAGATAATTTTTATTATGCGTGAACATGATTCTAGACATGTTCATAATGATTATGTTATGATTATTACCATATGTTATGCATGAACATGATGCTATCTTTATTCACAACTAGGTTGGTTATTTGACCACTAAGGCATGATGTTTCATTTTTATGAATTTCCAAATTCAATACCTTTATCACATGTTTCTCCTATGATGTTAATGATGATATTTTTTTAATGATTTGATGATGATGTTTATTCTCACCCATGTTATATAGATTAATTTCATTTATTCATCCTATTACTGTGCTTTTTTCTCACCCCATTCTTTGATATACATCCTCAGGTGATTAATTGTATTAAAAATAACATGAGGGATAATAAGAAGATATAGGAGAAGGAATTAAATAATGTTTTTATTTTATTATGTAAATGTTCTGTATGATCCTAATTTACCCAAGGCACTAAACGTTTGGATCCTAGATTTGTAATGTTATTCTGTTGTTTATCTTCAAAATGATGTAATAATTATATAAGAAAAAGAAAGGTCTCTATATATCCTCCTGAACTAACCCATGATAACACAACACTTGAACCAATGGTATATTCATTATCTAGATATATCTCTTTCTATGGTCCATGATCTATATCAGATTCTCCTTCAAGGAATAATCTATATCAATCTCAACATAAGCTATGTATATCACATGAAAATGGTTTGGATGATATATCCAAAGCTGCAACACATGAAACACATTGCTCATGGAATTTTAGTTCAATGGAATGGAAAATAGGTATTCCACTGGATTGACCCTTTCCACTATGTCAAACAACTTGACATACCCAGGTGCCATCTTTCACTGTTTCCTAATATGGTGTTTCCCCAATTTAAGAGGCGCCTAAAGGAAAACATGATGAATATCCTCAAAATATAGAGGCCATATTCTATGGTTAAAATAAGATTTTTACATTCTCTATGTGGTCTCCTACCATTAAATGATCAACTACAACTGCTCAGACGTCTCCTATATGAGACTAGTCCCAACAAGAACTGACTCACCTGGCTACAAAAAAATGGAGAATAGCACAACCTATCATATAAAGCCTCAAATGGTTCCTTATCGATTGATTCCTAGATTCTGTAAATATATGAGAGCTCCATGAGTTCTATATGCTAATCCGATGAACTATCAAGATCCAAATCACAGGCTGGTAACATATCCTCCAAAACCTGAATCATCTGATCATATTTATCATATGTCCAAGGATAATAGGTTATTCTCAAAGGGGCCTATGATCCCAAAGAATTTTAAAGACACTACTAGAACCATCATGTGAAATGAGCATCTCTTTCAGAAATAATAATCCTCAAAAATCCATGCAACTGAACTACCTTAGGCTTGTAAAGACCACCTAGACCAACAACTATGAAATTCTCCCTTATAGGTAAGAATTGGGATACCATCATCATTAGATTATAATCAACCATACAACATCATTCTACAGGTTTTTCCAGGGTAATCCTGTCACTAAATCCATAGTGACATCATCCCATTTCCGCTAAGGAATAGGAAAAGGATGAAATATACCAGATAACCTATGATGCTTAGCTTTCACCTAGAGACAAGTGAAATATCATTCCCAAAAGAATTCTACCTCCTTCTTCATTTCTGGCCACCCGTATTATCTATGGATATCACGATGCATATTTTTCAAACCATGATGTACCACCCATCTAGAATCAAGACACTCACTCATCAACTCCTGCCATAATATCGTAGAAACCCATACTCAACCATGGAAAATAAGGGAATTTCCACCTCCAATAGACCATATCAATGGTGTATCAACACCATATTAGTTGTCTCTCAGAACTAAGTCCCCCGGATTGGATAAGATATCGGTCTTGATCCATTCCAAAAGAATGGGTATAGAAAATTTTGAAGTCATATCTACTCATCTATGAGATACCTAAACATCCAGATACATGTTTGAAAAGAGGGACATCATCCACCAATAATCATAAGAATTTGACACTACATGTTACTACATCATTTATCTCAATGCATTGGTAATTACATTTCCATTTCCCGATGTATATGCCAACAATAATTTGAAATTCAATTTATACTCAACCCACCTCCTCTTCAAAAGGGTTAGATCCCACTAAAAACAATTTACCTGGGGATCTTATGACCCATGTATACAAAACAAAATCACATGAATAAGATAATGTATTGAAGTGCACTGTGTTGCATTTGTTGTCAATGAGACATGAAGTTGTCTTGGAATGAATGGATGTCAAGGAGTCAAGATGTGAATGTCAAAGGATGTGATGGTGATGGTGATGAAGGAGAATGGCCATGGTACTTAGAGGAATGTCACTTAGGAGATTCACTAAGTGGCATTGGAGAATATGGTTGAAACATTCTCCATGTAAATCTGACGATTGTTGAGCTGCTCTATATGTTCATAGAACTTGTATCCTGATGATACAAAGTCACAACATGATTAGAAGACCATGCATTGTAGTGACAATGCATGAGGAGTTGAAAGGAGTTCCATCCACAACTACTAAGTGGATGATGTGCATTAATGAAGTCCATGCACTATCACTTAGTGCATGTGAATTTGATGTTGATCCAATTGATCTCTGATTAGATCAATGAAGCACATTGAAGAATTTAAGTGATTCAAGAGCCCAGTTGAAGATGAAGACCCTTCAAGAATTTCCATTCCTAAGTGATGAATATTTGTTTAAGAAGTATGGAGGAATTCTAAGAAGAAGAAGAAGAGAAGAGGAAGAATGTCTTAGAAGAAGAGGAGGAGGCATTTGGCATTTAGAATTGGTATTTTTCATGGAGGACTTTGTTTTTGACAAAGTCCTATTTGTTACTTTGCCAAAAAATATGGCCAGCCCATGAGCACCTTGTGGGTTCAACCCCAAGGCTCATGTGGGCCTAAGGCGCCACGCCCAAGGGGGAACCCATGGGGCGAGCTCAGGGCGGCAGGGGCGCACCCGCAGACACCACAGAGGCGCCTGGGGCACGCCCGGAGGAGCGCAGTGTGCATAGTGGGCGCCAGTGGCGCGCCCGCAGGAGGCATAGTGGGCGCTAGGAGCGCGCCCGCAGGGAGCATAGTGGGCGCAGAGCGCGCCCGCAGAGAGAACCCGGTGCGGGGCGGCACCGGGAGGGGAGAAGTTCAACTGGCGTGTTGAGGCAGCGCCAGGGTTATAAGCCGCGGATAAACCGGGCTGCGTTTCGATGTGGGACGCGCAAAAAAATCCCGGGAGCAAATCTCCGCCGTCTGTCTCATCGCGCGCTTGATCTGCGCCGCACATCTGATCCGCGGCGCCGCGATCTAATCCAGGCCGCCCG
The DNA here is from genome assembly GCA_963277665.1 of Viscum album. NCBI lineage: Eukaryota > Viridiplantae > Streptophyta > Magnoliopsida > Santalales > Viscaceae > Viscum > Viscum album. The sequence continues at coordinate 1,852,151,331 of OY728129.1, read as the reverse complement.
ATGTATCTCAAACGCCTGATCTGACGGCCGAGAGCTCGTCTCCTTCCTCGAGCTCGAGTCGAAGCCACCCGCGACGCCGCTGAACCAGAGGCCATCCGACCACCCGTTCTCGAGCTCCCGGCCACCGCTGATTGAAGTGAAGCCACCCTCGTGCTCGTCTGGCCATAACGAACAGGATCATGCCCAAGAATACACGTGCATGCAACAAATGAGGGAATTAGATGTTGGCTGAAGGCAAACCGAAGGTGCCGAGGCCGTGGGGTGTTTATGCGTGCATGTCATGGATCAGAAGAAGGCCGTGCATGCGTTCTAAGTCGCATGCACGTAGAGGAAATTAAAGATGAAGATTCCGCGTGAAACAGAGGAAAGAAAATAAAGATTTGGAAAGTTTTTAAAGATCCGAAGATCTCGGGATTTTGAGATTTCTCACGCGGATGCACCGCCTCTCCTCTGCCTATATAAATGAGGCCGAGCCCTCGAGAAGCTTTCTGATGTTTTTGTTGAAGACCTGTTGATCCGTGAGAGCCCTCTGCCTCGCGAAGACGAAGCCCCGCGCACACTTGCGCGGTGAAGTCCCTTGCGCGCAACATCTTTGCGCGACAAGAAGAGGAGTCCCCTGCCCGCACTCCTTGCGTGACAGGAAGAGCCCGCTCTGTGCACCGTGCCTCCTGCGCGGTTTGCACTAGCGCGGCCAAGGTGTGCTTGACACACTTGCGCACCTGCGGTGTTATACCCTGCGCGCCCGCGGCTACCCATTGCATTACCTTGTGTTCCTTGAGGCTTGCGCAGAAGAAGACTCCTTTCACCCTTGGAGCTTGCGCGACAGAAGTGTCCGCACCCTTGTGCGGCTCATGCCTTGTGCTCCTTGAAGAAGAAGTGGAAGTGGCCGCACCCCTTGCGCGCCCTTCTCATTGGAAGGAGGTTCGGGTAGTATGAATTACACACCTTGTGTGTGGGTTCTTAATAAATACTACACCCTAGCCGTGTGTATGCAAGGAGGAGAGGAAGACCACAACTAAATCCAAGTTGTGTGTGCAAAGTGTAAATAGACCCTACGGATTTGTGGGTGCTAAGTGGACAAGTAGTAGGCCGAGACACTTGTGCTTGTGTGCCAAGTGAAGGAAGAATACCTACGGGTTGGTTGCATGCAAAATTAAACAAAGAGGCCGTAGCCCTTGTGGTTGTGCACACTTGAAGATTAAAAGAGAAAGAACAAATTGTGTGTGCAAAGGAAGTGAAAGGCCGTAACCTTGTGTGGGTGAAGTGAAGATCACACCTCATTTGAGTGTGTGTGTGTGCAAATTGAAGAGGAACACCCTACGGGCATTTATTGTGTGCAAGAAGAGGAAGGTCACTACAAGTGTATGCTAAGTGAAGAATTTGTGTGTGCAAATTAAAGAAGTGGTCGAACCTAGTGTGTGCACTAAAAGTGTATACACATTAGAAGAAGAAGAAGGAGTTGACCCACACTAAAGTATAACACACTTTTAAGTGTGTAAACAAATAGAATTAAGTGTGTGAAGATTGTGAAGAAGGTGTGTGCTTAAAGTGACTACACCCTTTGTGGGTCTACTGCACCAAGAAGAGGAAAGGAGAAGTGCATGCATGCATGCATGCACGTGCACACGTGAACAGTGCTAAATCAGTGGTGTGCAACTGAGACTAGACCAGACCAAAGATAAAGATATTATTTCTCTGAGCATTCAGTAATTGGAGAGAAGCTGGGGCATCCTTAGAAGAAGGTGATAAAGCCCGAGCAAGATGAGAGGACCTGCTCACCACAAGTGATCAGAAGAAGAGCAAGGCCAGCAGTCTTTATCCCAGACTGCTGAAGATACTTGAAGAGCTGAACAAGAAGAAGAGCTACTCGTGTGACTCGAGGAGCCAGAAGAAGACCCTGTGGGACTCAAGGAGAAGAAGTCTTCAGTGGGATTCTGGAGCAGGCCAGTGGGACTCTGGTAACACTGTGGGACGCAGTATAAAGACCCTCCTGTGGGACTCAGGAGAGATACGGTGGGAAGCTGTATCGACCATTGTAATTTTAACAGGTTATAATGGAGAATCCATGCTGGGAGAGCATGGCAAGGATGTAGGCCTTTGGTGCCGAACCTTGTAAATCCTTGTGTCCTGTGCCTTTTCATTACTGCATTATCCGGGAAAGGTTGAGAGATACAAGAAGAGTGGATCGAGGCTTTAACTAGCCATAGAGGTTTAATTGATAAAGAATCAATTAGTAAAAAGTTTTAAGGGATCACTGATTCACCCCCTCCCCCTCTCAGGGATTCACACTGATCTGGGCACTTCAATTGGTATCAGAGGGAGGTTCCCTCTAAATGATCCAAGAGAGTCTTTATGGAGTGCAGATTTGAGGAAATGAAAGAACAGCCTCAAATGGAGATATCTGCCAAGACTCTGAAAAACAGAATGAAGAAACAGGCAAAGAAGATGAGGAAGAAGGTTGTTGCAATCAGAGAAACTCCTTCTATGGAAATAAATGTTAATGTCACATCAGATGACAATTCCTTTTATCATTCTTCTGATGAAGCCTGCTCTAGCTGTGATGAAGATGGAAGAAACAATGATCTTCTAAATGCAATCAAATATCTTCAGAAGAGAGTCCCCAAGGAAATTGAAATGTGTATAGCTACAGGCCTCCTTGATCTTCAAGAAGAAAAATTACAGCTAGAAGATGAAGCCAATTCTCTAGAAGTCCAATTGGCAAAAAGGGTTGGCATAACCAACACTCTCAGAAAGCTGGTGAAGGCTAAAGATGAAACTGTTTCTCTTTGCAATGAAAGATATGAAGACACTGCTGAAGAATTGCAGAGAAGCCTTTCTGAGAAAGAATTCTTTAAAGTATTGGTCAAAGAAGTTTTCCATGCACTGGAAAAGAGGCACAAAGTGTCAATGGTTGTCAGAGATGCTCAACTAGAAGACAAAGTCAAAATGGTGAAGGAGCTGGACAATTCATTGCAAGAATTGAAGAAGGTGCATGAAGACCAGATGAAACAACTAGTGGAAAATTGGGAAGGAAAGCTAAGAACTGTTGAGGATGAGAAGAACTCCCTTAACATGAAATGCTTAGAACTAGAGGTGATATTGAAAAATCTGCAATCACCCAAAGCTGAAGCCTCCCAGTCAGCTGAAAGAAGAAATGTTGCTACTCAAGTGAGCATTGAGCAGGATGATTCTAAAAGAAAGACATCCTCTAATAAAAAGGCAACAACTTCTAAAAAGAAGGTACCATCCATCCCATCTTGTACTCATGCCTCTAGATGTGTTTCCACAAAAAGTGCGGGATGGAAGAATAACTCCAAACAAGTATGGTTGAAGACAAAAGAGAGCTCTCCTGAAACAACACAACTTGTCAAGAAAAGTACCCTACAATCAGAAGGACTGAAGAGGTCAAGATTCGTGGGACAATGCTGGTGTTGTAACAAGTATGGGCATTGTGCAAAGGATTGTTGGTACAATCCACTGAATGCCAAAGCACAGAGGAAGCCCATGCCAAGGGGGAGCAAGCCAGAAGGAAAGAAGCAGCATCCACAGGTCCAGAGACATCTGTTTACTGCAAATAGATTTGGATTACTTGACAACATCTCGGATGATTGCAAAAGTGGTCAAAGAGATACATGTCAATCTCCAACTGTATCCAGAGCTAAAGAGGAGAGAAGATCACTGAACCTGGCTAAGAGAGAGACCTTGGTAAGCAAGCAGAAGAAAGTGGAAGATGCTCCCAAGAAGAGTTTGAAAAAGGAAGAGAAGACCTTGGAGTCTAAATCCAAGAAGGGTGATGCATCCAGAAGGACCACCAAGAAATGATTCTACTGTGGAAAGAAAGGACACACCATGGATCTTTGTGAACAAGCCATGGAACTGAATAGAAGCAGACTGAACTCAAAAAGACAATCAATCCAGAAGAAGAAGGGATTGATTGAAAACAAGTTGCCTAAGAAAGGTAGCTTGAAAGCATCGAAGGAACCATGTGGAATTTCCAGAACTGAGGCCACACTTCCAAATGATTTACTTGTCATATGGCCACATCAGTTGCAACTTGCCAGAGAACTACAAAGAGATGAAGATGAAGCTCTGGCATTTGCTAAAGCAAAAGGGAAGAAAAAGATTTCACATGAAGATGGGTTGAGATCCACACCAGCACAATCATCAATGAAGATCAAATGTGCAAGTGTGAAGAATGGTGAAAATGGGACATCTCGGTTGAGAGAATCTTCTCAACCTTGTTGTTCACATTGATGAACCAAGGAGGTTCCATCTTATTCCCTTATATTATTGGTATTTACATGTGCTTACATTGCAGGGAATTGAAGATGATGATCATTCTCAGCTGGAGGATGGTTTGAACAGAATGGAGTGCACCCCTTGAGGGGGAGCCAATCTGGAGAAGATGATGTTCTAAAATTAATATCATCTTGAGAAAGTGAAGGTATTCCAATCATGCTTTCATCCCTTGTTTCTTAATTGAGTTCATCATGACAATTAAGGGGGAGTATGAATTGAAGACAAATGGAAGAAAGGGGGTGCTTTATCTTTGCACTGAACTTTCTAATGAGTTTTGTGAAGTATGTGCAGGATTCAGCAATTCATTGAATATCTGAAAAAATTCAACCCCTAAGCATGATCTCACATGTGTAGAGAGTTATGGACAACATTGAGTACCTTGGTTACATCACTCTTGTTTTCTACACCGGGTTAGCCCAAGTAGACTTAGAGTTGATCTACTAAAGGTTCTTTGCTAAAGAAGAACATGTGACATCATCCCTCTCTCAGTGTTTTTCAAGAGAATACTATTTATAAGGGAGGAAGAGATTTTTGAAAGTGAACCACACCACACCTTTGCATTTGATTGCCAATAAGGGGGAGAAAATATTGGCACACATATGACCCATTCATATGTGCTGAAGGAGTGTATTGACAACAAATACAAAGGGGGAGATTGAAGTGCACTGTGTTGCATTTGTTGTCAATGAGACATAAAGTTGTCTTGGAATGAATGGATGTCAAGGAGTCAAGATGTGAATGTCAAAGGATGTGATGGTGATGGTGATGAAGGAGAATGGCCATGGTACTTAGAGGAATGTCACTTAGGAGATTCACTAAGTGGCATTGGAGAATATGGTTGAAACATTCTCCATGTAAATCTGACGATTGTTGAGCTGCTCTATAAGTTCATAGAACTTGTATCTTGATGATACAAAGTCACAACATGATTAGAAGACCATGCATTGTAGTGACAATGCATGAGGAGTTGAAAGGAGTTCCATCCACAACTACTAAGTGGATGATGTGCATTAATGAAGTCCATGCACTATCACTTAGTGCATGTGAATTTGAAGTTGATCCAATTGATCTCTGATTAGATCAATGAAGCACATTGAAGAATTTAAGTGATTCAGGAGCTCAGTTGAAGATGAAGACCCTTCAAGAATTTCCATTCCTAAGTGATGAATATTTGTTTAAGAAGTATGGAGGAATTCTAAGAAGAAGAAGAAGAGAAGAGGAAGAATGGCTTAGAAGAAGAGGAGGAGGCATTTGGCATTTAGAATTGGTATTTTTCATGGAGGACTTTGTTTTTGACAAAGTAATATTTGTTACTTTGCCAAAAAATATGGCCAGCCCGTGAGCACCTTGTGGGTTCAACCCCAAGGCTCATGTGGGCCTAAGGCGCCACACCCAAGGGGGAACCCGTGGGGCGAGCTCAGGGCGGCAGGGGCGCACCCGCAGACACCACAGAGGCGCCTGGGGCACGCCCGGAGGAGCATAGTGTGCATAGTGGGCGCCAGTGGCGCGCCCGCAGGAGGCATAGTGGGCGCTAGGAGCACGCCCGCAGGGAGCATAGTGGGCGCAGAGCGCGCCCGCAGAGAGAACCCGGTGTGGGGCGGCACCGGGAGGGGAGAAGTTCAACTGGCGTGTTGAGGCAGCGCCAGGGTTATAAGCCGCGGATAAACCGGGCTGCGTTTTGATGTGGGACGCGCAAAAAAAATCCCGGGAGCAAATCTCCGCCGTCCGTCTCATCGCGCGCTTGATCTGCGCCGCACATCTGATCCGCGGTGCCGCGATCTAATCCAGGCCGCCCGATGTATCTCAAACGCCTGATCCGACGGCCGAGAGCTCGTCTCCTTCCTCGAGTTCGAGTCGAAGCCACCCGCGACGCCGCTGAACCAGAGGCCATCCGACCACCCGTTCTCGAGCTCCCGGCCACCGCTGATCGAAGTGAAGCTACCCTCGTGCTCGTCTGGCCATAACGAACAGGATCATGCCCAAGAATACACGTGCATTCAACAAATGAGGGAATTCGATGTTGGCCGAAGGCAAACCGAAGGTGCCGAGGCCATGGGGTGTTTATGCGTGCATGTCATGGATCAGAAGAAGGCCGTGCATGCGTTCTAAGTCGCATGCACGTAGAGGAAATTAAAGAAGAAGATTCCGCGTGAAACAGAGGAAAGAAAATAAAGATTTGGAAAGTTTTTAAAGATCCGAAGATCTCGGTATTTTGAGATTTCTCACGCGGATACACCGCCTCTCCTCTGCCTATATAAATGAGGCCGAGCCCTCGAGAAGCTTGCTGATGTTTTTGTTGAAGACCTGTTGATCCGTGAGAGCCCTCTGCCTCGCGAAGACGAAGCCCCGCGCACACTTGCGCAGTGAAGTCCCTTGCGCGCAACATCTTTGCGCGACAAGAAGAGGATTCCCCTGCCCGCACTCCTTGCGTGACAGGAAGAGCCCGCTCTGTGCACCGTGCCTCCTGCGCGGTTTGCACTAGCGCGGCCAAGGTGTGCTTGACCCACTTGCGCACCTGCGGTGTTATACCCTGCGCGCCCGCGGCTACCCATTGCATTACCTTGTGTTCCTTGAGGCTTGCGCAGAAGAAGACTCCTTGCACCCTTGGAGCTTGCGCGACAGAAGTGTCCGCACCCTTGTGCGGCTCATGCCTTGTGCTCCTTGAAGAAGAAGTGGAAGTGGCCGCACCCCTTGCGCGCCCTTCTCATTGGAAGGAGGTTCGGGTAGTATGAATTACAAACCTTGTGTGTGGGTGCTTAATAAATACTACACCCTAGCCGTGTGTATGCAAGGAGGAGAGGAAGACCACAACTAAATCCAAGTTGTGTGTGCAAAGTGTAAATAGACCCTACGGATTTGTGGGTGCTAAGTGGACAAGTAGTAGGCCGAGACACTTGTGCTTGTGTGCCAAGTGAAGGAAGAATACCTACGGGTTGGTTGCATGCAAAAGAAAACAAAGAGGCCGTAGCCCTTGTGGTTGTGCACACTTGAAGATTAAAAGAGAAAGAACAAATTGTGTGTGCAAAGGAAGTGAAAGGCCGTAGCCTTGTGTGGGTGAAGTGAAGATCACACCTCATTTGAGTGTGTGTGTGTGCAAATTGAAGAGGAACACCCTACGGGCATTTATTGTGTGCAAGAAGAGGAAGGTCACTACAAGTGTATGCTAAGTGAAGAATTTGTGTGTGCAAATTAAAGAAGTGGCCGAACCTAGTGTGTGCACTAAAAGTGTATACACATTAGAAGAAGAAGAAGGAGCTGACCCACACTAAAGTATAACACACTTTTAAGTGTGTAAACAAATAGAATTAAGTGTGTGAAGATTGTGAAGAAGGTGTGTGCTTAAAGTGACTACACCCTTTGTGGGTCTACTGCACCAAGAAGAGGAAAGGAGAAGTGCATGCATGCATGCATGCACGTGCACACGTGAACAGTGCTAAATCAGTGGTGTGCAACTGAGACTGGACCAGACCGAAGATAAAGATATTATTTGTCTGAGCATTCAGTAATTGGAGAGAAGCCGGGGCATCCTTAGAAGAAGGTGATAAAGCCCGAGCAAGATGAGAGGACCTGCTCACCACAAGTGATCAGAAGAAGAGCAAGGCCAGCAGTCTTTATCCCAGACTGCTGAAGATACTTGAAGAGCTGAACAAGAAGAAGAGCTACTCGTGTGACTCGAGGAGCCAGAAGAAGACCCTGTGGGACTCAGGGAGAAGAAGTCTTCAGTGGGATTCTGGAGCAGGCCAGTGGGACTCTGGTAACACTGTGGGACGCAGTATAAAGACCCTCCTGTGGGACTCAGGAGAGATACGGTGGGAAGTTGTATCGACCATTGTAATTTTAACAGGTTATAATGGAGAATCCATGATGGGAGAGCATGGCAAGGATGTAGGCCTTTGGTGCCGAACCTTGTAAATCCTTGTGTCCTGTGCCTTTTCATTACTGCATTATCCGGGAAAGGTTGAGAGATACAAGAAGAGTGGATCGAGGCTTTAACCAGCCATAGAGGTTTAATTGATAAAGAATCAATTAGTAAAAAGTTTTAAGGGATCACTGATTCACCCCCTCCCCCTCTCAGTGATTCACACTGATCTGGGCACTTCATGTATCCATAATATTAGGTCATGTACCACTATTTATAAATCTATATTGAGAGTCGGGTAATTCCTATCATACGATCTCAACTGCCTGGATCCATATGAAACCAATCGATCCTCCTGCATCGGAACTACTTCATGCCCAACTCCATATGCATCATAGTACACATTATATGCATTACTCGACATATGTAAATTTAAGATAGGCATTGAGGTAATCCTGAATTTTTCCCCTTGAAAATATCTCCCTTAAGTATCTCTCCAAATTAAATTTACCACTTCTTGGATAGCCCTGACATCGATACTTCTAGAAGGGATAAATCCTAGATAAAGTGGAAATAACAACCTTATAAAGCCAGAAATATCCAATTATCAAAGACATCATTGGGATTTTCCCGAGATACCACAAACAAAACCTTCTTCGGATTTATGGATACCCCTTCCTCCAAAATGAAATATCCCAAGAAGTGAAATTTATCAATTTCGAAAGTTCATGTGGTTTTCTTGGAATAAATATAAGTCTCTATAAATGTACTCAAGATGATGTCAAGACGTTCAGCATGATCATATTATGACTGGGAGTACTTTAATATTTCATTGAAAAAACCACCACAAACTAGTCCGTAAAATGATGAAATATTCTATTCATCAATGCCTTGAATACCACCAGTGCATTGGTCAAACAAAACAACATCACTGCAAACTCATACAATCCAAACATACACTTGAAATAAGTCTAAGGTATGGCTAATGATCTCATCCTCAACTAGTGGAATTCGGATCTAAAATATTTCATGGAGAATATCCTATAACCTGTCAGATGGTCGAAGAGATCATCGATGCATAGAAGGGGATATCGGTTCTTGACCATCACAAGGTTCAATATTGATAATCCAAAAATATGCATAAGGTACAATTAGAATTTCTTGAAAAGAGAATTGGAGAACCCCAATGTGATGTACTAGGCCGTATGAAACCTTTATCTTCTAGATTTTCCAAATAGACGTTCAACTCATGAAACTATCCTAGTGCCATCCTATAAGCTAGAATAGAAACTGGATTTTCTTCAGACACTCACTCAATTTTTAACTCTATCTCTAGCCGAGGTGGCAATACATAAAACAGATTTGGAAGGATGTCCTAAAAATAATCTACCATAGGTGGAAAATAATACTTATTCATTCCACTATTCTCTATATAAATAAAGACTATTTGATCCATGTAATAATTCAATATGCACTAAATAGGTCCTTCATGACTCACCTAAAGATCCCAATAACCCCTATGAGATTAGCTACCACCTTTTGGAGATAAAAAGTTAGCTCTCCTCCTTTAAAAATATATATGATCCTGGTATATAAATATCTAATCAATACCACGAATAAAAAGGAATCCTATCAATTATAGAAAAAATGGTTACCAAAATAAATGGTAAACACCAATATCTAATGCACGCATCTTGAGATGTTTGATATTCTATAACCACACTCTCAATAGTGTATCGATGGTCAAATAACTATTCATGATTTCCACAACTATGCCCAAGACATTTAAAAAAAAGATTATAAAATTTAATACAATGTTCCTGTATAAAATAAATAAAATTTTAAGGAATATGATACATGAAACATACCTATGACAATAGATAGACCTCTATAAATAATTTTTAGAGTAGTCTTCATAGAAAGTAGCGGACTAGCCCCTCTACTTCGGGCACCGTTTTGACTGCCTTGTGATGTTCCCTCTGAGTTATACAATTTATCCTGCACTAGGGTACCACATCCTCTTCCTTGTTCTGAATGACTCGTATAACTCTAGATACCATATTTTTTAGAGGTAGTTGATCCCTTTCCATACTCAAGTTCATGTCCTGATCTACATCCACTATGCTTATATATAAAGTTCCCAAAAAACGTCTAAAGATGACCCAGTCTATCACAGACATGACACTCAACTGCAGGTAAGGATATTGTTGGTGGTTATGGTGAAACTTTACACACTTATATCACTTTAATAAAAAAAATTCTTGAGTTAGATGTCCACTAACATGGATTATCATATCACTACTACCATGGGAAAAAATTATCATAGTGGTTCTTCTTTCTACCCGAAGAAGAGCTCCCAATTCACCTTGCTAAAATAGCTTGGGCATTGCTTGGGGCCTCTCTTGGATTCTCCTATGTGATGAGGGAATTATTAATCAGGTAATAAAAACTTATCAAATTATGAACATTCACATGTGACATGATCCCATAAAAAATACCATCCTGAAAATGTATCTCCACAGATATTTCACTATCTACCAAGGATGTCCCAAAAGTTTTCAGGTCAGTAGAACATTCAACACAGCCCCTAACTGACATACCCCCATGTTTCATATGCATGTACTCATAATCCTTATAATCCCTAAATGTTTTTCTATAGAATTGAATCATAAAAATTATGTTAATATCCTTTTAAGATTACTCCTCTTTCCTCCAGACTATCTCCAGAATGTCCCGTCAATTCTTTGTTGGTCCACAAATCATATATATATATAGAAATATTCACTCCATAACTATGGGTGTCTCAAGGTTCTTGAATATTATATGGAATAATTTTTCCTAGATCATAGATACATGGGTCTCTCCCTATCTAGTGAATATAAGAAGATGCTGTAGTTGAAACTCTTTCGTCAGCTCATACATCAATGATACGGTGAAAACAATCACCCTCTCCATAGATCACATGACCCTTAGAAATCTATCATGAAACAGAACATACATATTATCCTTAATATATATTGGAAGATCTATCGTAGTTTCTATAAGATCATGAGGATTTCCCATCTCTCGAAACATAATTTGAAGACAAGGAGGAGGTAATTTCACTACAGGACACATGCACACCTTAGAGCACTGAGTAACTAAAAGGTTAACTGAAACTGGTGAATAAAATAGAGGACTAATAAATATTGGTCTCTGTAAAAATGTATTAACAAGTTACTTATCATAAAATATAAATTATTTCATTTTATTTACTAGGTATAAAGAATATCTCATATCATAGTCTATACATCCAATATATCACATGCATATAGGTATGTCCCAATCACGAACCATGCATGTCAGTATATATCCCTGTGTTCTTATTATGATGAATGCATAATCATCACATTCCATAACATGCCAATAATATAAATTTAAGTAAATAATAACATCACACAACATGTGAATCACCCAAGGTGAAATAAAATCAAACCTTAATAGGAGAACATTAGGAACAACAATTCTATCCTTAGGAACTTGGGACTTCCCCAATACTTGGGTTTGATAATCCCATACACCAGCTACTTACCAAGTCCAAAAACATCCTAATAAACTTTCTTAATTTCCCCAACAGTAAATCAATTTAAAATAAAACATGCTTCATTGATAAAAAAATTTAAAGTCCCCCGATCTAACACTCCTTAATTTAGAAAAAAAGGGTTTGTTATGAGACCTCAAGCATGTATCCCTGTATGCCAGAGGTTTACGACTAGTAGAGTTGGTGTAATATGTATAGTGTGGAGACTATAACCCCTTGAATTGAGGATCATAGTAGTGGATATATTCCATATAAAAATATAAATTATAGTAATAGAGATAGTGAAAACCATATAACATAACCGGAAATAATAAAGGAGAAACCAATATACCAAAAATGAGAAATCATTTAATGAGAGGATGATAGGTATTTAAATTTTAGAACAAAAAAAAATAAAATAAAAGAGTAATCTGACACAAGATAAACCCAAAAGACTTTAGCCCTAAAACCCATGTCGTACCCATCTCCTAACTCCAACCCATTCAGCAAATAACTATAAACTTCAAGGTTATTTCCCATTATCCAATCATGTATCCACACAATCTACTTAGGTGCCAATCAAAGGCTTGAATAGAGTGTGAGTAAAATGTAGTAGGTAAACACCACCATCTATAAACAAAATAGTATGATAATAAGTCCATATAATAATGAAATAAATAGGTGTATTAATTAATTAAAAATTTAATAAAATACATCAATAATCTTCTTTGGCTCCATATTGAAACATCTATGAGCATATCTCACAGCCATGCTAACCATAACCATATAACCATGGTAAACCATAAACATCCTTGGAAACATGTCGTAATTCCTCTGAGTGAGTTTCTAACCATGTCCAACGTAACCATATAAATTTTGTAGGGAAAATAACTAGGCCAACCCCACTATACAAGCATCGTAACATGTGACATGGAATTTCCTGGTATATTAGCATCTCATTATATTCCAAGGAATATCCCGATATATAATCATATAAAAATGTGTTAGTAAATAGACAGGTATATAAGCATCTCAGCATGTGTGTGGGCATAATTCAGTATATAAGAAACTTAGAATGTTTTATGGTATAACCTGATATATAAGCATCTCAAAATGTGTCAGAATTGCATATCACAACAAGAAGAATATCAAAATATGACCACATAAGACCAAATGGTTAATTCTTCTAATTCACATTTGTATTTCAATTTACCCATTATTTAAATTAATCAATTAATCCATTTTCAATGGTGAATCTATATCAATAAAATCACCAGAATCGCATTTCATTCTAAAATCATATGTTATTCATATGTTATTCATTATTTTCAAAGGTTCTCTCACCCAGGAGGTAGCCATAATCTACGTCACATCATCAATTGGATCCAAAGTGACCCAATAATGCATCCAATATAGGATAATCGTCACTTGATTCAATTAATTAATTATTATGGACATATTTTAGAATATTCAAAATATTTCATATACTTAAAAATTGAAAATCAGACTATTGGATTATGATTAACACCCCTACCTTTTACTAACAAAGAACATGAGTATTCCAACGACCAATTCTAACAAGGATGAAGGAGCATATGATTTCAAGGAGAACCTAGATCAAAACTGATGATGTTCAAACCCAATAATGAAAATATTAAATATATTACGTAGCAACAGTTTGATAATGACTAAAAATAAGGGAATGAAAATCATAACCACACACCTAGGGATCGATTGCACCAACAGGACGTCCAAAATAAAGAAAGTTTCTCTAAAATAACTTGGATGATTCCCTAGGATAATAGAGGAAATGTTTCAATAATGGAATAAAGGAATATCAAATGCATGAAACACTTGAATCTTTAGTTTGGGAAATTACACATCATGTAAATCTTTTAAATATCATGTAATTATTTTTAAAAGTTTATAATGAAAAAACCATCACCTTGGATTAATATTTAATTCACCTGAACATTAAATTTCATGTGATTGGTTCACGAAACTTTACCAATTTATTTCATGAATCAGATCATGAAATTAGTCTAGTGAATTTTACACATCATTTTATAGAGTTTTTAAATGTCCTATAGACAATTTCAGGCTAGTTTCTTTATAAAAACCCAAACCCCCAATAAGTCTTCTCAACATACCATGAACTCTTGGGGACACTTGATCAATTTATACCTGAAATCTTTTAATTGAAACTTAAATCATGAACCAATCCCCATATGGATCATCTCGTGTTTTCTCAAGTTTCTTGACAACCAAAGTTAGTATTTATTCAAACAAATAGACATCCAGGACAAACCATGACAACCAAGATTTACAGATGAGGAAAAAGTTAGTTGAAATAAGTTTAACCAAAAACTCAATGGGATATGTACCTATAAAAAGATGGGTTCCTACACATTTATGGGGATGTTTTTCTTGAAATCAATTTTGAAAATATTGAAAAATAAAAATACAATCATAACAAAAAATTCTGAAAATTTCTATTAAAATAATATTCTTTAAAAAATCTATATGATATATTCTGAAATTGTGTCTGTGAATAATTTATGTTACTACTTTTTGAATGAACACTAGATCATATTTTTATTGTATAGAACCTTTTATAATTAAAATATATAGACATATAAGTGATTAAATAAGAAAAACAAGGAACAAATGGATGATCTAGGTGATCTTTTTGGAATTCAAGAAAATATCATTCCACATCCACTATTATAGAATAAGGGTTAGAGACACAACCTTAGAGAGTACCAATTTCCAGCTACATATAGAAACCCTCCATGAATTATGTTGTCTCCTCAGTATAGAAACTATTATATCAAACAATAACTATTATACATGATACCATCTTTTAATGGTATGTACAATAAATATTTTCATTACTTCATTTAGGATTTTTAAAATGTTGTACAATAACTTCCACATAGAGTTTTGAGTGAGGAAGAATTGAAGTTTACATTTTTTCAATTTTTTTATGAAAAATGATAGATCATGTATTGAATAGACAGAACAATAAATTATTTATATATTTGATCATGTTTTTAATACTTTCATCTTGACTGTTTATCCTAGGATAATGGCCACACATATTAGGAATAAAATTAATAGGTTTTTCAAGAAATTGGTGAATTGTTTTATGTAACCTAGGACATGTTTATGGGTCTCCTAAGAAAATTTAAAAACCACATATTATCCCCAAATTTCTTAATCGATACATGTTATGATGTACTTACCCCTTACTAACAAATTCCCTTTGATAAATATTCTAGTGGATATTTCTCATAAAAAATAATTGAATAACATAAATAGATTTTCAATACTCTTACATTGAATTATCAATTTAAATGTTCTAGGAGGAGAGCCTTCATTAGGAGATAATCAGACACTATTTAAAATAATAACTTTCATGTTGATTGAATTTATAATATCAATCATGAAACCCAACTTAGGTAGAAATTACAACAGAGTAGCATGTAAACATTCTATTCCTTTTTATCCTAACATCGACTTTATTTCCCAACCTTTTAAAAATATTAAATATGCTGGTTATGATATTAAGTTATAATCAAAAGATGATGCAAATTCAATCAGTTATAATTAAGGTTATAGGAATCATCCAAACCTTTCTTTGAAGAAGCAAAGTGTTTTTATACCCACAACAACCCATGGTTTTCCACCACATCCTAGAGTTTTTAAGAGACATTGAGGGATATTTAACTTCTGTAGAAAATGTTGAACAAATTGATATGGCTGAGGGACAGTTTTTATAACAATATAATTATTTTTCCTTGAAAATCATTTTAATATCTGATATGGAAATTCATGAGTGTAAGATATCCACTTTGGACAATAGTGAACAAAAATAAATAACTAGTTCAGAAATTCAAGTCTTATCCGGCTTTCAAACTCAGTTTAAGAAACATTATAACAACAAAAACTATTATCAAAGGACTTTCCCCCTTATTATAATAATTTCATGTAGTATAAATCACAAAAAATTACTTAGAGACCATAATATAAACATTATAAATGAATAATTAATTAAATAAGAAGTATTTATCGAAGATAAGGATCAAATACTAATGAAATAGTAACTTCACCTTAAGAAAAGTAATATGACCCTTATGAATAGTAAACCAACCTAATAAATAGTATCCTCACCCATGAATGTAAAAATAAAATTTAGGAACATTATAAATAAAATAATGGTATAATTATTTCAAAGTGTAAGTAAATAAATGTTTTAAAAATTATTAATTCTTTGATTGGTATTTTCGTAAGTCATAATTATTTAATTAAAATGTTATAGTATATTTAATAATTTAAAATAAAATTTATTTTCAAAACATTAATTAATAGATTTCAATTTTTATTTCTTGTTATTTTAATATTATTTTATGAGATATGAAGTAAATTTTCAATGTGTTATAAAATTAGTTATAATTGTAAAATCTGTATTTTCCATGTAAATGATGATTTTAATTAAAAATTAAATTACTCATATTTAGTAAAAAAATCATAAAATACGGTTTATTTTTAAATTCTACCCATCAAAAAATGAGTAGGGTGAATTTTTGAGATTTTTCTGAAATACTTGAATTTTTTGTGAATTGGAAAATACGGTAATTTGTAGTATAATACATTATATGCTAAATGCACTATTAATTGAGTCATAGATAATGTAAGTAGCCAAATATAGAACTATAATTCATTGTTTTGATATATTTTTTTTATAATTCTCAAATTATTCTTATTCTTGAGCCAAAATAAATAACTAATGATTAAAATATCGAGAAAACACCTCTCTCCACCACCATAAATACCACCCCTCACAAACTATTCTCTTCACACATATGAAGCTTTGAAACATACCTAAATTCTACTCAATAATCTTACCTAACCCCTCCCCCATGTCCAGTAGCTCTTGGTCTCATAAAAATACCACTCATAGGTTCCTTGAGGAGGATTTCCATAGGATAATTCAAGTGGTAAATCATCTCTCTATTTCTTTTAAATTACTTTTAATTTAAATTAAATTTATTATTCTATCCTAACCTCACTTCATCCAAATTTAATTATAACTATATTTCCTTTCATATAAAATAAATATATCATGTTAATGGAATATCCATCATTAGACTCCTCCCTCCCTCTCTCTTATCTTAAAAATGGAATTCTCGCCCGTGATGTGTTAAATTACTGACATCCAGTGAAATTCACTTTCATTATCCATAAAAATATTCAAGGAAGTTAATATAAACATTAAATGGTTTAAAAAATAATTTATATTTTATTTTATAAAATTTTTTATGTTCTATAAATATCTTATACTCATAATACTAAATGATAAAACAAAACGGGTTCTTTTTGTTTGAAAAACCGCCAAAATTAACATAAAATGATCATTATTAACTTTTGTCTAATAAATCTTCCTCATGGAATATAACCAAACCATTTGTATTATAATTTGAGATTCTTTATTATCATTTATAACATATAATAACAATTATATATGTTCATACACATTATAAATGATCTTCCATTCATGTATACAAATGAACTGATCATGAAACCTGTGGAAATGAACACTCCCAAATGACGTAATTAAACTATATAACTCATCAAAGGGGACATAAAATAAAATTAAAAAATGTAATTAATTATATTCATGTATAATTTTATTATTATTATTAATTAATGAATATAATGTGATTATATAGGACATTAATGTGAATAAAACGTTTGGACACAATGTAAGGGGAATTCTTGAACCCAACTTTATTTCATTGGGGTTCCCCTCTTTCACTACATTATTATTATGTTTATTACTTAAAAATAAATTCTCCTTAACTACCATACCATTTCAGGGATATAAATGTTTTCCACTGGAGTTTATGATAAACATAATCTTTTCCAAAATAAACATTCTTTCAAAAAAAAACACATCTTTTACTTGTCACTCAGGGTTGATCATTTTTATATCAAGTATATTCTTCCCTCTATCATTTGGGAACCAAAGTTTATGAATGAAGGCTTTATGAAGTGAAACTCATTACCTTCCATCGGGTTTTTTATGTTCATGGTTGATATATTTTCTATGTGGAATGTGTGATAAAGTAAATCTTATGATGTGATAAGATCTCCCCAAATTATATATTGTAATGAAAATGTTAGGATGATACCGGTGCACCCAGAATTATATATAACTCCAATGAATTGGTTAATTTAATAAATCTAATGTTTTAAAATAAAATATATGTAAAAATTATTCTATATATGTTCAAAACTATGTGTGGTAGCTAACCAAGAATACATGATGTCTCATTTATATAAATTTCCAAATTTCATGCCTTTATATAATGTTTCCTAAAATGATTATGATCCTTTAGCTTTGTTATGATGATATTTGTTATTCTCACCCCATTTTTTTTCATGTTCTTATCTATCCCTTTATAGGCCTTTTATCTGACACTTTTTTTGAAATTTTTCCTCAGGTGACTACATGTACTAATGAGAATTCAATGGTCAATAAAAATATAGAGAAGAAAGAATTAATTAAATTTTAATGTTTTATTATGTAAATGTAATGTATGGTCCTAATTTTCCCAATAATCTAAACCTTTGGATCCTCATTGTGTAATTTTTTATGTGTTTTATCATTAAAATGATGTAATATTATATGTAAGAAAAACTAGGGTCGCTATTGTTGGTATCAATGGATGGTTTAGTTAATTTGGGAATTAGGATTAGATAAACTTAGTGAAAACCCATATTATGAGACTATGTATAAGTGATCACCCAAGAATCTTTGTTTTAGAAAATTCTATGAACATGGATCCCAAAATATATGAATTTAGAATTAATTGGAAAAATGAATAAATTATTTATTCAAGACTTTTTTACTTATGTTTTGTTTTAACCTTTTATATTTAAGAAGTTTGTGGGAACTAGGAGAAACCAATCCAACAATCCGTGTGAGGGACAATGAAGTGATTTCCCAAACAATATCCCCAATGCTTTGGTAGGTGGAGTTCAAACTTTTAGGGTGATGCTTACCTAGATGTCTAAGGTTATGAACAATGACCTAAATAACGTGGAATGAAATCCTTCAATAGAGAGGGTGAAACTGGATATCAAGTGTTTTATTATACAAAGACCAACAATGTTTAGTAGATCATCCAATCCACTAGTTACAAAACAGTGTGTCAAATCGATGGAGAAGATCTTTTTTTTCTTAACTATTCTCAGATAGAGAAGGTTAATCTTGTTGATTATCATATAGATGGAGAGGTCGATCAATGGTGGGATTTGATTAAGAACACAAAGATGAGCAACAAAATTTATGATATTGGAGTGGGAATACTTTAAGATAATGTTCCTTAACTAGTATTTCCCTTAAAATCTTCATATAAACTCGGAGATAGAATTCCTAGAGATTAAGAAAAATGAATGAGAATATTAGATGGTGTGTGAAGAAACTTTTACAAGGATTAAAATGTATGATTTAGGTTTTATTATCCACAATGATAGAAAAATGTATATATTCATTAGTGGAATACAACCTCGCCTTTGAAAGGCTCTTGTAATTCAAGATTTTGGGAGTTATGAAGAAGTTGTTCAATGCTCTCTCAAAGTGGAGATGGAGTTTGGAGAATAGTTACATGGATATGGTGATTAGAAATGAAATATGTAGTTTCAAGCCTAAGGATCTAATTATAAATGTGGAAAGAAAATTCAACCACCCAAATTTCAAAGATGTTGGAAGAGGCATCATGGGAACTACCTCAAATGGATGGTGAAATGATAACCATGTCAAAGCAAATTCCACAAAACTCATGAATTTCTAAAATACAAGAGGAAGTAAGATAATGTGGTGGAGGAAATGAGAGAACCACCCATGGTTCAATGATACAATTGTATGGAAAAAGGGCTCTATGCAAGCTAGTGCACTAAACCTCAAGTACTTGAGGGTAATCAGCATTAGTATCCACCAAAGGAAAAGGAGAAATGAAAGTCTTATGCAGTCACTACTATGGAAGTGGATAAAGATAATGAATTCTTACAAGGTACATTTCCTATTCACTCAATAATTGAAAAATTATTATTTGATTCTGGTTATATGCATTCCTTTATATCTTAAAAGTTTTCTAGAAATATTGAATAAAAGATGAAAAACCTTAAGGTAATGAAAATTTTAAAAACACCATGTGGTGAAATCATTTCATCACAAGTGTTTTACTCTTAACCTATTAACATATGTGGGAAGATTCATCAAGTGAATCTTTTAATACTTACCTTGGTGGAATTCGACGCTATACTAGGAATGGATTGGATCTCATTATATAGAAAACATATCAATTGTCAAGAAAATTAAATATCTTTTAATATACTAACCCATCCCATGATCCTCTAAAAATTCAAGTAAGATCGTGAATCTCCTTTGAGGAATCCTTCAATAGTGTGTGTTGATTCCCAGAAATGAAGAATACCTCACTGAAATGGTTGAGTCAAAGGAAGGTATAATCCTTGGGAAAATTACCATTGTGATGGAATAAAGTGATATATTTCTTAAAGTGTTACACAAACTTCTCTTGGATTGTGAGGTAGAGTTATCAATAGACCTCATACCCATAACTACTCCTATCTCAAAGTGTCCCTATTGGATGGATCTTAATGAACTAGAGAAGTTATAGATGTATCTAATAGAGAACTTGAAAAATGATTCATATGCCCCAATGTATCACCATAGGGTGTGACAACACTCTTTTTCAAGAAGAAGGATGGGTCAATGAAGTTGTGTATTGATTATCGGGAACTCAACAAGATCACCATAAAGAACAAGTATCCTCTTCCAATGATCGAAGACTTGTTCGATCAAATGAGAGGTGATTAATACTTCTCAAAGGTTGTTCTCTGTTCTGGATATCATCAACTAAAGGTGAATAAAAAATATATTCAAACAAAAACCATCCATACATGTTATGGGAATTATGATATTTTGGTTATGCCCTTCGGACTTACTAATTCCCCATTAATATTCGTTTATTTGATTAACATAGTATTTAGACACAACCTAAAATAATTTGTGGAAGTGTTTATTATTGAAATTATCATATAATCCAAGAGACAGGAGGAACATGAAGAACATATAAGGCCTGTGTTAGAGACATTATGAAATGAGAATTCGTACGAAAAGTTTATCAACTGTGACTTTTGGATGCAACTAGTCAAATTCTTGGGACATGTGATCACAAGTGAGGGAATTTCTATATTCCCTTCAAAGACAATAGAAATTGAGGAATGGGATAGACCCTCTAGTGTAACAAAAATATGAAGTTTACTAATATTAGCATGGTACTATCGATGTTTTTTGAGAAATTTGTCATGATTATCATTCCCGCTAACTAAGTTAACAAGGAAAAGGGTAAATTATGTCCGGACGGAAGAACGTGAGGAATGCTTCAAGGAGATAAATATAAGGCTTTTCACCACACCTTTACTAAAATTAACAAAAATTAGTGAATATTTTGTGATATATAGTGACACTTCCAAGAAAGTCTTGTGTTGTGTACTCATCAAAAATGATAATTTGATAGCCTACACCTCATGAAAGTTGAATATCCATGAGAAGAACTACCCAACACATGATCTGGAGCTAGAAACTATGATTTCATCATTGAAAATATGGAATAACTACCATTATAGTGAGAAGTGTGACATATATACCGATCACAAGAGAATGATGTATATATTCACACAAAAGGAGATTAACATGTGTCAAAGGGGATGGTTAGATCTAATCAAAGACATTGTTTTCTCTATTCACTATCATCATGGAAAGGAAAACAAGGTGCCTAATGATCTTTGTAAAAAAGAACCCACTACTCTATCTATGTTGTGGATTGAGAAAGACCCTATCTTCCTAGATATATAAAGGATGGATTTAAAATTTTTAATGGTATGGAATCCATCATACCTTTACCAACTGATTTCCCAACCATCTATCTAAGAGATGATTAAGGAGGAAGAAATTGATGATCTAGATTTAAAAAAGAAGGTGATTGTAATAGGTAAAGGGAATCAATAAGAGTTACATATTGATGATGATAGTGTAATTAGTTTTGGAATGATGCTTTGTTTGCATGCATAACCTAGGATAAAGAAGAGGTTATTTGAAAAAGAATACAGCTCAACATTCTATATACATCATGGGAGTACCAATATTTACTATGATCTTTGAGAATAGTTCTAGTGGGATTACATGAAGAAGGAAGTTGCTGAATATATCTCATGGTGATTGATATGTTATCAAGTTAAATCAGAGTGATAGAAGTCTAAAGGAATGGTGCAACCATTTCCTATACCTATATGGAAATTTGAGAATGTCACTATGGACTTTGTCATAAGTCTTCTAAAGACATCCAAATGAAATAATGTTATATGGGTTATGGCGGAACGACTCACCAAGAATGTAAAATTTATTAATATTCAAGAAGATCTCTTTCTCGAACAATGTTCTTTGTTATATGTGAAGGATGTAGTGAGACTTCATGGGGTCCCACTATTGATTGTCTTTGAGTGTGATCATAGGTTCACATCTATATTCTGGTGGAGTCTTCAAAATGCATTGAGTACTAAATTAAACTTCAACAAGGCCTATAAACCCCTAACTGATGTCCAATCTAAATGGACTATTCAGAAACTCAAAGATATTCTAAGATCCTTCTATTTAGATTTAAAATGTGGATTGTATTAACATCTTTAATTGGTTGAGTTATCATAAAACAATATCTTCCACTAAAGTATCTTGATGGCTCCATTTGAAGCTCTTTATGGAAAGAGATATATAACTCCAGCCTACATGGATGACGTTGAAATAAAATACTACTTGGACCTGATCTTGTGTAAGAGATGACATCTAAGGTTCCATAATTCCGACAACATATCAATGATTTTCACAATCAGAAAAAAAGCTATACAGAAAACCATCAAAGGGATGTGGAGTTTGATGTTGGAAATAAATTCTTCCTTCAAATATCACCATATAAGAGATTCATGTGGTTTATAAATAAAGGGATGTTATTCCTAAGTTTCAATGGCCCATTTGATATCCTCGACTATATAGGATAAGTTGTCTATTATCTTTCACTTATATTATATATGGCTCAAGTTCATGATGTGTTTTACATATCACTCATGAGGAAGTACATACCAGGTCCCTCTCATGTACTGAACTCTGAGGTGGGGTAGTTGGAAGATGATCTCTCTTATGAGGAGCAACTAGTAAAGATTCTGGACTAGAGAGATAAGGTTCTATGCAACAAGGAAACACACCTTGTCAAAGTGTGGTGGAGGAACCATAAGTTTGAATAAGTAACTTGGGAACCAGAGGAGGTGATGAATTAGAAGTACCCTCACCTGTTTATGTAAAATGATATTTTGAGGGTGATATTTCAAAAGGGGGGAAAATGATACAACCCATACTTTTATCAATGGAATTTCTCCCTTCTAATAGTAATTTCATATAGTATAAATCTCATAAAACCACTCATATACCATAATAAAATTTTTATAAATTAATAATTAATGAAATAATAAGTATTTCTATAAGTTACGAAACCAATACCAATAAAATAGTAACTTGAACTTAGGAATAGTAGTATAACCTTTATGAATAGTAAACCAGCCAAATGAATAGTAACCTCACCAATGAAATTATAAATAGAATTTATAAATATTATAAATAAAATAACGGTATATTTATATCATAGTATATGTAAATAAATGTTTTAAAAATTATTAATTAAGTTATTGGTATTTTTATAAGTCATAATTATTGAATTATAATTTTATAATTAATATATTAATTTTAAGAAATATATTTTCATAACATAAATTCTAATATAAAATATTTTATCTCTTGTGATTTTAAGATGATTTTATGAGACCATATGTAATTTTTCAATGTGTTACAAAATTAGTTACAACTTTAAAATCTGAATTTTCCATGTAGTTGACGCTTTTAATTAAAAATTAAAATAATCATATTTAGAAAATTATTTTTATAAAATGGAGTTTTTGTTAATTCTATACATCAAAAATTGTTTCTATTGAATTTTTGATATTTTCTGAAATACATGATTTTTTGGTGAATAATAAAATATAGCAATCTATAGTATATATACATTATAAGCTAAATGCACTATTAATTGAGTCATCACTGATTTAAGTAGATGAATCTGAACTACCACTAATTATTTTAATATATTTTATGATAATTCCCATACTATTCATAGTATTCATCCAAAATAATAAACTAATGATTATAATATTTTGATAACACCCCTCTCATCCACTATAAATACCACCCCTCAAACCCTCTTCTTCTCACACCTCTGAAGATTTGAGCCTTGTCAAACTTCTACCCAGTAATATTACATATTACATCCCTCCCATCCAGGATCTATTGGTCTCAAAAAAAGACCAATCCTAGGTGCCTTGAGGAGGATCTCAATAGGAAAATTACAGAGGTAAATTCTCTCTCTTTTTCATTTAATTTTCTTTCAATTTCAATTTATTTTCTTATTCTATCATCACCTAACTTAATAAAAATATAATTATAACTCTAGTAAAATACATATACAATAATTATATCTTGTTAATGGATGATCCAACATTAAAATCCTCTCTCTATTTCTTTTATCTTAAAAAAAGAATTGTCGTTTGTGATGTGTCAAATTACCGACATCGTGGGAAATGAACTATCATTTTCCATAAAAATATTCAAGGTTGATAATAATATCATTAAATGGTTTCAAATATATTTTAATTTTTAATTTTTAAACTCTTTTATGTTATGTAAATATCTTATACCCATAATACAAAATGATAAAACCAAATGAGTTTATTGTGTTTGAAAAACCACCAAAGTTAACCTAAAATGATCATCGTTAAATTTTATCTACTGAGTCACCCTCATGGTATATAACCAAATACATGGTAAGATAATTAAAGTTTATGTAGGATAATTAATAACATATAATAAAAAAATTTATGTTCATCCTCATTATAAACAAAATTCCATTCATGTAAACAAACAGACCGATCATGAAAACTATGAAAATGAACACTCTGAAACTATGTAATTAAACTCTATAGCTCATCCAAAGGCCTATAAAAGAACTTAATAAATCATTAATGAATCATATTAATGTATAAAAGGTTTTTATTTTTTAATTATTAAATATGATGTCATTATAAAAGATATAAAAGTGAAGAAAGCGTTCAAACACAAGGGAAGGGGAGTTCTCTAACCTAACATTATTTCTTTAGGATTTCCCTCTTTTACTCCAATTAAGTATGTTTATTTCATAAAAATAATTTCTTATTAATTTATTTTACATTTCCTAGGATATACATGTTTTCCACTGATGTTTATGACAGACACGATTTTTTCTAAAAGAACTCTTCTTAAAAAAATGCACCCTTTACTTCTCACTCAAGGTTGATTATTATTATATCAAGTATGTTATTCTTTATTCCATTTAGGAACCCAATGTTTTTGAATTTATTATTTATTAAGTAAACATGATTCCTTTCTATGTGTTTTTTAGAGTTCAATATTGATATATGTTCTATGTTTCATGCATGATAATGTAAATGTTATGATGTGATGGGTGCAGATGGAATTATACAGCATAATGAAAATTTTATGATGTGATGGGTGCACATGTAATTATATTGTGCTCCAATGCATTGGGTAATATGATGAATCTCATTATTTAAATTGAAATTTGTGTGAAAATAATGTTATCTTTGTTCACGACTATGAATGGTAGTTAACAACTAATACATGATGTTTCATTTTTATGCATTGCCACATTTCATGGCTTTATCTAATGTTTCCTCTAATTATTATGATCCTTTTCCTATGTTATGATGATATTTATTATGATAAACCCATGTTTTGTTATTTTATTTTCTTATATATCCTCTTACTAGGATTTTAGATTACCCTTTTTTATGTATATCCTCAGTTGACTACATGTACTAAGGAGAATTCAAGGGCCAATAAGAATCTAGAGAAGAAGGAATTAAATAAATGTTTATGTTTTATTTTGTAAATTTAAT
This sequence comes from Viscum album, assembly GCA_963277665.1. NCBI lineage: Eukaryota > Viridiplantae > Streptophyta > Magnoliopsida > Santalales > Viscaceae > Viscum > Viscum album. The sequence goes on along the minus strand of OY728129.1, from coordinate 1,852,125,472 downwards.
GTATGGTCCTAATTTTCCCAATACACTAAACCTTTGGATCTTTTTTGGTAATGTTTTTATGTGTTTTATCATTAAAATTATACAATAATATATGTAATAGAAATTAGGGTTTCTCTAAACACATTGAATACCTTGGTCCTTCTAGGACCATGAGTATTCCTTCCATTGAACAAGAACACAATATGGATCTTAAACCGCTTTCCATGCATCTAAAATATTCTTTTCTAGGTGAAAAATAAAAATTTTTAGTTATTATCTCTACTAAAATTTATGAAAATCAAAAGGAAAAATTATAATATGTTATGAAAAAATTGAAAAACATAATAGGTTGGTCCAAAATTAACATAAATGGTATTATCCATTTTTATTTCGTGCATGATATTTCTAAGGAAGAAAACCACAAACGAAGAGTTTAGGATCAAAGGATATTGAACCCAAACATGAATGAGGTTGTAATATAATATGTTATTAATATGTTAGATTATTATATCATTTATATCATTTTATATATTTCTTGTTTCATTCTAATCCAAGTAGTTCCAAATAAGGTAGGATTCACTATTGTTGCCAATGGAAATAATAAACAAATTCAGGTTAGAAAATCCACTAAATTTTGAGTTTGTATAGATTACATAAAACTCAATTCTTCCACTAGTAAATATAATTTTATTATTCCTCTTTTAGAATAAATTCATAAGAGGATAGATGTAAATGCCATTTTATATTTTCTATATGGTTATTCTAGTTATAAAAAAATATTATAGCCTTAGAAGACTAGGATAAAATTACTTTCACATTATTATTTAAAACATTTTCATATTATAAAGTTAACTTTTGATTATGTGGTGTTGTATCTACTTTTAAAAGGTGCGTGGTGTAGTTTTTTTACATAATAGATATCATTTTTGAGGTTTTTAAGGAATATTTTACCATTATTGGGATCACTTTTGAGAGTTATTTTCAAAATATGTAATTGGTTTTAGAGGGATGCTTCGAAAATAATATTCTTATCATTTAGGATAAATTATTATTTATGGTGATATAATGATTTTTTAGGGAAAAAAGTGTATATTAGGATACTTTTGATTGAAAGGTCAAATAAATAAGTGATTCATAAATTTTCCCCTCTAAAAATGTCAAGGGTTTTTAGATATTTTTAGGGATTTCTAGTTTTTACTGGAGGTTTATTAACAAAATTAAAAAACTAAAAAACCATTAAATTAACTATTGGTTAAATATTATCCTTTTCTATTTGATGAAAAATATCTTGAATCTTTTAATTTTATTAAATAAAAACACACTTCATCACCCATTGTCACTGCACTTGATTAGAAATTACCTTTTTAAATTATTTGTGATGCTAGTGATGTGGTTGTTGGAGCTGTTTTAGGATAAAAGAATGGTTTGAGACTTCATGTGGTGTATTATTCTGGTAGACTATTTTTTTATACTCAAAGTAACTACACCACAACTAAGAAGGAGTTTTGACTATCATTTCTCTCCAAAAAACGTTTATGTTCTAAAGTCATTATTTATAGACCACATTACTTTAAAGTATTTTGTATTTAATAAATATGTCAAAACTAGTCTTATTAGGTGGATACATTTGTCGAGGCAGTTTGACTTAGAGATTAGAGATAAACACGAATCTAAGAGTCATTTTGTAGATCATTTTTAAATATATTCTAATACTCAGTGCAATGATCCAAGGGATATTAATTCTTTCTTTCTGGATGAAATGTTAATCACCTTTTAGTTACTAAATCTTATTATTATAAAAATTCTATTAATTTCATCATAGAAGGTGTTAATACTAAATATTTATCATTAAATAAAAATAATAAAAACATATTTGAGATTAAGTATTATTTGTGGGATGATCCTTTACTATTTATAAAGTGTGATGATGGAATTTTGAGGATGCATTTGCCATAGGAAGAGATGTTTCCTACTATAGAGAGATTCCAATCATTACCTTGTGGAGGTCACCATAGAAGATAAAGGATTGATTAAAAATTATTTCAATATGGGTTTTATAATCCTAATTCTTTAAGTATTCTAGGTGTTTTGATGTGGTCTATGATAAGTGCTTGAGGATAGGAAGTGCCGGTATAAAGTAGAAGATTCCATAGAAAGGTATTTTAGAGGTTTTTATTTTTAATATTAATGGTTTTTTGGTTGATTTATCATATTTTAATGTAAATGAGAATATTTTGGTGGCTGTTAATTATGTTTCTATGTATGAAAAAGTTATGGCACTACCTAATAATCAATCTAACAATGTCATCAAATTCATCAAAAAGAATATCTTCCCAAGATTTAGAGTTCTTAGTTCTTTCTTTCCTCGATAATGGAAGCCATTTAATAAATTTCAAATTAAAATAATTAATATAGTAATATGGATATTTCCAAAGAATAATAAATACCTACCATTCACAATAAAACTAAAATGTTGAAATTTAAAACCAGGAGTAGAAATAGATTTTAGAGAAAACTGTCTTTAATTATAATAAGTATTTTTCCATGAAACATCATGAAGACTAATGATCCAACAAAATCTCATTCAAAACCCCAATAGGTATTTATCCATATTTTTTATTTTTAAAATCTTTTCATTTATCCATGGTGTTGTAATATAAGCCAACTAGATTGGGAAGGCTTTGAACAATGATTTTATGACCATTGGAGAATGAAGGTTACTCGATATGAGTGAGCAAGATGAGATTATAAGATAGTTCTATGATATTTCTAGGAATTATAAATAGAGGAAAAAATACTTTCATGATTCCATATTCCATAATAAACAATTCATGGGTGGAGATTAGGTCTTACTTTTCAATTCCATGCACAGATGTTTTCCTAGGAAGCTTAAATATAAATTCTATGGACATTTCCCCATCCTTAAATCCTTATCAATAGGGCTGCAGAAATTATAGAATATTCCAAAATACCAGAAATTGTTAATATTAAAAGGATTAAAAAATATTTTTATGGAAAAAGGTTCTTTGATTCAATTTTTTATGGATAATTCAATTCTCAATAAAGTCTAAATGAAGACTATAAATTCAGTGTTTCATAGTTGTAAACCCATGGTTATTATTTTATGTTTACTTTTTTATCTTGTTAATAATACTGTAATACAATGATATATCTATAATTCCCTATTTCCTATTTGGATTTAATACTTAATCTCCCAATCTATTATTAAATAAGTTTGCTGGTGTGGTGAAAAAATAAGAGTAGAGTAAAAATTGTTTTCAATTCAAAGAGAGATACATGTTGGAACCATACTAGATCAACTCCCCTAAATTATAATTATGGTTACTTTTATTTTATGGATTTGATTTTTGAAGCATAGTAGTAATATATTTAATTTATAGGTACTGATATTTGAATTACCAGTTGGTTTACTCTTAATAAAACATTGAAGAATTGACCATTAAGAGAAAAGATTGTAAAAAATCTGCGGAGTTTTATTTTTCATACAATTGTTTTGGAGTTATCCTACATACTTTCTTGATAATGTTTTGTTTTTTTAAATATAATCATAGTATAAAATTAAGTGTGTGGGGATGATTCCCATAATTGTTTTTTATGTGAGACTACATTTCTTTATTTGGAGTTTAATATGTATTTATTATGAGTTTTATTGAATATTAACGTGTTTGTATAAAAATAATTTATTGTATTTTTTACATTATATTTGAATAAATAATTTGAAATTGTGGAAACATGACATTTGAATTCATTGTCACCCTTAAATATACTCTTTAAATTTTTATTGAAAATATTTTGACCTTTAATTGTTTTCTTTTCACCGACATTATAGTTGGATAATGGGGAAATTTTTAGATTTTATGTGTAGGGGATAAGGCATTACTTTTTCCCCAATTTTACTTCAATGTAGTGTGTAATGGCCCAGACCTCTCTGGTCCATTACTTTGTGAAATGTTGGTGTTGGAGGTGTTCTGGGAGGTCAAGGGGACTTATCCCCAACACTTTGCCAATTTTTCCAGTTCTGTGAACAATGTTTCCAGTTTTATGAACAGTAACAGATCGGTCTCACCGATCGGTCTGACAGATCAGTCTCACAGATCGGTTTCACAGATCGGTGGGACAGATCTGTTTCAGAGATCGGTTTCAGAGATCAGTTTCACAGATCGGTTTCATAGATCGGTGTGACAGATCAGTTTCACAGATCGGTTTCACAGATCGGTGTGACAGATCAGTTTCACAGATCGGTTTCACAGATCGGTTTCATAGATCGGTTTCACAGATCAGTGTGACAGATCAGTTTCACATATCGGTTTCACAGATCGGTGTGACAGATCAGTTTTACAGATCGGTTTCACAGATCGGTGTGACAGATCAGTTTTACAGACCAGTTTCATAGATCGGTTTCACAGATCGGTTTCATGTACAGTAATAGTGGGTGAACAGTGTTTCCAGACTCCTACAGTTTTGCCCCTTTTTTACGTTTCCTTTGACGTAAAATACATTTAAAGCCTTATTTTAAGGTCTCTTAAGGCCGATTCAAATGCCATAAATCCTATATTAATTATTCCTAAGGCTTGGAATGTTTTACTTGGTCAAACCGCGTGGGTTAATGCGATCCGTTTTTAATGGAGAATTAACCGGATCTTAAACAGTCACCTCGTTAAATCTTAAAAATGGACGAGATATCATTCTCCCTTGTTCTTTCCATTTTTCTCAACTAAGACGTGCTAGAACCTTTCAATCCTTTCCGTAGAATTTGCACAATCAATCTTTACTCCTAGGATTGGTTCTGCTCTGTTTTTGATTCAACCAAGCTATTTCGATCATTCTTCCACATAAGTTGTCACGAGAGAAGGATTGTGGGCCGCTGTGTGGATAAAGGACGTCAAGAACTCTTCGAGGTAGGGGATTCATGGCTTCTCTAATTGTATATGTTCAATCGTAGAATTAACATGATTTATCCCTTTGGATCACAATGAAATTGACCTAATTAAATACTTGAACCGGATTAAAAGAATTTGTTGATCGCATGTTTTTTCTTTATACCATGATAACGGTTTGCCTCATGTTTTCCTAGATATAGTGATATCTACGTTTTCTTTGATTTTTTGTTCGTTCATGATTGAAATTGATAATGAACGTAAAGCCGGAATTGATTGTTAATTAATTGGAAAGATAAAGAGGCATGTAAATTAATCTTGTTTTGCCATTGTTGTAGTTGTTCTAATTTGAGGATAATAAAATTAGGGAAGGAAGCATAGTTGTTTAATTGTGATAGCTTACTGATTAGGTTTCCATGATTGGAACCTACGAATAAAAAATCTGTTAATTCAATATGGATTAGAGAACAGATTATGTGGGAATTTCTAAAAGGGTTCTGAGTTACCCTCTTATTTGTTAAAGGGTCAAGAGCCCATGATGTGATGTTTGTTTTCCTGTTTCTTGTGCTGTGATGTGAGCCTGGATGGTTGTTGTGATATGTGGAGGCATGGAGGCCTTGTGGTTATGGCATCATATGACGCCTAGAGTGGCGAGATGCATCAGTTTATGCATGTGGGTGTCGGGGAGGACACCAGGGGTGATGGAATGGGATGGATGTGGTTGCTGGTTGCTTACGGTTTTCTTGAATGTTAATCTGCTTTTCTTTTCCCCACTACTCAAGGCAGCTGGTCTTTCCACCCTTCTTAAGAAGGAGGCGATGACGCGTGGGGTATGCCACGTGGTTTCCGTGTTTAGCCTCTCGAGGGAGAATGGGTATATGCTATTTCTATAGGCGGAAAAGACTCGACGGGTAGTATATCTACTCACAGTGATGAGCCTCCTTTGTGTTTAGAAGCATAGGATGTTTTTCTAGAATGCCTGGGAATGTGGAAAAGTAATTCGGTAATGAATGTTTGATTAAATGGTGAAAATCCACGGGGATGGAGTTGCTGGAATTTAAAGGTGATGTGAATCTTAAAAAGGAGCAGTTGTTTTTGAAAGTGATTCCAATTCAGTTTAATGTGGAATTTTTCATTCTTAATTAATGTTTAAAGAATTAATTAATGTACAGTGGAACTGATAAATGAGAACGAAGTAATCTAATAAATCTCTTCAAATTTTGGTGTGCTTATAGGATACCTAGTCTTAGAAGTAGCAGCCTGGGGTCTGAGAGACGTTAGCTGCAGTTGTATCTGAGACTAGGTAATGCCCATAGTGTGGATGTGAGTTACTTATATATTCTGTACTTTTTGTGTTTCTATACACTACTCCACCCTGTCGGTAAGGGCAACTGACACCCCGGGGATTCTGAGCCCTGGGGGGGTGTTTTCCCCAACATTCTGATGGGAGGTTGAATGGCTGACTACCCCCTTTTTCCCTGCTCTCTTCTCTTGGTAGATCTTTGTGCTGGTAGGCACAGTGGTTAGTTTTACCCATATATGTGTGTAGAGGGCTGTGATGGCTTGTGGTTATTTCCCACACATATATTCTGGATATAGTATCCTATGGACTACTATAGGTGTAACGTGTATAGGCTATAATGGCTTGAGGATCCTTACTTGGAGTATGGGCTGTAATGGCTTAAGGTATTATACCCGATGTATGATACATGTTATACGAGCTATGGTGGCTCCCAGAAACTACATGGTTACTTTGGTTGTGAGGACGGTGTGGTGTTCGCCCAGGTGTCTGTGGGCAAGCCTTTGTGGTGCACGAGGTGCAGATTGTGGAGCTTAGCCCAGGTGTCTGCGGGCAAGCCTTTTGAGAGAGATGCACAGGACGTATGTCGTTGGGGAAAAGCGGCGAACCAGTGGGGAAGTAGTAGCGGGGTACCCTTGATATTCTTTACTACATGCTATATTCTTGTATGCGTTACTTGGTGAGAGTATCCATGGTGAGGTGGGGAACATAGTATACCTGTTTAGGTGACGAGTTAGTTTCACTTGTTGTTCACTGGGCTATAGCATGCTTTCTTTACTTTTGCACGAGAGGCTTGGGGAGGATCCTACTGAGTATACTGTTATACTCACCCTATGTATGTATAAACTGTTTTTTAGGTCACTTGGAGCAGGTTGGAGATCAAGCTGGTTACTACTAGCTTGCAGCTGGAGGAGGAGCTGTTCGTGCTTGGGGTTGCTGCCGTTTTACTTTCTTTTGGGTACTTTTAGTTTTCCCTTTCAGTTGTCGTACTTTTTCATGAAATTTCACATATGTACTTGGGTTTCTTTTATTTTTCAGTTATGAGTTGGAGTTGGTTGGAGTCTATTCTATCTATCTCTTTTGCATGTGTTCTCTTAGAGGGTAATGCCTCCCATTTGTGTGTGTATTATACCCTCGGTGCTAGTCGCCAACCTGGGGCCTACTGTAGGTGGGACTCGGGGGTCATTATCTCCCTTCTCACATTGCCGGCCCAGGAGGGGTACACTTTGTGGGGAGGGGGTCGTGACGGAGTGGTATCAGAGGTCTGGTTGAGGGATATGATGGAGTTTGGAGTTAGGCACAGGTGAGGATGCATGGGATGGTAGGGCAATGGTGTTATTCTTGTTTAGAAAGTAGGGTAAACACTAGAGACCGGCAGAGACATAGGCGTTTAGGGCCCCCTATGATATGTTGCACGGACCTTTAAGTTTACAATGGCTACTAAACAAGTGATTCCGATTGCAGGGTAAAGACCTAGGAAAGGATCATGCATCATTATTCTTTGCGCTTGTGTTTGAATGGGTAGACCTTGGGATAGGTAACCTAAAATTAATAAAAAAAACAATTAATTAATTAATGTTGAGTCTTCCATATTCCATGCATAGGAGCTCTAACAGTTGTTATTTTACAGGTATGGCTCCAGATCGACGTCCTCGTCAGGTTTGCGCAGAAGATGCCCAGCAGGCTGTTCCAGCAGATCGCCACCGGGTAGAGGTTGACGACAATGACACTTGGAGGAAGACACTCCGAGAGTTCCAACGCCAGAGTCTACAGAAGTACAAGGGCTCCGTTTCAGATGCAGTCACAGAAGACTGGTTGGAGGAGGTCGAGATAGGCTTCAGTTCGATTCATGCTCGGAAGGAACACTGGGTGTCCTTGGTTGTGACGATGCTGCGTGGAGCAGCGATGCAATGGTGGTTATTGTTCCTCGGTGATCGTGAGGAGTCAGAAATCTCATGGGAGGTGTTTCAAGACAGGTTTAGAGTCGAGTTTCTTTCGTCGACTGCGAAGGCGTCCAGTCGCCAGGAGCTTCTTACCCTTCGACAGGGGAGCTCCAGTGTTCGGGAGTTTGGAATCCGTTTCAGGAACCTTCTACGATATGCTTCAGACCTGTTACCAGATGATGAGGCCAGGGAGAGGCATTTTGAGGAGGCTTTGCATCTAGAGATCCAGCGCCAGGTCACCCCATTTATGCTGAAGACATATCTAGAGGTGCTGGCGAGGGAAGAGGTTGTTGAGAGGACTTTGGCTAGGACCGGATCATCACAAGAGGGGAATCATCATGATTCCTCACGAAGCAAAGCTATGGTACGAGGTTCCCGGTTTTCAGGACAGAAGAGTTTTCATTCACCTGAGGGTAGGTCCCAGCCCTTCCCATCACGTTTCTCCAGAGGCAGCAACTCTCAGGCCTATGCCAAGGGATCGTGCGTTTGTTTTTCTTGTGGTGGTGGTGGTCATCAGCAGCGGGAGTGCCCGACTTTTCAGAGCAGTCATCGTGCACCAGGCGCTCCACTCCAGGTTCCTCCATTGAGGCAATTCCAGCCGAGGCAGCAGCAACAGGTTGCACCAGCTTTAGATCACCCGAGGGTAGATGGAGCAGGCAGAGGACAGCCCCATGACGCTTCTCGTCCTCAGAGAGCAGAGCGTGGCCATGGTGGTGGTCGTCATCAGGGTCAGAGAGGCTGCGGATGTGGTCGTGGTCAGCTTCATGCTCTAGCGTTGCCAGCCCCAGGCGAGCCAGATGTTGTTCGAGGTACCCTTTTCTTGTTTTCTACCTTGGTGTATGCCTTGTTTGAATCAGGAGAAACACACTCCTTCATATCACCTACCCTTGTCCATGCTTTGGGACTTGAGGTAGAGAGGCTTCCAGTGCCCTTGGTGTTGACTACGCCAGTTGGAGGTCGAGCTGACTTGTTTGAAGTATGTAGGGACTGTGAGCTAGTGTTGGGGAAACACCGCTCTTGGGGAGATTTCCTATGTTTGCGAATACAACCATATGATGTCATACTTGGCATGGATTGGTTGTATTCGGTGCAGGCTGTTGTGGATTGCTACAGGAAGAAGGTCGTTTTCTTTGATGAAGATGGAGAGAAAGTGGTTTTTGTTGGTGAGAGAGATCCTCGGATGAGTCATAGACGAGTTCCATCCCTATCATCCATGATGGCTGGGATGACGCTGAGTTCTTCAGAGGTTCAACAGCTGGCGTTTCCTAGGGTCGTAGAGGAGTACCCTGATGTCTTTCCAGAAGAGGTTGTATCCTTACCCCCTCGACGAGAGATCGAGTTTTGGATCGAGCTACATCCAGGAGCGTCTCCTATCTCTATGTCTCCGTATAGGATGGCCCCTTCTGAGTTACGAGAGCTACGTATTCAGCTCGATGGTCTGTTGCAGTGTGGTTTTGTTCGGCCAAGTGTGTCACCTTGGGGTGCACCAGTTTTGTTTGTGAAAAAGGCTGATGGCAGTTTGCGGTTGTGCGTCAATTATCGTCGGTTAAACAAAGTGACAATAAAGAACCACTATCCTCTCCTGCGGATTGATGACCTATTCGATCAATTGAAGGGTGCAAGTTGGTTTTCAAAGATAGACTTGCGGTCAGGATATCATCAGATGCGTGTAAAGGATGAGGATATCCCGAAGACTGCTTTCCGCTGTCATCATGGGCATTATGAGTTTGTTGTAATGCCATTCGGCGTGACAAATGCTCCAGCTATTTTCATGGGGTTGATGAATGCTGTGTTCCATGAATTCCTGGACAAGTTTGTTGTGGTGTTCATCGACGACATCCTTGTATACTCCACATTTGAAGAGGAGCATGCAGAGCATCTACGAGCTGTTTTGGGAGTTCTTCGCCAACATCGGTTGTTTGGGAAGTTGTCCAAGTGTGAGTTCTGGGCTCGAGAAGTTCATTTCTTGGGACATGTTGTGTCCGAACAGGGAGTAGCTGTGGATCCTTTGAAGATAGAAGCAGTGGTGTCTTGGACAGACCCCAAGACCGTGTCAGAGGTGCGAAGTTTCCTTGGTCTCGCAGGCTATTATAGGGGGTTTGTGGCTAATTTCTCCCGATTTGTGACTCCTATGACAGCTTTGATCAGGAAGGATCAAGCGTTCATATGGACTGATCAGTGTCAGACAGCTTTCGAGTATCTAAATGAGAAGTTGGTAAGTGCTCCAGTCCTTTGTCTTCCAGTGGAGGGAGTCCAGTTTGATGTTTTCTGTGATGCTTCACTTCTGGGGATAGGCTGTGTTCTCATACAGTAGAGGTCTGTTGTTTCTTATGGGTCTCGGTAGTTGCGTCCCCATGAATGAAACTATGCCACCCATGATCTTGAGTTGGCAGCCATGGTGTTTGCGCTGAAGTTGTGGAGACATTACCTCATTGGCGAGCGCTTTGTGGTTTTCACCGATCATAAGAGTTTGAGGTATGTTTTCTCTTAGCGGGATTTGAACTTGCGGTAGCGTCGGTGGATGGAGTTCTTCCAGGAATACGACTTCAAAATATCGTATACACCTGGGAAGGGAAATGTTTTTGCTGATGCACTAAGCCGAAAGTCACGTAATGATGTTGTGCGTGGATCTGGTGATTCCTGGAGAGTGATGGAAGAGCTATCAGCTTTGCATCTTGATATGGGAGAAGTTGGGGGAAGAGGTTTTCTTTTCCAGATGACGGTGCATTCATCCCTGATGCAGAAGGTGGAAGAGTCTCAGTTGGGTGATCTAGAGGAGGAAGTTTGGAGAGACAGAGTTGTATGTGGTGAGGCCCCTGATGGTTGGTCGGAGGATGAACAACACCGAGTGTTGTATTATGGAAGGCTTTTTGTTCCCTTGGCGATGCGCGAGACGGTTCTCCGAGAGTTCCATAGTTCACCCCTGGCGGTACATCCTGATGTGACGAAGATTTACTGATCCTTGAGGAGTCAGTTTTGGTGGCCTGGGCTAAAGCGTACAGTTGCAGAATGTGTGTCTCGATGTTTAGTCTGCCAGAAGGTGAAGGCCGAACACCGTGTTCCTGGTGGTCTTCTCCAACACTTAGAGATTCCTCAGTGGAAGTGGGAGGACATCTCAATGGAAATTGTTACAGGTTTACCTCGAGCTCCGGGAGGACATGATGCTATATGGGTGGTAGTGGATCGTTTAACTAAATCGTCCCACTTCATAGCAATCAAGGAGTCGAGCTTAGTGGAGGTTTTGTCGAGGCAGTATCTGGAGGAGGTGGTGAGGCTTCATGGAGTTCCTAAGACGATCATTTCTGATCGAGATCCTCGTTTTACCTCTAGGGTGTGGAGAAGTCGCCAGCATGCTTTTGGCTCTCAACTATGCCTTAGCACTGCTTTTTATCCTCAAACGGATGGTCAGACAGAGCGAAAAATCCAGACTCTTGAAGACATGTTGCGCTCTTGTGTTCTTGATTTTGGAGGTTCCTGGAAAAATCACTTACCTTTGGTATAGTTCGCTTACAATAATAGTTTTCACTCTACCATCAGCATGGCGCCATTTGAAGCCTTGTATGGACGGTCATGCCGTTCTTCGTTGTGCTGGACTGGGGTCGGAGAGTCCGCAATTCTCGGACCAGAACTAGTGCAGAATACGACAGAGATGGTTCAAGTGATTCGTGAGAGGATGAAGACAACACAAGACTGTCAAAAATCTTATGCTGATCAAAGAAGGAGACCCTTAGAGTTTAATGTTGGGGATCATGTGTTTCTAAAGGTGACTCCCTGTCGTGGGCAGCAAAGGTTTGGTCGCAGAAGTAAGATTTCTCCCCGTTTTGTTGGGCCTTTCGAGGTGTTAGCTCGTGTTGGAGGTGTGGCGTATCGAGTAGCACTTCCCCCTCAGATGAGTCGGATACATGATGTTTTCCATGTATCGCAGCTCCGTCGTTACCTTCATGATGAATCTCATGTTATCAATTGGGGAGAGATCGATATTGATGATGATGAAACCTTCGAGGAGCGACCTGTGGAGATCCAAGACCGCAAGGAGAAGGTGTTGCGTGGGCGTTCTATCCCCTTAGTCCGTGTCTTGTGGCGACACGGTGCCATGGAGGAGAGTACCTGGGAGCGTGAGTCACAGATACGTGCTCAGTACCCAGATTTGTTTAATGTTTAACTCCTTTCATTTAATGATGTTTTCCTTGTGGTTGGACCTTTCATTTTTTATTTATGTACCTTTGATGAGATGTTATGTTTGAATTGTTTGGTTATGAATTGTTTATTTCCATACTCTCGAATGTCGTAGTTTTGTTCTATCTTTTGAACAACTCATGGTGGTTTTCCCCTGAGAGGTATCTTATGGGGTGGTTGTTCGGACCCCTCTTTTCTTCTGGGTTGGTTTTTAATTCTTTAGGATGAGAATGTTTTGAGAGGTATCTAATGTAATGGCCCAGACCTCTCTGGTCCATTACTTTGTGAAATATTGGTGTTGGAGGTGTTCTGGGAGGTCAAGGGGACTTATCCCCAACACTTTTCCAATTTTTCCAGTTCTGTGAACAGTGTTTCCAGTTTTATGAACAGTAACAGATCGGTCTCACCGATCGGTCTGACAGATCGGTCTCACAGATCGGTCTCACAGATCGGTTTCACAGATCGGTGGGACAGATCAGTTTCACAGATCGGTTTCACAGATCGGTTACACATATCGGTTTCACAGATCGGTGTGACAGATCAGTTTCACAGATCGGTTTCACAGATCGGTTTCACAGATCGGTTTCACAGATCAGTGTGACAGATCAGTTTCATAGATCGGTTTCACAGATCGGTTTCACAGATCAGTGTGACAGATCAGTTTCACAGATCGGTTTCACAGATCAGTGTGACAGATCTGTTTCACAGATCGGTGTGACAGATCAGTTTTACAGATCAGTTTCACAGATCAGTTTCACAGATCGGTTTCATGTACAGTAATGGTGGGTGAACAGTGTTTCCACACTCCTACAGTTTTGCCCCTTTTTACGTTTCCTTTGACGTAAAATACATTTAAAGCCTTATTTTAAGGTCTCTTAAGGCCGATTCAAATGCCATAAATCCTATATTAATTATTCCTAAGGCTTGGAATGTTTTACTTGGTCAAACCGCGTGGGTTAATGCGATCCGTTTTTAATGGAGAATTAACCTGATCTTAAACAGTCACCTCGTTAAATCTTAAAAAGGGACGAGATATCATTCTCCCTTGTTCTTTCCCTTTGTTCTCAACTAAGAGGCGCTAGAACCTTTCAATCCTTTCCGTAGGAGTTGCACAATCAATCTTTACTCCTAGGATTGGTTCTGCTCTGTTTTTGATGCAACCAAGCTGTGTCGATCATTCTTCCACATAAGTTGTCGCGAGAGAAGGATTGTGGGCCGCTGTGTGAATAAAGGATGTCAATAACTCTTCGAGGTAGGGGATTCATGGATTCTCTAATTGTATATGTGCAATCGTAGATTTAGCATGATTTATCCCTTTGGATCACAATGAAATTGACCTAATTAAATACTTGTACAGGATTAAAAGAATTGGTTGATCGCATGTTGTTTCTTTATACCGTGATAACAGTTTTCCTCATGTTTTCCTAGATATAGTGATATCTATGTTTTCTTTGATTTGTTGTTCGTTCATGATTGAAATTGATAATGAACGTAATGCCGGAATTAATTGTTAATTAATTGGAAAGATAAAGAGGTATGTAAATTAATCTTGTTTTTCCATTGTTGTAGTTGTTCTAATTTTAGGATAATCAAATTAGGGAAGGAAGCATGGTTGTTTAATTGTGATAGCTTACTGATTAGGTATCCATGATTGGAACCTATGAATAATAAATCTATTAATTCAATATGGATTAGAGAACAGATTATGTGGGAATTTCTAAAAGGGTTCTGAGTTACCCTCTTGTTTGTTAAAGGGTCAAGAGCCCATGATGTGATGTTTGTTTTCCTGCTGCTTGTGCTGTGATGTGAGCCTGGATGGTTGTTGTGATATGTGGAGGCATGGAGGCCTTGTGGTTATGGCAGAAGATGACGCCTAGAGTGGCGAGATGCATCCGTTTATGCATGTGGGTTTCGGGGAGGACACCAGGGGTGATGGAATGGGATGGATGTGGTTGCTGGTTGCTTACGGTTTTCTTGAATGTTAATCTGCTTTGATTTTCCCCACTGCTCAAGGCAGCTGGTCTTGCTACCCTTCTTCCGAAGGAGGCAAAGACGCGCGAGGTATGCCACTTGCTTTCCGTGTTTAGCCTCTCGAGGGAGAATGGGTATATGCTATTTCTATAGGCGGCAAAGACTCGACGGGTAGTATATCTACTCACCGTGTTGATCCTCATTTGTGTTTAGAAGCATATGATGTTTTTCTAGAATGCCTGGGAATGTGGAAAAGTAATTCGGTAATGAATGTTTGATTAAATGGTGAAAATCCATGGGGATGGAGATGCTGGAATTTAAAGGTGATGTGAATCTTAAAAAGGAGCAGTTGTTTTTGAAAGTGATGCCAATTCAGTTTAATGTGGAATTGTTCATTCTTAATTAATGTTTAAAGAATTAATTAATGTACAGTGGAACTGATAAATGATAATGGAGTAATCTAATAAATCTCTTCAAATGTTGGTGTGCTTATAGGATACCTAGTCTTAGAAGTAGCAGCCTGGGGTCTGAGAGACGTTAGCTGCAATTGTATCTGAGACTAGGTAATGCCCATAGTGTGGATGTGAGTTACTTATATATTCTGTACTTTTTGTGTTTCTATACGCTACTCCACCCTGTCGGTAAGGGCAACTGACACCCCGGGGATTCTGAGCCCTGGGGGGGTGTTTTCCCCAACATTCTGATGGGAGGTTGAATGGCTGACTACACCCTTTGGCCCCACTCTCTTCTCTTGGTAGATCATTGTGCTGGTAGGAACAGTGGTTTGTTTTACCCATATATGTGTGTAGAGGGCAGTGATGGCTTGTGGTTATTTCCCACACATATATTCTGGATATAGTATCCTATGGACTACTATAGGTGTAACGTATATAGGCTATAATGGCTTGAGGATCCTTACTCGGATTATGGGCTATAATGGCTTGAGGTATTATACCCGATGTATGATACACGTTATACGAGCTGTGGTGGCTCCCGGAAACTACCTGGTTACTTTGGTTGTGAGGACGGTGTGGTGCTTCTCCCAGGTGTTTGTGGGCAAGCCTTTGTGGTGCACGAGGTGCAGATTGTGGAGCTTAGCCCAGGTGTCTGCGGGCAAGCCTTTGGAGAGAGATGCACAGGACGTATGTCATTGGGGCAAAGCGGCAAACCAGTGGGGAAGTAGTAGTGGGGTGCCCTTGATAATCTTTACTACATGCTATATTCTTGTATGCGTTACTTGGTGAGAGTATCCATGGTGAGGTTGGGAACATAGTATACCTGTTTAGGTGATGAGTTAGTTTCACTTATTGTTCACTGGGCTTTAGCATGCTTTCTTTACTTTTTCACGAGAGGCTTGGGGAGGATCCTACTGAGTATACTGTTATACTCACCCTATGTATGTATAAACTGTTTTTCAGGTCACTTGGAGCAGGTTGGAGATCAAGCTGGTTACTACTAGCTTGCGGCTGGAGGAGGAGCTGTTCGTGCTTGTGGTCGCTGCCGTTTTACTTTCTTTTGGGTACTTTTATTTTTCCCTTTCAGTTGTAGTACTTTTGCATGAAATTTCACATATGTACTTGGGTTTCTTTTATTTTTCAGTTATGAGTGGGAGTTGGTTGGAGTTTATTCTATCTCTCTCTTTTGCATGTGTTTTCTTAGAGGGTAATGCCTCTCATTTGTGTGTGTATTATACCCTCGGTGCTAGTCGCCAACCTGGGGCCTACTGGAGGCGGGACTCGGGGGTCATTATCTCCCTTCTCACATTGCCAGCCCTGGAGGGGTACACTTTGTAGGGAGGGGGTCGTGACAGAGTTGTATCAGAGGTCTGGTTGAGGGATAGGATGGAGTTTGGAGTTAGGCACAGGTGAGGATGCATGGGATGGTAGGGTAATGGTGTTATTCTTGTTTAGAAAGTAGGGTACACACTGGAGACTGGAAGAGACATAGGCATTTAGGGCCCCCTATGATCTGTTGCACGGACCTTTAAGTTTACAATGGCTACTAAACAAGTGATACTGATTACAGGGTAGAGACCTAGGAAAGGATCATGCATCATTATTCTTTGCGCTTGAGTTTGAATGGGTAGACCTTGGGATAGGTAACCTAAAATTAATAAAACAAAACAATTAATGAATTAATGTTGAGTCTTCCATATTCTAGGCATAGGAGCTCTAACAGTTGTTATTTTACAGGTATGGCTCCAGGTCGACGTCCTCGTCAGGTTTACGCAGAAGATGCCCAGCAGGCTGTTCCAGCAGATCGTCGCCGGGTAGAGGTTGACGACGATGACACTTGGAGGAAGACACTCTGTGAGTTCCAGCGCCAGAGTCTACAGAAGTACGAGGGCTCCGTTTCAGATGCAGTCACAGAAGACTGGTTGGAGGAGGTCAAGATAGGCTTCAGTTCGATTCGTGCTCGGAAGGAACACTGGGTGTCCTTGGTTGTGACGATGCTGCGTGGAGCAGCGAGGCAATGGTGGTTCTTGTTCCTCGGTGATCGTGAGGAGTCAGCAATCTCATGGGAGGTGTTTCGAGATAGGTTCAGAGTCGAGTTTCTTTCGTCGACTACGAAGGCGTCCAGTCGCCAGGAGCTTCTTACCCTTCGATAGGGGAGCTCCAGTGTTCGGGAGTTTGGAATCCGTTTCAGGAACCTTATACGATATGCTTCAGACCTGTTGACAGATGATGAGGCCAGGGAGAGGCATTTCGAGGAGGCTTTGTGTCCAGAGATCCAGCGCCAGGTCACCCCATTTATGCTGAAGACATATCTAGAGGTTCTGGTGAGGGAAGAGGTTGTTGAGAGAACTTAGGCTAAGACCGGATCATCACGAGAGGGGAATCGTCATGATTCCTCATGAAGCAGAGCTGTGGTCCGAGGTTCCCGGTTTTCTGGACAGAAGAGTTTTCGTTCACCTGAGGGTAGGTCCCAGCCCTTCCCATCACGTTTCTCCAGAGGCAGTAACTCTCAGGCCTATGACAAGGGATCAGGCACTTGTTTTTCTTGGGGTGGTCGTGGTCATCAGTAGCGGGAGTGCCCGACTTTTCAGAGCAGTCATCGTGCACCAGGCGCTCCACTCCAGGTTCCTCCGTTGAAGCAATTCCAGCCGAGGCAGCAGTAGCAGGTTGCACCAGCTTTAGATCACCCGAGGGTAGATGGAGCAGGCAGAGGACAGCCCCATGACGCTCCCCGTCCTCAGAGAGCAGAGTGTGGCCGTGGTGGTGGTCGTCATCAGGGTCATAGAGGCCGCGGAGGTGGTCGTGGTCAGCTTCATGCTCTAGCGTTGCCAGCCCCAGGCGAGCCAGATGTCGTTCGAGGTACCCTTTTCTTGTTTTCTACCTTGGTGTATGCCTTGTTTGATTCAGGAGCAACACACTCCTTCGTATCACCTACCCTTGTCCATGCTTTGGGACTTGAGGTAGAGAGGCTTCCAGTGCCCTTGACGTTGACTACGCCAGTTGGAGGTCGAGCTGACTTTTTTGAAGTATGTAGAGACTGTGAGCTAGTGTTGGGGCAAAACCACTCTTGGGGAGATTTCCTATGTTTGCGAATACAACCATATGATGTCATACTTGGCATGGATTGGTTGTATTCGGTGCAGGCTGTTGTGGATTGCTACAGGAAGAAGGTCGTTTTCTTTGATGAAGATTGAGAGAAAGTGGTTTTTGTTGGTGAGAGAGATCCTCGGATGAGTCATAGACGAGTTCCATCCTTATCATCCATGATGGATGGGATGACGCTGAGTTCTTCAGAGGTTCAACAGCTGGCGTTTCCTAGGGTCGTAGAGGAGTACCCTGATGTCTTTCCAGAAGAGGTTGTATCCTTACCCCCTCGACGAGAGATCGCGTTTGGGATCGAGCTACAGCCAGGAGAGTCTCCTATCTCTATGTCTCCGTATAGGATGACCCCTTCTAAGTTACGAGAGCTTCGTATTCAGCTCGATGGTCTGTTGCAGTGTGGTTTTGTTCGGCCAAGTGTGTCACCTTGGAGTGCACCAGTTTTGTTTGTGAAAAAGGCTGATGGTAGTTTGCGGTTGTGCGTCGATTATCGTCAGTTAAACAAAGTGACAATAAAGAACCGCTATCCTCTCCCGCGGATTGATGACCTATTCGATCAACTGAAGGGTGAAATTTGGTTTTCAAAGATAGACTTGCGTTCAGGATATCATCAGATGCGTGTAAAGGATGAGGATATCCCGAAGACTGCTTTCCGCTGTCGTCATGGGCATTATGAGTTTGTTGTAATGCCATTCGGCGTGAAAAATGCTCCAGCTGTTTTCATGGGGTTGATGAATGCTGTGTTCCGTGAATTCTTGGACAAGTTTGTTGTGGTTTTCATCGACGACATCCTTGTATACTCCACATCTGAAGAGGAGCATGCAGAGCATCTACGAGCTCTTTTGGGAGTTCTTCGCAAACATCGGTTGTTTGGGAAGTTGTCCAAGTGTGAGTTCTGGGATCGATAAGTTCATTTATTGGGACATGTTGTGTCCCAACAGGGAGTAGTTGTGGATCCTTCGAAGATAGAAGCAATGATTTCTTGGCCAGCCCCCAAGACCGTGTCAGAGGTGCGAAGTTTCCTTGGTCTCGCAGGCTATTATAGGAGGGTTGTGGCTAATTTCTCCCGAGTTGGGACTCCTCTGAAAGCTTTGACCAGGAAGGATCAAGCGTTCATATGGACTGATCAGTGTCAGACAGCTTTTGAGTATCTAAAGGAGAAGTTGGTAAGTGCTCCAGTCCTTTGTCTTCTAGCGGAGGGAGTCCAGTTTGATGTTTTCTGTGATGCTTCACATCTGGGGCTAGGCTGTGTTCTCATGCAGTAGAGGTCTGTTGTTTCTTATGTGTCTCGGAAGTTTCATCCCCATGAATGCAACTATTCCACCCATGATCTTGAGTTGGCAGCTGTGGTGTTTGCGCTGAAGTTGTGGAGACATTACCTCATTGGCGAGTGCTTTGTGGTTTTCACCGATCCTAAGAGTTTGAGGTATGTTTTCTCTCAGCGGGATTTGAACTTGCGGCAACGTCGGTGGATGGAGTTCTTGAAGGAATACGACTTTGAAATATTGTATACACCTGGGAAGGGAAATTTTGTTGCTGTTGCACTGAGCCGAAAGTCACGTAATGATGTTGTGCGTGAATCTGGTGATTCCTGGAGAGTGATGGAAGAGATATCATCTTTGCATCCTGATATGGGAGAAGTTGGGGGAAGAGGTTGTCTTTTCCAGATGACGATGTAGTCATCCCTGATGCAGAAGGTGGAAGAGTCTCAGTTGGGTGATCTAGAGGTGGAAGTTTGGAGAGACAGAGTCGTATGTGGTGAGGCCCCTGATGGTTGGTCGGAGGATGAACAACACCGAGTGTTGTATCATGGAAGGATTTTTGTTCCCTTGGCGATGCGCAAGACGGTTCTCTGAGAGTTCCATAGTTCACCCTTGGCGGTACATCCTGGTGTGACAAAGATGTACCGATCCTTTAGGAGTCAGTTTTGGTGGCCTGGGCTGAAGCGTACAGTTGCAGAATGTGTGTCTCAATGTTTAGTCTGCCAGAAGGTGAAGGCCGAACACCGTGTTCCTGATGGTCTTCTCCAACACTTAGAGATTCCTCAGTGGAAGTGGGAGGACATCTCAATGGACATTGTTACAGGTTTAACTCGAGCTCCGGGAGGACATGATGCTATATGGGTGGTAGTGTATCGTTTAACTAAATCGGCCCACTTCATAGCAATCAAGGAGTCGAGCTCAGTGGAGGTTTTGTCGAGGCATTATCTGGAGGAGGTGGTGAGGCTTCATGGAGTTCCTAAGACGATCATTTCTGATTGAGATCCTCGTTTTACCTCTAGGGTGTGGAGAAGTCTCCAGCATGCTTTTGGCTCTCAACTATGCCTCAGCAATGCTTTTCATCCTCAAACGGATGGTCAGACAGAGCGAACAATCCAGACTCTTGAAGACATGTTGCACTCTTGTGTTCTCGATTTTGGAGGTTCATGGAAAAATCACTTACCTTTGGTAGAGTTCGCTTACAATAATAGTTTTCACTCTACCATCGTCATGGAACCGTTTGAAGCCTTGTATGGCCGGCCATGCCGTTCTCCGTTGTGCTGGACTGGGGTTGAAGAGTCCGCAATTCTCAGACCAGAACTAGTGCAGAATACGACAGAGATGGTTCAAGTGATTCATGAGAGGATGAAGACAGCAGAAGACCGTTATAAATATTATTCTGATCAAAGAAGGAGACCCTTAGAGTTTAATGTTGGGGATCATGTGTTTCTAAAGGTCACTCCCTGTCGTGGGCAGCGAAGGTTTGGTCGCGGAAGTAAGCTTTCTCCCCGTTTTGTTGGGCCTTCCGAGGTGTTAGCTCATGTTGGAGGTGTGGCGTATCGAGTAGAACTTCCCCCTCAGATGAGTCGGATACATGATGTTTTCCATGTATCGCAGCTCCATCGTTACCTTCATGATGAATCTCATGCTATCGATTGGGGAGAGATCGATATTGATGATGATGCAACCTTCGAGGAGCGACCTGTGGAGATCCAAGACCGCAAGGAGAAGGTGTTGCGTGGGAGTTCTATCCCCTTAGTTCGTTTCTTGTGGCGACACGGTGCCATGGAGGAGAGTACCTGGGAGCGTGAGTCACAGATACGTGCTCAGTACCCAGAGTTGTTTAATGTTTAACTCCTTTCATTTAATGATGTTTTCCTTGTGGTTGGACCTTTCATGTTTTATTTATGTACCTTTGATGAGATGTTATGTTTGAATTGTTTGGTTATGAATTTTTTGTTTCCATACTCTCGAATGTCGTAGTTTTGTTCTAGCTTTTGAACAACTCATGGTGGTTTTCCCCTGAGAGGTATCTTATGGGGTGGTTGTTCGGACCCCTCTTTTCTTCTAGGTTCATTTTTAATTATCGAGGACGAGAATGTTTTGATAGGTATCTAATGTAATGGCCCAGACCTCTCTGGTCCATTACATTGTGAAATGTTGGTGTTGGAGGTGTTCTAGGAGGTCAAGCGGACTTATCCCCAACACTTTGCCAATTTTTCCAGTTCTGTGAACAGTGTTTCCAGTTTTATGAACAGTAACAGATCGGTCTCACCGATCGGTCTGACATATCGGTCTAACAGATCGGTTTCACAGATCGGTGGGACAGATCAGTTTCACAGATCGGTTTCACAGATCGGTTTCACAGATCGGTTTCACATATTGGTGTGACAGATCAGTTTGACAGATCGGTTTCACAGATCGGTTTCACAAATCGGTGTGACAGATCAGTTTCACAGATCGGTTTCACAGATCGGTTTCATAGATCAATGTGACAGATCAGTTTCACAGATCGATTTCACAGATCAGTGTGACAGATCAGTTTCACAGATCGGTTTCACAGATCGGTGTGACAGATCAGTTTTACAGATCAGTTTCACAGATCGGTTTCACATATCGGTTTCATGTACAGTAACGGTGGGTGAACAGTGTTTCCAGACTCCTACAGTTTTGCCCCTTTTTACGTTTCCTTTGACGTAAAATACATTTAAAGCCTTATTTTAAGGTCCCTTAAGGCCGATTCAAATGCCATAAATACTATATTAATTATTCCTAAGGCTTGGAATGTTTTACTTGGTCAAACCGAGTGGGTTAATGTGATCCATTTTTAATGGAGAATTAACCGGATCTTAAACGGTCACCTCGTTAAATCTTAAAAAGGGACGAGATATCATTCTCCCTTTTTCTTTCCCTTTGTTCTCAAATAAGAGGCGCTAGAACCTTTCAATCCTTTCCGTAGGAGTTTCACAATCAATCTTTACTCCTAGGATTGGTTCTGCTCTGTTTTTGATGCAACCAAGCTATGTCGATCATTCTTCCACATAAGTTGTCGCGAGAGAAGGATTGTGGGCCCCTGTGTGGATAAAGGATGTCAAGAACTCTTCGAGGTAGTGGGTTCATGGCTTCTCTAATTGTATATGTGCAATCGTAGAATTAGCATGATTTATCCCTTTGGATCACAAAGAAATTGACCTAATTAAATACTTGAACCGGATTAAAAGAATTGGTTGATCACATGTTGTTTCTTTATACCGTGATAACGGTTTGCCTCATGTTTTCCTAGATATAGTTCTATCTATGTTTTCTTTGATTTGTTGTTCGTTCATGATTGAAATTGATAATGAACGTAAAGCCGGAATTAATTGTTAATTAATTGGAAAGATAAAGAGGCATGTAAATTAATCTTGTTTTGCCATTGTTGTAGTTGTTCTAATTTGAGGATAATCAAATTAGGGAAGGAAGCATGGTTGTTTAATTGTGATAGCTTACTGATTAGGTATCCATGATTGGAACATACGAATAACAAATCTGTTAATTCAATATGGATTAGAGAACAGATTATGTGGGAATTTCTAAAAGGGTTCTGAGTTACCCTCTTGTTTTTTAAAGGGTCAAGAGCCCATGATGTGATGTTTGTTTTCCTGCTTCTTGTGCTGTGATGTGAGCCTGGATGGTTGTTGTGATATGTGGAGGCGTGGAGGCCTTGTGGTTATGGCAGCAGATGACGCCTAGAGTGGCGAGATGCATCAGTTTATGTGTGTGGGTGTCAGGGAGGACACCAGGGGTGATGGAATGGGATGGATGTGGTTGCTGGTTGCTTATGGTTTTCTTGAATGTTAATCTGCTT
This sequence comes from Viscum album, assembly GCA_963277665.1. Lineage (NCBI taxonomy): Eukaryota > Viridiplantae > Streptophyta > Magnoliopsida > Santalales > Viscaceae > Viscum > Viscum album. The sequence goes on along the minus strand of OY728129.1, from coordinate 1,852,102,545 downwards.
TGCTTTTCCCCACTGCTCAAGGTAGCTGGTCTTGCTACCCTTCTTCCGAAGGAGGCGAAGACGCGCGGGGTATGCCACGTGCTTTCCGTGTTTAGCCTCTCGAGGGAGAATGGGTATATTCTATTTCTATAGGCGGAAAAGACTCGAAGGGTAGTATATCTACTCACCGTGTTGAGCCTCCTTTGTGTTTAGAAGCATAAGATGTTTTTCTAGAATGCCTGGGAATGTGGAAAAGTAATTCGGTAATGAATGTTTGATTAAATGGTGAAAATCCACGGGGATGGAGGTGCTGGAATTTAAAGGTGATGTGAATCTTAAAAAGGAGCAGTTGTTTTTGAAAGTGATGCCAATTCAGTTTAATGTTGAATTGTTCATTCTTAATTAATTTTTAAAGAATTAATTAATGTACAGTGGAACTGATAAATGAGAACGGAGTAATCTAATAAATCTCTTCAAATGTTGGTGTACTTATAGGATACCTAGTCTTAGAAGTAGCAGCCTGGGGTCTGAGAGACGTTAGCTGCAGTTGTATCTGAGACTAGGTAATGCCCATAGTTTGGATGTGAGTTACTTATATATTCTGTACTTTTTGTGTTTCTATACGCTACTCCACCCTTTCGGTAAGGGAAACTGACACCCCGGGGATTCTGAGCCCTGGGGGGGTGTTTTCCCCAACATTCTGATGGGAGGTTGAAAGGATGACTACCCCCTTTGGCCCCGCTCTCTTCTCTTGGTAGATCTTTGTGCTGGTAGGCACAGTGGTTAGTTTTACCCATATTTGTGTGTAGAGGGCTGTGATGGCTTGTGGTTATTTCCCACACATATATTCTGGATAAAGTATCCTATGGACTACTATAGGTGTAACGTGTATAGGCTATAATGGCTTGAGGATCCTTACTCGGAGTATGGGATGTAATGGCTTGAGGTATTATTCCCGATGTATGATACACGTTATACAAGCTGTGGTGGCTCCCGGAAACTACCTGGTTACTTTGGTTGTGAGGACGGTGTGGTGCTTCACCCAAGTGTCTGTGGGCAAGCCTTTGTGGTGCACGAGGTGCAGATTGTGGAGCTTAGCCCAGGTGTCTGCGGGCAAGCCTTTGGAGAGAGATGCACATGACGTTTGTCGTTGGGGGCAAAGCGGCAAACCAGTGGGGAAGTAGTAGCGGGGTAACCTTGATATTCTTTACTACATGATATATTCTTGTATGCGTTACTTGGTGAGAGTAGCCATGGTGAGGTTGGGAACATAGTATACCTGTTTAGGTGACGAGTTAGTTTCACTCGTTGTTCACTAGGCTTTAGCATGCTTTCTTTACTTTTCCACGAGAGGCTTGGGGAGGATCCTACTGAGTATACTGTTATACTCACCCTATGTATGTATAAACTCTTTTTCAGGTCACTTGGAGCAGGTTGGAGATCAAGCTGGTTACTACTAGCTTTCGGCTGGAGGAGGAGCTGTTCGTGCTTGTGGTCGCTGCCGTTTTACTTTCTTTTGGGTACTTTTAGTTTTCCCTTTCAGTTGTAGTACTTTTGCATGAAATTTCACATATGTACTTGGGTTTCTTTTATTTTTCAGTTATGAGTTTGAGTTGGTTGGAGTCTATTCTATCTCTCTCTTTTGCATGTGTTCTCTTAGAGGGTAATGCCTCCCATTTGTGTGTGTATTATACCCTCGGTGCTAGTCACCAACCCGGGGCCTACTGGAGGCGGGACTCGGGGGTCATTATCTCCCTTCTCACATTGCCAGCTCAGGAGGGGTACACATTGTGGGGAGGGGGTCGTGACATAGTGCGTATCAAAACCACCCTAATTGTTTTTTCAAAATTTATTGATTTTCATGTTTCAACTTTCTTATCCAATAGATTATGTTTTTTAGTTTGAGATTTAATCTTCCAATTTTATAAGGTTAATATTTCCTTGGAAAGTAATTTAACTGTATGATTAAAATAATTTCTAGAATCCTTTATAATTCTTTTGAACTTATATGTAAGAGAAATTGGGTTTTCATATGATCAATTGTCAATGAAAAATTAATGAAACTAGACATAAGATAAATACACATATGTGATATTTCAGAATCTATATAATAGAATTAGATGGTGCATATGATAATTTGTTTTACAAAGTTCTTTTTTGAACCCATATTTTATCCAAATCTGATGAAAATTTAGTAAATAGGAGTTTGCTTCATAGTTTAATATTTTATTCAGGGATCCAATAACCACAGTTAATGGAGACAACCAATATTGTATTTTTAGAGGATTTCAAAGGAGGGTTATGAAATCATCTGATGTCACGAGTGTGCAAACCCCAAAATTATAAGATTGAATCAGATTAGAAGAAATATTCAACGAGTATCACTAATTTGGGATTAATATTATCAAATGTATTTTTGAAGCATTGGAAATTCCCTTCAAGTACTACCATCTCTATGCCAAATCCATTATTGAACTAAGAACGATGATGTTTTGTATTCCAAGTGAAAATAATAAGTGATAAAGAATCCAATACAATGATTAACCAAATACAAATCAAGTTTTTAAGAATATATTTCTTGGATAAAGATGATGAATATGGGTTTCATCATGATTTTATATTGAATATAAGAAATAAGGGACCGATTTAATAATGTTGAACCATTTGTTGACCAACGATATAACTGGAGCTTCAAAGAGACTATATGAGCATTAATTTCAAGATGATGTGTTTTCAAATTTTTAATTGATCAGTGTCAAACCCCAATTAAAAAATTTATTTTATTTCATTATTTCCTTGGATTTAAATATTTTTATTGAGGTTAATGTTGAGTTACCAATTCAAATTTTTGAATTTTAGATGTCTGGGTGAGTTTCTGGCATCTTCACAATTTGTGAGCATGGTTTCATGGTTTACGATGTGTCCTATTAAGGTAGAGGATGTTTTTGTTCATTTAGTTAATTTCTTATCCTAAATCGTGTGAGTTCTAGGAGAAACTATATAGATTAAGGGTTGGTGCCTGGGATATGGTGCATGGTCTGTGCACGATTATAGGGAAACAATGAAACAAGCATGTGTATGGTTTTGCAGTTTGGAAAGTGGAATTTAGCATGGTTTGTGTACTCATTGGTAGACCGTATGGTATCCCATGTAGGGTTCCATCATCTCTAATAGGTTGGGCATAGTTGGTGCATGGTTTTTGAAAATGTGAAGCCTATCCATGAATGTTTTCTTGACCATTAAAAGTGTAAAATTCTTCTTTTTCCCCTCTATTTTTTTGACACTAATTTGAGATTCTACTCCGTTCTTTATCCCATGCCACTATGGGGTCATCCAAGCTTCTCCCTTGCTTCCCTTACTCCATTGAAGCTCCTGGAATCTTCCTAGGAAAGTTTCTTTAAATTTTTTGGTCAATTTCATCTTCCCCTCACCTACCACTCTTATATTCTTGGTTTATATTGGTGGGTTTTCAACTTGGAATAACCCTAAGGGTTAGATTTGATGTGTGGGTTGTTTTCTATGGATTTAAGGGTTTGTGGATTATCTCATATTCTTTATTCTACCTTCTCCCTTAGTCTTGTTTCATTCACATGTCATTGAGGTGGGTGCTTCCATCCATTTCCTTTTCAAAACATTCCATTAATGCTTGATATTACCTTTAACAGTTTTGAAAGGTTATAATCTTTATTGTGATGTGTTTCTATAAATATTTATATTTTTCATGATGAAAAATTGTATTAGAAATGGTTTCTTAATGGTTTTTTTAATTATTCCTATATTTTAATGCATGTAAGGTGTTTGATAAAATATAAATTGAACCTTTAAAGTGAAATTGTGTGTTTTGGATTATGGTTTCCATTGGATAAGTTTTGATAATATGGTTGTATTTTGAATTGGATGTTGTATGTGTAAATTTTTTACTTTTATTTTATGAATCTTATGTGTAGCTTGTTATGTTGGTTTAAAATCAAGTGGTGTTTCTCCAAAAGGGTTTTGGGTGATTTCATGGATATTATCATAGTCACATTGAGTGTTGGTTCGTGTATTCTTAAATGTACATTTATGTGGATTTGGATTTGTAAATTATCTTTTGGATTCTTTTGGAAATGTCTGGGTTCTTTATGGTTTCTTGAGGTTTATTTGGAACCTTGATAAAATTTGTTCTTCCTTGGACCATGATTTTTCAAAAGATTCCCCTCCCTTACCGCCTTCTTTTTCCAAAATGGTTCATCGATATCTAAATGTGGTGTTGGTGTTTCATGTGACATTAAAAGTTGTTTTAGAAATTCTTCAGGAAGCATGTCCTATTTGTAATTTTGAGATGTGAATTAGTGAAGAATTCGTATTAAGGATCGTTTGGAACATTAAGACATACTTGGTAAAAAGATTATTAAAATACCCATTTGGTTCTTTTCATATTATTTTATGTTATCAATTTAAATTTTTAATAGTTCTAGATCTGAAATGTAAATCCCCATTAGGAATTGTGCACATGAATGTGGTGTTTTATTTTAAATTTAGAAATGGTGTGCAAATAATTTTGTAAATATATTTGTATTGGAAATAGAAATGGATCTATTGGAACTTTTTGTTGTATTTGAAAACATGGTTTTTATCTTAGGAGATGTGAAGGATATATTGGTACCTTGTGATGTTTTGGAAATTGTTTTTGGAATTCATGTGACGTATGGGCCTGGTGGGGATCTTAGCATGTTTTGGAAAATGGATTGAATGATTGGGTAACGTAAAGTCCCAATTAGTATTTTAATTTTATTGGGAAGGTTATTTTTAAAATAAAATGATGTGAAAAACCAATTGGAACTTGTGAATGGATTATTGTGAGACGATAAACTCTATGGAGGATTTTTCCAATGAGAGGGGAATCCCATAGGTGGAGTCAATGTTTGGGCTAATAATGAACGATAGAAGTGGGTTCAGTTGAGTTATGCATGTGAGGACCTTCCCACTCACTATGTACTATTATCATGGGATTTCATGACATTGTCTATAGGGTGGATTGACCGTTTCTTGTCGACCCTGATTAGATGGGTTGGTATCCCCTGGACTTGGTAAGAGGTCATGTGGGATATGCCACTAGTTTTTCTAGTTTAGAGCAGCTAGTTGGTTATTAATTATGGAGTTGAAACATACACTACCTGGTGATCCTTAATAGAGTATGTCCTAATATTTCCTCTAGATATGTTTTTAAAATTACTAAAATTATCTATTTTTATGTTCTATTTTTTATTCATATTGGTTATTTTCCATGTTAGATCATATTTGATGTTTTTTTCTTAAATTACCATATAACCCCCTTTTTTCATCTATTATGGATTTGTAATTGTGTTTTGGTTTTGAAATAGGTTTTGGATCATTAAACCATTTTTGAAAATGAAATTTGAGCATTTGGTTTAAAAAAAAGAGTTTGTGGAAAGTTGTGTTTTGTTTTTAAATAGATTAAATTTTGTATTTTAAATGTTTTTCAAACTAGTTTATGTTGAATATTTTATAAAATGAAATGAATGGAAAATGTGGTGATTTCCTACTGATATATTTAAGTTCACACCCTGCTTGTGTTTCTCAACATCGGTAGACCAGAGTTGTTCTATAGGTTCAGGTATTTGGTTTGGTTTTCCAATAATTCAGGTTGATCTTGGTGGTTGGTGGTGACTAGGAGGTCATGTGGAGATAGTGTTATCATGTTTCAGTTTTAGTTTCTAATTTAGTTTTTTATGTTCATATGTTATTGTATCTTGATTAGTTTTTCATATTTATTTATGTTTATTTATTGTTAGTTTTGTTTTGTGTTCAACTTGATTATTGATCTTGGTTGTTTCTTTTTGGGCTAAATCAATACCATTCATTTATTTTGATGTACTACACTAGTTTCCATACTATGGGGATTAGTAATTCCCTTCGGGACTTATCTTGGATTGGTTTGGGGGTCAGAATTTAATGGAAGCCAGACATAGTACATGAAAATTAGATCCATGTATAAACGTCATTCAATGTTTGTGTTTGGGGGATGTATTAGACTTTTAGGTTTAAAATGATAAAGAAGATGTTGGGGACATTAGTTCTTACCAACATGGTGTCTTTGAAGGGGGAAATGTATTCACACAACCCCCTAGTTAAATAACTATATGTAATTTGATCCAAGATATTACTTGATTCCATTAATTTTTATGATATATAGTGAGATAAATATTATTCACTATTTAAATGTTATTTGTTTGAATATAAATTTTAATGAAATAAAACTTCCTATATCAGGTTTTACTAATTGAAAAGTTGGATTGTGGATGGTTCCGAGATAAAGAATCAACAACATTTTGTTGAAATTTTGCGTTGTTTTTTTTATATATTTTATGCAGATAATTAAAATTTATTTAGTGATTCAGTTGACTAAAGGAAACAGACTGAGTCTATTTCTCCTAGTAAAAGATCACGACTAACAGAAGGAAACCCATTCTATGAAAGAATTATGGTTTGAATTTTTCATTTATAAATCAAAACTACATTGTGGGTAATCAGCACCAAGAATGTTCAAAATCATAGGTTGAAGGTAGGAATTTCTTTGATATTGAGTTATTGATTCGATGAAAAAAAATCCAGAAGGAATCAAATCTAGATTCATTAAACCTAGAGTTTTAACCAAAGGAAATGGGCCTGAAATTTTTTTAGGAATATTTTATTCAAGTCACATGATGGTGATAAAATAACGCGACTAATGCCTTGTGGATATTGATTAATTAAAGATTCAGCTAAGTCGATGGAATGCATCTGTCACCTCAGAACAGAAAAAATTAAAATAAATTTAGTAACAGGATGTGCGATATTTTTTTAAATAGTGAAGCAAGACATCGAAAGATGAATCCATTGATAAGAAAAGGGGTTTCAACAATATGTCTCCACAATGATTCAAGAAGCTATTTTTTCGAGCAGGATCATAGGGGTAATTTATATTTACCTTCTTTATTATTTTATATATTTTTTAATTTTACTTTGAATTTGTTTTTGATTCTTGATATAAACTTATTCTTTGTTAATTTTTTTTGGGAAAAATAATGTTTTGTTGGATCATCTTTTCTTCTTCATTTATTGAAAATTTAAAAATTGGATTACTTTTATTTCATCCAAAAAAATTATAATTTCAATTGGAAGGGGTTATACTTCACTTTTAATGAAAACATGGCATACCAAATTAGTCCAGAGATTAATTTTGGTATGATATCACACGTTCCATTTCAATCATTTGATTCAATAGTTGAGGAAATTATTGATTCAACATGAAACTGATATACCTTGAGAGAGTTAGTTGGATGTATATCCTTAAAATTTGTGATAGTACTTCATTCTCAAATATTGTATACTTTACCCTATGTTTTATGGTGAGTGGGTTAGTGAAATTTAATTTGAACTTAAATAAGGTTGAATAACCATTTTTACATATGAACCCAGATAATTTGTCTCAACTTGAGTGAAAAGTGGAATTTGTGCAATGATTATTGAAAATTGAAGGCTAAAACATGAAAGTACCACTACTCACTTCCTTTAATAGATCAAATGCTACAAAAATTATCCAAATAGTTATATTATTTCATTCTTTATGTCTACATTGGCTGCTTTCAAATCTTAATGACACAAATTGTCTTGGAGACAAATGATGTGCACTTGCCCCTTTGAAACATACACATATAAAAGAATACATTTTGGTTTTTTAATTGTCTTATGACATTTCATATATTCATAATGGGAATATTTTTTAAATTCATTGATAATTGAATAGAGGTTTTTATTGATGATCTAATATTTATAGTGATTCATTTAAATCTTATTTTCATTCACCCTTTATGCTCCTAAAAAAATATTAATTGTAACCTTGTGTTGGATATTGAAAAATGAAACTTCAGGATTTCTATTACGATTTGTTTCTGGGAAGCATACTCTCTCATGAGGGGATTCATGTTATTTATTCAAAATTTAAGGAAATACAGTCACTTCCTAAACTAACTTCAGTATGATATAACTAATCCTATATTATTAATGATAATAAATAATGTATAATTTCAGTATGATTTTACACCCTCTCACTCAGTTACTTTTAAATTATGTTTCATTCTATTTCTACAAGTTATATAATGAATTCCTCATTGAACTCAGAAATAAACTCAAATCTTCCTCGATCAATAAATCTATAAACCAATAATTTCCATTTGAACTGATGTGTGATTCATCTAATAGATCCATAACAGATTTCCTTGGTTAAATAATATAAAATATTCCATGTGCCATATATATTCCAAAAAAACATTTGATGAAACTTTATCTCATTACACTATCACTGGAAAAAAACTTTTATCAATTGATTTTTCATTAGATAAATTTATACCCTATCCCTTAGGTTCCAAAATCATCATCTTCACTGACTACTCAAATTTAATGGTCTTGTTAAAACAAGTGATTCCAAACCAAGGATAAAAATATGGATTCTAATGATTTTAGAATTTAACCATAAGATTAGTGATAAACCAGGAACATAGAACCACATTATTTATCCCAGGAGTAGAATATCTAATTCTTCCCTTCTTGAAATGATTAATCCTAAATTACACACTAAACAATTGTAATCTCTCACTCCAAAATTACTATGGTATTCATCAATCATAAATTAATTAATTGCAGAAATTTTCAGTAATTTTGTTTCAAGGAAATAAAAAATAAAAATAAAAAAAAGACATAAATACTAGTTTTGGGAAGATTATAAACATTATAGAATTGGGGATGAGATTGTAGTTAGGAAATGTGCTGATGTATAGGAACATTCATCCATTTTGTCATGTTGTCACTCATTTCCCATAGGTTTCCATTTTAGATCATAAAGGACTTATCTAAAGGTCTTAGACTTTGTATTCTTCTATGCTTGACTCTTTAACAATTCATTTGGGTTCTATTAAAAATGTCCTATATGCTTAGAGTTTCGAACAATTTCTAAAATAAATTAAATTCAATAAAACCCATCAAAATACTACGAAATGTATTTTGTTTTGGGTATCAATTTATTTGGTTTGTTTCATCCTTATAGTGGATTCACATACTTCCTTCTTACATTTGAATATATTTCCATGTGGGTAGAGTCCAAACCAACTAGTAAAGTTGATGCTTATAATAAGAGTTATTTCCTCAAAACACACATCTTCTATATATTTGGAACCCTATTTGTATTAGTGAGTGACTAAATAACACATTTTTGTATTCAAAATATAGAGTATCTTTTGAAAAGGTTTGGGGTTGAATAAAAATATCAATTATATATTACCCCCAAACTAATTTATTGGAAAAAATTATAGATAAATAATTTAAAAGAGTACTTCATAAGATTATTAAGCTCACATTAAAATATTGTTACAAAAAAATAGAGATACACTTTAGGTTTATCGAACCACCTATAATAATTCCATTGTGATTTCACCATTTAGGATATTGTTTTGGAAAATACATCCATTCACCAATTGAAATTTAACAAAAATCATTTTGGTCAATAAACAATTGTTTTTTTGTGTATGAAAATAATGGTTAAGAGATATTTCTATAATTAAATTCACTACAGGAACTATTACTTTATTCCTATGATAATTCCTACATTTACAAGGGAAAAAATAAGGCACTCAATGAAAAAAACATCCTATAAAAGGAATTTCATTTAGGTGATAATGTAATGCACTTCGATTATAACTTTTTAATTCACCCAATTAAGCCTAATTATTTATGTGAAGGTGATTTTATTATTACTAATATCTACCTTTTTGGTGTGGTGTAGGTTAAAGATTTTTCCACCTCAAAAAATTTCATAGTAATTGAAAATTAGCTAAAGTTGTACCATGATAGGATACATAATTCAAGAACCACCTAAAATTCCTATATACTCACTTCTACTATAAAGAAACCAACACTGGATGGATAATGAGGCGCACTTTATCCACACTAGGAGGAACATATTTCACCATAAATACTTATCCATCTCTATATCTCTCCACCCCAATCTCTCATTCCCTCTCTTTATTATTCATAATTATATGTCACTTTCTCTATATTTGTATAATTTTTTTCCTCTTTCTTCATCCACCATTTCATTTTTTTATCCTTTGTGTGTGTCTATTTAAAGAAAACCCAAATTACTAAAAATTATATTTTTAAGTTTTTCCAAACATTTTTGTAGAGTCAATATAATTTTTTTATCTCAATAGTTTAGTTATTTCACTACAAATTCGGTTAAATTATTTATTTTCAATTCCAAAAAGTTTGGAATTATAAATAATTTATTGGAAAATTATTTTATCTTACCCATGACGAATAAATTAAGCATTCATGATATTGTCTCCTAGGAAAAATATTTCTTATTTGGGGGTTTTTATCCCTAACCATAAGTCCCAGGATTATTTACCTTCAACATAAAATTTCTACTTTAGTGTGTATTAATATTATAGAGGATGTTTTTAACTACATAAGAATAATTATACAAAAATATCCACCCACTTACCATATTTTTATCTTACTTTTGAAAGCCACTTCAATCTTATAAAAACTGATTATTGATTACCATGTTTCAAGATAATGACCTTTTCCCACCTAATAATTTAAATGGATTTTAATTACATTGTTTTTTTTTTGAAATTTTAATATGGGGTGATAGGATTTCATTAGAGGATTAGATTCATTTATATTTAATTTATCTTAATATACTGGATAACTAAAATAAATTTATGGGTGGGGGATAGGATTTCATTTATTTAGGTTTTTGAAGGTAAACCATTAATTATTATTTTGTAAAAAATTAGAAAGTTTTCAATAAAATGAAAAATGTAAATAAAAATTTAAAAAATAAATGCCTATATATATATAAAGAACACTTTCAACTTTTTTTCTTATGTATTTTGAGATGTTTTGAGTTTTGTATATATGTTTTTTATTTCTTTCCTCTTTAATTTATCTCTCTCTTATGTTTTCTTCACAAAATTTTAACCTCATAAAAATTTGTTTTCATTCCCTTACTTTTCCCATTTCATAAATTTTGAATTTCCTTTTCTAGTTTGATATTTTTACTCGTTTTTTCACCACTTTTGGATACATTTCTAGTACCCTTAACCATCAAAAACCTATTTAAAAGTCATATTTTTTTGTACTTCATGATGTTAGTGTAATTTGAGATCTATTACAACATCTTAGATTTTCACTTTTGGTTGGTGAATGAGTGAACCTTATTGATAATGTTTCATCGCTGTGAGAGGAGTGAGTTTGTGTAACTATTTTTTGATTAAAATTATGAGAAGGAAAAATGAATCATTTTTGAAACATTATTTAGTAACCATTTGTATTGGAATTAGTAATTCATGAGTGTAATAGTCTAGACCCCCTAATTAGAAAATTTTGTTTGAATAATTTATTAGGAAGTATAAATGATTTTAATGTTTGTTTGTGTTTTTTATGATTGAATACATGAACTATACTAAGTGTGTCAGAGTTGATATGATATATTTATTTATAATTTAAATTTACTCCAATGACTGATTTTACTTAAAAATTCATAATTTTTATCCAATATTCATGTCTTAATCATATATATATTTGTAGACAAATTTTCTGATTCATCAAATTTAAATTTTGTTTACCATTTTGATCATAAAATCCTTAATATTATTCAAAAAAATTTGTTTTCTATTATTAGGATTCTTGATACATCACTATAAAAATTATTCAGCTAAATCATGGTGTTGTTTGTCCATTTGAAGGGCCATATGGATCACACATGATAGCCTAGTGAATCTATAATGAAAACTAAACTGAAAATGAAGATATGATTTTTGATTTTAATAAAATGTATCTTTGTCTAAGAATTATTTTCTTAACAATACCAAATAATTTTTATAATAATTATAATATATTTCATGGTTTTTAAAAGAAAATTAATTTTTTCTGAACTTTTCTATGTTTGGAAATGACTACACCTTATAAGTGTTTGAAAATAGGTAATATACAAAAAAGTATCAAGTGAATAAAATTCATATAACATGATATCACATTTTCTCAAGAAGCCATGGTTGAGTTTTTCACAAAGGAAAAATCGATAGTAGAAACATTTGATTAACCATGGAAAAAATGACCAAGGGCCCAAGTGACAGCAAAGCTTGTTGGATTGACTACATGAGAAACCTATCAACCACAAATAAAATATGGAGTATCCTTGTAGATATTTCACCAAGTGTGGAATTGAACATAAGTATAAAAATATCAACCTCTCTAAAGAAATCAACCATAAGAACAGATGATCGACCATACGGTAATATAATTCAAAGCGATTGAAAATTGATGACATGGATGTTGTCATGGAAAAATGGAGAGACAGTCAATGATGATGTGGTAATTTTAAATAGACTATAGCTAAAGGTAAGATTTATATTATTATTTTTTAATAAAAATCTAACAACTTTTGAATGTTAAATTTAATTCCTATTAGAACCATTAAATTACCTTAGTTTTGAAACTAAAATGAAAGAATATTCATGATGATTTCTCAATGTATATTTTTTAAAGAATATATTTTTAGTGGTAACCAAGGATAATAAAAATAGTATAATAGAACACATACTATTTTGAACATATAAGAAATCATAATAACCAAAACGTTATTTTGATAATTGTCTAAAATGTTGTTCTTGAACTCAATAAACCATCAAAGAACATTCAAATGTCTTTGAGAATATTTTGAAAATAAATAGATAATAATGGGAAGATAGGAACTAATAGTAGAATTACCAAGAATCATACTCTTATACATCAATTTATTATCATTCTTTGAGTCATTTTTAATTATATTTGAGTTTTTTGTGTGCATTTTATTTTTCAATCATAAGCACTAGCTCCTAAGATAAACTAAAGAGTTAAAGACACACACACACACAATCTCTATATATCTTTTACATCATTTATGATCCCATATAGAACTGAGGATGAGAATTTTTAGCTAGATAAACTTGTGATATGTTGTGTAAAACCCCTATCCGTGTTGGGGATCACTTTATTTGATAATAATCTTCAAGACAATTAGTTATTTCCATGTATATGGGATTATGTCGTGACTTGAGACTTAACCCCTTATTTATTTACATTATGTGTTTATTTATTTTTCTATAGTATATTTCCAAAAAAATTATGAAACTATACTTTGATACTAATATTTAAGAAGTTTTTATATACTGTGTTTGAATATAGTATATTAGTTTGAAAATTTAATGTATTTTCAAATTTTTATTAACGGATATATAATAGTTCTTTTAAGAATCTTTCCAAATGATCAAATTATATAATTCTAAACTTTTAGTTAATTGGTCATTTTTATTAATTTGGTGGATTTATGTTTTTAATAGTTTTTAATAGAAATTTTTATTAGGAACTCAATTCACCCCATGGGGAGTTGTCCACTCCAACCAACATTTTGAATTAAATGTTCTTAGAATATCTGTTTTTACTATGATATATTTTTTCCAAAATATCTTAATTTCTATTTGATATAAATTTAATTTCTTATAGATAATATAATAATTGAGGTATAATCCACTAAAAGTCATCCTTATTTTAATGGATCAAATTATTCTCAATTAAAGATAAAAATTGAAATTCATTTAGACATAATGGGATTTTCTATCTATACAGTAACTGTAGACAAATAATAAATACCCAAAAAAGTAGAAAAACAAGTGATGTTTCTGCAAAATTTTCAAATGATACAAAATATAAAGTTATGAATGATTTATACACTAATTTAAGAGAATTTTAATTTAAAAAAATATATCCTCATGCTACTCCTTCTGAGATCTGGGATACAATGGTTATTTCAGATATAAGAACTTCCAATAATAAATAAATGTGTTTAAATACTTATACTTTTAAATATGAATGTTTTAAGGTGAATCATGATAAATACATTTATGATATGTATATCAGGTTCAATTAAATTGTTAACATGATGCATGCATTGATAAAATGGATTTTCGAAAAAGAAAATGCCATGACACTTCTCATATATTTACCAAAAATATGGAGAGACACCTCTGTTTCCTTAAGGTAATCATGTGATATAAGTAATTTTCTCATTAAGGATCACCTTTGGAAGCTCATGATGTATAAATATACATTAATATTTTACAAAGAGGATGTATATGAACCAAATGGGAAGTCACTAGCCTTTAATATTTTTGACTTAATGCTAAAACAAATGATAATGTTGATATTTTGAGTGATGAAGAATCAATTTCAGACAGTGGCTATAAAATAGTTCACCTAGATGGTTTACAAAGTTCTACATGAAGAATACGTTATTTAAAAAGTAAAATTATATAGTAAATAATAACAATAAAGGAATCTAGAGGAAATAATGGAAAAAATATGACTCCAAAAATAAAATATCCTTATATGAGTATAAGAGAAAATGACATATCAAGAAAGAGTATACTATTATAAAATATAATAAAATGTATGTATAAAAAGGTAAAATATGGTAAAAGTATATATAATAAACATGTATTTTCCTCTTCAGAAAACTCAAGTGACTTTGACTCTAAAAGATATAATAAAACCAATATGTGTTTCATGATAAACATATCATAAGTACAAAATATTTTTCATGCATATCCTAAAAATATTCCAAATTTTTTTGAAAAAGAAATAAATAAATAAAATATTTACATTGATTATTTATTTTAATATTTTCATATACTGAAATAAATATTTAATGAAGTCAAATATAAATTAAAATGTTTAAAGCAGCATCACTTTTTTCTGCTCAATTTAAAAATGTTTTTCATAGAAAAAGACAAAAATGCTAACTATCGAAGGAAAATAATGACATTAAGTTGCATAATGTGAAATTTTATAATGATATATATAGATTTAAGAATGTTAGAAAAATTATATAATATATTCTTGGGAAAAACTGACCTTAAATATACTACAAGAACTGGTTTCTAACCTGGACAATGGAAAATTCATAAGATCAAATTTATACCAAGTTTTAATTCCTCTTGTTATGTAAATATTTATTATTCTACTAGTATTGATAATTTTTTCCTCTTATAAAATTCTGATTTTCACTTAATGAAAACATATTAAATATTATTGGATTCATAAATATCTTATTACTAATATTTCTGAACCAAAGAAAATATAGTTACCAAAATCATTCCATATTTTACATTTTCGTTAGGAAACCTACTTGAAGAGTACCAGTAAGAACTTATAGTATTTGGTTAGTGGATGTTATAGAAACATAACTGGGGGTTATATAATATTCAATAACATTATCAATGTTACTGGTTGATATGTCACCTTTGGAGAAAATTCAAAATTAAAATTTATTAGACTTGGTCAAATTAGAAACTCTAAGACAAATTTTATTTCTAAATTTTTTTATTTGTAGATATATTAAAGTAGAAAATTCATAGAATCTCATAGTTATGGGCTGATAATTATCATATAAAATTTAAGAAAATTTCTTATAAATTTTATGATTATAAGTATTCATTGGTTTTTATTTCATTGTGGAATGAAAATGTTTATGTTGTTGATTTGAATTATTTATCTTTTCAAAATATTTCTTATTTAAGTGAATTTCACAAATAAACATGGATTTGGAATTAGATATTTGGACATTAAAATATAAACTCGCTAATAAAGAAAACTAGAAATGGTTTAGTCAAGGATCTTCCTAAACTAGAATTCCCAAAAGGAAAAGTCTGCAATCCTCAATAAAATGAAAAATAAAAAAAATATCTTTAAAATCAAAGAATTAAGTTTCAACTATTTAACCTTTGGTGTTGGTTCAAATTATTTTTTTGGACTTTAAAAAGTACCTAGTTTAGTAGGAAAACATTTTTTTTATGTTATACTTGATGATTATTCTAGATATACTTGGGTTTTTTCCTTACTTCTAAAATTGAAGCTATTTACTTTTTTTCAAAATATGCTAAATCCCTAGAGAACCTTAGTGGAATTTCCATTAAAACATTAAGATGTTATCATGGATGTGAGTTATAAAACTCAGGACTTCGAATCTATATGTTCAAAATATAGATATAATTATAATTTTCAGCTCCATTGACCCAAAAACAGAATTTTGTAAGAGAAGGAAGAAATAAAACCCTTTAATAAATTTCCTCAAGCATACTGAATGAGTATGAAATTATTATTTATTTTTGAGAATAATCCATAAATGCATCCTGTTATATAATTAATACAATTTTTATTAGACCGTTTATAATGAAAACCCGTTAGGAATTATGAAATGGTAGAAAAAAAAGTTAATTACTTTAGAAATTTTGGTTACACAGTATTTATACTCAATAAAAAATATAATTTAGGAAAAATTTCATCTAAGGTGATGAATGATTTTTTCATAGATACTATACATCTACAAATTCATATAGATCATTCAATAAAATGACTACGATTTTGGAAGGATCTATGCATATAAAATTTGATGATATATCTTTATATAATCTTAAAACACCTTTAAAAAACATTGAAGGTGGCCTTTATAAATTTGATAACAACACCAAACCCTGTGAAAATTCAATTAAATATATTGAAAATTTTCCTAGTTCTCATAAACTATTTGAAATTGAACATACTGATGAAAATAATGTTACAAATATTCTAATCCCTAGAGTAGTAAGGACACAAAGATATCATCGCTTAGATACTATTGTTGGTGACCTAGATAAAGGAACTCAAACTAGATCTTATTTATTTTATAAAGTAGAGAATCATGTTTTGTTTTCACAACATGAACCTAAGATCATCATAAAAGAAAATGATATTGAATTATTGGTAATTACTATGAAAGAAAGTTGAATCAGTTTGAAGTAAATAGAGCCTTTCAATTAGTTTAAAGATATTTGCAATTCAAAACTATTGAAACTAAATGGGGTTTTAGACACGAGGTAGATAAGTTAAGAACTATAATTATAAATAACAATACTTGTTTCTTAAGGATACAATCAAGAAGAAAGTATTGAAAATTAAGAAACCTTTTCATTAGTAGTTACACTTGAATCCATCAGAATGTTACTTCCCTATAAAGTGTATTTGGAATTAAAATTATATCAAATGGATGTCAAGAATACTTTTTTAAGTGGTTTTATATTTGGTGATGTTTTTTTGTACAAACCCATGTATCTCAACAAAATAATTTTCCGAATCATGATTTCAAACTAACAAAATATTTCTATGGTATAAAACAAGCTCTTAGATCTTGGTATGATAGGCCCAAATAATTTTTAATTTATATGGGTTTTATAAAATTAATAGGTTCCCTTACTCTGTTGATTAAAAAACATAAAAAGATATTTTAGTAGTACAAATCTATGTTAACGATATTATATTTAGATCTTATAAAAATTATTTATGTATTGGATTTTCAAAAGTGATGAAAAATGAGTTTGAAATGAGTTTAATAGATGGGATAAAAAAATTCATTGATTTCAATTTTTTTAAATAAAGAAGAAATCATTTTAAATCAAAGAACACCAATGAAGTTTTAAATTTTTTTGGATTGGATAACAATAAAAACAGTGATACTAATTTGAGAACAAGTTGTAAACTATATATTGATAAAACTATAAAACATGTTGGTTAAACCAATTAAAGAGGTATGATTGGAAGATTACTATACTTAACTACTATTTAGTATGTTTTTATTAAACAATTGAATTAATTTATTTTTTTATTTTTATTATAAAAAATAAACATATTTATGTCACTAATGATGTTTATTTTAAGTGAATTTTTGGATGATATTTAGTTAAATTTTTATTTTTATTCTAGATGTAGTCACAAACCATTAGTCCATGGGAAGAAATTTTATTAACTATTCTGAACATATTTAAACATAATTTGGAAACAATATTTATACCCTTCATTTTTAAGAGGAATGTTTGGTTTGATAACCCTACATATGGAGTAAAACATATGGATCATGAACCTTACACTGTTATAAAAGTATAGATCAACAACCATATATTTTGAAGAAACCCTACATTTGAGGAACAAGTGTATTCTTCATAAACCCTACTATTGTAAAGAACCATATGTTTTTAACCATAATATTGATGTTTTTTTCTATATGTAGGAACCCTATGTTTGACTAAGTCAATGATAAGTTTAAAATTCTAGATATTATTTGTTTTCTTATAATTGTCTCTCATAAAGTAAATATCTCTTTAAAGATGTTTTATGAATAATTATAAGGATCATGCTCAATGGATTAAATTGTTTATATTTGTATGGAAATTTACGAACCTATTTGAAGGATTCAAATTCAAAT
This sequence comes from Viscum album, assembly GCA_963277665.1. Classification (NCBI taxonomy): domain Eukaryota; kingdom Viridiplantae; phylum Streptophyta; class Magnoliopsida; order Santalales; family Viscaceae; genus Viscum; species Viscum album. Next base: position 1,852,084,190 of record OY728129.1, on the reverse strand, counting down.
ATTTTTTGATTATTGTGTGGTATTTCTAGAGCTATTTTGTCCTATTTTTTCGATCGAGAAGAAAAATACTAGGAGATTAATTCTAAAAATATATCAATTTTCTTATAAAATAAGTAATTATGTGCTTGGAAATAATAATGTATCACTGCCTCCAGAGATACACTTTGGTGACATATATGTTTTGATCTATTTGGTCGAACCACTGTTGTTTTTTTTGTTACTATTTTTGTATTTTTTTGATAAATACCCTTCTACAGTTTGACACAACATTTCGTAGAGTTACACCTTGTAGAAACAGATGATTATTAATTTTTATTGTGTTTTATCAATTATGGTTTCAATTCAGCATGTGTGACATTGAAGATTATTGTGCTGATGCTACTGTGCATTATCGAATATCATATAAAACTATTTGTTTCTGCTGCAACCATAAGAAAATCCTATTTTCTCAAAATAAAATTAATCAGTATTTATTTATTATAGAATTTATTGATCTGACTTAGTCATGGTAGAGTACCATATTTCCATTCTAAGTTATGGATTTTTAGTTCCTTGTAAAAGAATCAGAAGGTATTTTAAAATCCTTGTTGTAAAGGTACCAACTACTTGAACCTAGTAATAGAATACCTTGATAAAAGGACTTATTATTTAATATCACCAAGATTATGTATATATTTTTGGTGGAGTGGAATATTGGATCCTCATGGCTTGAACCATTATACATCACCATTTTCTTTTCATTGCTTATTTCCACTACTTACATATCTTTAAGATAGATGAAAAGAATCTTTATATATCAAGAGGGATGTTTTGGAATCTATTAAGGTTTTTTTAAACGGATCACAATTCACCACCCTCTTATGCCTTCATCATAACCATTCTAAGCTAACATGTGGTATCAAAGGTTGGTCATTGATTCAAATTTTAAAAATTTTCAAATTCATGAAAATAATTATACTTATAAATGATACTAATATGTAATATCAAAGGTTCTGACCTTCTTCGAAATTATTTTTGGGAAATCCATGATTATATTATTTGATACTATCATGTGAATCTAAATTATCAACTCTTCTGCAATATAAAATGTATCTTTTGGATCTTAAAATATTGATTTAAATATTTATATAAACACTAATCAAAATCGATAATATTTGATAAGGTATGTCGATGCTCTAGGACCGTTACTTTAATGGTGATAATTATTGATTTTGGAAGGCTCACGTGACTATTTAGCGGAAAAATCATAGAATACAAGTTTATTTGAAGGTTTTACCAACTTATAAATTTCCTAAAGAAGATATAGAAAAATAGATTAATGATCACAAGAATAGATATGATCTTAATTTGTAATCAATGAATATTTTTTTTATTTTACGGACTAATGAGTTAAATCAATTTTATTGATGTGCTATTGTATATGAGATGTGGTCGGATATTACTATTTCTTATAAAGGAACTGATATTATTAGAAAACTGGGATACAATATGCTAATGTTTAAGTTTGATATTTCCAGAATGCATGTAGATGACAGCATCACTCAGATGAATAAGAGATTGAAAAACGTTGTTAAGAATATTGCTGCCATGGGAGATCTAATTAATCAATAAGATCAAGAATTAAAAATTCTTAGAGTTTTACCTTATAATTGGAATGGAATATATGCTTCTAAATGAAAATCCACATCAGTTAAAGATTACAAATGAAATAAATTGTTGTAACTTTGATGATATATGATGATGTGATGTAGGATGAAGCTGAGAATAATATTTCTATCAAATGTGAGAAATCTCTTCTTAAAACTACTATGGTTGAATCATTAGATTCATGTTATATAGACTCTGTTAAGGATTTATCAGACTTCTCTAAAATATTTGAAAACCTATAGAAAATAAAGGGATTAAAGAAGATAGATGTGGTGAATTCAAAGATAATGTTCATACAATATTTAAATATCCATTTCTTAGAGCTCAAAGTAAATAAAATTATAAAATAAAAGGTAATAAAATTATTAATTCTACTTGGAGTAAATATTCTGGTTCAAATGATGAATATATTATAATCTCTGAGGCTAAGAAAAAAATATAATAGAAAATATATCTCTTAGGACTCATATTGATGAGGTAAAATCTTCTTACTCTCAAAATTATAATTTGGAAAATCTTTCATATGATGAATATAACAAATATTTTTCATTATTTAAGATAAATAAGAATCCTTGAATAACATAACATAAATAAAATAGAAAATATTACGATGCTATTTTATTAGATTAGGAAAATATGAAAAAAATTAACAAATTTAAAATCCAATTCTGGAAAAATTCATTGTGATTTTTATGAAATTAAAATTAAAGAATTATTATATTAATTTGATACTTGAAAGCGGGACTCTAGTATGATTATCAAAGAAAATAATTATTTGAATCAAATTCTTGGAAAAAATAAAATTCACAATGGAAAAATTGGAATTAGAAGTATTGGTGAATGACCAAAATTATATAGGAATCATTTTTTTCTTGGATCAAACAGAAAATTCGTGTCCATCGCTAAATATTTTTATTTTGTTATTAATTGACATTATGAAAAGGATTATTATTTTATAAAACATTAATTGATTTTATCTTAATCATATTTATCTTTCAAAATAATAATCTAACATAGACAATATAATCTCTATAAAAAATAAATAGATTTGGTTACCTAAAAAATTAATTTCTAACACTATCAGGCCCTAAAGAAAATGGGAACAAAAAAAATATTTTTTTGATATTTTTTAGGAATACACCACTAAACTACATCATTAGATAATTAATTATTCATCTGAAAAGTTTATAGAAATCATTATTTTAACAAAGGAGTGATCAAGTCTAAATTATTTCATTATCAAAAATCGTTAAAAATGGAATTAATAATCTATTAATTATTTAATTATAATATTTTTTTTTAATTTCATTAACTATTTTATAAAGGGATGATAATTTGTTTAGCATTAATTATTAAATATTTTCTGACTCTTTGAGTTATGGTGTTAAAAATCAGTTTATAATTTCATATCAGATTATATAACTATATTACTAAAACATTAAAATTTATATAAACATAGTTTTATTCCTATCAATATAAAATAATTTAAATAAAATATAGTAGTTTTTTTTAATTATAAAAATGTGTTTAAAAGATATATTATATTTTGAAATTTTCAACCTATCATTGTCTTTAAATTTAATGTTCTTATAAATCTTATTCATTTTTCATAATTTATTACTTTAGAATAGTTTTATTATGAAAATTGTATTTTCAAGAAATTGAAATCTTAAATTATGAATCTGTATTTTTTCTCAAGAATTTAAATAGCCATCAAAAAAGTTTTAGAATTAAATGCATCGCCTATCTATATAAAACCCTATGTTATTATTCCTCTAAAAACATATTAAATTGTTTATCCTTGTTCTTAAAAATATCACATTCAATGTTCTATGAATAAACCAATTTGAAAAAAAATATATCATCAAGAAATTCATGTATAGAGAAAAGTCTTACGTAAAAGAAAACAAAATTCAGTTATTCATCTGATTTTGTTTTAGAGATAAATCATTATATTTTGTTAAGTATTAATTTCAATAATCTTATAGAAAAGATAATGGAGTTTGTTGTTTTGAAGAACGAGAAGTTTCATCATCTCAAATGGACAAAGGTGGAATGTCTTCTAAATAGATTCATTTCAAAGTTAAATATTTAAATAAATAAATAGAAAAGATTTATGCTGATCTAAATAAATCTAAAAATTTTTATAAAGAGTTACATAAAAAATTCTATTTCATGAATATATTTTTATAAACTTCAAATTGAGTGTCAAAATGTGAAATATTTTTTGATTTCTAAAGAATACATTGAATATTTTAACATATAAATGATAAGTCAAATTTTGTTACTCAGAAGGGAAATTATTAATAAGTCTGATGTTCATGTGTTAAATGAGTTTCCAATTAAATACTTTTCATCATATATTCTATATCAAATATTGTTTGATGTTCAAAGATGAATATAATAGCTTTTTAGATTTTTTCCTGATTTAAGTGAAAACGTTTGATGTTTGAAAAGTTATGATGATCCATCCAACCCATCCTAACACCCTAAATATTTTTTATCTATATATTTTACTCAAAGTCAATATTGTAGTATATATATTTTTTTAATTATTGTTTTTATTTTTCCATGTTTTATAAAAAAAATATATACTATTTTTAAATTTCTTTTAGATTTCACAAAAATGGGGAGAAATTGTTTTAATTTTAATATTTGTTTTCTGTATTTTTTTATCATCAAAAAGTGGTTGATTGTTGAGAATGTGTTAATTCAACATTTTCTTTGATTTATTTTCGATTTTATTCTCAAAAGAAACCAGTATTATGTTTCTAATTAATTTTATTTTAAGTGAATTTCAGGATGATGTTCTTTCAAATATTTATTTTTATTCTGTAAGTATTCACTAGTCCTTTGTCCATGAGAATATATTTTATTTTGTATTCTAGGCATGTTAAAAATTAATTTAGAAACACTATCCATACCCTACATTTGTGAGTAGAAAATAAGGGTTGGTAACCCTACATTTTAAATAAAACATATAGATCATGTACCCTATATTGTTAGAAAAGTATGGACCAACAAACTTAAATTTGGGAGAATCCCTATGTTTGAGGAACAAACATAGGGTTCATCAACCCTACTTTTTAAAACAACCATTCTTTTTCAACCATAATTTTAAAAAAAATTCTACGTGAAGGAACCCTATGTTGGATTGGGTTAACAAGATAGTTTTAAATTCAAGTTATTATTAAAAAAAATTTAAATGGTCTCATATGAAGTGAATATATCTTTAATGTTATTTTACAACTGATTTAATGAATCATGCTCAATAGATTAAATTGTTCATATTTTTAAGGGAATTTAAAACTCTTCTAAATTATTTGAATTCCAATATTTTTGAATTATTTTCTGGTATTTATGGGACTATTTTGACTTAAATATATTTTACTGACAGGATAAATTCTGTGATATTCATCTTCTGAATATGTAGATATTCATAGAAAAGAAATTACTGTGTGCTTGCAAATAATAATGTCTCATTTACTTTAGATCTACACTTTGTAGATATAGATGTTTTGATATAGTTGATTGACTCACTGGTGTTATTATTTTAATAGTTTTGTCTTATTATTAAATATTCCTCTTCAGTTTGACAAATCATTTTCAGAGTTACACTTTGGAGACATATATGTTCTTTCATTAGTATAATACTTCCTCAATTACAGTTTAAAGGAAGTCTATGTGACATTTAAGATTATCGTGATTCTACTAATATTATTTATTTATGTTTATATAAAACTATCAGTTACTCCTACAAATATGAGAAAAATTTTATTTCTTGATCAAATAAATCTCGACTCGTTTATTAGAGTATCAACTGCTCAGACTTAGTCGTAATAGAGTATCATATTCTTGTACTAAGTTATGCATTTTGTTTCCTTGTAAATGAACTAGAATGACTTGCTAAATACATAATGTAAAGGTATCATCTACCTATACTCATCTATATATGTCCTTTATAAAATGACATACTAGTAAAAATAACCATGATTATGGAGAGATCATTTATGGAGTGGATTAGGATATTTTTATTCCCTCAAATAATATACATCGTCACGTTCTTTTCATTATTTAGTTCCACTACATAATTATTTTTGTTTGAGAATAATATATTCCCTACATATCAAGAGGTAAATTTTTGAATAAGTTAATGTTTGTTAAAGGATCACAATTCACCCCTCCCCCTCTTGTATGTTTTTCATAATCATTTTGACCAAACAACTGACCTAATATTATGAAAAGTGTGTTTTTGTGTCCATATTTTTAGTAAAAACCAAAATAATCTGATTTTATTTTTATGAAAATAATTTTCAAATACCTAAAAAATAAAATCAACTTAGGATTTTTTTACCCTGAAGTACATGCATTTAAATTAGTTAGTTATTCAGAAGCTGATTTTGGAGGTTGTATGTTAGATAAAAAATTCACCCCACAAAAAAGTCGCCTTTTACAAAATTATTTTGTTTCATTTTGTATTAATAAAAAACTTTTTGTTACATTTTCTACTACTAAAGTTTAGTACCAAACTCTTTGTATTTATTATGAAAAAATATTGTGGGTGAAACAAACATTATTATATATTGAATATTAATTTCTAAATTTACCCATAAATGGTGACCATAAAAGTGTGGTAAAAATATCTAATAATATTTTTTCACATCATATAATAAAGAATATTGATACAAGACTTTATTTTTTAAGAGATATTTTACAAAAAAGGAGATACAACACTATAATTTATTGGTATAAAACATCATCTCGCTGATAAGGTTTTCAAAGCCTCTGAATAGTGAGATAATGAATTATATAAAACATGAATTTGGTATGATTAATTTTAGTTAAAATGAATTTTAAATTATTTTAATATCATTTTATTTATTTTTTTACATCTTTCATTTATTGAATATTAAATTTATCTATTTTTTATCATATCATATGAAAATACATTAAATGTGATTGTTTTTTATTATGTATTACTATGTAAATAAATATCTAAATGATTTTAGTGTCAAATTAGAGTCGAATCAACAAACTATTTCTAAACTTGAACCAGACCCTCTTTCTAGAACCCATTATTCACATCTCTAGCTCTCGATTTTCAATTCTCATCCTGATCATTAGAGATGAAGAGATCATTTGGAGATGACATTCCTAAATCATCCAAGAGATAAGAAGCTATCTCAAGTAAGACTATGAATATTTAGATGGCACAACTTCTTTCTCACAATGTTTTATCTGAAAGAAGTAGATATTGAATTGTTCAAAACTAGTTTTTCATTAATTTTGAGGGAATTTTTGAGTCAGAACTAGAAACTTATATTTTTATATGAAGATCAACCTTTCAATGTATGATAGGTCACAGAGTTTTATCTTAAAATGGTTTTTGATGCCCTTGAATACAAATATTTTGTTAAAATAGTCATTAATGGTCATGAATGTGAGTTTACCTTGACCTTTTGGAATGACTGCCAAAGTGTTCCATATATTGGAGAATATAAGTACTATTAGAACTCATATTAATTAAACCATCTCTATTTTGAGATTATTAATTCCTTATAAGAATAAAAAAAGGAAAACCATTTAGAAAAACAGTTGTAAATGAGCTAAGTGTAGAGTGTAGACTTCTGTTAATGTTTATTCAACAATTTATAATCCTAAGGAAGGGATATTTCAGTTGTGTTAGATATCAAAAAAATTTCTTCCTATATCTGATGGTTTTGGGTATTTAGGTTAAAATTACCCATTTCTTAATGAGACATATGGAAGAATTAGTAGTATATAATGTATTTTTAATATCACATTTTTCACATTGGGTTTTTAGAACCAACATGAAAATCCATGAAAATTGATTTTTCACATCAGTTTTTATATAACCGATCTGAAAATACATTTTCACTACTTTTTCATGTCGTTTATATAAGAACCGATGTGAAAAATCAATTTTCATGGATTTTTCATGTCTATTCTAAATAGTCGATGTTAAAAACCCATCTTCATGACATTTTCATGTCAGTTATTTGATATATAATGTAAAAACTATTTTAAAACACGTATTTAATTCCCTAAGATTCTATTTGACTTGTCTTGGAGCTCAAACGGAGTTAAGGATAAAAAGTTATTGCCATCAAAAGTTGGTCATCTCTAAAAAATGTCTTAGATAATTCTCACTTTCGATGGCCATATCTTTGGATATGTAACTCCATTTTACCTACACAACCACTCCAATCAAATAATAGGAAATAAAATACACTTTTTAAAATAATTTTTACATCTTTTTTTGAAAAATTATATGAAAAAATCCCTTTAAAAATGGTTTTTGAAAAAAAACTGATGTTAAAATCTAGTTTTCCACACCAGTTATTAGAAAACTTATGTGAAAAGATAGTTTATTTAGATCGCTTTTATGATAAATTACATGAAAAATCAAAATTATAATATATTTTCATGATGGTTATCATAAAACTATTTTGAATGAAAATTTTAATATCTTTCTAATGTAGAATTTCAATTTTTACAGTGTGACATCAAAATTTTCAATTGCCCCTTAAAATTTTTAATATCACATTTTCTTTTACAATATAATTTATATTTTTTCATTATAAAAAAATATTAATTTAAAAATAAATTCTTTCATACATCATCTTTCCACTGACTCGACTCATTTTATCATCATCAAGAACCCACTGTCTCTTCTTCTCATAACCTCATCAAGGTATTTATAATTATTTTTCCATGATTTATGTTTTATAAGTTTTGTTTTCTTTATTAATATACAATTGAATTGTTAAAATTTTATTATAATAAAGAATAATTCTTTTTATAATGGTAAAACTACAAATCATCCTTTATATTCTAAACTTTCTTCTACAACGAAACATTGGTTTTCTCATTCAATCTTTCATTGGAAAAGAATATATCCAACTTATGAAGGTCATAACTTTTGACTTGTATCTCTGTTTAAGCTCTATGACTAGTAAAATTAAATCTTAGGGAATTTTCTACAAGCTAAAAAAGATTTTTCACATAATGTTTTTAAAAAAACTAACATGAGAAATATTTTTTAACATAATATTTTTTAAATGGATGGTCATTCATGTCAGGTTTTAAAAAACTAATGTGACAAATCATAATTTTTTGGACATAGGTTATTAAAACTGACGTTAAAAAACATATTAAAAACATATCATTCAAATATGTCTCCTAAAAAACATTATAAAACAACAAAATGATGTAGAAAAGTATTTTTGTTCTTGCGATTTGACAAATCTATCATCTAGATTCAAAAAAGTTTCGTACCATATGTTCACCTCCATCTTGTTGGAACAAAATATATTAGCTCTTATAGATGTTTAAATAAGTTTAATCTGTATTTGTGTATGTTTGAATTAGAACACCGATAATACAATTTATATTAGTTAAAATCCAAGGAAAACTATGTTGGTTGATGATGAGAAAAAATTATACAAAACATTCAATCCCATTTCTCATACCACTAGGTTAAGAGATGTAATTGATCCAGATAAAAGATTTGAATCTAGTTACTCCTATGATAAAGAGTAATATGATGTTCTTGTAAAATTTAGATTAATAATCTAGAATATATTTTGAGTAAAGATCATATTGGACTATAGTTCAAGTTCCCTTTCTATAAGAACGTATAATAGAAGAATTTACTTATATTGATGCTCCTCAGCATTCTAATATTCTAATTAATGTAGAAAAAGAGACTAAATTTACGATATTATCTAAACCTATTTTATATGGATATATACCTTTTCAGGGGGATATAATTCCTAGATTTGTGTTATTTAGACCAATTTTCCTTAAATCTGAAATTGTTAAGGATGTGGATCTTACACCAGTGGAGATTCCACCTATGTTCTAGAAAGGTGGAGCTAAAATTTTATACTCTTCTCATTATAGAGAATAAAATCCTCTAGATAATAAATTTTTTTAAATAGATGTGTCTTCTCTATTCGTTCTTATTGATAAAGATAATGTTAATCTAGTTGATAAAACGATTAATGAAAAATAATACCATAAGGATGATGATGGTGGTGGTTGTGGAAATTCCCCAAACCCAAAAGTAGCCACTCTTATCATGACCAAATAATAACATATTTTTCCTGAGCAACCCTCTACTCCTCGAGTAATTTTAATCAGACTTTAGTCTGGTGAGGATTTTATAAATATCTTTGATACTCTACCCTATAAAAAATATGTTCATGAAGTTCCAATTAGAAAATAACATATCTATGACACTTATACAAGCAAAAAAGTTATGTATATTGAAGATTCTATGATTGAATCTGAGGCCACATTAAAATATATTGAAGAAACTCATAGAAAATTTTCATATAAAGAGTATCCATAGAAAAAATCTTCCAATATTTATTTTAGTGCTTGTTAATATGATCTAAGAGAAGATCCCTTTCATGAACTTTCTTATACTCAAGACCAAACTACTCCATATTAGAAATTTGAGTATTATATGGTACTGACCATTTAAGATCTTATGGAGTTTAAGAATTAACTTTTGAAGCTATTAGATTGGAATTTCTTAGGTAACACCTTTCTAAATAATATGGAATGTGAGTAAGAAATTTATTTCACTATTCAAAAAGATATATCCCATATTCACCAGAAGTTGTTTCTAAAAATAGATCATATGCATCAATTAGTTAATTCTTTTAGAATTAAAATGAACATTTTTTTAAATCAAATTGGTGACCACCAAATATATCAGATTGAAATACTAGATAATATAGATAAAAGTTATCTTTATGTTTTTAGCAATCCAACTCAACCATTAACCCATACATTAGAACCTCCTCCTACTTCAACTTGAGTAGATGAAAAATTGATTTAAATTTTTATTCATGAAGAAACTCTGAATGTGCTTGATAGTGTGATGGATAACAAAAATCAAGTCAATATGATAATTTCTTCTCATAGGGAAAACAAATTTGATCTGATTAAATATGAGACCACTAAGACTACTAATGATAATGTTATAATCAAGGATACTATCAAGTATTACCTGAATAGAATCTATATTAAGGAATATCTTAAAACCTAGTTCATGTATTTGGATAGAGATTTAAAAATAAAACCTCGAACTACTTCTTTTACTATTACCATTGAGAAGTTATCATTAATGAATCCTTTAGTAAATCAATTCATTTTAGAGAAATATTATTTATCATAGAAATAGTGCAAGGAACAAGATCAGTATCTAATATCACAAGTATATTAGAACCCCAATTGTATGTTTCAAATTCCCCTATTTTTTCACTTACTACTTAGCCCGTGCACCACCTTTCTCCAATTTTAGATAATAATCAACATTAGTTTCTATAACCTCTAACTCGCCTATACCTCGAACAAGAGATTTTATTATCTATATTTCTTGAGATACTATTCATATAATCCTAGTTTCCAATTGTATCTCTATTCTGAGACCTATTTCTATTCATCCTTCTGATCCAATTTTTTTTGATGAAGTAATAGACTCTTCCATTCCAAAATATTTAGTTTATCATTAGAATAAAATATGTATTTTTTACATCATTTTGAATCTTTAATCAAATTTTAGTTTCTTATTTTTTATAAATCCAATGGGAGAGTAAAAGGAATAATAATAATGGGAATGATCTAACTTGATATTAATTAGTCATTATTTGATATTGCAAGGTTTCATTATTTTATACATAAGTTTTTTGGATGTTTAATCGATGATTTGGGATTATAAAAAATTTAGATATTTTTATATTAGTGTACAAATTCATTTTTTTATAATCTCAAATCATTTTTTTGTTTATTATAATCTATTTTGTGTTTTGTGAAAGAAAATATATTCTCACTAATTTTTCCTAAGTCTGGAAATGATCATACATTATCAGTTACTAACCATGGAGAATATATAAAAAAGGATTCAAGTGCCTTCAAGTCATATAAAAAGACTGTATATTCTCTAAAACAACTATGGTGGAGTTTTTCTCGGAGTACAAATCCATCGTATAAAGTGGTTATCGATTGTTAAGAATTTGAAAGAGGACCCACGGGAACACAATGATAGTCAGATCATCCATAAAAAAACAAAAAAAATATCATGTAGAGATCTCACTAACAATGTAATCGACCATAAGAATAAAAATATCAACCGATTCAAAGAGGTCAACCGTAAAACCAAATGATTGACCATGTTATATAGAAATTTAAAGAGAGTTAAAAATGATGACATGTATACTGATGTGAAAAAATGAAATGTACATCAATGATGAGATGGAATCTTTAAATAGACCATAACTAATGGAAGTTATTATATTATTTTTATTTTAATAATAATCCATCCAATTGTATTTCTAGAATTTAATGACTATTAGAAGCATTAAATGACCTCGTATTTACTACTATGATATGAGGATCTTCAAGATGATTTATAAATGACTATTTTTCAGAAAATATGACTTGAAAGGAAACAAAAGATATGAAAAATTAGAGAAGAACAAATATACATGGTCACACAAATGTTTCAAAACCTAAAAGAAATAATATGAATCAATAATCTATTTTGATAAGTGTTAAAAACATTATTTCTAAAATCAATCAACGCATCAAAGAAAATTCGAACATATTTGAGCATGTTTTGAACATTCAGAGACAATAATGATAAGAGAAGACCTACCTATAGAATAAAAGATAAACATACTCTACTGTATCAATCTATTATCTTTGTCATACAATATCTTATTTACTTTTGAGCTATCTTTTGGTATTTTATTTTCAAATCTTAATCCTCAACACCTTAGCTGAACGGAAGAGTGAAAGACACAAACACACACAATGTATATATATATATATATCCCTCCCTCCCTCCCATACTTATTTGTGATCCCTTGTAGAACTGTGGAAGAGGCTATGTTCTTGGACAATCTTATGAGATATTTTGTAAAAATCTTATCCAAGTTGTGCATATTATTATTTAATAATAAACTGCTCTATAGTGGCTGATTTCCATGTGGTGGTGATTAAGTTTTGGCTTAATACTAAACACCCTTTTTTTTATTATGTGTTTTTTGTTACACTCTTTTTTCAAAACTTATTTACACAACCTACTTTGATATTTAAATTTAGGGTGTATTTTTAATATTTTTTTAATTCTAGTATATTAGTTTCAAAAGATAAATTATGTTCAAATTTATTTTTAATGATCTATGATCTCAATTTTTTGAGACTTTACAAAATATAAAATTATATAATTTTACAATTTTAGTTAACTGGGGGTTTTTATTAATTTGAGGAATTTATGTATTAAAATATTTTAAGAGAATTTTTTATTTGAAAATTAATTACCACACTTCCCCCTCTGGAATTTTCCACTCTGATCAATAATAAATAATATACAATTCAATGAAACTTCACAATATGTTTGATAAAATTACATTAAAATTTAGATAAAATTTAAAGGCCCAACTCAACCATTAAAGGACTGAATCCATGCATGGAATGGAGGCCCAAAATTCTATATATATATTTAGAGTATAGATCTCATTTCTAACTATATCTCCCAAACAAATTTTTTAAAGTCAAGAAATCCTCGGTAGATATTATACATAACTTGAAAGAAAATATTAAACTTTGTCTAGCCAATATTTGGATATTTTCAAAGACATAAATTCATTCAAATTTAGGCCTTGAAAACATTTAGGATAATTTAGGATAATAGAAGATAGTTTAATAGTATATCCTCATATTTGGTCTGAAAATTAAGATATCTAATATTATTAGTGACTTTATATTCAAGGTACTCGTAAAGAACTTTTAAGAATAACACATTTCGAGACTAGGATGTATATTGGGTAAACTTTTGCGGACAAAGTTCAGGATAGATTTAAAAAGCAACTTTAAAACCCCTAGTAATCCTAGAAATAAATATATCATATAATTTATAAGTATTCGTTTTATTAATTAATGTACACCAAAGTTTTATAAATTGTATTATATAATTTCTTCAATTGAAAAAGGAATATTTTGTTTAACTAAATTTGTTTCCATGAATTTCATGATATTAATTAAAAGTTAAATTTTTTGATATTAAAATTTTAATTTCATAAAAAACTTCATTTTTTGATTCATCGTATAGAATTTTTCTTAGGGTGAATTTGTATGACTTTTATGAAATGGTTAATTTCTGAGTGCATAGTGAAAAATACAAATTTTACAAGTACCATTACTTTTATAAAAACATAATTATGTAAAACTGAAATAAAAATTAATTAATCCTTTAAATTACCCAAATACATTTTTAATATGTATAATAAATAATTTTAAAACTTTAATTGAATTTTGTAACCTATTCTTGACATTTTGAAACTTAGCTTATATTTTATTATAATCAAAAACTATTTTTGGGTATTTATGTTTTATAGATTGGTTGGATGATTTCCTTCTATTTGGAAATGTAAAAATTCTATATAACTATATTATTTAATTATAATCCAATTAATGTAATTATAATTAATTATAGGCTTTATTTTATTGTAAAATCATTTTTTTTCTTAAAACATGTGTTTTTCTAAAAAACTTTTTTTCATGCATTTTTCATACTTATATTAAAATTAATGTCTCCCACATTTAGATATTAAAGATGATAAAATGGATTCTATTTTTGGAATCATAATCTCTAAATTTTTTAATATGGACTCTTTTATTTTTTGTTATATAAATTAATTACCAAGGTAAAAAATTTGTCACCTCGATTAAGGCTAAAATTGGGTAAAATGGTTAAATAAAGGTATAAGGCTAAAATAGTACATTAAAAACATTCATAAATATCATTGGATGAGTTTATATACAGCTTCCTCACCTTATATTCTAAAATAAATAGTTTTTTTCATTTTCCTTTGAGAAATACTTATATTATATTTATAAGTTTTATGTATTTAGAAGAGTGTCACACCCTTCACTTATAAAAGAAACCCTTCTCTACTAACTTCTTCACAAACATTAAGAACTCTAGATAAATACATATATTCAAAAATAAATTCCCAAATCACTTACCAACTTCGTAGAGGTCTCGGTCTCTTGAAAATACCCATCTTAGAAGGTCTAAGGTGAAATCCAAAGAGGTTATCCAAGGAGGAGGTATAAGTCTTAGCCAAATTATATAAAGTTTATTTCTTCCAATACCACCATTTAATCTCTTATAACTATTATAACATATGAAAATAAGGATATTATCTATAATTTAATGTTATAATGTTGATTAAACAACTATTTTCTTCCTCTTTTATATCTTATGGAAATTAAAATTTTGCTTGTGTGCACGTGGGGGCCACCATCTCCACAAACCTATGTGGTCAGTTATTCATTAATGCCTCACATGGATGATCATAATGATATATATAATGCATTAAAATAATATTTATAACATATTTATCATTCTTGAAATTTCAAATATTTTCTACAACATTTTTTCCACCCTATAGAAAAATGGAAACTTCACCATGGTGTACGAGAAAACTACCACATCCCTAAAACGATGTGTTTAATTTTTCCTGACTACCTTACATGGTTATTTTTTAAAATTAATTTAATGTAGAAATATAATTATTATGAAATGAATAAGTTTTTGAAAACATTAAATCTTAAGCATGATGTACCTATAACATTTGTTTTAAAAATTAAAGACCAAATGACCTCAAAACATCCAACGTAAACTTAACTGATTTTGTAACTAAATAAAACATGATAATAAATGAAATGAAATGAATAATGATAATATAACTAACAATAAAAAGTATCTTAATAATTTATATAATATAATTTTATTATTCATTATTTATAGAACATATTAAGTTGGATGAGACTTATGATAAGGTATTTTCTTTTAAACGTTGTTTTAATTGTTTTAAACTCTTTCTTTTCAATATCCATGTTCTTGAAAATGTTTATAGAATGTTAGTTTTATAATTCAAATAATTTTAAAATTTATTTAAACTCGTTTTTAATTACTTTATTAATCATTTAAAAATTAATAGTTTTCAATTTTCTATATGGCTTATTTTGAATTTATTTAAAAAAGGACAAATAAATAATGCTATCTAACATTTACTACATGAATATAAATTCCCACCATTATAGCCATTTTCATTATCATAATTCCTCTAAAATTATTTTTTTCAAAGAAAATCATATTCTTTATGTTCAAGAAATTTTTCATTTTTAATATTTTTCAAAATAAATGGATGCATCTCCTTATTCTTATGCAAAAAATGAAAAATACTTTTTTAGAGGTTCTAATGAGTTTTAATGGGGTTTTTGTGAAAAGGTTCTATATTATAAATTTTTCATTCATGATATAGTACTTGTGAATTATAGATGATGATGGTTGAAACCAATATAGCTTATGATGATGAGTGAGTCAGATATATCTCTCCAATGCATTGGTCAATGATTTAATCAAAAAATGAGAAATATGAGGGAGATAACTAGTTAGGTTATATCTATTAAATTAAATGGGAATAAATTATTCTAAATTTTTTTAAACATGATCAGACATGATATATGAATATGATTCCCCAGGATACCTATTTTATTGTTTCTAAGGGTTTTATAGAAATATTTTGAATTCATGAGGTATGGTAAGTTTAAAAACTTTTTAATGTGAATGGTTTTTTGAATGACATGTTTTTATGAGTTATCATATTATTCCTAATGCCTTAATGGTTTTAATATGTATTCTAATGGGTTTAAAATGTTTAATTTCATAAAACTTCTAATTTATAAATTGTATATAACTTATTTATGTTCTTAAATTTTTATTATGGATAATGGTAAAACTTGTATTGAGTTTCCATGTTTTTCACTGGACTAATAAGTTTAATTTATTTTTATATCCCTAAAAGAATTTTTTTTCTATACCACATTTTCAAATGTTTCTCACAAGATATAAGGATGATTAGAAAATATAGGAAGGTAAATATTTATACTATGTTGACTCATCTTAAATGAATATAATGTGTTGTGAATGAAACATGGATGAAAACATAAATCTGTATTTTTTTGGGAAAATCTACATTTTATAGAAGTGTCCACTTTGTTATTTAATGGTTTTCTTGAATTCTATAATACTCTAAATATAAAATATATTGAAAGTGTAATAAATTGAAAAACTTATTATAAATCATGTATTTATAAGTTATTTACAATAGTGGGTGTTATAGTTGGTATCAAAGAAAATGTTTACATAAATTTAGAGGTTAGGGTGATGTTAAAAGACAATTTAGAGATATTCTAATTTTTTTATGTTATATGAGATATATATTGATGATTTCCATGTTTCTTCATCTAATATTTGTCTATTAAAATTTTTTTTCTACCGAAGAAACATGGAATATGAAGTAACAAGACATTAGGGATATAATAAACTTCTAAAAAAACAACCCAATGGATATTTTAACCTGATGAAAGCTAGAGGATGGAGTAATTAATTGGAGATAATATTTAAAGTTTTGGGTTTTGTGAAATATCAAAATGTGACTCTTTATATTTATCATTTTATGGTTAATCCAATTGACGATGGTCTCTAATTAAGAATACTAAGTAAACCTATGAGATCTATGGCATGGAGTGAACAATATTTAAATAATATTTTCTTAATATGTATTTTCCAAAATTTCTTTTTTTTTAAATAGAAAAAAACTTCTCGAGTTAAAGTAAAATGAATATGATTTAGTGGAAATTTATAAAGACAAATTTACCCAACTAGCTATGTGTTCACTGATTTTTATTATGGACCATGAGATTAAAATTG
Organism: Viscum album; assembly: GCA_963277665.1. Classification (NCBI taxonomy): domain Eukaryota; kingdom Viridiplantae; phylum Streptophyta; class Magnoliopsida; order Santalales; family Viscaceae; genus Viscum; species Viscum album. The sequence goes on along the minus strand of OY728129.1, from coordinate 1,852,066,723 downwards.
ATATATTTTACAAAGGTCTAAAAAATGATTCAATTAATGTTAACCCCTTATGATTTTAAAATTTATGGGAAAATCATTTGATTCACTGAGAAAGTTGAGTTAGAGTTTTCTAATACTTACGTAATTCATGAAAACATGGTTAAGAATGAGTCTACATGAAAAATAATATATAATTAGTCAGCAAATAAATCTAAAGTTAATCCCCACGTATGTTCCAAATATGATAAAATAAATATTAAATAGTTTTTGATAGGATAAAGAAAGTGTTATAGAAGTGGTAAGCTTGATAATTTAGATTGTGATAATAATGAAAGAATTTGCGATCAGACCCGTAATGTGAAAATTAATATCCATCTAGTATTGAGATGTTTTAATTGAAATTAGTTGTTTAACTATATTAATACATGTCCAAATTTAGTTACTCAATGTGGGAATCATCAATAATGAAGGAATAAATATGTAAAAAAGTCTTTTTCTACAATTAATATACATTATACACTATCAAATGAAGTGTTTATAGGGGAATTACTTGTTTAATGGGATATTTTCAATGTCTTTTTTTTTGTTCAGGATCCACACACTCTTTTATTTCCCAAAAATTTGGAATTAAAATATAAATATCATCTCAAGAGATAAAGACAAAATGTTTTGTAAAAGTTCATGGGGGTAGTATTAAGATAATAAAAATTTATCGAAATCTTCATGTTATCCTATAAGGAATGGTTTTTACAATAAAACGTATTGTATTTCGGATTATAGAGTTAGATTTTATTATGGGTATGGATTAGATTTTAATTTATCAGGATATGATAGATTACAGATATAAATAATATATTTTTAGAATGATTTCGCGTTTGTATATAAGAATTAATTCATACCTATACTAATATATCAAATGGTTGAAATAATCATTAAATATGGGGGTGTAATTTTTCTTTCATATATTGTTGAAAATAAGGAAACTGTTTAAATTAGTGATTTTTTAGTAGTAAATGTACATATAGAAGTGTTTCCTGCTAATTTTTCTAGTGTTATTCCTAATAAGGAGGTTGAATTTAGTATTTAATTAATGTTAGATGCTAAAAAAATTTAAAAACCCACTTATCAAATGGCTCCTGTAGAATATTTGTAAATGAAAAAGTAGTCACCAGAGTTACTTGATAAGGGTTTCATTTTTCATATCACATCACCTTCAGGTTATTCTGTTTTTTTTGTTAAAAAGAATGATGGTTCCATGAGGCTTTACCTTGACTATAGAGAACTCTATAAAATCCTTATTAATAAAAGAATCTATTTCTCATATTGATGAATTTTTAATCAACACCAGGGAGCTCAATATTTTTCAAGGATTGATCTTAGGTACAACTATCACAATTTGAAAATGAAGGAGGAAGAAATTCCAAGGAAAATTTTTCATACAGGTATAAACATTATTATTTTAATGTTATGCCTTTTTAGATTAAAAATATACCCACTATAGTTATGAATATTGTGAATAGTGTTTTCGATGAGTATTTGGATAATTGTTTTGTAGTTTTCATCGATGAAATTATAGTTTCAATAAAATTTAGGAAGAATATGAGAAAAATATAAGGATTTTTTGTGTATTTTAAAAAGAAACGTGTTTATATGGAAAATTTGTAAAATTTGAATTTTTGTTATAATAGATTGAATTATTTAGGTATTATTCTAAATATAACAAAATTATAGATCCTACTGAAACTTAATTGGTGGAAAAGTGGCCAATACATATAAGTTTCACTGAGATTCTATGTTTTCTGGGATTCGTTGTTTACTTTTGATGACTTGTTGAAAATATTTCTCAGTTATCTATCCCAATAACTAGGTTAACTAAAAAATGAGTTAAATTAATCTAGATAAAGGAATACAATGGAAATTTTTAGGAATGAAAATGAAGATTTATTAATTCTCCAGTTTTATCCTTTCCATCTAGAATTAGTGAGTTTTTTTATTTATATTCATTTTTCTTTTAAGTGACTTTTTGCATCTTGATGAAAGATGATTGGATAATTTTATAATCTTAATGATAATTTAAACCCTCTATAAATTATTACCTTACCCATAATCGTGAGCCTTTAGTGGTTTTTGTTTGTATAATGTTTCATTGGTATTTGTATATGGGTTAAATTAATAAATATATAATGACCTTAAAATTTTAATGTATATATTCACTCAGAATGAGTTAAAAATAATGTAAAGAATATTGTGGAAACTGATAAAAGATTTTTATTACCTAACTCACTATCATCTAGGATAGGTAAATGAATTTTTTGATACCCTGATTCAAAATGATAACGCTTCACTAACCAAGTTATGTTGGTAACATGATCCTTTGGTTAATGATTTGATGAATATTGGCCTATAAATTATACAAGAAGAAACTCCCTCCCTTTTGGTTCAGGTTTTAGTACTGCCATCTTTGTCAGATATTATTAATACTGCACAAAAGGAATATTGTAATTCGTAAGAAAATTCTAAATTGGTCAAGAAGTAAAAGTTTCCAAAATTTAATGTTGACAAAGTAAGCGTTCTGATATTTATAAAGAGGTTATGTGCACTAGGTGATTCCCATTTTAATAAATAATTTTTAATTAAAGCTCATAGATATCTATTTTATGTTCATTTCAATAACACTAAAATATATAGACACAATCAAGAATATTATTGGTGGGGTTGAATTAAGAAAGATATTTCAGACTTTATCATGAAATGTTTAACTTTTCAACATGTTACAGTTGAGAAACAATTACCAAAGGGGTTACTTTATCCTTTTTTATAGACCAAATATAAATTAGAGAATATATCCATGGATTTCATGTAGCGATTACCAATGAAATATCGAGGTAATAATGTAATTTGGGTTGTTATTGATCAATTTACTAAATAAATTTATTTTTTTACTATTTAAGAAATATGTTTTTGGATTGAATTTATAGACTTCATCCTAAACTAATAGTTAGATTATATGGATTGTATATATAAATTTATTCAGATAATGATCTTATATTTACCCCAAATTTATGGAAAGGACATCAAAAGTCATTGGGAACTGAAATAAAGTTTTTCACAACCTTTCATCCACAATTTGATGTAAAATTAAATAAAATGTTTTATAATATATATGATATGATTTGAGATTTCTCATTCCTTTATTAGGGAAGTTTTGATTAATAAATTTCCTTAGTTTAATTTCATTATAATAATGGTTTCCATTCTATTACCCAGATGACACCTTTTGAGTCGTTATATGAAAAATAGTATCGAACTCTAGCATGTTTGGATGAAGTTAGTGAATGAATTTTTTTGGGACCAAAACTAGTATATATAAGGGTTTAGAAATAAATGATGATTCAATAGAAAATAAGGATATGTCAAAGAATATTGAAGAGTTATGTAAATAATAGGAGGAAAGATCTTTCCTTTGAGGTATACAATAATTAATTTCTTAAAATATCTCATTGGATAGATGTAATGAATTTTGTAAAAATGTAAATTTATGTCTTCATTTTATTTGAAAATATTTAATTTAGAACAATATAGGATCAGTTTCTTAACGAGTAGTTTTTCCTCCATGTTTATGACAAGTGCATGATGCATTTCGTGTTTCATCATTAAGAAAATATATACCTAATGCATCTCATATTTTAATCCCAAGGGTAGTATATTTAGAATTGAATATTTCTTATGAAGATCTACAGGATCAAATTTTAGATCATAGATAGAAGGTTTTTATGAATATGATGATTCACTATGTATTGATTTTGTGGAAGAATAACATGATTGGAGAATCAATATAAAAATCAAAAAAATATATAAGGAAAATATACTGTCACTTATTTAAGAAATGAATAAAATTAGAAAGGGGAAATTTTCTAAGTTGGAAGAATCCCACAACCCTGGTAATCATTGAAACAAATTTTTATAACTATTCATTTTATTGACTCATGTTAATGAAAATTTTATAAATAATTTTATATAAAAATTTCAATCCAAAAAATAATAGTTTTTAACTAAATTATTTTCCATGTACTATATGTCTCTATTTAAAATTAAATTTATTCCCATTAGAATTTTATTTTTAAAAAAATTTATTCATTTTTAAATTCAACATATATAATTTTTCTTAGGGTGTATTTTTGAGAGTTTTTTGAAATTGTTAATTTTTGAGTGAATATTGAAAATAATATTTTTAGAAACACCATAAATTTTTTGAAATAATCATGAAGTAATATTTGATAAAATATTCATAAAACTTTTGGATCAACCAAATATGTTACTAAGGATTAAAATAATGAATTTAAAAACATTATTTTAAATTTGGAAACCCCATATTGGAACTTATGTTGTATTTTATTCTAATTAAAATCTATTTTTAGATCTCTGTATTTAATAATGTTGTTGAAATATACTATTAGGTTTTTTAATTTTATATATTCAATATAAATTTACTATTTTTAATTATAATCCAATTAAATCAATTATAAACAATCGCATGCACAATTTTAATGTATGATAATTTATATGCTTAAAATAGGCATTTTTCTAATATAACATTTTTGTACATTTTTCATAATTAAATTAAATCTAATTTATTCCACAATTATAAATTAAATATGATAAAATATATTCTATATTTCTAATAATCATGAATAAATTTGGTAGTAAATTCCTTTTTATTTTCTGTCATATGAATTTATTGGATAAGTAAATTTTTTCACCTTAGTTAAGGCTAAAATGGGTTAAAATTGTTAAAATAAATGGATAGGGGATCAATAACACAAAAAAATGATTATATATCATTAATTGAGTTTATATGTACCTCATTAAAATTTATAGTTTTGGATCCATTCTCCTTGAGAAATATATATATTGTATTTAAAAGTTTTATGTATTTACAATAGTGGCATGCCCTTTACTTATAAAAGGGAACCATTTATCCTCCCTTCTACCAACACGTTGATCACTCTAGCTTGACCAATATATATCAAAATTCCTCCCAAACTCTCCTCCCCATTTCCTATATTCTCTGGTCTCATTAAATGATCCAACCAAGAAGGCTTAAGGTGTAGACCAAGGATGTTATCCAAAGATTAAGTATAAGTCCTAAACGAACTCTTTCAAATTCATTTATTATTAGAGATTCTTATAATATTTTATAAAAATTATAAAATAATGAAAATAATTATATTATATATACTTAAATGTTATTATTTTGATGTAATAACTATTTTCTACCCCTTTTCGATCTTATGGGAAATGAAAACATCGCTCACACTTAAGTGTGTAAAACCACATCCACGAACCAATGTGATTAATTTTTCAATACCACCACACATAAATTTCAAAAATTATGGAAATAATGAATAAATATGATATTTATAAAAAAGATATTATTATATAAAATTTAAATATTATCTACTTTATTTCTTTTCCTCCCTGTAGAAAATTGAAAACAACAATCATGTGTACATGCAGACTACAACCACCACGAAACGATGTGTTTAATTTCTCTGGGACACCTTACAAGGTTGTTTTTAAAAGTGTATTTAAGGTTTAAATATAATAATTGTGAAATTAATTAAAATTTTTAATCCTTGAAATCTTCACCATTTTTATCCTCTAAAAGTTGACTTTAAAAATAAATAATGGACAACCTAAAATCTATGATGTAAACATAACTCATTTAGTAATTAAATAAACAATAGTTATAATTTTAATAAAGGGAATAATGATTATAAAATGAACATGTAAAATGTTCTTAATAAATTAAATAACTAATAAACTCTTATTATTTAGGATTTAGGGAATGTATGAATCTTGATAGGGCTTACAGTTAAAGATTTTTCTTTTAAAAAGTTTCTTTAAATGTTTTAAACTTATTCACTTCTATATCCATGTTCATAATAATGTTTCAAGAATGTTATTTTGATATGTAAAATATTTTTAAATGTCATTTTAAACACCATTTTTACTTTCTTTAAAAAAAATCAAAAATAAATCTTCTTAAAATTTTCTATATGAGTCATCTTGACCTTTTTTTTCAAAAGTATAAAAAGAATGTTTTTTTAAAATTTATTTCATGTCCACCATTTGTATCTTTATAGTTTTTATTAGTTATAAAATCCACTCTACATATTTACATTTTTTCAATTAATATATTATTCCCACTCTTTTTTTAAATTTTTTAATTTTAAAGAGTTAAAAAGGATATTTCTCCTTATTTTAATGTGAAAATAGAACGTACTTTTCTTATGGGTTAAAATGTGTTTTTAAGGTTTTTAAGATGAAAAATTGAACAATTATAAATTTTTAATTAATTAAATAGTACTTAGGATATATATATTATGGAAGGAGATCCCGATATAGGGTATGATGATGGGTCAAACTAATATTTTTCTCAAATAAGTTGGGTAATTATTTACTCTTAGAAGTGAAAAAATGAGGAAGATTACTAGGTAGGTTAATCCTATGGAATTATCTGGAGATACAATATTCAGACATAGGTTAAACATGAGTGGACATGGGTTATGAATAAGATGATCCATGATACTTATTTATTTCATTCAAATATTTTTATGGAAATGTTTTTATTATAGGATGTATGAAAATCTTATGAACCTTTAAAGGTGAATGGTTTATTCTTCATAGGATTATTTTCATGAGTTATAATGTTCATCATTATTACTCTATGGGTTTCCTGTGATTTTTAATCAGTATTATAGGATTTATTTTTGAAAAGGTTTTATTTTTGAAAAGGGTTTATTTTATAATATGGTTCCATTTTATTTACGACCTAAATAATTTATTATAAAAATTGTAAACATTTTCATGTGTTTCCATGTTTTGTCACTAGAATAATTAGTTTCATTCATTTTCATATCCCTAACCCAGAATTTTTTTCTAATAAAAAAATTTAAATAGTTTTTAATAGGATCAATGGATGAGTAGAAATTTTTTTAAGGTCAATATTTATGATATGGTGACCTGTCTTAAATAAATCTATAGTGTCCTCGATGAAAAAGAGTGTATACTTAAAACCATATTTTTGTAGAAAAAATTCACATTGTTTGGAGGTTCCCACTTTATTATGATTTTTTTTTCAAAATTATATAAAACTCTAAAAATAAAATACATGAAATGTTTAAGAAATTAAAAAACTAGTTATAAATCATGTATTTATGGGTTTATTTTGAAACATGTGTTATAGAAACCACCCTACCCCCTTGGAAATAAATATATGATCATTTAATTTATGTTTAATGAATGATTCCTATTCTTTGAAATCTTATAATAATAAAAATTCTATATATTTTTTATTATTTTCATAAAATACATTCAACTATTTAAAAATCCCTTCCCTATGTCCCTTTTTCACACAATTATAAGTGTGTTTTTTCTTTTCGTCATTTGTGTTTGTGGGTTCAACATGCACAATTCATATCTTATCTCATTTATTTTAATTTTATTTAACCTTATCAGTAAAAATAATTCAACCAACTATTAACCACCATAATTTCTATATAAATCTCACAATGAGGTAAGCCATAATTTGGGGATGAGTGATTGAGAGTTTTTTTTCATTTCATAATATTTAAGTTAACATTATGAATGTTAAACTAGATATGTCATAGGAGAATGACATGTTTGGTTTTACATATATATTTCATGAATTATTGGAAAACAATATTTTAGGGGTCATGATTTATGAAATATTTAATAATATAGAGTTTATTAAGATTGATACCCTACTAAAGGCTTGGAATAATGTTTTAATATTTGGGAATTTCGATCAAAACTGTCATGTAAAGTGGATGTTAATTTAGTACAATATTTTTCAAAGATCACTGATATGATAATATTATTTCCCCAATAATTAACTTATATTAATCTATATAAAATATTTTAATTAACAAAAATTTATCAATAAACTTTCATTAGCTCTAGGAATGAGAACCCCTCTCCTCTCATTCAAATGACAATTGAAAACAACTGATTCCAAAAATATAATACCATCATTAGGGATTCAAAACTTGTGTCTCTATAAACATTATAGATTATCAACTTTAACATTATGGTTAATAGGTTAAATTTAACATTCTTTAACACCAAAAAGTACTCCTTAGTGGTATTAAATTCAATTCCACTGAAGAATCGATAATATTAAAATAAAAAAATGAAAATAGTTTGGTTTTTTCTAAAACTATGACCATGTTTTATGATTTTTTATAAAAAACACTATCGTTTATAAATTGACATCATGGTTTGTAAAAAAATTAAAATAAATAATTCATTTTTGGAAAAAATATCACTTTTTTGTATTATAAAACATAGAAATATTTTTTAAAATTTTTATATTAAGTTATCTTAACTAAAATTATTTTGGAGTTTGGAAGGGATATTTACATTCTGAAAAATCATGACATAGAAAAATTTCACCAATGGTGATTTATGTTGTGACCTTAGATATTCTTATAAACTATGTTATGGTTTAAGGCTATATCATTTGGAAATTTTCTATCCAACATGACTTGGACAGAGAAACCATATCATGGTTCGCAGTCATTGTTTTAATTATTAATATTTTTATAATTTTTATATCTCATATTAAATATGAATTTTCCATTAATTTATAAAATACCTATTTTATATTCACATATATTGATTTATAATATTATAAATCATGTAAGATTTAATTTAAATTATTAAAAATTCTTCGTACAATTTCCATGTCATGCATATAAGAGTTATGTTCTAAGTATGATATAAAAGATATATTTTTTGTCTAATCTTGAATATGATTTTCCATTTTAGATCATAAATTCAATTATATGAGTTTTCTATGATTTATTCATGTTAGGTAATAGATTCGTGTTAAATTGAGGTATCACTAAAGTATTGATATATCAATAAAGGAACATTTTGTTTGACTTATCATCTGATCGGGAACTTATGATATGTTTTAGAAACTTATGGGTTGGCCACCTGTCACACCATACTTTCTATTATGGGGAATATGGTTTTGTTTAATTTTAATTAATTATATAAAAGGGTTTCATGTAATTAATGCATGGTATAAATTTATAAATGTATATATATAATTTATTTTTCAATAGGGTACGTAAAACAATCATGAGTTGTATAAAGTGTTATACATTATTATGTTTTGAGAAAATTAACTTGGTTGAAGGAATATGATTCAAAAAAAATTTCCAAATGCATGCATACATATAGAGATCTTATAATGTATAAATTCTTCATATAGAAGATAGTTATGTATGGTATGAATAAGATTAATATGGAAATTGTGAGACTAAGAAAGAAATAGAAATATTATATGTGAGGTTCCTTCCAAGGTGAACACATATAAATATCTTGATGATTTAGATTGGGTAAACCTTACTATTAGGTACCGATGAATTATCTGATGCATGGAAAACATATTACAAGTGGCCCTATCCATTATGTTACTATATTTTATGTGATTCTTGTGTTATGTTTAGTGTTATTTCCTTAACCATTAGGATACCATAAGAATTGATTTGGGATAACTCATATGATGAATTGGGAAATGACTTTTCCACCTAACCATCTAAGAGTCATATTTGATATTATTAACATAATTTTTTAATAAATGTATTCATGACTTATATTGATAGAATAACTGTGTTAATTCATTATGAAACATGGATATTAGACTACTAAATGAATATTATCTATGCATTCATCATTTTTAGTATAATTATATTCAATAAAAGTACAGATTGAAATGATATAAAATATGATACTCACACAACTATGTGTCCTGTAAATTATGGAATGCATTAGTAACATCATTTTGAGTTCTATTATTGATTAGATATATAGTTTAATATATTTTTATCTTGGTATGATAAGTGTTTTCAAGGAGAATCATTATGATCATATGGATATTAATGTTATAGAAACCATTTTCTCAAATTCTATCTCTTGGGTATTGGATAACAAGTTTGTATCACATATTTTTTATGATGTTAATAGATTAAAAATATTATTTAAATGATTGAAGGATTAGTATATCTGTATCTAGTAAAATGTGAATTATTTTTTATATTGTAAGTCCACACATATGTTCTAATTCTGCATAGTGGATTGGTTCATGAATTGGAAAACTATCACAAGGTTCCGTCCATAAATAGAAATATTATTATTATATCATGTTTGGACAAGATAGAATTTTCATTCAAGATTCATAACAATGGTTTTTCTACATACATTAATGGAATGTTTTTAGAGTTTTTAACATAGTTAATGGTATATATACTTTTAATAAGGATAACCCTATCAATACCATTCCAAATAAGAGAGTTAAAGTTGGTTATAAAACCACTTATCTTTGGAATTATTGTCTTGGGTTTATAAATGAAAATTGAATCCAAAGACTCTATTGATTTGTATTTTTTGGACACATTTCATTGTGATTTTTTTGAAAAATACAAATATTTGTTATTTTAAAAAAATAAATAATTAAAATATTAGTGGAATATGTGAGAGGGCTAGTTGAGTATTAGATCTTATAAACAGTGATGTATATGGACCATTAGTATATAAGAAATTGGTAGTTATAAATACTTCATAACCATTATAGATGAATTTAGTCAATATGGTTATTTTTTTGGGATACAAAAGTTTAAAACCTTTAATAACTTCAATGAATTTAGAAACCATGTACAAAATTAACTAGGTAAAGGTTTGATATTCATAAAATAGTTTGAGTTGGTGAATACTTATGTAAGTAATTGATAGAATATAAGAGAGATTGTTTAGTTGTTTTTTAATTCAATCCCCAAATAATACCACATTGGAATTAGGTGTTTAAGGGGAGGAATCATAGCTTGTTGGAAGAATTGGGGTGCCAACCAGCCCGTACCCAAGTGGTAAGGGCTCCTGCTTGGCATCCAAGAGACCCGGGTTCAAAACCAGGTGGAGGAGAATTTTCGGGGGGACTGTAGCAGTCATTGTAGCAGTCACTGATTGGTACTATAATAGCCGGAACTATTCACCAGATTTGGGCCTTCGGGCCCCCAATTTGGGCCTATGGGTCTCCAGGGCCATTGGGTCATCAATGGTTTTCGGGACACAGGGCCTTCGGGTCACGTAGACCATGAAGTACACCAATTCACAAAGAACAAGCCCCAGAAGAGAATCAGAGCAACATGAGTAGCAGCCACCAGATGCAGAGCTAACCGGATTGGAAGAATGAGAGGGTATGGTAGCAGCCATCAGGACCAGGCACCGTGCAACTTTGTACGGGGCAATGACGGCCGATCATCAATGCAAGGTGGGGAGCCAGGTGATCAATGACGCAGAATGTTGGGGAGGGGCTGTTCAAATGGGATGGGCCTACGGGTCCTGTATTGGGCATGGTATGCCTCTGGGCCTTCGGGTCATGTATTGCGGGTTTTTCGGGCCTAGTGCCTTGGACCTATGGGTCATGTACGGGTTCCCCTTCAAGCCTTAAAAGGGGGATTATATATAATAAAATAAAAAAGATGCCCTTTGGGCCATTCGGTCATAGCTTGTTGGATATGATTCGATTGAAGATCAGTCATTGTAACTATATTATATCATTCTGGGGATATAATAATTAAGCATCATCTTTCATACTAGACAATGATAATTATATGAATATAATAAAGACACCACATGAGAATTAGAAATGGTGGAATATGATTTTTTTATTTTTTTAGACATTTTGGGTTGTTGAGAATATGTATCAAATTTTGATATAGAAAATCACGGAACTAAATCAATGAAATTCCTTCATTTGGATACTTTAAAAACAACAAATAATATTACTTCTAAAATTATAATAAATTCAAAGTGTTTGTAGAAAAATATAGTGTTTTACCTAAGAAGGATCAAATCATTTGAGGTGTTAGTGTTAGGAAAATTGAACTTAGAGAATTGTAGAACCAAGAAATAGATTTTTTTCCTGTGATAAAATGTGATCTGGTTATACAAGTGCTTATAGAAACCAAAAAAACTATGGTTACACAACAAATATTACAACCAAATTTGGTGTGTTATGTTTATTTTTAATTAATGGTATATTTATAATAAATAATATATGGATATTATTATTGAATAATTTAACAATCATATTTGACTGAGAGGTTATGTGTTAGAATAGAAATAATGAATATGGTGATGAGTGGAATAAAATATAAATGATGACATAAACAATCACCCAAATGTGATACTATGGAAGACAATGGGGTAAATGATATGATATAATTCATTGGTGTTTTGTTGAGGGTTGAATTAAGAAGAATTTTTTTATCTCTATATGTAAACCATACTTGCTAAGTCATTCTAAACATTGATATACAGTGTATTGGAGTTTGAGATTGAGTTTAAAAACTTTTAATTAAATTTATTAAAGTCACCATAATGAATCTATAGAGGTATGGACATGAAAATTTAATGTTAGCCTCTCATGAAAAGGCATAGTATAACTTATGGAGTAAGAAATCACTTAAATAAAAATGGATATATTTAGCTATTATAGAGTTTATTATGAGGTATAAATTTCTTATTAAATATTTCTAAGGCATTGAAATGAGTATGATCACGAACGAAATAACTTTATGCTGATTATAATATGCTTTTTAAAGGATGAAATCACCAAAAAGTTAATATAAAGGATTATATCATGGTGATAATTATCATGATGAGATATAAGAGTTAATAGACATTATAGATACTGTTTTATATAGAGAAATCCCTGTTGGAAATGATATGGTGAATTATACCACAATTGTAGTCTGGATGTAAATTCCAAACATAGAGTTATATATTATTAAGAGAAGTTGTTTTCATAGTGTTTTTGGGTGAACTAAAAGTGATAATGGGATTTACACAATTCCCATTCACTAGAAGAAACTATGGTGCCTAAAATTAAAAAGATAATTTTAAAAAATGAGAAATTATCCATTGTTGGGGGGAAGTTTTCATACAACTAAAGTTTGAAACACTATAACAGGATGTCAGATTTCACCATGCTATAGTGCAGGTCATAGTGATTGGTAGTATCCCTATGAAAAATATGATATAGGATTATGGGTGTTTTATAATTCATAGTCTAACCAAATATTAATAGCTTAAAACAATGAGCATTTCGTGGACTATGTTACGGAACAAAATATATTTTCATTGAAAAATACCGGTATTCATTGGGGGCTTAATGAAAATAAACTAAAAATGAGAAATTCATCATGGTGGAAGGCATTGAAAATTTCATTTCACACATTTGTTTATTATATTTTAGTGAAGTGTGCACCATTCCATAGAGTTTTGTGATGTGTAAAATATTCATATTAAAAAAATGGAAATATTTATCAAGATGTGAAGTTATTGAAATTTGTGGCCTTTATAGATCGAGTGAGGAGGTGGATTTCACCACACATTGGTGAGTTATTGTTATGTTGCGGTACATGAGGTTTTGGAAAAAATATTTTCTTCAAAATTATGAAATGGAAAATATGGTCTAGTTTTTAAAGGGTCAACTCAACTTGAATGGATATATATGACCATATTAAAGTATGTGGTACTTTGGGGTTAAGTTATTTTCCTAAATGTTATTTTATAGATCATTTTTTGATTAATAAAAAATACACACTATATATTCCGTTTATTTTTTTGAAGTTTTTTTATAATTTTTTATATAATTTATCTTTTGAATAACAAGTTACATACCTTATAACTCTAAAAATTCATTTTGGAACATCAGGAAGTCACAAAAGCTTTTATTCAAGTAAAATATCAAGATAAAATTTCAAGGTGTTTTAGAAGTGAAAACATTTCCCTCAAGTACTTTGACAATCAGTTATAATTTTTTTACTCATAAAATATAAATTGAATAACATGATCTCAAATATCAGATGATTCAATTAGTGATTTATTGAATTTTCAGAGCTGATCATCTTATCTAGGATTAGAGAGATTCGGATAGTTTTAGTTTATAGCGTAATCTAAATGATATCTTTTATGTGAGGTCTCATTATAAAATCCATTAGTTTTCCATTGTTAGTTTTTCCTTTTATCATATATGATTGAATATTTTATAGGGTTTGGAACTTATTCTTCTAATTATTTATTGAATTAGTACATGGATATGAATTTTTGTTGAACTTTTTAAAAGAGTCTCTAGGGATAAGAGCTTGATATCTTGATCATTCATGATTGAAGAAGTTACATGTATTAAAACTTGTGATTCTAATTATATTATTGAATAAGTATGGGAGCATGAATTGTAATAATGACTCTTTCAAATAATTCCTGGGATATAAAATATTTCTTCTAATTTTTTATTCAAAGAAGTAATGTTTTATAACATAGTTCATTTGGTTCTTTGTACTGATTCTTCCACCACTTTGGATCAAAATTGGGGAAGTTTTTTTCATATAAACTTGGTTATATCATTTAATGATCTTTTTTAGGATTTTTTCGATTGATATTTTTTACTCTATTGCATTATTATGAATTAGGTTTTCTTCTTTATGATCATTCTTGTTTCGATTAGTTTGTTTACTCAGATAATTGTATCTTTAGTATAGGTTAGTTTTCACTACATTTACTTATTGTTACGTTAAATAATTTAGAACAGGCGTCTTGTGAATTTTACATTTTTAAATAGTGGAATTTTATTAATCATATAAAAACTTAAATTCACCCAGTTCTTGTAGTTTCCATATTGGAAAAACAATTGGAATGATCTCAAAGATTAGGGTGAATGTGAATCAATCTAAACTATTTATCACAGTTCTTGGAGCATGTATAACTACATCGAAATTATATTTATAGATATATATATTATATATAGAGAGGGTAATAAAATGGTTATACATAGTTTATTGATAAAAATAAAGTAAAAATATGTAGTTCCACTGATCATGGCTATTTCACTGGAAAACATGTCTCATGGAATCAAAATTCCATTGATCATATTTTGATAATAGAAGGCGCACAATGAGAACAATTATATCATTTTATTTATTCCTCATAGAGAGTTTTTATCATTACAGTGAATATAATGTGGAATATATAGATTTCATTCTCTCATTAAGGATTTATTCTCATATGTCTGTAGAAAATAATAGTGTTGCAAATTGGTTTTTGATAGATCATAAAAGTATGGAGATTTCATGCATAAAAAATACTATAGATTTGACAACATGTTTATAAAATTAATAACATCATGGAAGTAATATTATCATTAACGGGTCCACGGTACCCCTAAATTGGGTACCGGATCCAACCTACGGCATGTATCGAGCGGCGTTCCAAGTCACCGTGGGTTGAAAAACTAGTATTCAAACATTAAATATACAAAAGTACGACTGATTTCTCTTAATGAAAAATTAATAACATGGAAGATACACCCATAATTCCAAAATTTAAAATCCATAAGTTGGATGTTCACACATACAGAATAAGAAATTTCAATATTATGAAAAAGAAAACAAGGCATAAACTTATAACATAACCCATAAGCTATAGTAAAAAACCAACAAGAATAACCAGATCATGTCAATGTAAATCTATGTTCTATATTTAATAAATCAATCACCATAACCCAAAAAATATTAAATGTGAATAATGATTTAGTATAATATATAATAAGTAAAAAATAAAAAAAATAAAACAATGACTATATCCACCTGTCTCAAGGTGTCAATAAAAATACTCATTTTTTGGCAGCAGAACCATACTCAAACCAGAATCAAAATACAAAACACTACATCCAAGAGGATCCTAGACTCAAACTAAAATTTTAATAAGTGTGATAAATAATTCCCAAAAGGAAATATCCACATACCCCTTGTGTTTCCTTTAAAAGTAAATCATTTTCACGCTAGTTTGAAAATAACACTATAAAAGCATGATTTTAATATTAATTAAAATAATTTATATGGGACCATTACATTAGTTCATTTTATATAAGGTGAAAAATTCACCCATTTAAACAAGACTAAAATTTAAAACAACTTATGAAAGGATGAAATTTAATGTAAAATAAATTATTTCAAAATCATAATTTATAAACACACACAATATAGAAGTAAATAAAAATTAAACTCTTTAATTTCCCTTTTAAATTACATGAATAATTAAACAGAGGGATAAATTTATACTATTAAAATAAAGAAAATACCTAAATATAATAAAAACTAGCATAGAAACCAAAAATCAACTAACATTAAAATACACATAAGTAGGGATAAATCAAAACATGAAAACAAATTTAAATAACTATAACATATAATGAAGTAAAGTAAGATAATGTGACTTAATGGGAGTAACCCTAGGGAACTATGGTTAAGACACACAGGGATCCTCACACTAATCCATATACAAATCATGTATCTCAAACTACATGTAGTATGGTAGCCAAAGTGAAATCCTAAACTAGTGTGGAAAATATGTTCTTAATAACAGTAGAATCATAAACACTGATGAGTGAGATTGGTAGAGTGGAATCATTCCCCAATAGTCTAGAAATAGTGGTATTGATACATGGAAGGTACTTTTCCTAGGTTACTACCTAAGTAACAAGGGTTTCTAGGATCAACCAAATTAAGGTGAGCAACATAAATCTTGAAATAAATCATATAAGACCTCAATGGTACATTATGACATATAGAAACCAAAAATCGTAAAAAAACCCCTCACCTTTGAACACTATTCACCAAATCAATACATTTTATAAAGAATAATAATATATTAAACACAACACTTATCCAAGATAATTCCATCAAATTACATAATAAAAATATTAATTTGAATTTTATACAAACTACCAAAAGGGATCAGTTTAATGGAATGGCTACATCAATAAAACCCTTTTAATAAATTGTCTACTGGGCCTTTATAAATACATTTTATAAAATAAAGTTATATATTCAACTATAGAAAATTATACATTGAAACATCACTTTAAAACACATTAGAAACATTAAATTATTTAATAAATATCACCTCACCACATTCAAGTCCAAATGATAAGAAAATAACAAAATATCATCTCAATATATCATTAAAGAAAAATAATGCTTTAGAAAATGTAAGCTGATCCTTAGTTTTTAAACCCTTTTCTAGAAAACTTAGTTTCCTTCAAAATATTTAATGATAAAAAACTTTTTATTAATGAATTCATTTGTAAATTAATTTTATGGTAATTTAACAAACACATAGATTATATAGAACTAAAATTTATAACATAAGAACTTTAATAACCTTCAATCTAGTTGCATCTATGAGGAAACAAGCAACCTTTAATTTAGAAATGATAAACACACATACCATAAACTTTAAAACATTTAAAATAGTTGTTGAGAATAAGAAATAACTCTTGGATTTAAATTAAGAGAGTTATTCATAGAGAACCTGACCTCAAGTTGTATCACCCAAGAATTTTATAATATATTTCTCTTTAAATAAGTTTTACTTCTTCAATTGTTTAAGTTACATGCATCCTTGAGTTTAAACAAACCACAATATACTATTAAAATGCTATTTTTTAATGGGGTAAAGACGTTGAAATTGGATTTATTAATATGAATAACCACATTATAAAAATTTATATAATTATTTCACATAAATAAAACATATTTATAATTAAGTACTCAATTTTTAGAGAAGTCTGTATATGCTTCAGAAATATACTTTTCCTCAAAAATGTTTTTTATTGTTTTTTGGGAAGTAACAAAATAATTAATGTCTTCCACCTTTAGAAAGCAAATTTGAAAAAATATAATTCATTTTTTAAATCATCATGTAAAAATTATCATACAGTAACGTTTTTATAATTTTATGAAATAATTGATTTTTTGATGAATAGTGAAAAATACTAATTTATATTGAAAAAATGTCTTTTTATTTAAAGAAATTAAATAGGTAAATTTGGTTTTAATGTAATTTTAAAATAATAATAATTAATTAAAATTATTTATAATCAAATTATGTTTATTTAAATCAATTTTATGTTAGATTTAGGTATAAAAATATTTCTTACTTAAAAAGATATATGTTCTGGAAAACTACTTTGCATCATTTTTTTCTAATTTAATTCTAAATTAAAAATTTCCATTTTTATGAATTAATTTTTATAAAATTAAATAAATATTTTTAATCTTCAAAATTATTATAATACAATATGTACAAGTGGACATAGTAAATATTTATCACATTAGTAAAAGAGGTGTACTTGGGTTTAAACCATGACATAAACCATTAAAATAGCCATAAAACCCAAATTTATCTTATTATATAATTATTTTTATACCAAAGGTATCATTAAAGAGTTAAATAATGATTTATAAATTATTATTATGAATTGTGGAACCCAATATTGACTTTTGTGAAGATAAAATATATTTTGAACAAATTGAAAACTATTTGTGCGCATTTTTATTTAAATGAATAGTTGGAAGATTTTATCCAGTTATAGATTTCAGAAAAAGTTTAAAACCCATACTTTATATATTATTTTATAAAAAAAATTTCTAAAACCAATTTATTACTTCAATTCATATTTAATTTATTTTTATTCTTAAATTGGGTATTTACCTAAAAACTGTTTTCCTGATTTTTATATACTTATATTAAAAGAAATTAATTCCACTAATAGAAATTAGATATGGTAAAATTAATTTTTTTGAATCATCATGTCAATTTTTTTTAAATAATCCTTTTATTTGTATTCATATAATTAAGTTATCATGGTAAAAAAGTTAAGTTATCATGATTAAGGTTAAAATGGGTTCCAACGGGTTTAACTAGAAGATAAGGGTTAAAATGTATCCAAATGATTTATAAATGTAATTGGGCGATTTTATTTAAACCCTATAACATCTTATATTTTAATTTTGGGTTACTTGGTTTCACTTTACATGATAATGAAATTAATATTATTTGATTTTTTATGTAATTCCTAGTGTGTCTTTTCCCTCCCCTATAAAAGATACCCCTCTCATCTATTATCCACATATGATGATCCATATATGTCTAAAAATACATGAAGATAACAGAATATTTTCCTTACCAAATACTATATCTTCATTTCATGATGAAATACCATCCTTTCAATGCTTAAGGTTTAATCTAAATATGGTTTCTCAACAAAGAGGTACAACTCTAAACCGAGCATTTTTAATTTTTTTGTTTTCACACATCCCCTAAATATTTGGTATTAATTATAAAATAATTAATTTAGTATATTAAATATACTTCATTTTTATTATGTTTATATACCAACAATTATCCACCTCTTTAATATCCGTTGGAAAACAATAATATTGCTCGTGCATACTTATGGACTACCACCTCCATAAAGCATTGTGATTCTTTTTTCACATAAATTTTACATAGATTTTAATAATGATACATTTAATGAATATATATGATATTTATATAATAATGATTCTTTAAAGGTGAATAATGTTTTACCTTTATTTCAATCCATTTTTAAAAAAGTGAAAACAATGTTCATGAGTATGTACGACCTACTGTCTTCCTGAACAATGTAGTTTGTATGAAAAAATCTATATTTCATTCATGAATCAAAAAATATATAAAAATAAATATATATTATATGTATATCATGATTTATATTTTATATATTATTTAACCATGATCTATGTATATGTAACATGAATTTTTAACTGGAACTTTCTTCGAAAACAAAGTAGTTATCAAAAAGAAAAATTATTTTAATAACAAATTGTTATTAAATGGGTGATTAGATGATAAAATAAAATAATATATTCTATGATATATATCGGTATGGTTATATTAAATATTTATACAAAATTTATATTTATTATACAATGTGTTTGAATGAGTACAAAGCAAGATGATACTTGAGGTAAGAGATTTATGTTTCAATGCAATTTTAATCAAGATTATTTATGCTTGGGTTTTCATTAAAGAAAACAATATGATCCTTCTGTGATAAATCCCTTTAGTTTTATTATCCTATGGTTATTCATGTAATTTTAAAGTAATAATTCGTTTTTATTCTCTTTGTTACTTAAATGGATTGAGAAACTGTTTTTAAGAAATAAAATTTTTCCTCTTTGGTCAGAAAAGATTTTTCTTCCATATCTATGTTTTCTAAAAAATAAATTCTATTTTTGGATATTATTAATTGATTTTTTAAAGTAATTTTTACTCATATTATAGTTTTTTGCAAAAAAATATTAAAATTAATCTTCTTATCATTTTCTAAATGAGGTGTTTTCATCGAAGTTGTAAACAAAATCTTTTATTTTTTTAATGATTAAAGTATGAATGAAATTTCCCAATGTCATGACTTCTTAATGTTTTGAAGATTACAATAAAAGTTTATAAAGTTATTTTCAATTAATTTTTTAATATTTTTAAATATTTAGTAATTTATTTCAAAATGAATGAGAATTTTTCTCAAGAACTATTCTGGATATATTTTGATGAAACATCTCATATATGATAATATCCTTAATGTAAATTATTATTTACTAAGGATGTGATCCAATGATTCCATATTTATTATTTCTATATACAATCTATGATTACAAATATGATATTATTATGAAAACCATTTATTTTCTAAAGGTCTTGCTATGCTGAAATGATCAATGTTTTATTATTTTGTGACATTTATATTACGATTATGTGGTGGTTGTGTCTGTTATACACCTTCAATGAATTAGTAAAAGTGATATTTATATCTCATGATATGATGATGAAAAAATGTAAAAACGGTTTAAAATACAAAATTTTTCTCATTTTGAAGTGTGATTATGATTGATTTCTATTTATAATCATATGATTATGTGTGAAAATGGTTATGTTTATATATTTTCACAAGATTATGACTTCTTATGCTTATGATGCAACGTATCTATATTATGACTCTTGAATAGTGATTACTTCTTTGAAACCATGATTGGTCATACCTATAAAAATTAATTTACTTTATATATTATGTTCTAATTGGTATGAATATTTTAAATTGAGAACATCCACTTGAATATTTTATCATACACTTATGATCATATTATCGTCACATTATTAATCTCTCCCATTTCTACCTTTAATGGGTATCTGAGATCACCCTTTATTATTTTTTCCTTCACTAGGTTTTGATGGAAGGATTTAAGTTGGATGAGCATATAAGTGTACCTTATATAAAGAAATATGTTGGTGATGATTAATATTATAATCAATCAAGATGTTTATGAAACTAGTTCCCAAATACACTAAACCATTACAATCACCCAGTGTATATTATTTTGTTATTTTTTAAATATTCATCTAAGAATATGTAATATTTATATACGTTGTGATCTGGTCACTTTAGTTTGTATCATAGGTAGGGTTTAGTAAATATTTAGATATTATGATCATTATTTTGAATCCATTTGGGTAACTCTATGTATTAGATAACATCCTAAAGTTTTGGTAATGAAGTAGTTATATGGATTTCCTATAAATAAATCACTACGTAGACACTACAACTAGAAGTGGTTTTTGGAAAAAAATCATCTAGGGGTAACAAACTCAAAAATAGTTAGTCAAGTATATCTTATCCATTATTCTTGGTAATATGAGTGTACCATTACCACACACCTGGATTGACACTCCCTGGGAATATGATTAAGTTATCTCGCATTTTATTTATGAACCATTATGAAGGATTTAAATAAATGCTTACCTTTGGTGAACTTGGTTATAAAACAATTTTCATAGGAAAATAAGGTTTCATAATTTAGTGCATATCAAAAGTTTATATTCATGAATATACATATTTTTTCACTTTGATCATTTTCACGTGATGTATACAAAACATTTTTTGGTTTTAGTCGATGAAGAGAACCAAAAGAAACTATGTGAATAGAAAATGTTATGATCAATGAATTGTTTATCCTCATGAACGACCAAATGCCTTAGGATATAGAATTAAATATCTTGTGACTATTCTCACTAAAATCTCTAAAGCTATGAATGGTAGCATGGATCATGTTGATTTTTTGAATGAACCAAGGAAGGAGAAACATGACATTGAGTATTTTATACAACAACATAAACCCTCCTTCCATGTGTATTCTATTTCAATTTTTTCTGACCAATGGATCAATGCGATGGAAAATATATTTTCTTTTATTTAGTGCTCAGACCATGAAAAATTCGTTTTAGAAGTCTATCACTTGGAAGGTAAATATTATCAATGGTGGAATCTTATAATGAACACGAATAAAGAGGAAGAAATAAACTCCATGGAAAGGGAGGAGGTTAAGAGTTCATTTATCAATAAATAATTTTCTATAACACTTTATAAAAACATAGAAATAAAATTTATATAGTGGACATAGATGATGAATCCATTGGTACATATGAAGAAAACCTTACAATACATTCAATGTACACTTATAGCATTATAGTCGACCCAATGAGGAAAACCGATCAATAATTTAGTGTCCTAAAACCAACTCTTCAAATGGAATTATCCGTAATAGAATTTGGTAACTATGAATAAATTTTTCAATGTGATTTAAAGGTATAAATAGAGAGGCTGAACTCTAATTTTCTTTCTAGTTTTATTGATAAGAGGATACAAATGAAGCTTCATGTAAACTCAAATAGTAAATCTCAAGGAGGAAAGAAAATGAAACCACCTACAAACAAAAAATGTTGGGGAAAGAAATTTGGAATTTTTTTGAAAGGAATTAGGAAATAATTCAACGGTGAAAAGGTTGGTCATCGAGCCTATGATTTTTGATGGGCGATGAAGTGGTCAATAAATGAAAAATAAGAGAATAAAGATTCAATTAATAAAGTTTTATATTTAAAATGTGAGGAGATTGAAAATTATGATAATTATAACTTAATATTGGCTGATTTTTGACTACCAATATTTCAAAATTATGATCCATTTCTATATTGTGTATAGTGGCACTCGGGTCAAATCATCAACGACAGTAATATTTTATTTGGATTTGAGTGTTTTTTTAATTTTAATGGGGTTTATTTATAGATATTTATTTAATGTATTTTTTAATTATGTTTTATTTGAAAATTTAATAATTATCTGGGATATTTAATCCTTAGGGTTGTAATCTTATGATATCCTTGATCTTGGTAATACATTTTAGTAAATTATTATATACTCCATGAGGTGATTTTGATCATAATTCCCAATTGTTTTTATTTTAATATATGCCTTGATTAGGGTTTAAATCATTACCAAATCTCATTGATGAAATATTCAATATTCCATGAACCCATATGTATTTTTTGTTCCAATAATTCATGTAATCTACATGGTAAACAAAGCATGCCATTAATCAGTAACATTTATTGTTCAACATAGACAATATTAATTTAATTAACATTAAATAAGTGAAATATCAGAATCAATTAACATCCCCATATTATAACTCATCACCACGATATATTTACTCCAAAATTTGAGTGTTTTAAAATCCATTTTATATTTTTTATTATGACGAGTTAAATTTAATGTTGAATGACTGAGATGAGAAATGAATTGTGCACCAAACATGCACAAATAAAGTTAGGTAAAAGTCAGAATTTTGGTTGAATGAGATAGTGAAATATTTAAGGGATTATAAATTTATTTAATCTTAATAAATACCATGAATATTACCCAAAAAATTGTATGATAATAACAGATGATTACGATGAGGCGTGAATTAAAATTCAAATGAATTTATGATCAAACATACAATATTACAATTGAATGAAATTGAATTACATTATAAGGAAGCATGGATGAATGGAATATTAAGTAGAAACATGAGTTTAGAAATTCCTCCCAGTATTTTAAAGACTTTTTTTCATGAAAATTTAATCATCTAATTGTTAAAGTTCTATCCCCTCGTAAGGAGAAGTGGGGAATGTGTGTATAGACTAAATTAGTGGACTAATTTCCTTCCAAAAATTACCTTCCAGTTAGATCAAATTTTTTACCATTTAGATATCTAAATATAGAAATATATTCTTCTTTAAAGTTTTACATAGTGTTGTGTAATGTTTTCCCTCAATATTTTGTGGCTATTGGAATTTTGGAGAAAAAATTATTGATTTTTTGGTAAACCATGTACTGCTGTCCAAAGGTTTCCTGAATTTTCCCTTGTTGTAAATTTGAATGAATTTATGGATATGAAAAATCATTAATTTAGGTTAAAATTATTATAAAAATTTGTTTTCATACATAGTTTATTTCTACCCAAAAAAATCAGCTTATTTGTTATATTGGATTGGTAGAAAATTTAAGACTGGTGAGCTACTCTTAAATCTAGGGAAGAATTGTGGGATGGACCTTAATGCATGAATTGGGCCTCATTAAGGATTAAATGGAAATTGAAATTTTTATCTATGTGGTAATTAACTGTCCCTATAATTATGGTAGATTAAAAATGAATTTATATTTCTGGATTGGACCTAAAAATATAACATTATAGATGGTTTATATTCTTTGACAGATTCATTAGGCCTTTTTGTGTGGTCCATATAAACCTTTATATGGATGAATAATCCAAATATCCATTTGAATTATTAATTTTAATTTTAATTTTTATAAATAAAAAATAATAATCATTTTATTTGGATTATAATATTGAATTATATGATCAAAATATTAAACTACATTGTAATTTAATGAATTTAAAAAATGCTATCTCTATATGTTTGTGATCAGAACATGAACATTGAATGGAAATTAAAAAAAATTTAATGATAATTAAGGGATGACATAATCATAAAATCATGAATTAATATGAAATATAAACTCCCTCATATTTAATATTGTGCATCGACTTAGGCACACAAAACACAAGAAAATTATATTCACTTAACAATAAATATTTGAATTATGTTTCCTTAATTAGGGGTTCTAGAGTAGTTTTCTCCACCATAATGAATTCAACCAAATGTTTTACAAAGATAATTGGTAAAAATTATTTTATTTTTAATGATCAAAATTATTAATGGACGATGTGATCACAAAAATCTCACACCTCTCACAATGATGTCAATTTATTGATGAGGTTCAATCATTCACTACAAAAGTAAAAATATAATAGTTTCTAAGAGCTCTTACCTTCATTTCCCTTTTCTAAATTGTACAATAACCAAGTGGTTTTTTTAGATTTTTAGTGGATATGGGATGGTAGGAATATAATGTCCAAATAGTGGAAAAGTGGGGAGAAAGCAATATGGAAAAAGTAATGCATATTTTTTGAACTGAGACATGGAAGAAAATGGAATTTTTTTTACAATAATGTTAATATGTCATGAAATACAAGAGAGAGAGTGAAAAAATTTTAAGAGGAAGAAAATATGGAATATATAAAAGAAACACAACTTCTCTCGAGGATATAATAAAACATGATGCAAGTGTTATTTTTTCTATTCTTTTTTTCAAAAGTTTCACTTGTAAAAAATATCACACTCATCTCTCAACCGTTGGTTGATATCCACATTAAAATAATTTTAGTTTTATTAACAAGATCAATGTTTTAGGAAGTGTTATTTTTGACCCACCCAAGATACACCCCATTCTTTTTTAATATCTTTTAATATTCATTATTTTTTTTGAACAATTGTTAATAATATTTGATAAAAATGACATGAACATAAATCCATTCCCAAAACCTCACCAAATAAAAATCACTCCCCTAAACATAAATGGATTTTTCACCTAAATAATATGATAACACATTTAAAATCATTGAATGTATTCCCAAAATTAAACAACTTCCCCACACATAAATTTCAATAATTAATGCAATGAAAATCACAATTAATTCTAGTTTGGATAATGTTTTTGGATTTTAATGTAGCTATATAAATCTTTTTTTATAGGATCAAAGGGTATTTCAAAAGAATGATCAATATGAGGGTAATCGGTATGTTATTAGGCTATGTGATTCTTATAGGGTTCAAAAAATTACACTATCATATTTATGCACACCATTGTACGAAATTAATATTGGATGACCATAAATTTAAGACTCACAATCAGTGTTGAAGAACATACAATATGTAAATTTGGTCATGTATAAGTGAAATTTTAATGAAGGCTGAAATTTCATCACATGGTAGGGTAATAACCATTTACCAAATTAAAAACTGAGCATTCAAAATTTATTAGTTATTAAACAATATAGTTTAACAAATATTATAATTAAAAAACAAAAAATTTTGAGATGAAACTAATATATTGACTACCCAAAAACGTTGGGAAGATTTTCAGAATTGGATGGGGAGTAATTATGTATCTTTTTGTTTTTTTGTTACTTTTTTCTAAAAAGCACCCCAAAAAGAGTGGAAAAAAATTAAATAGTGGATGATGAAATTTTTTAAAAAATTGATAGAGAGACAGAGAATGATAGAGGAATAATCAGTAAAAGAAGGAAAGATATAATATGGTAGATTGAATAATTAAGGGAAAGAGAGGAAGGAGTAAAAGGTAAATAGGTGCCCCTTGAATTATTTTTGGTGGGTTTTTGTCTCCATCCAATGGTGTGTCTACTCCAGCAGTTATGGATCCAGTGGAAGTTGAAATGGTTCCTGGGGTGTGTGTCCTCTAATGACGATTCTTTAATTGTTACTGACTAACCAATGATGTCATTTTAGAAGAAGGTTCCTAGACATGAATCTCATCAAATGGGTAAAGATTTGTAATAATAAAAATATCATCCCAATGATAATAAATATTAACAAATTGATGTGGAAATAGAAAATTGATGATAATTAAATATTCACTATTATGAAATACCATTCATAGGATGTGTTTTACATGGATTACCATAGTTTTTTCTTTATAGATATTATAATTCTCATAATAATCAAGTAAAAACACCTCCAGTTCAATCAACTATAGAAATATCTAATCAAAATATTTGAAAAAATCAATGTTAATGGTTTTTACAAACTAAAATGACTTGTATTGGATTGAAACCAATAATAGACATGGTTTACCAAAAACTAGCTTAAAAGGAGACATCTTATTGGGTGTTTTATATACTATTCGATAAGCTCAAAGTGCTTCAAAAAGTATTTTAGGACATTCTTTTGTTATGGGAATAAAAAATATCTCAAGAACTCTTTTCACTTCTCTATGCAAAACATCAGACATTCCATTTGTTTGGGGTGATATTTGGTTGATGTTTTATATACAACCCCATTCCTTTCCAAAAGATATTCGATAATTTTATTATTTAAATGGGTTTATAATTCACTTCCATGGAAGAGAGAGTTCTTAATTTATGGGAGATATGGGTATTAAGGAACTAACTAATAGTATGTGCATCATCCTTTCTAGTGGGTTTTTCCTCAAACCACATAGAAACATATTTAACCACAATAATAATTTATGTGAATCCATTATAAGGTAGAAAGGTCCCATGAAATTGGTGTTGCAATCATCGAAGTGTTCATAGAATATTAAACGGTTTTGGGGAATTTCATTTCATTAATAAATTGTTCCAATGTTTCGAATAGTGGGGCATGATTGAAAAATCTCATGTGAGTCTTTTGAATAGTGATGGCTAAAATAATCCAGAGTCAATGACCTTTTAGTAGGTTTTTTGTGGTCCCTACTGGCAACCACCAGGCATTGGGTGGAATAATTCTAATATGGATGAATGTTAATCATCATCAACACATATCCTAATCACCATGTCAGCCCCAATTTTCTAAATTTTATTAAATTTCCAAAATTAGTATTTTGAATAACTTTTAAAGATCTCTTTTTTTCTTTTGAAACATATTCTAGGAAAAAAACCAACAACTAAGTATTTTACAATTGGGGAATACCATAGTAACTTTGGATAGAGAGATAATAGGTGTTCTAATAGATATTTAGGATCAATGATTTCAAAATGATAAGATTTATAAATCCAACTTATGTAATCAGCCACATGGTTTTATTTTCCATTTTTATAATTTATCTCAAGGTAAAACTATTAAAATATTAGGATCCACCTTATTATCATAAGTTTGAAATAAACAATCTTGATTAAGAACTATAAATCTGAATATTCTATAAAAATATTGATTTTGGCACCTAAGAGATATGCATGAAATTCATCCAAGAAAAATCCACAACTAAAATTTCTTTTTCTGTTATGGTGTAACTAGATTATGTTTAATCTAGTGTTTTCAAGTTTAATATATTACATGCTTATTATCTCTTTTTTGACCATGAACACCCCCAATGGCCCTATATAAGGCCTCACACATAATGTTGAAGTGTAATGACCAATCAGGGGGTTGTACTATTAGGGAATTTGTAAGAATAGCTTTGAGTTCAATGAATACCCTCTTTAAATTATCATTTAAATGGAATGTAATATCATTCAAGAGTATATTAGTGAGTGGGAGAGAAATCCTACTGAAGTTATAGATTAATATCTAATAGAAACTCACATGACCAATAAATGATTCGATGAATCTAAGTGAACTTGTAGATGAATTTTAGGTCTAGAAGGCTCGGCAGACCAATAGAAAGAAATTGAATCCCAATCAATGAGTGGTTCTGATGACGGGGATCACTCTGGATATTTTTTAGAGGAAAATATGGGTTGGAATCGTATCAAAATCATGTACAATACAAGGAATAAAAAGGGATAAAAATCTATCAGGGACTCTGGAGATTGCATCTTGACAAAAGGGATGGAAAAAAGAGTGAAAATATTTCTCGTACCTTCCAAAGCCAATAGAGAGTAAGTTAGGTAAACAATTTAGTTAAATGGAGGTGTAATGTATACCTATTTCTATTGGTACTATGTAGGGAAACCATAATGGATTGATGGGTATTTTTTTTGATTTAGGTGTGAAAAAAACAAGTGTGGATAATGCAGATAGTGACAAACTAATTTGTCAGTTTCAGTGTGAATCACTAATAGGGGGAGGGGGTGAATCTATAATCCCTTTAAAAAATTTACTAATTAATTCATTTCAAATAATCCTCTTCATTTGGTTAATGCCTTGATATATTCTTCTTTACCCTCTCATCCTTACCTCGAATGATGCTATAAATTTAAAGGCACTCAAAACAAGTATTTACAAGGATCGGTTCAAAGGCCTACTACTTTAAGGATTGGTTATTCTACCCAACACTGATTCTACACTATAATCTTATTATCAATTACAATGTTCGATACAAGTTCCTGTAATATCTCTTCTGAGTCCCATAGAAGGTTCTTGAAACATCTTCCCACAATGTTACCAAAGTCCCACTGGCCTGCTTTAGAGTCTCACTAAAGTCTTCTTCTCCATCCCGAATCTCATAGGGTTCTTCTAGCTCTCAAGTCATACGAGTAACTTCCTTCTCTATGTTCTCTTTAATTGACTATAGATGATCTAATTCTCTTTCTCCAAAGGCTTTCTAAATCACACTTCCATGTGTATCTATTCAAGAATCTTCAATAGTCTTTGGTAAGGTCTGTTGGCCTTGCTCAATACTTTTGATCACCTATGTGATCAATCCTCTGTGAAACAATGTTCAGGAAATTATTTCTTCTTTTGATGAGTACCCACCCTCACTTAGATGTGTGTAAGTGGTGAATCCAAATTCTCCAAGAATATTAATATACAAGAGTGATCTTGCACAATATCACCACTGTATGTCTTCTTGGATTCTCAAACACTATCGACCCATATATAAGATCTTCATTATTTTTGTCTCGCTTCAGTCTCAATTCTCATTCTCTACATGCATTGATTTCATGGAAACCAAACCTTTTGTTTTGGATATATCAATAATTTTTACATGTGCATATTTTTATGCCTGTATTTGGGCATGTATGATGTGTTTCTTGTAAACTCAACCACACAATATTCTCTTGTATCAATATCTTATATTTAAGGTGTATGATTCCTTAAATTGGACGTGAATTATATTCTTTCTCAATATGCACACAGTTCCTTCTTCTTTAGGTTTTTCACACACACTTGTTCTTTTAATTTTAGATTAAATTAATGTTAGGTATGTGAATGTATTCCCTTCATTGTGAAACTAATTAACTATTCTTTATCTTCTTCTATTTATCTCTCATTTAATGCACATGTTTTGGGTGTCTTTATGTTTTGTGTATCCTCTTCTTCAAACGTGAATGTGTGTAGGATTTTTAATAGGATCTCATACCTCACATGTGTACAAGAAACTCAGGATTCTTCAGATTCTTTCCCACACAACCCGAATGGGTATTAAAAGGGTGTGTGTGGGTTCTCCTTCTCAAAGGGAAGTATATATGCACACTAACTCAAAAACATCTCAAGCCCTCAACCTCATGCGCTCAAAACTCGAATGGGTATATGATTTGTGCCATCAAATAGAGTTTCCTTCTTGCGTGAAAATACCTATTAGTATTTTTAAAAACCAGATATCATGAGTTCTTATTCTTCACTCCCAAGTTATGTGTGGATATTCTTCACAGAACCAAGGAATGGTTCATGGTTCTTTATTCACAGAGTACAGAAAGGGTGCAAGTGCTCCAATTGCGTACACGTGGGATGCTCCTCACTAAGACACAATGAGGGTTGGAATGAACATATCACAAGCTCATTGGATTCTTCTCATAGCAGATTTCGATGATTTCCTCCTTTGTACGGAAGATTAAAGAGTGCATAGCACCTATTGAATTTCTATGTGATATTATTCTTCTTATTAAAGTACGGGGAATGGAACCTTTCTGTGTAGTGCTCTGTTTTTCAGAAAACAGGATCTCTATCAAGATTTTCAACAACAAAATTGAGTCAAGGGACTCCTCATTTTATAGGCAGAGGATGCATGTTTCAAGATGTTAAAATCCCTCATGTTATGTCGCAGGATTCAATTCTTTGGATAGCCAAGATTGTTGGATTTTAAAACATCAAACTTGGATGAGATATCTGAATCTCTCGGGTTATTTATATTCAAAGAGGTCTTGCTCATTTCTTGGTTTAATCATTATGTGTATGTATTAAGAATACATGAAATATTCAATCACGAGAAACCAAGCTCCATGACATGGCCTTGAAATTGCATATGCTTTGGCCTATGTGGATTCTTCATTTCAATTTAATAGATGTAGATATAATTTTATTATTGTGTTCATATCATCCTAACGATCCTCATGCATGGGTTTTGATTATCAAAGATGTCCAGAGATTGAATCACATAGGAGAATCATCATCTGTGGTGAACTGTAGTGTCAGAAGGTTCGAAGGTTAATGAATACATGGTTGGAGATCATCGGACATTCCCAATTTAAAATGGTGAGATGTGTGATGCATCAGACGGTGTGGATTTTCTTGCAGGACGTGGGATGCAATGTGAAACTAAGGTATTAGGGAGATCAGATGAATGGTCGTGATGAGGTCCAGGTTTTTTAAAAACCATCCCACATAGAGATGAACATGTAGGATTCTTGCAGTTTATGTATCAATTCATGACATCATATTATAGGAATTCTCCCTCTCCCCTCACAGTACCTCCATATATAATGTTCACCTTGTGGGTGTGCTCTGCACCCAACCAATGGTCCCTTCACCTGTAGGACTTTGTCCCTCACTATGCACGGCATTGGATCATGCACACTTGCGGGCTTATACATAGCCCACACACATGCCTCTTGCGGGTAAACATGGTAGGCCTCCCTTGGGCTCATTTGACTCAGTGTCCCTCATATACTTGAGGTTGAGGTTGAACAGTGCCTTTCATGGTTGGCCCTTTATTTTTGAGTAAGAAAAGTATAAATTCACTTTTTAACAAAACAAAGTGCAATACAAATGTAATGGATGACCACCTTATTAATTAATGCATGATCACTTCTTCAAATTCCATTCCAATGTACCATTCCTTCTATTTCTTTCTTCTTCATTTATTTTGGAAATATTAATCTCAAAACACAATAATCATATTTATTCATCCAACCATGGATGGAACTCTTCTTATACTCCTCATGAATTGAATCAAAATGCATGGAAACATTTTAGTAACCAATGTTTTCACATTAACACATGTCTTGGTCCTTGAAGATCATCACAAGTAATCATCTAATTCAGTTCACCAACTTTATCCAATTTGAATCTAGTGAATGTATCTTCCCAATTCATCATAAAATCAAGTATTACATGGACTTCTGTAAATTTTGTAACAATGTGTCATTCATTGACCCAAGTCTAGGATCTGAGGACTAGTTCAACAATTGTCTGAATATATATATGAAGAATGTCCCAGAATGACAACCAATGTAATTTCATATAGATTCTATAAGTGACATAAACATTGAAACAACCCCCCCTCTTAAATAATAGTCACAACTTCATCACTACCTTTCCATACATATATTGAAACCTTATTGACCACAAATACTACGTTATACTCAAAAATCTATCCCTTTGTATTTTGTTGTCAATATCACTTAAGCACACATTGTATGGGTTAATATGTGTTTGAATATTTTCTCCCCCTTATTGGATACCAAATGCAATGTTTTAGTTGGGTAGTCTCAAAGACATGTTCTCCTCCCTTTTAAAGAAAATATCTTCTTGACTATTTTTGAGAGAGGGATGATGTCACATGGTTCACATAGAAAAGAGCCTTTAGTTAATCAACTCTAAGTCTACTTGGGATAACCCGATCTAGAAAACTATAGAGATATGACCAAGGTATTAAATGTTCTCCCTAAATTACCATACATGTGAAATCATGCTCATAATGTATCAAATCTTAACTAAGGGGTTGGAGATAGTTAGATTTATCGATGAAATGATAAATCCTTCACATACTTTTAAAAACATATTAAAAATTTCAAGTATAAAGATAAATCTACTCCTTTCAACCCATATTGTCATCAATAAAGCACTCCCCCTTAATTGACATGATTAAAACAATTAAGAAAAAGGGATGGAAGTGTGATTGGAATAAATCAAGTTTAAACTTCTAGAGATGATATTAATTTCAATATTTTTCATCAAATAATCCTTCATATCATCTCATTCATATTTTCTGCCCTTCAAGGGGTGAAATCCCTTTTATTTACCCTTATTATAAATATCATCATATAATCTTCAAGATATTCATATTGATAATATTCCAATATATAATAATTCAAGTAATTATAAAATCATGAACCAATAGTCTAACCTGTTGTTCCCCACTTTGGTCTTCCAATTCTCATATTGATAATGACCTTCACCTTCAATTCCCTAAAATGTAAAAACACATATACAAAAATAAATATAAGTCAATAAGATGGAAAACATGTGAGGTTCTTAATAGGTTAAACAAGGATGAGAATTTCTTCTCAACCTAAGAACTCCTTTCCTTGTAGCTCCATTATGTCTAGTGCTCTTCAGGCTGGTGTCTCCTCTCCATTTATAATTTTTATCTTTCATTGTTAGAATAGATCCTTTACTTCCATTCACATACAACTTGTTGGGTTTTTTTGTCCTTACTTCTTCCAATAGTGATTTAGTTTCCACTAGTTCATGTTTTTCAATTTTCAATAACTCTATTTGACCTAGTAAAATAGTTATACATTTTTTTCATGATGTCCATCCTTCTTTCAACTTCCACACAGTAGTTGTGGGATTATTGGGTTTTCATGTTCTAACAACTTCTCTATCATGCTCCACCTTTTCATTAATAGGTTTCTCATCACCTTTCGTCATCCATACTTATTTACAATTTTTCATCCAACCTACAAATTTTGTGGAAGCACATTTAGAAACTTGAGTACGAGATGGTATGGATGGTACCTTTTTTCTTGTAAAATTTTTACATTGATAAAAGGATGATGTAATACTCATTTTGGAATCATATTTATCAATGCTAACTTTAATTGAAACATCACTTCTTGATGTTTTTTAGGATATTTCAGCATGGGGTGAATGCTTATTTTTCAATTTCACCTCCAGTGCTTAACCCTTCATGTTGAGGGAGTTCTCCTCATCCTCAACTGCTCAAATCTTACTTTTCCAATTCTCTTTTTGCTTTAACATTTGATATTTATACATATTTTTTAATTCGTGCAAAGATATTCCATGATTCTTTACCTTGTTAGCATTGGATTCCTATTGAGTAGATTTAAAAACCATAGAGACTTTGTGAAACTTTTCAAATGCATGAAAATATTTTAAAAATACAATATCAATGAATTATTTCTCACAAATACTACCCTACAATTCTTCAGTAACATTATCATGTCTTTAATCACATAGATAAATGGTTTCTTCCTTTTGTTTAACAAGTTTTGTGATAGTTTTGGATATGCCAACCCTTTTAGCTAATACCTCATCCATGGAATCAACTTCTTCTTCCATATGCAATTTTTCATCATTAAGAGCACTAATGCTTGCAGAAATGTGTCTTGCCACATCTATATGGACTTTCATAAGATGATATTTTAGTGCATTCTGGAGATCACTAATTGATCTATCTTCATCATAGATTGAACAAGATTCACCAGAATAGTAATAATAAAACAAATTATCACATGTTGTACCTTTCATATAACCTTGAGTGGAAGGTGTCTCCTCATTAGTAGTAAGACTCTTCATCATATTTTTTCTATTTCTTATTTCTCTTTTTTATGTCTAGGAAGAAATCTGCATTTGTGGTTACCCACTCGTTTCCTAAAATCTACACTTCATAAAGACTCCCCTAAATATTTTAGTTGTGGTGTTCCCTCTGACACCAATTGAATTTCCTAGATTAGTGTGCATCACTGAGAGGGAGAGGGGATAAAACAGTGATCCCTTTAAACATTATACAAATTGATTCCTTTCAATTAAACCTCTGTGGATAGTTAAATCCTCGATCCACTCTTCTTGTGTATCTCAGCCTTAACTCGAATGATTTTGTAAATGTAAAAGCACTGAACATAAATATTTACAAGGTTCGGTTCAAATACCTACTCCTGGATGTGTTTGTTGTTCTCCCCAACATAGATTTTCCACTCTAATCTTATTGTCAATTACAATGGTCGATATCGAGTCCCACTATATCTCTCATGAGTCTGACCGGAGGTTATTTATACTACTTCTAACAGTGTTACTAGAGTCCCACTTGTTGGCTCTAGAGTCTCACAAAAGTCTTATTCTCCTCCCTGAATCTCATAGGGTTCTCATAGATCTCGAGTCACATGAGATTTTTCATTCTTTTAGTTTTATTAGATTCATTATAGATGATCTGATGGTCTTTCCCCACAGGTTTTCTGAATCACACTTTTCTTAGTATCTCTTAAATAATCTTCAATCACCATTGGTAAGGTTTGTTGGCCTTTATAAATAATTCTGATCACCATTTTGATCAGTCCTCAGTGCAACAATGCTCCGACAATACATTATTCTTCTTATGAAGAACCGAACTCACTTAGATGTGTGAAAGTGGTGAACACAACTCCTTCAACAATATTAACATTCAAGAGTGATCATGCACAATATCAGCACTGATTGCTTGAATGTGTAGATCTAATTTCACGATGAATATGCTGGGGAAGAGTAGTTTGAAGTAGTTAGTCTAGGTTGTATGTAATGTTTGAAGCCTACGGGCAATGAATTCCTCTAAGGCCTATGGGCCATGTAATACATATGCCTACGGTCCCTATAAGGGTTCCACCTCACCCCTTGAAATCTGTATTATCCAAAATCAATAAAAATGAAGGCCTTGGGCCATTGGAGGAGAAATGAATCTCTTATTGGATTCTATAACACTATAAAATCATATATAAGATCTTAATTAATTTTTTCAAGCTTCAGTATTAATTCTCATTCTCTTCATGCATGGATTTTATGGCATCCAAACTTCTTATTTTTGATATCTCAATACTTTTCATAGGTGCATGTGTTTATTCATGTATGCATGCATGTAGGATGTGTTTCTTATAAACATGAGAACACACTATTCCCTTGTATAAATATTTTAGATTCAATGTGTGCGAGTCATTCAATTACACATGCATTTTATTCTTTCTCAATATGAACAAAATTCCTTCTTCCTTAGATTTTTCACACACACACAGTTGTCCTTTTAATATTGGCTAAAATGTGTGTTATGTAAGTGCATGTATTCCCTTCTTAGTGAAACTCACTATCTCTAATTTATCTTATTCTCTTTCCCCCTTCTTCCATGCACATGGTTCAGGTGTCTTTATGTATTGTGTATGTTCTTCTTCAAACCTGAATGGGTATAGTCTTTAGATCATGTTCTCCTCCATCACATGTGCACAAAAAACATGAACTTCTTCAGATTCTTTCCCACACAACCTGAATGTGTAAAACAAGGGTGTGCATGGGATATACTTCTCAAAGGGCAGTGTATATGCACATTATTTAAAAAACATCTCAAGCCCTCTGTCTCATGAGTTCAAACCCTGAATGGTTATATGATATGTGCGTGTAAACTGTTCTCCTTGTTGTGTGAAAATACCTCTTCTTCTACATGCAAACTAGAGATCATGAGTTTCTATTTTTCATACACATGGTACATGTGGATATTCTTCACATAACCAAGGAATAGTTCATGGGTTCTATCTTTGCAGAGTACAGTAAAGGTACAAGTGCACCTGTTGTGTTAATGCGGGATGCTCCTCATGAAGACACAATGAGGGTTCGAAATATCCTTTCACGTGATGGGAAGTTTGTTCACAAATATGTTGTGTATGAATTCCTCCCTCACAGGATGATTCAAGAGTGCGTATCACCTATTGAACGCATGTGGTATCTTCTTCTTCTTCTTCATGTAGCAGGCCTGTGTGGAACCTTTCTGTGCAGTGATCTTTTTTTTGGAAAACAAGAGATCACTTAATATTTTCAACAACAGAATGAGTCTAGAGACTCTACCTTTTATAGGAAGAGGATATGTGTTGCAACACATTCAAATACCTCATGATATTCCATGAGATTCAATTATTTGGATAGCTGATATCATCAAAATTGAAATCTTCAAACATGGATGAGATGTCTGAATCTCTTGGGTTGTTTCCGTTCAATACAAGCATCCTCATTTCTCAGTGAAATCATCAGGTGCATGTATTTGGAACACAGGAAACACTCACTCATTAATTCCAGATCTCCATAACATGGCCTTGCAACTGCATATACTTTGGCCTAAACAAATTCATCATTTCAATCAAATGCATGCAGATATAATTCCATTCATGTGTTTGTAGAATTCAGGAGATCCTCATGCATTGGTTTTGATCGTCAATGATGGATAGAGATTGAATTGTGGAAGAGAGGATTTATCTGTGGAGAACTATGTAATCAAGAAGTTTGATGGTTGAAGAAAATGTGGTTCAAGATCATGAGATGATCCTGGTTTGAAATGGTGAGTTGCGGGATGCATCTAACAGTGTGGATTTCCTCACAGGATGCTAGATGTGATGTGTGGTAGAGATCTCAGCAAGATCAAATGAATGTTCATGATTGTGTATGTGTTTTTTAAAATCCATCTCACATTGAAATAGACATGCATGATTCTTACGGTTTAATAATCAAGTCACGGTAGCATACGCTCCGAATTCTCTCTCCCCCCTCACAGTACCACCATGTACCGTGTTCACCCTCTGGACACACTCTATGCCCAACCTATGCTTCATTCTCATGCGGGCCTTTAGCCCTCACAATGGTTGGTCTTTGGCTTGTGCTCTCCAGCAGGATTATACACAACATGCACACATGGCTCTTTCATGCATACTCAGTAGGCCTCCCTTGGGAACGGTTGACCCAATGTCCTGCATACACCAAAGGTTGAGGCTAGCCAGTGCATTTCATGGTTGGCCCTTTATTTTTGAGTAAGCCAAATATATATG
The DNA here is from genome assembly GCA_963277665.1 of Viscum album. Lineage (NCBI taxonomy): Eukaryota > Viridiplantae > Streptophyta > Magnoliopsida > Santalales > Viscaceae > Viscum > Viscum album. The sequence continues at coordinate 1,852,028,855 of OY728129.1, read as the reverse complement.
AACTTTGTTAACAAAAAACGTACAATACAAATATAATGCATGGCCACCTTATTAATTCATGCACGGTCACTTCTTCAAATTCCATTCCCATGCATCATTCCTTCTTTTTCACTCTTCATCATTTATTTTTGGAACATGAGTTCCAAAACACATTACTCATCTTTCTTCATCCAACCGTGGATAAAAATATTCTTCTACTCTTCGTGCATTGAATCAAAATGGTTAGAAACATTGTAGTAAACAATGTGTTCTCTTTAACACATGTCTTGGTCCTTGAAGATCAGTATAAGAAAACATCTAATTCAGTTCACCAACTTTATCTAATTATAATCTATTGAATGGATCTTCAAAATTTGTCATGAATTCATGAATTTCTTGGCCTTATTAAAATTTTGTAACAAAGTGTCATTCATTGACACATGTCTTGGATATTAGGACCAATTCAACAGTCGTCTGAATTCAGATATGGAGAATGTCCAAGCATGACATCCAATTTCATTTCATACATATTCTCTAAGTGATAAAAGCTTTGAAACAACTTCCCATATTCTATCATCATAACCACTTCATCACTACCTTGACATACACATATTGACACCTTATTGACAACAAATGATACTATATTATCTACAGAAACCCCTAGGACTGCTTGTTCATTCAGAAGAAGAAATGTTAGATGAGTATCTTTATACCAATGCTACACAAGAAGAGGAAAATGGGATGATGGGTAGGCCAATTCAAGTGGCTGTTAACAGTGAGCAGGCTGTATTGATCGAAAAATATGATCTTATACTGATAAGGGGTTTTAGCGAAGAGAAGATAAGTACATATGGGTATTCTCAAACATGGGATATGTTGGAAGATCACTTTGAAGACCTCATTACAGATGATCCAGATACACAAGTACATGATATCTCATGGAAAATTATTAAGGAGGAATCATCTAATAGGATTAACATCTGTTTCAATAATTTTTTGATCTGTTATGAAGAATGTCCTCTAATTTGAACATATGTAGTTTCTCAATTTTTCTTATAAGTGTTTACTAGATAAAAATTTAATTTTTAGTCAGTAAACACATTGTTTCAATTTATACACCATTATATGATTAGAGATAATGAATGAAAGATGCCTTTAAATGAATTACCATAAATGGTAATTTCATCCATGAACACCACCATGAAATGGTCAGTGAATTTCAAAAATATACTCATCATACACCTCTAGAATATTTTATAAGCAATTATAAGGCCAAAATTCTTTCTACTATATGCATATTTTTTGAAGGTGAAAGTGAATATATAATTTTCTTGGTCCTAAGGTATGATTGGTATTTGGATGCTGCTAGTCTATCAATTATGAATGAAGTAATGTTACTTTCTGGATAATAGTTTTAGAATTGGATTAATGAAATGAAGTGGGTTGTGATATTTTCATGTTTCATCATTTAATTTTTGATAATCAATTCACACATTCCATTTTTTTCACCCAATTTGTGACCACCTCTCCATTATCATTTGTAAAAATTGTTATCCCACCCTTCTTAGGCACCACTTGAATTAGACTAACCCATTCACTATCAAAAATTATGTATATAATAACATATTGAATAATCTTGGTGATCTCTTTTCTAACTACCTCATGTATGACAGGATTCATTCTTTTTTTTACGTTTTTTGAATGGTTTTGATTATTCTTCTAGATGAATGTGATATATGAAAAGGGTATTTATGATTCCTCTTATATCATGTAGGATCTACCCTATGGACTTTTTGTTTTACTCTAACACCTAAAAAAGTCTAGATTCCTCATTTTCAGTAAGTAAAATAGAGGTAAGGATATAATAAGAGTGATTATGGAAAATGGATGCATACATCAAGTTTGTCGGAAGAGAATTCAGATCAATTTTATCCTTTATTTTTGTGCTAGAAAACTTAGAAATAGAGGAAGGGCTTCCATTTGGTTTTGATTCATTTTTCTCATTATTATCCAAGGTGGAATAGTAGATATTACTGGTGATATTCGGTTATAATGTATTTTTAAGATCCTTCAGATTTATGGATTCTATAAATGAATGGTCGACATAAAATTCTCTATTTATTACTTGGTTAATCATAGTGAAAACTTCATAAAATTATCTATCATTAGAACATGAAGAATATGATAAAACATGATTTAGTCAACCCTCATAATTTACCTTAAATGTATGGATAGAAAATTTAGATTGATCCTCCGATGGGTATCACAGGGCATGAGAAATATTGATTTTGAACAGCTGGTCACTAAATTATATAGATAATATGCAAGGATGGAAATAAATTTTAGTATTAGCTATCATGACCAACGACCATGCTATAATTAAGGGATATCAAGAATGATATGTGTCACATTTTATGTCAAAAACATAGAAATCAGTAAGGAATATAATATTATTGACCCCAACAAGGAAATTCTAGATTATTACCTCGATACTAGCAGTTCTTCAATGATATAATGAGATGATAACACTCATTGGGTTCAAGGGACCTAAACCAAGGTTGGAGAATATGGATTTTGGAAAGACATTTATTGATCCTTATAGTTCTCTGATTGCATCATCCAAGTTGTATCTCCCTATTTGAAAAGGAACTATAATGTTTTTTGGATATTTTCTCTCTTTTGGAATGTACTACTAGATTGAAAAAATTTCAATGGTATTATGTTTTATCTTATAGGTGTACCATTCATTAAGAATATCTTCATATATAGGAATTTATTTGATAGAATCTAAGAGGGGAATGTTGAATTCAACAAATCTAAAAATGTCATGCATTTCAGAATCAAGATCTAATGGCCTCTTAGGATTATATATTGCTTGAGGAAAATGAATTTAGATATTTTGAAGAATTAATGGAGGTGAGGGGTGGATTTAGGTTCTTTTTCTGTATTTTTTTTCTTTTTTTTTTCCAGCATAACATTTAAAAGTGACTTTTTGGATTCATCATAAAGAATATAAATTGTATTTCTATGTTGAAGTGTTCTTTCACATACATTACCATTGGTGTTGGTAAAGTTCTGAGTTGGGAATTGGGAAGAATTGGATTTTTACTACTGTCATAGGGGGTGCATTTGACTAATTTGGTTTTCAATTTTTTGAGGCTAAAATGTGTGGAGGAAGTAAGATCTTTCACAATACTTTCCAATGTATTCTTAAAATAAGATGCATGTCAGGAATTGGGATTTACTTAATTTGGTATCTTGGGAAACTGATTGGATTGGGTTAAGAATTCAGAAGGCTCACTAGGATTGGAGAATCATGGAGGAGGGGTAAGAGCTTTTCTCTTTTGAGGTTGAGGAAAAAAAGGATAAGGTTCTTGGAAGTTACTCCCACAATGAACATATTAGAATTGGTTTGTTTTTTTGGAGGTAAATGAGGGGGTTGGGAGATAGGATTAATCTACCTCATGATGGTCTTTCCAGCCTAGGTTATAGGTAGGGCAGACAGGACCACAGTGAGTTTGATTATAGCTTCTCATGAATAGTCTTTATTGTTGAGGGTTTCTATTAGGATTTGAAAATTACACATTGATCTCCATTTGTATAGATTAATCTAATTGACCATATTGTAATTATGTACATTTGTCAGCTAGATGAGAATTTTAGCTATAAATTCTATATTTTTTTAATGGTCTAGGAAGTTGAGACTGTAAAGTAGACGAAGTTGTGGATTTTCCAAACACAACTAGTTGTCTCACAAAACCAGTATGGAACTATTATGTGTTTTCATCCATATTTCATATGAGATCTCTTGTAGCTAGTACATTTTTATCGACAAGAGCCCCATAACTTGAGGCATCAATGAGTGTTTTATCCATATTTGATAACCCCTCATAGAAATATTTTTTCATGATTTGGTTATGAATTCTGTTGTGTGGGAATGTTTATACAAGATTTTGGAACCTCTCTCAATTAACATGGAGTGATTCATTAGAAATTAATAGATACCACTAATTTTCTACTCTATAGATATAGTTTGAGAAATAGAGAATAATGTTTCTATAAATAATCTATTCATTATATTATAAGAACTTATAAATCCATGAGGGAGAATGTAGATACTTAATTTGGAAGAGTCAAATATAGAGAAAAGAAATTCTCAAAGTTTGATTTGTTCTTCAAAAACCACTTTGAGGCTTCATGTTAGATCACAACACTTAGAAATATTTAAGGTGATGATAAATATCCTCACCCTCTAGCCCATATAAATGAGTAAAAAGACAAATCAAAACCAACTTGAATTTGAAACCAGCCTTGATGTTTTAATATTGAATACCAAGGGGTTAGTAATTCGTATGAGGGGTAATAATTTTTTAATGGTTTTCCAATAGGTTTATCCATATATATATCAATTTAATGGTAAATTAATTGATCTTGAGTGATTTTATTATGTCCAATTTTCCTCCTAAGTTTTTGGAGAGTTCACTTGATTTCAGGATAAAAATAAACAGGGTATTATTTTAGAGGATTCAAGGAATTAATTGAAATTAAAAAATGATGAGGAAGGAGGATATTTATATATGTTTTTTCATTTTAATATTTTTTTGGGACGGACGGTTTTTATTTGTTACTTTTACCCTTAAGAAATTTTGTGGTTTTTAATATTTTTTGTACAAAAATAAAATATGACTGACTACCAATTGCACCATCCCGAGGACCAACACAATAATAAGTATAGATGATTATCACCTATCAATCATTCAAAGTTCTGAATATCTTCTATAATTTTTATAGCGACCTTGAGGTTGAATCCTCAGTAATGTTACTATTTTATGGTTTTGATTGGTTCTTATCTTTTGAATGCGGGGTTTTTTTACACAGATATATATATATATTAAATTTATTGATGGATTAAGATTTATTTAACAATTTAATAATTATTGGGGTGATTTAATTATTTGGTATATAGTCTTATGATAAGCTTGACCATTTCAAAAAAATTCATTAAATTAACATCCACTTCAGGAGGTGATTTCGATCAGATGTCTCAATTGTTTTGTCTTTAATCCAAGACTTTACTAGGGGTATAATCCTTATAAAATCTAGTTGATGGGAGGTTCAATATTTCATATAACCATGCTTACATATGGTTCCAATAATCCCTATAATCCACATTTCAAAACAAAACATCTTATTAATCGACAATATTTCCTGTTTTACATACATAATATAAATTAAATGAATGTTAACTAAGTGAAATCTATTAATCACTTAACATCCACAAATTATGACACACCCTAATTGGATCCTTTCTCAGAAAATTTTGTGGTTAAAAATATAGTTTATATTTTTTATTATGATGATTTAAATGAAAAAGGTAAGGATTGAGGATAAAATAATTTTTCACCAAACACGCACAAGTGAAAGGAGGAAAACACATGATTTTGATTGAATGATAAAGTGAAATAGGGGAAGGTTTTAAAATTTATTAAAACAATTTTAAGACCATAAATATTACACAACATATATCAAATTAGAATAAGATATAATGATGATGATACATTAATTAAATTTCCATTTGAATTAGAATCAAACATACACAATTACAATTGAAATCAATTCATGTACATGAAAACAAAGCCTGGATTCATACTAAGTGTGGAAGGTCATACCCCTTAAAAGGGGAAAAGGGGAATGTAATTAAAGACCAAGGTGGTGGGTTTTGTTTCTTAAAAAAATAATATTCATGTTTGATAGAACATATGACCATTTATACAAATGAATCTATAAAAATATTCTTCTTAAAAGTTTTATATATGGATATAGATTGTTCAACCCCCAAAATTGGTGTCCATTGGACTTTTGTATCCAACGCTATGGATATTTTGGTATACCATGCATGAGTTTTTAAAATTTCCCTAGATTTGTTCATAGCCAAAATGGGAATGAATTTATGGGTATTAATATGACTTAATTTCAACCGCATTCTTCTAAAAAGTTGTTTATTTACTTATTTAACTTCTACCCTCAAAATTGTATCTTAATTAGGAATCTGAAATGGTAGAATTGTCTTGAATAGTGATATTGTCTTAACTTACATACATAATTGTGGTATGGACTTTCATGCATCAATTGGGCCCCATCAAGGATGACTTGGATCTTGAAATTTGTATCCAAGTTGTAATTGAATGTATTTATACTTTTGGTTAATTATAAATGAATTTAGAATTCCAGTTTGAGTCCACAAAAATAACATAAAATATTGTCTAGATTCATTGAATGAATAATTAGGCCTTCTTGTGTGGTCCATATGGCCTTTCATAGGGCCTAATTATCCAATATATGATCAAAATAGTAACGTACATCATAATATATTGAATTTGAATAATGATATCTATATATTTTTATGATGAAAACATAAACATTGAATGAAAGTTAATCATTTTTAGTGATAATTCAAGGAAAAAAGTAAAAAATAATGATTTAATTTGTGATATCACCCCCACACTTAATATAGGGAATTCAGTCAGACACACCTAACAAAAGAAAAAAATAGAACCAGTTTCACTCACTAAAAAATATTAAAATTTTATTTTCATCAATCAGGGGGGTTTATACTAGTTTACTCATCCATTTTGAATTCAAAAAAAATAATTAAAATAATAATGTGGTAAAAACAATTACTCTTTATTCTCAAAATTAGAAATGGAAAATACAATCACACAAGTTTCACATAACTCAAAATAATGTCAATTTATTTATGATGTTCACTCATTATCCAAACAAAAGTGAAAATCATAGAGTTTTAAAGAGATTTCATATTTGATTCCCGGTTCTAAATTGTACAAGAATGAAGAGGTATTTGGGGGGAGGATTCAGTGGCTATGGGACAATAAAAATATAATGTCCAAAAGAGTGTAAAATATAGGGAAACACCAACATAGAATAAGAAATGCACAATTTTTTAAATGATACATGGAATGAAATGGTAACAAAAAGATACAAGTGCACTAATTTATGAAGAAATACAATAGAGATAGAAATTTAGAATCATATTAAAAAATGAAATATGTTCATGAAATAAACCTTCTCCTAATGGAACAAGAAAAAATTGATATAAGTATTATTTTTTACATATTTTCAATTGGAAAAAATATCAAACTCATCAATAAACCCTCTTTTGAACTTCTAAAGACACTAATTATAATTTTTAATATATGGTCCAATAAAAATCCAAGTATATATTTGGTGGGAAAAGGTTTTTGTCATTTAATGACGCCATAAAAATTGTTTTTTATAAGCTCTAAGGGTCTTTAAAAAGGAGTATTAATGTAAGGGTAATGGGAGGATATTTGGCTATTTTATTTTTATGTGGTTTAGAAAATGACTATATCATATTAATGCACACCAATGTAGGAAATTCATCTCGATGTTCCGAATACATAAGACTCGCAATAGGGGTGAAAAACACACAATGTGAAAATATGATCATAGGTTAACGTAGCATGAATGTTGACATTATTCTTCGTGGTAGGTGAAGAATCATTTACCAAATAATAAATTGAGCTTCTAAAATTTATTATTCGTGAAAAAATATTATTTATCCGATATTATTATAAAAATTTGAAATATTTTATATGAAACAAATCTTTTGAATCCCCAAAAAGGTTGGTAAAATCTTTAAAATTATATGGTGTGTAATTAGTTATCCTTTTCTATTTTATATTGTTTTTTATAAACACATGCCTCACAAAAGAGAGAAAATAAAATAAAAATTTATATAAATAAATTAGAGAGAAAAAATAGAGAGATAATGAGAAGAAGAGATTTATAAGAAAAAAGATAGGGAACGAGAGTGATAGAGGAGGATGAAATATATAGGGGTAAGAGAAAGTCGTTCCCCCTAGTTTATTTTGGTAGATTTCCATCACCATCCAATGGTGGGTAAACTCTAGCAGTTTGGGACTTGATGGAGGTTGACATGGATCCCCAGTAGTGTATCCTCCTAGGTTGATACTTTAATTGATTCCATTAACCTTTAATGTCTTTTGGAAAAAGTGACATGTACTTAGACTACACCAAATGGGTGAACATTAGTAATAATAAAAAGACCTTCTTAACGATAATTAATCCAAAATCAGTAAATCCAAAATCTTGAATCGAAGAGAATTACCTTTTAAAAATTATATAAATTGTTTTAAAGGAATATTTTTTCAAGGATTACCTTTTATTTTTATTTATATATATATATATTATAATAATGAAGGAAAATGACCTCTAGTTTATTCAACTAAAATAATCTCTCTTCACCAATATTTTCATAATAAATGTTATACATTTTTATTGCCCAAAATGATTTATGTTGTATCTAAACTGTTAAATGAAACATTTAACAAAAAAAATATAATAAATGGAGGCATTAAAAAGGGTTTCTATAAGAAATTTTATCATCGCAAATTACATTACTAAGTATTTTCGGCCAGTGGTTTCTTATGGGATTAACAATTATTTCAAGAACTTTTGACCCTTATCTATTGTAAAGTTCAACCACTAATTTTTTTGGGGTTGATATATTTTTGATGTCTTATATAAAACAACATTTTTTAAAAAAAAAAGTGATTACATGGTATGATTATAGAAATGGGTTCCTAATTCACTTAACAAGGCACAATTTATGGAAGATGTGGGTTTTTAAGAAATCCCTAACAGTTTGTTCATCGTCATTTCTGGTGGGATTTTCCTTGACCCACCTAAAAACATCATCAAATGGAATAATAATTTAGGATAATACATTGTAATAGGGTAATTGTATCATGAAAGTTATTTCCCAAACATAAAACATCTCAAATAAGATTAAAGGCTTTTAGGGAATTCCATTTCATTTGAAAATCGTGCCTAAATTCTAAAAAGTACGACATTATTGATAGAACTCATGATAGTATTTGAAGAGTGAAGGATGAAATTATCCAAATTCAAGGACCATTCGGGTGATCCTTTTTTGACCAAAGTTACCACCACTAGGCATTGAGTGGAAAAATTCTTTGATGGTGGAATGTTCACCTTCATCAATACATCTCATAATCCCCATGTCATCCCCTATTTTTAAAAGTTTATTATCTTAAAAAAAATAGAATTTTGAATTGGTTTCCAACTTCAATGTTTGTTCATTTAAAAAGAATCTTGAAAAACTCCATCAATAATGTAATTTATAATTAGGGAATACCATAGTGACTTTGGAGTGATATATGAGAGGTGTTCAGTAAGAAATTTTGGATCAATGATTTCAGAATTAGAATAATAAAAAATTACACTCATGTGATTATTGATAGGGTTTTCTTTTCAAGGTATATCTTTAATCTTAAGGATAAACTCATGTAGAATTAAGATACATCTTATTATCCTCAGTTTGGAATCACTTTTCTTGAGTAATAACCTTAAAGTTGAATAGTCTATAGAGATGATTCAATTTGAAATGAATAGATATAGTTGGAATTTATCTAAGGAGAAATATATATATAAAAGTTCATTTTCATTTACATTATAATAAGGTTCAGTTTCATGCAGTATTTTTGAGGCATGATAGATTACATTAGGATTTTCTCTCTTTTTTACCAATAATGGACCCAATTGACTTATCCAAAAAATTATACATAATTTAAAGGCTAAGGACCAATATGGGGGTTGGATAATTAGAGAAAATGTAACAAAAGTTTTGAGTTCAATTAAGGATCTCTTGGAATCTTCATAAAAATGGAAATTAACATAGTTATAGAGTAGATGAGTGAGTGAGAGAGGAAAGTCTATTAATGTTCTGGATGAATAGCTGATAGAAACTAGTATTACCAAATAATAATTAGATATATCAAACTGATATGGGTTTAGAAAGTTATTCAATCACCACTATCTTATAAGTATTAACTTAAATACCCTATTAAAAGATTATGTTTCCTAGAAAAATCCCATTTGTAACAATGAAGTGAATGTTCTAAAAATTCAACATAATGTTGAATTTTATATACTTTTTTTGGACCAGAGAGATTGAATACATAGCGATTAAAATAAATAATTATTAATGGAAAATTCATCCAAGAATAACTCCTTGAAATTATCAATGAATTATAACAATATACACATCATACACATTTATAATGTTATAGGAGAATTTAAAAGGCCAAAACTAATTCTCCAATATCCATATATTCCTATTGGGAAATTGGATGCAGTATTTTCTTGTACCTGAGGTGAAATAGGGATTTTAAAAGTATCCAGTGTATCCATAAAGAGAGTGATCATGTGATTTTATGGATAATATTTACATAATCTATTCAATTAAAGGAAGTGGGTATTGATTATTTCATGATTCAACATTCAATTTTGGATAATCAATGGACACATTTATTTTTTTCACTTAATTTGTAACCACCTATTCATGTTTATTTGTGATCATAGTTATCTATCCCACCTTAGTTACAATATGAATTTGGATAAACCATTTACTATTTTAAATTGGGTAGATAATACCAAACTGAATAATATTGGTGATCACTTCCCTAAATAACTAAAGTATGATAATATTGAGCCTCCATTGAGTTTTTATGATCGGTTTGGATGATTATTCTATATATATGTGATGCATGAAAAGGGAAATGTTCATTTCTGTATTTTCATCTATGATTCAACCTAGGGGATTTTTTTCCACTAACACCCAAACAAGTCTAGAATCCCCAGTGTCGGTAAGAAAAATAGATACAATGATAGGATATGAGTGATCATGAAAATGGAATGAATGATATAGGTGTTTAAGAAATGGTTTTTGATCAGTTGTATCTTTCATTTGTGGGTCAAACAACATAAGAATAGAAGAAGTGATTTTGTTTAGTTTTTATTCATTTTTTTAAGGTGGAATAACAGTTATTAGAGGTGGTATGATATTCCAAAGAGTTTTCAAGATACTTTAGATTAATGGAGTCTATAAATGAAATGTCCAATTCAATATCTCCATTTATGACTTAGTTAATCATGGTAAACATTTTAAAAACTCCCACTATCATTATAACTTGAAGAACTTGGGGGAACAAGATTATATAAAATCTTAAAAGAATCCTCAGAGGTATGGATAGAGAGTGAATAATGATCCTATAATGGGTATCACATTGATTAACAAATATTGTACTTGGATAGTTGGTCACAAAATTCCCTAGATAGGATAAATGCATGGACATAAATTTTAGTTCTACATATCATCGGGAATGTTATTTCTTGAATTATGGGAGATCAAGAAGAATTTACATCACATTCCATGTCAAGAACATGGAAATTAGCTGGGAAGATAAAATTGATAACCTAAATAAGAAAATCCTCGATTATTCTCTTAGGACTTATAGTGTTTCGATTGGAGAACTAGATGAAAACACTCATTTGGTGTAAGGGACCTTTACCATGGTTGGATAAGATGGATTTGGGCATAAATATATTAAGGATCATAGGTCAATGAGTGCATTATAAAATTTGGAACACCCTATTTGGAATATAATCATAAAGGTCCTATAATATTTTCACATGATTGGAATGGACAGTTGGGTTGAAACACTTTCAATTGTCCTATGATTTCTCTTATGGGTGACAAATCCCATAATTAGCTTTTAATACATAGTGATTTTTTTGATGGAATCTAAGAGTGTAATGTTGAATTTAACACATATTGTCAAGTTAAGAATTTTGGAATCCAGTTCGAAGGGATTATTAGGAATAGAGATGGCATGAGGAAAAAGAAATGGATTCCTTAATGAAATGGAAGGAGGATGGGGAGTGGATTCAGGTTATTTTCAAAGATATTTGTTCAATTATTTTTTTCATATAAACATTTAAATAGATTTTTTGTATTCATCACTAGACATAGAAATTTTATTTATAGATATAAGTTAAATGTAACTTACATTTCCCTTAGGGTTAAAAAATGGTTAACTGGGATTCGGGAAGAATTAGATAATTTCTATTAGATTAGGTAGGATAGAATTTGATGAATTTGGTTTTCAATGTTTTTATTCTATAATGGGTGAAGGGGAATGATCTTATACAACACTTTCCCAAGATTACTTAGAAGAAGATGTATGTCTCATATTAGGGTTTCCTTAATTTGGCTTCTCGGTAAATTGATTGGATTATTTTGAGAATTGGGAAGGATCACGAGGTTAGTGGAATTCAAGAGGTGTAGGAGGATGGTTTCTCCATTGAATTTGAGGAATAAAGGGATATTTTTTTTGGAAGTTATTCCCACCATGACCATATTGGAATTGGTTTAGATTTTCTGGTGGTAATTTAGGGGGTTAAGAGATAGGATGACCATACCTCAATCCTGGATGGACTTTCTATCATGGGTTATATGTAGATTAGAAGGGATCAAAATGGGGTTGGTTAGAGTTTATAATATACTAAATTGATTATTAAGGGTTTTTGTTCTACTGAAAAAATTCTATATTGATCTCCATTGGTCCAAATGAATCTGAATAATCATCTTGTAATCATGTACATGTATCTATTAGTAGAGTAGGTGAGCTGTAGATTCCAATGTTTTTAATAGATCCTGGAATTTGAGATTTTATATAAGATTGGTTTGGGTATTTCAAAGTAATGGTTAGTTTTTATAAAATACAAGTAACATCACTCATCCACACGGTCATCATTTTGGTCTCTATGTATTTATTCTTTTGAATGTGTTTGACTTGAGCATGTGATCGATTATGAATTTTCAACATATTTTCAGCCATGTTGATTTTGTTATTTGTGAAACTAATAGAGTATTATCCACAATATTATATCCATATTTATATTCTTTATAATGGTGTGTAAATAGTTTTTCAATTTCGAAAGTATATGCCTAGGGAATGTCAAACTAGGTGTGCAGCAAGTCCCATTTTCATGAACCAAGTGGAAATCAATTATATCTCAATGTTCCCTTTCGAGATTTATTACCCCTACAAACCAATATGATTGAGCTATAGGCACTTATAGTATCCACACAATTTTATAATTACTTGGAAACCACTGCCTCTATCCTTTTCCAAAATTCCGAGACATTTTCATATACTTTCAATCATCCTTATACATATCCTTATACATGTTGTTAGGGATCTAACTATGATTTTCACATCCTAGTATCAAAAGGTTAACTAAAATTATCCTATGATACCAACCATTACAACCCGGGATTTTCATACATAGATATTACATCATTTTTATGAATATTTATTACATTACAAAAACATATTCGTGAGGATCGTAATAGTTTAGTATCATTGGAAACATGGAAACACTAAAAACATGTATATATTTAAACTACATTATCTCCCTCTTTGATCTTCATTACTACCAGCCTTCATAAATAGATCATACATAATACATTTATTTATAACATGGTGAAAGGAAATATAATAAAGGTTGAGCTTAGATGCTTAGTAAGGGTAGAAAAGGGAGATACTTATGCATAACATGAACATAAGGGTATGAGAAAATGATAATAAAATTTGAAAACCATACCCCGCATATCAAATATCATAATAATTAGTCATCAAATAATTATTGGTTGTTCATAATACACAAATCATAGGGTAATTAAAGACCATGTGTCATGAGATCATAAGATTGGAATAAGACATAGATTTGTGGAATACACATAAGCATAGAAAATCATTTCCATAGTACCAAAGGTTCACTTCCAAGGATATCATAGTGTAATGGGCTCACTCCCTAAACCATAATATTTGTAAATTTTCACTCCCAAGACCATTATAGCGGACCGAGCCCCTTACTAAACATGTTTTACTCCCTATTATAATCCTATATATATCATGAGATATAAATCATTACCTAATTCATTTTATAGAGATATCGGTACCACACATATCATAATGAAAAACATATTTATGTGTTCCACATTATCAAAAAAATCAACATATCATAACCCCTTAAATGAAATGGGTTTCATAAATATTTAATCATATAATAACATATATAAAAGATACTAGTTTCATAATCATTTCATCATAGCATCATAGCATAACCCATGAAATATATTTAGGTTTCATACTAATTCAAAGAAATAATAATTTTATCTTTTAAATATATCCCTATTAAGGTATAGGTAACACCATAGGATATCATCTTAGATGGAAAATAATTTTGATCGATTATTTAAATGATTTATCGGGAAAAATATACCTTTGCTTTAAAAAATTAAAATAGAAAACATTTTAAAAATATTTTTATTTAAAAATGAACTTCAAAAATTATTAAGGAATATTCAATGAAAATAATTATCATGATAGTGGGATGTTTCATTACTACCATACATGTTAAAAAATTTTACTTCAAATTTTTAGTAAAATCTAAATGAGTTGTTTGTAAAACGAAGTGCATATTACATTCAAAATATTGATGTAAAAATCCATAAATGGTCAAAATTTTATTTTAAAAAATAATAGGATAATAATAAAACATTTTTCAATTTTTTTTTAAAAACATGGTTTTTGAATAAAATGAATTCTCGACTGAACAGAGAAATAAAGTCTGGTTTTTTAAAAATCGTTTCTCAATTATTTTAAGTACCAAAGAGTGGAAATTTTTTAATATTAATTTAAAATATAATTAATATTATAAGTATAATAAAATTAATGAGTTTCTTGAGAGATGGATTAGAATATTTTATCATCTAAAACATAATCATAAATAATACTAATAAATGATGAAATAACAACATAAAATCATTATCACTTTGTTATATTTGAATTGTAAGTATGATAATGCAATAAAATAATATGGAAGATAAAATTTAATAGGGATAAATAAAGTCATGATATTACATGTAAAAGTTTTTTTATATACACCTCGTGAAAGAATATAGGTGCATAACATAACATACAACTCAAATAACGCAAATTGAGACAAAATCCCTTACCTTAAGTCATGACATCAATTGTAAATGTTAAACAGTCTAGTATAATAAATATTTTTTTTATTATAAACCTATTATATAAAACTATTTATATATATCATAGAATATATGATTTTTTTGTGATCATTTATTATTCATTTATTAACAATTCCATGTTAAAGTTACGTTTCAGGTAATAACCGCTTTGATTCATTATTTTTGGTCATATTACATTGATACTGATTTAATCATATTTATAAGGTTAAAAATGATATTAATATCATATATATTTATTTTATATGTATTTATAGTAATCATTAAATGATAGAAATATAAAATGAAATACACTATTCATGGAGACGGTAGGTCGTACGTACTCTTGAACACTATTTACATTTTTTTGATGTATTAAAAGAAGTAAATTTAAATGATATATTATCATTAAATAATAATTTTTATTTCATATATATACCATAATTTCATTTAAAATTTCCCTAATACCTACTATGTGAAGCATTAACGAATCACATCACCTCCCAAGACGGCAGTCCACTATACACACAACCTATGTTATCATATTCTAAAAAAATTGAGATCATGGATGTATGAGTGATATAATGATTCCAAAAGTATAATAATATCATAAATATAATATTTAAATATTTAATCAACCATTATAACCAACTGTGATAGGTAGTAATGGAAAAACAAATGACATCAGTTTGTGAGGTAGTAGTCTCACGTACACATGAATGATTATTTTGTAACCCATTTGATAGAAGTGGAGAGGGTTGTAGGTCATGAAATTAACCTAGAAATCTCTCAATATATGTAATATACCAAGGTTATTATATCATCCAGGTATAATAATAACTTAAGGGGTGGAGGAAGAAATAAAATAAAAAATCTTGTTTATGAATGTTACCACTTCTTCGGGTATCCTCCTTTGGTTTTCACCAAAATCTATCATAGGATGGATTTTTCCCAAACTAAGAAAATTTGGTAATTTTTTTGGTTAATTATCTTTAAAACTAAATTTTTTTGATCTTCTAAAGAGGCGAGGAGAAGGGGTGGCCTTTTATAAGCTAGCTGAGTGGAATGCCTCTAAATTTTTGAAATAAAGAATTCCACCCACACTTTTTTCAGGTCAAAATGCTCCTATAATGAAAATTTATATATAAAATGATGTATAAAGCCGACATATGGACATAGAATGGGTTTTGTGAATGTTTTAGGTAATTTTTAATCCTTATATTTTAAGTTTAACTTTCGATAAATCCATTTTACCTTCACCGCGATAAATGATTTTTATTGTTTTTACTATTCATTTTGGTTAAAAATAAGTTAAACTTATTTGATAATATTTTTTATTATTTTTAATAATGTATAATCTATTTTTAAATTTTTAATTCAAATATGTGTAAATATATAATTTAAAATTAATCTTGTATACATGATGATAAAACATGTTTTTTTAGAGAAAATGTTCTAAAGTTTACAAGGATTTTATATCCAATTTCATTATGAAATTGATTGAAATTAATTAAAATTAATTCATAGATATATAATTCCAATGTTTTTCTTGAAAACCAATTTTAAAAATAATTTATCATTAGAAGTAATTAAAATGAAAAGGCATTTTGTAGTTAAAATCCAGTATTTTTCACTATTCATAAAAAAAATATTTTTTTAGGAAAATTATCAAAAATTCACCCCAACATAATTTTAAAATTATGATTTAAAGAATTATTTTAATTTTTTTTAATAAATTTTATAAAATTGGAAAATATGAAACTTCAAACAAAACTTTCAAACGCAAAGAAAACCGGATATTCGAGAAGTGTATTTTTTCTTCAAGCACAAGATGATTTTATATTGACTCCACGTGTAATAATATATATTTTATGAATATAAATTTATTTTTATGATATATAATCTATAGTTTTCATTCAAAATATTCCTCATTATCTATTTTTCTAATTAATTAAAATGGAGAATTATTACTCACTTTAAAATAGTTTTTAGAACAAAGCATTTTTAAACCCAAAAATTAACTTATACTAAAATACTATATAAGGTTGATTAAAAAATAATTTAGTGTAATAAATATATCTATATAATAATAATATTACTTTAAAATAAAATGGGACATTTAAATTACCTAATATATTAAAAATACAAGATAGTTTTACAAAAATCTATATTTCTCACTATTCACTGAAAAGTCAATATTTTTTGAAAAATCACAAATATTTCACCATTAGTTAATTTCATTGTGACTATAAAAAATGAATTTAATTTTGTAAAATAAATATATTAAATTCTTTATAAATTAATTATTGTATTTTTTCATTAAAATAAATAAAAAATGTTTTTGAAAAACATATTTTTATATAAAATAATTATTTTATAAAAAAATGATTAATTATTTAATATGAATTTATAAATGAATTTATTTTTATTTTTATATTTATAATTATATTTAAAAAAGTTGTTAATATTATTCATACTCTCCAATTTAATTTGTAGTTTATACCAATCATATAGTTTTACTGCATAGTTCGGTGAAGCTTTGTTTTTCTTGTCATGAATGTTATCGAAGAAACTCATCGTTGCATGTAATACATGAAAAAATAGGTATTTTTGAGTAATTAAGAATATAATAGATATTATATTGATTTTAAAAAAATCACAAAAATCTCAGGGTGTTACATTATCCATGAAGGGTATTTATCTCAGATAGTTGGGAAGAAACTCAACATTGAGGATATTCCCATAACATGAGATTTTATTTAAGTCTTTCTATAATAAATTCATATTATTCCAATGAATCATGGTATTATATTTTCAATAAAACTTATACCTGGTGCTACATTTATTTTAATAACACCTCATATAATGGATCTAATTGAGTTGCATGAATTGAAGAAGCAAATCATGGAGAATTTTGATAAAGGATTCATACACCCTACTAGATTACTATGGGGTGAAATAATTCTTTTTTTAGAATAAAGATAGTTCAATGTGTCTTTACATTGATTATAGAAAACATTACAAGATCATTACTAAGAACAAGTATCCTCTACCCCATAATGATGATTTTCTTGAATAATTATGAGGAGCTCAGTAATTTTATAAGATTTACCTTTTATCTAAGTATCATCAACTAAGAGTTAAGAATAAGGACATACTTAAAACAAACTTCTATATGAGGTATAGGAAGTATGGATATATATTTCATCCATTCAGATTATTAATTAACCTACTATCATGATATATTTAATTAATAGAGTGTTTAGATATTACTTTTATCAGTTTTTGGTATTATTTAAAGATGATATTATTATATATTTTAATAAACATTTAGAGCATTAATATCCTTTTAGAATAGAGATAAAATCCTTAGAAATTATACTTTTTATGAAAAGTTTACTAAGTGTGGATTTTTTTCTACATAATGTTTCATTTTTGGGTCATATAATCTCCAGAGAGGGTATATCAGTGGATCTATCAAAGATGGAAGTTATTAAATAATGTCTTATAACAACCGCTATGAATGAGATCCATTATTTTCATAGATTGGATGGATATTATTAATTATTTTTTTAGAATCTCATGAAAATATAATCCACTCACCAAGTAAATTTAAAAGGGATTGATGTTTCTTTTGAAAAATTATTGTTAATAAACTTTCATGGAACTGATGAAAATGTTAATCAGTGAACCTTTTCTTACACTACCTACAAAGAAGAAAGAATTTTCATTTTTAGTAATGCGTTGAATAAGGGACTAATATTCATCCTCATTCAAAGTGTTATGGTGATATATTCTTCCATAATATATTTAAAGCTTCATGAGAAAAATTACTCTACAAATGATTTAGATTTATCTGGCGTAATTTTTTCATTAAATATATTTTTAAATTATATTTATAGAAAAATGTATGTGATATATACTGATCATAAATTTTATAAAAAATATATTCACTCAGAAAGAGATGAATATTCACTGGTGGAGATGGTTTGAGATGATAAAATATTATTATTGATCAATATATTTCCACTATGGAAAATAAAATAAGGTTTCTGATGCTTTGATTCAAAATGATAATGCTAGCTTATATATGATAAGGGTCGTAGAATATCCAATATTTCTTGATTGTCAGAGGATGGGTATATAAATATTAAATCAATGGGATAAATCTTATATTTCTCAAATGAACGTTCACTCATCTATCCATGTAAGGATTACATGGGCATATAAGGAGGATATATAACTATAAAAGAATGTTAGAAATGTTCTTGACTTCAACATTGATTGTGATGAAATGATAATTATAGGGAACCATGTATGTGTATCATTAATACTATAATTAAAAGCGTTATTGAATGAACTCATAGATCACCATTCTCTATTAATCCTTGATGTGTGAATATGTATAGAGACCTGAATTATTATTTCTAGTGGGATGACATAGAGAGAGATATTATAGAGTATGTATATCGTTTCTTATTATGTAAACAATTTAAGACTAATAGATATATGTCTAAGGATTTTTTTCAACCATTAACATCAATTTAATGGAATTGTGAAAACATCACCATGGATTTTGTTGTTGAAATTCCCAAAATATCTAAAGGATATAATTCTATTTGGGTTGTAGTTGATCACCTTATGAAGTCAGAATAATTTATTGATATCAAATAAGATCACTCTATTGAACGTATTTATATAATACACATTAAATAAGTGGTATGTTTTCATGGAGTACCATATTCTATTATATCTAATTGGGATTTGATGTTTACCTTGAATTTCAGATGAAGTCTTCAATCGAATCTGGATACAAATTTGAGTTTCAAGACTTCTTATCATCCTTATAAATATAATCAGAATAAGAGAACCCATAAAACCATATAGGATATTTTGGGATCTTTTTATATGGATTTTAAAGTTGGTTGGGATCATCACCTTCCTCTAGTTAAGTTTTCATACAACAATATCTTTCACTAGTGTAATTAGATGGCTCCTTATAAAGCCTACTATAGTAGGAAGTAAAGTACTCCCACATTCTAGGTTGAATTTGGATGAAGAAATATGTTGGTACCTAATATAGTTGAGGTAATAATAGAAAAATATAGATCTATTCAACAACACATAAGGGAATCTTATATTATATTAAAATGTTATACTAACAATCATTGATGAGATCTAGAATTCAAATTTACTGATAAGGTATTCTGGTGAATTTATATACAAAATATGGATATAATATTTATAAATAAGGGAAAGAATATGCATAAGTATGTAGAACTTTTGGTATTTTTTATCGTGTAGGGATGATACCATATCACTTGGCGCTTCCACCAAATCTCCCTTAAGTTCATGATGTGTTCGATGCATCTCCCATAAGGAAGTTCATACCGAATATTTCACGTATATTGAACTCATATGCAGTTCCATTAAAGCTTGATATTTAATATAAATAAAAATTTGTATAAAACATGGAACATAGGTATAAATTTCTATAAAACAAGATAACTTACCTAGTTAAAGACCACTGTTGGAATAAAAAATTTGAAGATCCTACTCAATAACTCATAGATGTGATGAATCATAGATATCCTCATTTGTTGTTGTTGAAGTGATAGAATTACAAGGAAAAATTTTATTTTAAGGTTGGTATAATTTTACTCATCTAGATTTTAGAACATTATTTTATTTAAATAAATTTTCTTTCTTTGATAGATTCTATTACATGTAACACTGAGTTTAATGAAACCACAATATACTACTAAAATATTAATATTTAAATGTGATAGTTATAACATGGCTATTAAAATTTTTGGTATGAATAAGAATAACCAAAATATTTATAATATTTATAATATTTTTGGATAAATAAAACATATTGATAATTAAGTACTTAATTTGGAGTAGTCTTTGTATTCTTCAAAAATTCATTTTTCTTAAACAATTATTTTTATTGTTTTTTGTGACAAAATAAAATAATTAATTTCTTCCACATTAAAATATATATTTTAAAAATTTAACATTTTTTTTGAAATCGTCATGTAAAAATTATCTTGGAGTGAATATTTTATAATTTTCTGGAAAGATTGATTTTTCGATAAATAGTGAAAATACTGATTTTTATTGAAAGTTACTTTTTGTTTAAAGCATTTACAAAGTTCAATTTTATTTTAATAGGATTTTAAAATTATAACTTGTTCAATAATATTATTAATAATCCAATTTATTACATTGTAATCGATATTATGTTTTATTTAGGTATAAATACATTTTACGCTTAAGAAGGCATTCTTTTTCTGGAAAACTGCTTTTCATCACGTTTTATGGTTAAATTTTATATTAATTTCATAAAATTTTATGAATTAAATTTTATAAAATGGAATTAATTTTTGGAATAATATTAATTACTATAATATTATATGCAAAACATAGTTTTTTATTATGAATAGAAACCAAATTAAATATTTTCCGCCTCGGAAAAAGAGGTAAAATTTGGTTAAAACCATGTGGTAAAACACAAAAGTAGCCGTAAAACATTACTTTATCCTATTTTATGAGTATATTTCAACCAAATTTATATTTAAGTATTTAAATAATTTATTTTAAAAAATTATTTGGTATTTGGGAACCCCATATTTACTTTTGTGAAGAAACATAATATTTTGTTCGAAATAAAAACAATTTGGGCCTTTGCATTTAATGTCCTGGTTGGAAAATTAAAATTGGTTTTTTTTTTCCCAAAAAGTATAAAAACGTTAATTGTATATTATCTAACAAAAAATGTTTGTGGATACCATTTTATTACTTTATTTTAAGGATAAATTATTCTTATTCTTAAATAAGGCATTAACCTACAAACTATTTTTATGCGTTTTTTATTCTAACATAAAAGTAATTTCTTCTACCAATAGAAATTAAATATTATAAAATACCTTCAAGTTTTATAATAATCATGTATCATTTTTTTATAATCTCCATTTTATTTCTGTCCATATAATTATGTTTTCTTGATAAAAAGATATTGTTTCTGACGCTTTCATCGGGGCACGCACGTCCGTCTGCTTGAGTGTGACAGGCGCAGCCTTTGTAACCCCATATTCCCGCTTTCCAAAGGTAGGAAAAATTTTATCCTTGTTTAGGGATGTTTTCTCCTTGATCAAAATGGGATAATGGGATATCAATTCTTCTTTCCGTGGATTCATCCTTAGAACTCATCTCCTAGTCCGGGTCTCCCTCATAGATTTAATACGTTATTCGTGATACTCTTCCCAGTGCCATATCTTCATGGACACTAGTTAATTACGCTGCTTCTATCAGTACATTCATAGGGGTACGGTGAGGGCAGCAACCTCCGGATAGGGGAGTAGTCACGCTGGAGCATCAGTGACGTGTCTGGATGCTAGGGATTGGTGTGTCTCTCTTCTGTCCCTTATTATAGGGCTTCTCGAGGGCGCGGAAGCCCGAGGAATCCCACATCAAAGGCGGGAATCAAATGACATGGGCATGTAAATGAGGTTTTCCTCATCTTCCTATGTTTAACACAAGGTATTCCGCAATTTTAACGTCCAGTTGAGACAGATCGGATTGATGAGAACACTGGTTAGAGTGGATCAGACAAAGGAACCTCCTGAAGGGAACACCAATATGGGGGACAACACATGGGCGGTTTCCCGAATGCTGTGGATGGTAATGAGGTGGTATGATCTCACTGGGATGTGGTGGCCTTGGTAAAAATCAGAATGGATGATGGTTTTGGGATTGACCCTCAAAGAGACTTCCTACGTATCCCCGTGGCAGGGAATCAAAGTCTGCATAGTTCATCTGGTGACGGCTTACCATCGTACGAGGTTGACAACAGCTTACCGCTGAATGAGGATGTAACGGTATACTATTTAATGGGGTCGAACCGATGTGAAGGAGGTTGGAACGACCGAGTGGTGGGATTGATCCTCAGGGGGGCTTCCTACATACCATGCCTTGACATGTATCAAAGACCACATAGTTCAGATGGAAAATACAGTTTAACGTCATGTGGGATGGGGTGATCCGACGTGAAGGGGTTCGGAGTGACCAATTGGTTGTGGGATTGAACCTATTGGAGGCTTCCTACATTCCATGCCTTGACATGAATCAAAGGCCACGTAGTTCATAATGGGATGTGTCGGCGAACTGACGTGAATATGGATCGGGGGTACGATGGATGATGGGATAGAACCTCATGGAGGCTTCCTACGTACCATGCCTTGACATGGATCAAAGTCCTCCTAGTTTGGGTGAGGGGCTTGGCACACCGAAATGGAGGCGGTCGGGGCCAATGGTTGTTGTGATTGAACCTCAAGGAGAATTCATACGTACCACGCCTTGACATGGATCACATTACTCTTAGTTCGAGATGGTCTGTCGGGGAACCGATATGAATAAGGACCTTGGTCTAGGTGGATGATGGGCTTGAACCTTTGGGAGGATTCCTATGTACCATAACATGACATGGATCAAAGTCCCTATAGTTCATGTGGATTGGGGATTACACTCTGAGGAGGCCCATGGGGGTGGGTGAACCGACGTGAATGAGGTAAGAATGACCAGGTGGTGGACTTGAACCTCAGGGAGGCTTCCTACGTTCCATTCCTTGACATGAATCAAAGTCCCCAGAGTTAGGGAGTATTGTTTAATGTCATGAAGGATGGGGGTGATGTCATGGTCGTTACTTACTCTAGGCCCATGCGATTCATGCTCGGTGTGAGAAATAAGAGGTAGCAAAGTCCTGATGACCACATCACAAAAGGTGTGTCCATGGAATGTGGAGTGAGGATTACACTTGGAGCAGCCCAGGGAGAGAGAGATTGGGACTTACTCCGAGATATAGGCCTGAGGGAAACAAAGCACAGCGGGAGGGGGACTTGGGACCGAAGAAAGGAGGAGCCACATTCCCTATCACGCCCTCCGCTAGACTTGGCACCGAGGAAGTGAGTAGGAGCAGAGGTGTTGCCTCCTACAAGAAAAGATAGGGGATTACACCAAGATGGCTACCCTTCCCCACAGACAAATGCCACTCCAAGAAGGAGGATATCATCCCCTATGGAGACCAAGGGGCATGGAGAATGCCTAAAGTGGGGGGTCCCTGTGTGCGAGGCACGGGGCTAGGTCACAGTTTAACATCATGTTCTGAGAACGATGGTGCTTGGCAGTATAATGTCTTGCAGCTCAGATGAAGGGGGTTCGCTCCACACCCATAGCACTTACATAACTGGTACCCTATGCTCCTTTTGAGAGGGAAGACACCGGAAAAGCCGTATTGAGGGGGTTTTGTGGGGAGAACCATTGAGGGGTCCACGTTAGCATGGCTATGCGAAGAAGAAATATCCATTAGCGTGCCTATGCGAAGAGGAATTTGGAGAAGCAACGCAATGGGCGGTATCATCCATGGGACATTGAAGTCACATCGCGCAAACCTGGAGGGTCACACGGGAAAAGGATTTTCCAAGCAGAGATGTCTATAGGTAGGGGCCTTGTGGAGCTCTGTTGCTCCGTGTGTCGGAGGGAACTTGCGAAGGGGTGTGCTTTGTGAAGTGGGGTGCCTCGGCCTTAGAATGGGGTGGAGGTGCAAATGGGAGGTGCTTCTCTAAGTGGAAGGGCATTCGCAGAGCACAGCCTCATGGAGCAGAGCTGCCTCATGAACCAAGGTGTCGGGAAGCACTGTTTTTTTCAATGTACAGTGACCCTGCCTTAGCATATGAATCATGTGTACATGAAGGGTGTTTCGCGAAGCATAAATGCTCCGTGACGACCCGGGTCCCCTTGGGGATCCCCTTCCTTCGTGAAATACCTTATTCTTCACAAAGGGTATCCCTCTCTTAAGAGGGGATCAAAACAAGACCATGGGTAGGAACTTCGTGAAGCAGAAGTACCTCGCACAGCTCATGGTACACCGAGCAGAATACTTCTTCACAATTCGGGAGCAGGGAAGCTGAAAGGTCGGATTGTCCATCCCATGAGCTCAGGGGGAGCCCAGTATTTATAGGCAAGAGGCGTCGCGGAGCGGAGCTCACACAGCGCAAATAGGGGAAGGGTGGCTTCTCGGCGGGTCGCGAACGTCAAATGGGGTCGTAGAGCGTCCTGCCTCCTTTACTTCATGGTGGGGTCGCGAACGTCAAATGATTTCGTAGAGCCTCCCGCCATCATTTCTTTGTGGCAGGGTCTCGAACGTTAAATGTGTTAATGGAGCCTCCCATGTTCGTTTCTTTGTAGCGGGGTCGTGAATGTTAAAAGCGTTCACGGAGCCTCCCGCCTTCCTTGCTTCACAGTGGTCGTGGTTCTGGGGGACTCCGCAAAGTGGATTCACAAGGCATTCTATGGGGCAGTCTTGGGGCCTTCTCTTTGTCCCAAATTTTGGCGCCAACAAATGCCCCCACCACAGACATGGAGCCGCGGAGAGATCAAGGGTCGAAGTCTGAGGGAAATTTCCAAAAATCCTCAATCATTCGCAGTGTTGACACGTAAAGAGGGCTCGTGAGGTGGACAGAGGACGTGCGGGCCAAGCGCACCATGAAGCTCCGCGCGGACTGGATACGCCGCGAAGATCCGAGAGCTGTCACCTATAAATAGGGTGCCTGCAATCTCTTTTGTCATTTCCCTTCACTGCAATCTTGTCTTTTGAACTCTCAATTCGCGAATCTCTACGTACACCACGATTGATCTCTACGAATCATGTCTTTGTAGAACACAGTGA
Organism: Viscum album; assembly: GCA_963277665.1. Taxonomy (NCBI): domain Eukaryota; kingdom Viridiplantae; phylum Streptophyta; class Magnoliopsida; order Santalales; family Viscaceae; genus Viscum; species Viscum album. The sequence continues at coordinate 1,852,003,188 of OY728129.1, read as the reverse complement.
GTTCTTTACTCCGTGTTTGCGCTCCGCGATCTGGCATTGAACGCCGAGGCAGCGCCCTGCGAATAGTCTTCGCGAGCGAGATTCGTGAATGATCTTTTCGAATGATCTTTGCAAAACATCCAACTAAACGTCCAAGTTCTTGAACTGAATGGCCCACCAAGAAGCTTCCCAGGGGGTCCTTGTGGATGCTACCTGAAGGGAAGAAATGGCGAATAGTCTGGGATTAGGAGAGCTAGTCTGGAGCCACTCGGACCATGGTTCTTTGGTGGAGCTGCTTTAGGAGAGACATAAGAACTACCCGTTGTGTAGGAGGTTTCCCATGTATGTCTTCGAGCAGAAGGATGACATCTTTATCCCTGAAGCAGGTAAGAATGAGCCATCTTACTAGTTCTGGAGCATGTCGTGTCAGTACCGAGGGTTCAGGGCGCCTGATGGTCATGCTCGGGAGGACTTCATGCCTGTAATTTCTGACTACCTATACAATCATCTGAACAATGTCGACAAGAGGGAATTGTAGCCAGATACATCCCCTCCCCTATACCGAACCATCCTTAAGGCAACGCTGGGGAACCCGAAGAAGGGGTGGTCCGAGGAATGGGACCTGCGCCAGACCAGCAACTTTACGAATGATTGATGTAGAGACCCCGACCCCAGAAACCCAGGATTCGATGCCTTCTGAACATGATGTGTTATCTTAAAATAAAACATACTTTGTTAACAACACATCATTTCCTATACAAAGGATCGTGTGCAGTTCGGGTTCTGGGAAACCGGCAACTTCTGAAACAGTTCATCTTTTAAGAGCTGATACCTGAAAATTTTAAATCAAAACGTAGGGTGAGCATTGAAATACTCAGTAAGGGGTTTTTTAAAAAAGGAAAATAGTGTAACATTTGAAAACATTATTTAAAAAAAGAAAATTTTGAACATTCATTAAAGGAATATTGTAACACATAACATAACAATGCTCAATCAAGGTTTTCAAGAAGAACATGAGACAATTATGTTAATTCTCGAAGGAGTAACGATGGTTATCATAACCAAGTATGACATGTGACTTACTTAAGCATAAATTAAATAGTTAAAAGTAATGCATAATAAGAGTTGCGCATAAAGGAAACAACTAAATTTTCACATGATGGTTACTATTCTATTAAGTGATAAACACCAGTCATGCTCCAAGCTTATACCAGTGAAATAAGAACTTTATGAAAACTTAAAGGCATTAGTCATGAAAGAACTTTATCTTGGAAAGAACTTGTTACATAACTTGAATTATGTGGCATCAACATTTAATCTTAGAAAATCATTTCTATATCCCCAAGGTCCATCCCCAAGGTGTCAATAAAAATTACCAAGGTATCAGTCTAAAAGGTCATCATTAGATATTAAGTCTTTACCCAATGCATTGGAGCGCTATCAGGGCGCACCCTTAAATTTTCCTTTATTATCATGTGAGCCACATCATTCATGATTACTTAAACGGTTTGTATATTCAAGATGTCCCATACGACCTTGAATATCTCATTCATTTCCATTTTACCCAAGGTGTACCATAACACTTTGGGTAATCTAATTTCTTAGTTCATTTAGTGATATGTCATAAGAATGTATTATGTACAATAATAACTAAAATAAATAATGAACCACCACAAATTTTTCTAATTCAAGGTATGATAGTTACCTTTGCAAAATGTGTCAATAACTAATCGAAGTCATACAAAGCATAGTAAAACATTCTTTTCACTAAATCATATAAAATAATGACATACTAAATGATGAATCATTGTCATTATTAATCCACGGAAAAGGGGTGCTTAAATAAAACACTTGAAATCAGTTATGGTGATAAATAGGCCCTTGAACTTGTAAATAAACTAAACCATAACTTGATTAATTAATGCATTCACCAAAGTGAGTTCATTTTGTCTTTAGATAATAAGTGAACTCAACATGATATCATGAACCATTAAATCTAAAACCCTCCCATATATTTAAATCAAACTTAAATACACACTTTATCATAAAATTCATCAGGGACAATGTTAGATAATTTCTTTAATAAAACATGCACATTTGTGTGTATTTTAAATACATGTTGGTCATGAAAATTATATCTTAATTAAATCATGTCTGCATCAAAGAATAAGTAACATCCTGTTATTTATAAGAGAATATAATTGGGTTTGTAATTCATTCCTATAAATACATATACACGTACCCATATATACCCAAAGTGTATATATGGCTTTTACACAATTCAAAAAAACATAGTCTATTAAATCCGTTAGGTAACTGAAGGTTTCCAACCATAAATTACTTACATGGTTGAAAAATAAATTTATATAAGGTCATTCATAACTATAACGATATGTACAAAAATTACGGTTTTACAAACATAACCCCACTTAAACCAAAAAACTAAGTGTGTATATGTATATATATATAAATCTTATTTAATGATTGATACCCAAAATAGGTCGGGTTAGGTTATAAGAAAACGTTCATGAAACTGTATATATACACAATCAACATTAAATATAAATTTTTTGTTTTGGAAAACTGTAACACAAAATCTGTATATACACCATATGTAAAATCAATACACATCCCGAGGGATTTGAATTATATAAATGTACACATATAAACTGTATATATACCATCTATAAGAATATGAAACTATATATACACAATATACAAACAGATGGATTTGTATTATATAAATATATATAATTAAATATATGTACAAACCGTATATACTAAAACAAAGAAGAGTAGTAATTCATTATAAGGAAAATTATAAAACCTCCTTACTTGCACCCCAATGGACACACGACTGTTAGCCTCTTTTTGAAACCTTACAACCTGAGGAGTATATATATATATAAATAAAATTTGTATATATACCGGGAGTATATAAAAAAAGACGTCCAACCCGAAGGAAGCAACATGCAAGAACCCTTACCTAGCTTTGAGGAAGAATCTTGGATCAACCGGGAGCTTGTTGGCCTTACTGGAGGGTTTGGGAGGAGCTTCGGGGAAGAAGAAGTTTCCCAGGCTTCAACGAAGTAGGGGGTTTATAAAGGCCTTGGTGCCTCAGCCAATGGGTAGGCCGACATGGGGAAGACGAAGAAATAGAGCCCTAGGAGGGGGTGTTCGGAAGTCAAGTGGAGTAGTGCGGGGGAGGAGAGGTCGAGGCGTCCTTGCGCAGGCCTACTGGTCGGGTCCTGTTGCGAGGGAGAAGACGACGGGTCGACAGGTAAGAAAATGGATGGCCGGGATCACGAATGGGAAGATCGCACGGCTGGAGAGGGCGTGGGATATTGAAAGAGAGATCGAGGGTTAGATCTTTGGGAGGGATCAGACGGTTAAAAGGTTGGACAGACGATATCGACACGGAAGTCGATCGAACGGTCCTCATCGCGTGGAGCGTGTCCCACATCGAAACAGAATGCGGTTGAGGTGCGGTTTATAACTCAAAGCCTACCACCTCTGGTGAAATAACACGAACAAACACGCACACCGGGGCCTTATACACAGGCCCCTCGTGGGCTTCGGCCCAACCCTTCCCAGCGCGCACTGTGGGCCTTACACACAGGCCTGTGCGCGACCTAAAAGACCTATGCATGACTCAGAACACGGTTGGACACCCTCTATCTCGCTTGGGACACCGATGGTTGGCACATCGGGTCCCTTGGGGCCGGGTCTCGGCCTAGAGGGATTGTCCCAATGGGATGCCCTCGGCTTGGCCGGGCCCCAACCTAATTTTTTTATTAAAAACTTGTTTAAATTTACAATATAACCAGAATAAGTATGCTTAAAAAAAGTGTAGTATAAGTATTTTTTCAAAATGAGTTAATATAAAAGTAAATAGTTTTAACTAAAAATCTAAATCCCTTTTAGCTTATGTAAAGTATTTCATATATAAATGTTTTAAAAGATATATTTTTCATATTTTACATAAAAAACCATCATAATTATTTGGATCTTCAAAATACACTACAATTTTTTTCATAAGTTTTAAAAGACAAAACGTTTTCCACCAATTCATAATTTTATAGATCAAAAGATATTATTATTATAGATACCCTTTAAACATATCTTTTATAAAAAAAATACTATGTTTTCAATATATAAGTATCCATCGAGATTTTATGAAAACAAAGGGATTTATTTCCATGAATACTCTTTTTATTTTAAAACTATGATTATAATAATATCATAAATTATAAGATCATAAAAACCAAGCCTTCATATAAAGATAAACTTTATAAACTGAAACCCCAAGGTTGTTTTGAAAACCCAAAGACTATATATCTAACGGTCATATCTCTAAAGACCATTATAAAAAACAAGGGCATTTCACAAAAACAAAACACTTGATCCAGAAAGGATGGCTCTCCTCATACCATTGGTGTTGAGTATGTGTGTCGTGGCTCTGGCTATTATATTCTTCACACTGATGGACCCTAAAGACGACGACTATCCGATTACTTGAGTTGTTATTCTTAGTAGTCTTGTTTTGGCTGTGTTAGGTCTTGTGCTTGGTATCTTCAATTAATTGGGTCTTTTTGCAATTTAATATTTTAATATATAACAGTTTACCTTATTCTCCATGTTTTATTTCGTTTCAAATTCCTTATTAGCACACAAAACACAACAAATAAAACAAGATACATCATTAAAAGCATAACATTGTTCACTTGGGCCAGTTCATAAAACCCGAGGCGCCACATTAGCCCCCCCCCCCTTGAGAAATTTGCGTCCTCGCAATTTATTTCACAACACCACAAGGTTCTGCAACGTTATTACCATATCCAACAACGTATAGGGTCAACAGGTGCATTTAGCGGAATCCCCATAGCGATGCACACCTCTTCCAGTTCCCTAATCCAGATACACCTATGACAGGAGAGGTTGCACTTATGTTTCAGGCCTTCAGGCTTCCAGAGGGAAGCTCGAATAGTACAAAGTTCTGAAATGTCATTACAGACCAACGTATGAAGGAATCAACGAATTATGTATCGGTTTAGGACATTGAAGCCATAGATGCGGTCAAACAAGCTAAAGGTGAGAAGTTGGATCATATAAGCCGCACGATGATTTCCCTTCTAACACAGCATTCCGAAATTTAACTATGTCCGTGTAATTTCGGCCTAGGGTGAAACACAAAAAGATCCCTTCGTGATAACTTCCTCGTCGTTCACATCCGGCTAGCTATGCAGAGCCAATGTGGTAATAGATGGAGGCATTCCCCTGGAAGGTGCGGAGAATCTCCGGACCGTTTGTTACCTCAGACCACTACTTGCACGTTTTTCGCAAATTTTCGAAGGGGTCATACTCATCCTCAAACGTTTCGATTACAATGATTTCCAGAATCTTAGTGGGAAGAGATAACAGGTGGTTTTTTCCTTCCATCTGAAAGTTTTAAGTCGGGAATTAAATCAATTGAAAACTATTCAAAGGTATACATGAAGTAAAGACAAGGAAGGGTAAAGACATCATTTCAATAAACATAAGTTTATTATTAAACATTAGTTCTTGAGTTTCCCTTAACCACTGACTAAATGAACTCCACACAGAGAAGCAGAACTCCCTAACTCCTCGAACCAAACACAGGCTGAGCACTCAGGGAAAAACTCATGGGGGGCACCTATTACGCCTTATGAGTCTAGCATGAGAGGTATGAAGTTGGGAGACATCCATATACACCTGTTTTCTGCAAGACATTCGGGTGGACTCATCTTCTAACCTTTCAAAGTCCAACAACTGACCCAAGAAGCCGTAGTGTAAAATCTGACAAAGGTATCCAGCTCGGAGGTCCTCGTCCGCAACAGCTTCTTGGAAAGGGAAATCAATCATAGTGCCAAAGCTCTCACCTATCGTGAAAATTCAGAAAAGTCACTCATAGTACCTTCCTCGACGTACATAGGAGGGAAACTGGGTTATCATCATAAGGAGGTAATATATTTCTACCCCCTGGTGTAACTGAAGCATCCGTGGTGAATTGGATATGTCGTAAAGTTGTTTTCATTTTATACGGATATGGGCATAGATTAGAAAATCCTCACGGCTAGATAAAGACACAATGGTATCTAGGGCCTCAGTGGGGAGAGATAAGAGATTTGTCCCTTTGTTTTACATCTGAAATTTAAGAAAACACATTTTTTTAGTAAAAATGGAGTATATATATATATATATACTTGTTTCAATTTTCTGGTTTTCTAGATTAATCCACACCGAACCTCTGATACCAACTGTAGAGACCTCAACCCCAGAAACCCTGGAGTCAGTGCCTTCTGAACATGATGTGTTATCTTAAAATAAAACAAACTTTGTTAGCAACACATCATGTCCCATACAGAGGATCGCGTGCGGTTCGGGTTCTGGGAAACCGACAACTTCTAAAATAGTTCATCTTTTAAGAGCTGATACCTGAAAATTTTAAATCAAAACGTAGGGTGAGCATTGAAATACTCAGTAAGGGGTTAAAAAAATGAAAACAGTGTAACATTTGAAAAAATTATTTAAAAAAAAGAAAAATTTGAACATTCACTAAAGGAAGATTGTAACACATAAAATAATAATGCTCAATCAAGGTTTTCAAGAAGAACATGAGACAATTATGTTAATTCTCGAAGGATTAAAGATGGTTATCATAAACAAGTACAACATGTGACTTACTTAAGAAAAAATTAAACAGTTTAAATTAATGCATAATTAGAGTTGCGCATAATGGAAACAACTAAATATTCACATGCTGGTTACTATTATATTAAGTGATAAACACCAATCATACTCCAAGCTTATACCAGTGAAATAATAACTTTATGAAAAATTAAAGGGATAAGTCGTGAAAGAACATTATCTTGGAAAGAACTTGTTACATAACATGAATTATGTGGCATCAACATTTAATCTTTGACAATCATTTCTTTATCACCAAGGTCTATCCCCAAGGTGTCAATAAAAATTACCAAGGTTATTCACCAAGGTATCAGTATAAAAGGTCATCTCTAGAGATTAAGTCTTTACCCAATGCATCGGAGTGCTATCAGGGCACACCCTTAAATTTACCTTTATTATCATGTGAGCCACATCATTCATGATTACTTAAACGGTTTGTATATTCAAGATGTCCCATACCACATTGAATATCTCATTCATTTCAATTTTACCCAAGTTGTCCCATACCACTTTGGGTAGTCTAATTTCATAGTTCATTTAGTGATATGTCATAAGCATGAATTATGTACAATAATAACTAAAATATATAATGAACCACCACAAATTTTGATAATACAAGGTATGATAGTTAACTTTGAAAAATGTGTCAATAACTAATCAAAGGCATACATTGCTTAGTAAAACATCCTTTTCACTAAAGCATATAAAATAATGATATACTAAATTATGAATCATTGTCATTATTAATCCACGAAAAAGGGGTGCTTAAAGAAAACACTTGAAATCAGTTATGGTGATAAATAGGCCCTTGAACTTGTAAATAAACTAATCCATAACTTGATTAATTAATGAATTCACCAAAGTGAGTTCATTTTGTATTTTGATAATAAGTGAACTCAACATGATATCATGACCCATTAAATCATAAACCCTTCCATATATTTAAATCAAACTGAAATACACACTTTATCATAAAATCCACCAGGGACAATGTTAGATAATTTCATTAATAAAACATGCCCATTTGTGTGTATTTTAAATACATGTTGGTCATGCAAATTATATCTTAATTAAATCTTGCCTGCATCAAAGAATAAGTTATGTCCTCATATTTATAAAAGAATATAATAGGGTTTGGAATTCATTCCTATAAATACATATACACGTACCCATATATACCCGAAGTGTATATATGGGTTTTACACAATTCAAAAAAAAGTCTATTAAATCCCTTAGGTAACTGAAGGTTTCCAACCAAAATTTTCTTACATGGTTGAAAACTAAATTTATATAAGGTTTGTCATAACTGTAACCATATGTATAAAAACAATGGTTTTACAAACATAAATCCACTTAAACCAAAAAACATAGTTTGCATATATATATATATATATATATATATATTATTTAAATATTGATACCCAAAATAGGCCGGGTTAGGTTATAAGAAAACGTTCATGAAACTGTATATATACACAATAAACATTAAATATAAATTTTTGGTTTTGGAAAACTGTAAAACAAAAACTGTATATATACCATATGTAAAAACAATACACAACCCGAGGGATTTGCATTATATAAATGTACACATATAAACTGTATATATACCGTCTATATACATATGAAACTAAATATACACAATATACAAACTGATGGATTTGTATTATGTAAATATACATAATTAAATATATGTACAAACTGTATATACTAAAACAAATAAGAGTAGTAATTCATTATAAGGAAAATTATAAAACCTCCTTACTTGTACCCCACTCGAAATAGGGCTGCAAGCCTCTTTTGAAAACCTTACAACCCGAGGAGTTTATATATATATATATATATATAATTAAAATCTGTATATATACCGGGAGTATATATAAGAAAAAGATGCCCAACCCGAAGGAAACAACATGCAGGAACCCTTACCTAGCCTTGAGGAAGAAGCTCAGATCAACCGGGAGCTCATTGGCCTTCCTAGAGGGTTCGGGAGGAGCTCCGGGGAAGAAGAAGATGCCCGGGCTTCAACGAAGCAGGGGGTTTATAAAGGCCTCGGTGCCTCGGCCAATGGGTAGGCCAACGTGGGGAAGATGAAGAAATAGATCCCTAAGAGGGGGGTGTTTGGAATTCAAGGAGAGCAGTGCGGGGGAGGAGAGGTCGAGCCGTCCTTGCGTAGGCCTACTGGTCAGGACCTGTTGCGAGGGAGAAGACGATAGGTCGACGCGTAAGAAAATGGACGACCAGGATCACGAATGGGAAGATCGCACGGCTGGAGAGGGCATGGGAAATTTAAAGAGAGATCGAGGGTTAGATCTTCGGGAGGGATCAGACGGTTAAAAGGTTTGGACGGATGAGATCGACACGGAAGTCGATCGGACGGTCCTCATAATACGGAGTGCATCCCACGTCGAAATGGAATGTGGTTGAGGCGCGGTTTATAACTCAAAGCATTCCGCCTCTGGTGCAATAACACGAAAACACACGCACATTGGGGCCTTATAAACGGGCCCCTCGTGGGCTTCGGCCCAACCCTTCCTAGCACGAGCCACGGGCCTTACACACGGGCCTGTGCGCGACCTAAAATACCTATGCATGACTCGGAACACGGTTGGACACCCTCTAACTCACTTTGGACCCCGATGGTCGGCACCTCGGGTCCCTTGGGGCCTGGTCACGGCCGAGAGGGCATGTCCCAATGGGATGCCCTCAGCTTGGTCGGGCCCCAACCTAATTTTTTATTAAAAACTTGTTTAAATTTACAACATAACCAGAATAAGTATGCTTAAAAAAAGTGTAGTATAAGTATTTGTTCAAAATGAGTTAATATAAAAATAAATAGTTCTAACTAAAAATCTAAATCCCTTTTAGCTTATGTAAATTATTTCACATTTAAATATTTTAAAAGATATATTTTTCACATTTTACATAAAAAACCATCATAATTATTTGGATCTTCAAAATACACTACTATTTGTTTCATAAGTTTTAAAAGACTAAATGATTTCCCCCAATTCATAAATTTAGAGATCAAAAGATATTATTATTATAGATACCCTTTAAACATAAATTTTATAAAAAAATACTATGTTTTCAATATATAAGTATCCATCGGGATTTTGTGAAAAAAAGGGTTTATTTCCAAGAATACTCTATTTATTTTAAAACAATGATTATAATAATATCATAAATTATAAGAGCATAAAAACCTAGCTTTCATATAAAGATTAACTTTATCAATCGGAACCCCAAGGTTGTTTTGAAATGCCAACGGCTATGTATCTAATGGTCATATCTCTAAGGGACATTATAAAAAGGAAGGTTATTTCACAAAAACAAAACACTTGAACCAGAAAGGATGGCTGTCCTCATACCATTGGCGTTGAGTATGTGTGTTGTGGCTCTGGCTGTTATATTCTTCACACTGATGGACCCTGAAGACGACAACTATCCGATTACTCGAGTTGTTATTCTTAGTAGTCTTCATGTGGCTGTGTTAGTTCTATTTCATGGTATTTTCAATTAATTGGGTCTTGTTTTAATGTAATATATTAATATATAACAGTTTACCTTATTCTCCATGTTTTATTTCATTTCAAATTCCTTATTAGCACACAAAACACCACAAATAAAACAAGAGACAACATTAAAAGCATAACATTGTTCACTTGGGCCAGTTTATAAAACCTGGGGTGTCACATTATCCCCCCCCCCTTTAGAAAATTGTGTCCTCGTAATTTATTTCACAACACCACAAGGTTCTACAACTTTCTTACCATCTCCACCAACGTATAGGGCTAATAGGCGGATTTAGAGGAATCCCCGTAGCGATTCTCACCTCTTCCAGTTCCCTAATCTAGATACACCTAAGACAGGAGGGGATGCACTTATGTTCCGGGCCTTCAGGCTTCCAGAGGGAAGCTCGAACAGTACAATGTTCTGAAATTTCATTACAGGCCAACGTACGAAGGACTCTCCGAATTATGTCTTGGTCGAGGACATTGAATCCATAGATGTGGTCAAACAAGCTAAAACTGAGAAGTTGGAGCATATAAGCCGCACAAATATTTCCCTCTAACGCACCCTCCTGAAATTTCACTCTGGCCATATAGTTTCGTCCTAGGGTGAAACACAAAAAGAGCCCTTCGTGATAACTTCCTCGTCATTCACGTCCAGCTAGCTGTGCAGAGCCAAAGTGGTAATAGATGGAGGCATTCCCCCGGCAGGTGCGGAGAATATCTGGACCGTTTGTTACCTCAAACCACTGTTTGCACGTTTTTCACAAATTTGCGAAGGGGTCATACTCGTCCTCACACATTTTGATTGCAATGTTTTCCAGAATCTCAGTGGGAAGAGATAACAGGTGGGTTTTTCCTTCCATCTAAAAGTTTTAAGACGGGAATTCAATCACTTGAAAACCATTCAAAGGTATACATGGAGTAAAGACAAGGAAGGGGAAGGACAACATTTCAATAAACATGAGATTATTATTAAACATTAGTTCTTGAGTTTCCCTTAACCACTAACTAAACGAACTCCACACATAGAAGAAAAACTCCCTAACTCCTCGAACAAAACACAGGCTGAGCATTTAGGGAAATACTCATGGGGGCCCCTATGACGTCTTATGAGTCTAGCATGGGAGGTATGAAGTTGGGAGACATCCATATACACCTGTTGTCTATAAGACAGTCGGGTGGACTCGTCTTGTAACCTTCCGAAGTCCAAAAACTGACCCCAGAAGCCATAGTTTAAAATCTGACAAAGGTAGCCAGTTCAGAGGTCCCTGTCAGCAGCAACTTCTTGGAAAGGGTTATCAATCATAGTGTCAAAGCTCTCACCCACCGTGAAAATTCCGAAAATTCCCTCATAGTACCTTCCTCGACGTACATATGAGGGAAACTGGGTTATCATCATAATGAGGTAATCAATTCCTACCCCCTGGTGTAACTGAAGCATCTATGGTGAATTGGATACGTCGTAAAGGTGTTTTCATGTCATGCGGATATTGGCATAGTTTAGAAAATTCTCACAGCTAGCTAAAGACACAATGGTCTCTAGGGGTTCGGTGGGGAGAGATAAGACATTTGTGCCTTCTTTATCCATCTGAAATTTAAGAAAACCCATTTTTTAGTAAACCTGGAGTATATATATATATACATGTTTAAATTTTCTGGTTTTCCAGAGTTATCCAAACCAAACCTCTGATACCAACTATAGAGACCCCGACCCCAGAAACCCTGGAGTCGGTGCCTTCTGAACATGATGTATTATCTTAAAATAAAACATACTTTGTTAACAACACATCATGTCCCATACAGAGGATCGTGTGCGGTTTGGGTTCTAGGAAACCGGAAACTTCTGAAACAGTTCATCTTTTAAGAGCTGATACCAAAAAATTTTAAATCAAAAAGTAGGGTGAGCATTGAAATACTCAGTAAGGGGTTTAAAAAAAATAAAAACAGTGTAACATTTGAAAACATTCTTTAAAAAAAAGAAAAAATTTAACATTCACTAAAGGAAGATTGTAACACATAACATAACAATGCTCAAAAAAGGTTTTCAAGAAGAACATGAGATAATTATGTTAATTCTCGAAGGAGTAACGATGGTTATCATAAAGAAGTACGACATCTGACTTACTTATGCATAAATTAAACAGTTAAAAGTAATGCATAATCAGAGTTGCGCATAAAAAAACAACTAAATTTTCACATGCTAGTTACTATTCTATTAAGTGATAAACACCAATCATGCTCCAAGCTTATACCAGTGATATAAGAACATTATGAAAACTTAAAGGCATTAGTCGTTAAAGAACTTTATCTTAGAAAGAACTTGTTACATAACTTCAATTATGTGGCATCAACATTTAATCTTAGGAAATCATTTCTGTATCACCAAGGTCCATCCCCAAGGTGTCAATAAAAATTACTAAGGTTATTCACCAAGGTATCAGTCTAAAAGGTCATCTCTAGAGATTAAGTCTTTACCCAATGCATTGGAGTGCTATCAGGGCGCACCCTTAAATTTGCCATTATTATCATGTGAGCCACATCTTTCATGATTACTTAAATGGTGTGTATATTCAAGATGTCCCATACCACCTTTAATATCTCATTCATTTCCATTTTACCCAAGGTGTCCCATACCACTTTGGGTAATCTAATTTCTTAGTTCATTTAGTGATATGTCATAAGCATGCATTATGTAGTATAATAACTAAAATAAATAATGAACCACCAAAAATGTTTCTAATACAAGGTATGATAGTTAACTTTGCAAAATGTGTCAATAACTAATCTAAGTCATACATAGCTTAGTAAAACATCCTTTTCACTAAATCATATAAAATAATGATATACTAAATGATGAATCATTGTCATTATTAATCCACGGAAAAAGGGTTATTTAGGAAAACACTTGAAATCAGTTATGGTGATAAATAGGACCTTGAACAAGTAAATAAACTAAACCATAACTTTATTAATTAATACATTCACCAAAGTGAGTTCATTTTGTCTTTAGATAATAAGTGAACTCAACATGATATCATGACCCATTAAATCTTAAACCCTACCATATATTTAAATCAAACTAAAATACACACTTTATCATAAAATGCATCAGAAACAATGTTAGATAATTTCTTTAATAAAACATTCCCATTTGTGTGTATTTTAAATACATGTTGGTCACGCAAATTATATCTTAATTAAATCTTGCCGGCATCAATGAATAAGTTACATCCTATTATTTATAAAAGAATATAATAAGGTTTGGAAGTCATTCCTATAAATACATATACACATACCCATATATACCCGAAGTTTATATATGGGTTTTACATAATTAAAAAAAAAGTCTATTAAATCCCTTATGAAACTAAAGGTTTCCAACCAAAAATTTCTTACATGGTTGAAAACTAAATTTATATAAGGTTTGTCATAACTGTAACCATATGTATAAAAATTATGGTTTTACAAACATAACTCCACTTAAACCAAAAAACATAGTTTGCATATATATATATATATATATATTATTTGATGACTGATACCCAAAATAGTCTGGGTTAGGTTATAAGAAAACATTCATGAAACTCTATATATACACAATAAAAATTAAATATAAATTTTTGGTTTTGGAAAATTGTAAAACAAAAACTGTATATATACCGTATGTAAAAACCATACACAACCCAAGGGATTTGCCTTTTATAAATGTACACATATAAACTGTATATATACCGTCTATATACATATGAAACTATATATACACAATATACAAACCGATAGATTTGTATTAGGTAAATATACAAAATTAAATATATGTACAAACCATATATACTAAAACAAAGAAGATTAGTAATTCATTATAAGGAAAATTATAAAACCTCATTACTTGCACCCCACTAGAAACATGGATGCAAGCCTCTTTTGAAAACCTTACAACCCAAGGAGTTTATATATATATAAACTAAATCTGTATATATACCAGGAGTATATATAAAAAAAGATTCCCAACCCGAAGGAAGAAACATACAAGAACCCATACCTAGATTTGAGGAAGAATATCGGATCAACCGGGAGCTCGTTAACTTTGCTGGAGGGTTTGGGAGGAGCTCTGTGGAAGAAGAAGTTGTCTGGGCTTCAACAAAGAAGGGGGTTTATAAAGGCCTCGGTGCCTCGGCCAATGGGTAGGCCGACGTGGGGAAGTCGAAGAAACAGAGCCCTAGGAGGAGGGTGTTTAGAAGTCAAGGGGAGAAGTGCAGGGGAGGAGAGGTCGAGGCGTCCTTGGACATGCCTAATGGTCGGGTCCTGTTGCGAGGGAGAAGATGACGGGTCGATGCGTAAGAAAATGGACGGCCAGGATCACGAATGGGAAGATCGCACGGCTGGAGAGGGCGCAGGAAATTTGATGAGAGATCGAGGGTTAGATCTTCGGGAGGGATTGAACGGTTAAAAGGTTTGGACGGACGAGATCGACATGGAAGTCGATCAGACGGTCCCCATCGCGAGGAGCGCGTCCTACATCAAAACGGAATGCGGTTGAGGTGTGGTTTATAACTCAAAGCCTGCAACCTCCGGTGCAATAACACGAACACTCACACACACTAGGTCCTTATACACGGACCCCTCACAAGCTTCGGCCCAACCCTTCCCAGCGCGCGCCGCGGGCCTTACACACGGGCCTGCACGTGACCTAAAAGGCCTAGGCATGACTCGGAACATGGTTGGACACCCCCTAACTCACTTGGGACCCCGATGGTCTGCACCTCGGGTCCCTTGGGGCCTAGTCTCGGCCTAGAGGGCCTGTCCCAATGGGATGCCCTCGGCTTGGCCGAGCCCCAACCTAATTTTTCTTATTAAAAACATGTTTAAATTTACAACATAACCAGAATAGGTATGCTTAAAAAAAGTGTAGTATAAGTATTTGTTCAAAATTAGTTAATATAAAAATAAATTGTTTTAACTAAAAATCTAAATCCCTTTTAGCTTATGTAAAGTATTTCATATATAAATCTTTTAAAAGATATATTTTTCATATTTTATATAAAAAACCATCATAGTTATTTGGATCTTCAAAATACACTACTATTTGATTCATAAGTTTTAAAAGACAAAACGTTTTCCCCCAATTCATAATTTTAGAGATCAAAAGATGTTATTAT
Source organism: Viscum album (assembly GCA_963277665.1). Taxonomy (NCBI): domain Eukaryota; kingdom Viridiplantae; phylum Streptophyta; class Magnoliopsida; order Santalales; family Viscaceae; genus Viscum; species Viscum album. The sequence continues at coordinate 1,851,987,830 of OY728129.1, read as the reverse complement.
TATAGATACCCTTTAATCATATCTTTTTAAAAAAATACAATGTTTCCAATATAAAAGTATCCAATGGGATTTTGTGAAAACAATAGGATTTATTTCGAAGAATATTCTTTTTATTTTAAAACTATGATTATAATAATATCATAAATTATAAGAGCATAAAAACCAAGATTTCATATAAAGATAAACATTATCAACTGAAACCCCAAGGTTTTTTTGAAAACCCAATGACTATATATCTAACGGTCATATATCTAAGGACCATTTTAAAAAGGAAGGGAATTTAACAAAAACAAAACACTTGAACCAGAAAGGATGGCTCTCCTCATACCATTGGTGTTGAGTATGTGTGTTGTGGCTCTGGCTGTTATATTCTTCACACTGATGGACCCTGAAGACGACGACTATCAGATTACTCGAGTTGTTATTATTAGTAGTCCTATTGTGACTGTGTTAGGTCTTGTGCATGGTATTTTCAATTAATTGGGTCTTTTTGCAATTTAATATTTTAATATATAACAGTTTACCTTATTCTCCATGATTTAGTTCCTTTCAAATTCCTTATTAGAAAACAAAACACAACAAATAAAACAAGAGGCATCATTAAAAGCATAACATTGTTCACATGGGACAGTTCATAAAACCTAGGGCGTCCCAATTGAGCTTGGGCATACTGGGTAGGCACCTCATACGAGGAGTTCAGAGTGGAGCGGAGAAGAGTGGGAATGTATGAGGTAGCTTGGGATTCCCAGTTCCATATCTACCAGCCAAAACATTTAATGTCGGAGCTGTTGAGCTGGTGGTCATCAGGGACCAATACCTTCCACTTGCATCACGGGGAGGTCGGCATCAGCCTATGGGACGTGCATTAGATCTCGGGGGTCCTGATACTGGGGGTGATGTATGAAGAATTCCTCCCAGCTATGGGTGCGTGGGAGGATCCGGTGCAGATGTCGTGTAAGGAGAAGGCATTGATGGAGCTTGTGCCCGGAGAGGATAAGGAGGAATTGAGTGATTTCCACTTCAAGAACTGGTTCAAGAAGTTTTTGAACTTCCCAGAAAACAAGAAGTTCCTGGAGAGGCCTCAAACTTTTCTAAAGTGTGCCCGGAGTAAGGAAAACTCATACTAGCGGTTGTTGGAGAATAGCCAGTGGAAGACCTGGGGGTTCAGTGTCAACACTGAACAATGGGCAATAGTCAGGCTGGCGGCATTCATCGCATCACTCATATGTGGTTGGATCCTGCCGGTGAGGGATAAAAAATGGGAGTGCGGCCAAGCACATTCTTCATGGAATCCACTTTGGATATAGGAGGGCGGGTTAACCTAGGGATACTAATGCTTGACATGTTGTACAAATGATGTGGCACATCAGCGAGGGGAAAAGGCCACAGAGGGTATGCAGGCCGTTCCACCTCTTATATGGATGGATGGCGACGCACATCATGGGGATTTATGAGTATCTGAACCCCATCTCGCCACCAGGGTTGAACTTCCATCCCTCGATCTTGAATGCTGAGAGGAGCTTTCCGACTAAGATGACCACACCATCGGTTCTGAACCAGATGTGGAGGGTGGAGGAATTTAATTTCCACCCATTCCCACTGCCGATGGGGGACTTCACGGATGATGGAAAGGGAATGGAAGAGAAACGAGCCTACCTCCTGGCTTTTTTAGGTGGGGTCTTGGTGGAAAGGATGGACCATGAGCATCTCTGCGAGCCATACACCCCACACCGGTTCGCCCGGCAATTCCGGTGCCTGTAGTGGCTGACCCCGCAGGTCTACCTGGGGGTGAGATACGAGGATCACTCATGTGTGATGAGGCAGATGTGGCTCATTTTCACACGGGAGTATGAGAAGATGCGGAATGTATTGCCTCCACTGACCATCGTCCTTGGGCTGATAAAAGAATATGCCCAGAGCTAGGTGGCGGCCTATCCAGGGGAGCACTGAAGCTGCCATCCGTCTTGGTCGGTGAGGGTGAGCTTCCCCGATCTCAGGGATGATGCCAGAAGGCGACAAGGGAATCCTATAGTGGCCGGGCTGCTGTAGCGGCGACGCCCGCACCAATTGAGGAGGGAGTAGTGATAACGGATCCGACAGCGGCAGCGAAGCTAGTGGTCCCAAGAGAATAGAGTCATCCAGATGGGAGGTCACCGAGGGGATTCCGTAGGATTTCTACGTAAGCCCCGGGGAAACAGCTACACCACATTGACATTTCAGAGAATGCTATCATCCTAGAGACCTAGGACATCTGGGAAATCAACCAGAAATTCCTTGGCCCATCCGAGTTATGGCAGAACCTTAACTGCCTCGAGATGGACTTGCCGGGAATTATCCCTATTAGGGCTGGTTTTGGAGTATCCCAGGCAGTGGCAGAGCAATAAATAGCTGAGTTGGAAGACTTCATCCACTCCTGGGGATCCCTACACCCGATGACAGATTGATTCAGGGTGTTGTTGGGTTGTACGATCCCTCCTCAATGGTTAGATGCTAACATGTGTGAGCGCTTCCCTCTGCCGGAATAATTGGACGAGTCCTCCTAGGGAGACGAGGCTGGTAGAGAGGGTCTGCCGGAGGAGGGTGAAGTCGGCAACAATTCCTTGGATCTTGAATATTTTGCAGAGGATCTTGGGGTAAAATCCCAAGTTCCTTCTTCATATTCTGCCCTTAGGTTACTCTGGGTTCTTTATTAGCATTTGTACTCCGCAGGAGGACCTTGTGCATAGACCTCGTTCTCGCCCCTCTACGGGTGCCGACGCGGGGCCTTCAGGATCCACGCCCGTGGATGCATCAACTTTCTTGTCTGGCGGGGCTGTGATAGTCGAGGCGGCTCCCTTGGAGTCTCTAGACCTGCCAACCATATACACGGGGCCACGTCTCGGGGTTCCGATGACATCATCCCAAGAGCGACACCAGAGATTGGACCTCTGTATGTCTTCTCTAACGAATTCACAACCGCCATCCCTTAACCACGTTAACTGACATTCACATCCCTTTCATGTCGTGTATAGTCCTTTAATTAGCATGTGATGCTATGGAGAAGTTGGTCGGGGCTTATTGTAGTGACCTTCCTAGGGGTATGCCAATGGTCGTGGAGGTGAACATCCAGCCTGACCGAACTGCAGCGCTCCTGATCGTCGACGGGGGTGCCAGTGGGACTGTGCCTGAGATTGTCGAGGTGGGATCTGATAATGAGGATCAACCAGACAATTTAGGCCCCACCATGCCTATCCAACACCATATGTGGATCCGGATGAGGAATTCCTGGGGGCATTCACTGCATACGAGCCTTCCAATCGCACCGACTAGGAAGAGACAGTCTCTGACGAGGAGGACAACAAAATAGTATGTCGTCGATCATGGAAGCTAATCACACACTTCATCAATGACACCCTAAGTGCTATGGTTGAATGATATGGACAGAATTCGCTACTGAATGTGAAAAATGTGTGTTGGGGGAGTAGATTACCGGCGTCCTCACATGCTCATCCGAGATCTTATGGTGGAAAAGATTCGAGAGTATGACCATGGCCTTGGCATGGGATGGCAGCAGAGGAAGGTGATACATTAAGAGGCTCCAAAAGGCTGAAGATGAGTTCCAGAGGCTACAGAATTGGGAGGGCGAGCACTTGAACTCCCTCAATGTGAAATCTGAGGTAATATCACGATTGAAGGCCCAACTAGAAGAAGCCGATGAGGGTCTAAGGTGAGATTTTGGGGAGATGATCGTCATCCGGGCCGATGTGGAGCGGGCCTCGATTACGGCCGATGAATTTCACCCTCTTGCCCCCAAGGAGGAGCGGGAGGTGAACAAGAAGCATCATCTCCTAGACGCCACCAGCTGGAGGGTGGTGGAACTACAACGTTCCTTCGACGATGTAAATCCATCCATGGGGGGATTTGACCCCTAGGTACTATAATGATTACAAACCCTTAAATGTACTTTCGTGCTTTGATTGTTTGAATGTCATAGCATGCACAAGTTCTGTTGTTTACATTGGTTTATTGCATCCTTATGTTGTTTGCGGAGCATCCAGTGACCATTCCCTAAGCTCATGTGGGTCAAGACCGATGTGAGAAACAAAGGATGACCACCTCATCACCCCATTCAAACATAAGAGTGAAAACCAAGCTTCAGGAATCTGGGGTTTGGACAGCCGGTCCGAATTTCTAGGGAGAAATGGGAGAGACCTGACTGGATAATTAAGCTCTCAGAACAATCGAATTACCATTTTTCTAGCACGCACTTGGGCACGAACGAGGCAACTCCAGGGGTGCTGAAATTGATCCGAATAGATGGGAATCGGAGGTGTGAATCATGATACCCATGATTCAAAACATTTTGGGGGGGTGGAATGACAATAAAGAATGCTTGTTGACTACATTCAAAACACAACATTCTTATTGAATTATCCTGGAGTGGGGATAGAAAATGAGGGCCGACCGTTGACCATGTTCGAAACATGGGACCAAACTCAAAATGTCATCTGTCAGTCTTCTGGAATGTTGGCCCAGGAACATAGGCGGGCCATAGGCTGAGCATCCATACTGTTAGGGGGTTTCTCCACATGTGAAAGAGGATGAGGGTCTGAATAAGGGGAACGCAAAGCATGGAATGTGGAGTGAGGGTTTTTTCGAACAGAATCCAACACTCTTGAAATTATGCCACCGTGGTGGAAGCACGCTAGATGGATGCATTGGTCTGATCATGGATCATACCTTCTTTTAGATAGGGCCTCTCTGAAGGGGGGGGGGGATTTCACTTCCCAATTCCACCATGGGGCATCCTGAACTTGTTCGGAGAAAAATTGCAGTTACATGGTTCCCCATGAGGGGTCAGGCCATGGGCCAGAAGTGAGAAAAAATAGGATTTTATGATTCCTGGGGCTGGACCCTAGGCGAAATAATGGGGTGTCTCTACGTATCCCATGAGGATGGGAATAAAGCCGTACATAGTTCTACAAGCACCATTTAACGTCATGCAGGACGATGAGAAGACTGGCTACGCCGGTGTATATCCTACCAAAACTACTAAGCCCACGTGAGTCGTTCTCAATGTGGGAAATAAGAATTAGTGGTTGGAATTTCCCAAAACAGGAAGGAACATGTTAGGGCGAAGGGACGCTCATTGAATGTCAGCCCAATGATGCTAACCTATCTATGTAGCGCACCTAGACGCGTGAAGAGATAAATACGAGTATTTAGGAATTCCACTTGAACATAGGGAAGTGGAAATGTGGGAATCATGATACTTGAAATCTGGATCGCAGTGATGGTAGTGTGATGATAGAGGATAACAGTTGACCGTGGCGGAAATGCAGCTTCCATATCAGGTTAGCATGGAATGGGGACAGACAAATGAGGGTCGACATTTGACCATGTTCAAAACATGGGACTTGTCGCAAATGTCATCCTAGATCCTTAGGGACGTTGGACCGAAATGGTAGGGGAGACCTTAGGCCTTGAATCTATGCCATCAGAGGGTCCTTTTGATGTGGAAGAGGATGAGGATCCAAATAGAGAGCTCATGAAGCTTGGTCAGTGGACGAGGAGAATGTACCCATGAAAATTCCACACTTCGGGCTCTTTGTGAAACACATCTAAATATGACAACAAGACGTATTAGATGGAGGGGTCGAGCTCCTTCCAATAAATAGATCTTAGTTCAGGGCCGTAGAACTTGGATCATAGATGGTAGGAAACATGGGAGGCACGTGGTGGGGTGACTACAAATACCCGACGTGAATGGGAACAGGGGGTTCCGACCACCACGTGTTCCTCGGAGAGGTTTTAGGTTAAGGGACCGAAAACGAGAGTTGATCTGGGCCTGAGGCAAAGTGCACAGGCATTCCTATGTTCCCCTTGAAGATGGGGATCAAGCTACATGTAGTTATTGAGGGGGAATGGAGACGTACCAGTGCCAGGGATAAAAAGGGCGTGTGGGTGTGGCCCTCGCACCAAGAGAAGCTGTATTTGATAATTCTTGTTTGTCCTTTAAGGAGAGTGTGTTTTTTTGTGGAGTGACTGGCGTAGGGTAAAAACTATTTCTATCTCCAAAATAATCATTTCGTATACAGGAGTTGAAAAATTGTATCGTAAATGACTGATACCCAATGAGATGTCCTCTATGATGAAGTCATCACAGTGATGTGCCATTTTTCATCATGCATCCAGGACGATAATATCACAGTTTAGGGTCATGTGATGGGACCAAGCATGCATTTTAACATCGTGTAGCATAGACATAGCAAAGAAAATTCTAGGCGGGGAATGTGTACGGTGCAATAAAACATCCCTGACCTGAATGGGGACATGGTCCCGTATCACACCGTACACAATTCTGAGAGGGGAACCTTAGGCCAAGGGGCCTACATAGAGGTAAGATGGAAAAGTGGGAGGAGAAACTAGCTCCCAAATGAGCTGGACCCAAAAACGAGGTGTCCAGGTGGTCCTACATATCCCATAAGAATGGGAATCAATCCATACATAGTTCTAGGTGAGATCTTAGTTTATGGTCTTAGAGCTCAGACCATATAAGGAGTGAAAACCCTCCAAGTAAGTGCAGACCTCAGCCCGATCCCTAACCCACGTGAGTTAAACTCAGTGTGGGAAATAAGGGAGGTAGATGCCTTTTGCAATACGTGGGATTCCCTCTAAAGGGCAATCAGTGTGGAGACCTGAATGACGTCCCTATCACAGATCCGGACCTCCTAACATGCGGATGTGCAATGAGGAATAATACCAAGAGTTTCGATGTTCAACATGGACTTAAGAAGGTGTAAGAGGATGTGAATCATGTAACCGACCTTTTGGGATTAATGGGGTTGTCATGGTGATGTGGGATAACTGTTGACCGTGTTCGAAACACAGTATCCATATTGCATTATCCTGGTGGGAACAACAAATGAGCATCGACCGTTGACTATATTTGCAACGTGAGATTTGTATCAATTTGTTGTCTGAAACCCTCGGGGGGGGGGGGGGGGGGGTTAGCCTGTAACGTTAGGAGATCCCTTAGGCATGGTGTCCATGCCGTTTTTGGGGGTCCCTTCGGGTGTGAAAGGTGATGAAATCCATAATGAAGGGGAACACAAGGCCTGAAAAGTGGGTGGATACATGTCCGAGTAGAGTCCGACATTCCAGTTAATAAACTAGAGTACCCTTAGGCACATTGATGAACCGCTGAAAAGGGTCAACAAGGGTGCTTATGAGGGATGGGTGCATGGCATGGTCATTACAAGACTGACATGAACGAGGACATAATCCCATGCCACGCCATATACTCCCCTCTCCAGGGAAGGGTAGCCCAAGGGGCCAAGGTGAAATGGAGATTTCTGGGAGGTGGGGCTGGACCTGATGTCTAGACAGTCGGGTGGTCCTACGTATCCCATAAGGATGGGAATCACGCCACACGTAATTCTTGAAGATACCCGGGGGTTGGATTCCCTAACGAGGGGGGTGTATGGCATGGCGAATAACCCGACATGAATGAGGACATAATCCCGCACCACACTGTACACACACATAAGAGAGAAACTAGGCCGAGGGCCTGAAAAGGCCAAGGGGCCTAAGGCTAGGCCTCAGTCAGGAAGGCCTGACCAGTTTGCAGTTTGACGTCTTGCAGCGAGGACGAGGGCCGGGGGCCCGAGAAGGCCAAGGGGCCTGGGGCTGGGCCTTGGTCAGGAAGGTCTGACAAACTTGCAGTTTAGCATCTTATAGTGAGGATGAGGGACGGGGGCCCAAGAAGGCCAAGGGGCCAGATGCTGGTCCGTGGTCAAGAAGGCCTGACCATCTTGCATTTAAGCATCATAAAGTGAGGATGAGGGTCGGGGGGTCCTAGAATGCCAAGGGGCCTAAGCCTGGGCCTCGGTTAGGAAGGCATGACCAGTTCACAGTTTAGAGTCTTATAGTGAGTACGAGGAGGGGAGTAGGATACCCCCAAACAAGGGAGGTGTACGACACGGTGAATAACCCGATGTGAATGAGGACATAATCCTGTACCACACCATACACTCCCTTAAGAGAGTCTTGTCCAGGGGCCCGAAAGGCCAAGTGGCCTGATAGTTGGCATCACTCAGAGGGAGTTCGTCGCATGGAGATAAAACAGGGTGAAATGAACCACTACACTCGATGTTTGGGACATCTTGGGGTGAAACTAATGATCTAGGATGGATATTGACCATGTTCGAAACACAGCGTCCCTATAGTGACCTAAAATGGGAGCAACAAATGAGCATCAACCGCTGACCATATTCAAAACGCGGGACATATATCAGATTGTTGCTCGATATCATCAAGGGAGTTGGCCTAATGTGGTATGATAACCCTTAGGCCTAGCATATATACCATTTAGGGGCTCTTATGGACAGGGACGGTGATGGAATCCCAGTCAAGAAGTGGGTGAAGCACAGCTTTACCCATATCTAAAATAGTTGAACGTCTCCAGGAGCGGGACGTACAGTCGGATTGAGGTTAGCTCGACAAAAATTGGGGAAAACGTTTTCACCCCTGCCATATGTCTAAACCCAGGGGAAGATTCTGGCATTTGGGCTGGGCTAATAGATGAAATGTCTAATCGTTCCAACGTATCCCATGAAGATGGGAATCAAGCAATAGGTAGTTCTTGAAGGCCATGCAGTTTAATGTCATGTGGTAATGACATGGGAGGATAGAAGAATGGGAGTGGGAACATGATGCGACCATTATAACCCTTGTATGAGTGGGGCTAAGGAAGCCTACACCATATCATGCGAGGATCCTCCAATAAAGCTATACCCATGGGGATAGTGAAAGAGAAAAGTTTGGGAGCTTGGATCAAGATGAGGCGTCTGAACGTTCCTACATATCCCTTACGAATGGGAATCTAGCCATGCGTAGTTCACAATGTGTATTTTAATGTCATGTCGGATGATGCACAGTTTAAAGTCGTACAGGAATGGACAGTTTAAGGTCATGAGGGACCATCATGCAATTTAGGGTCATGTGGGACCGTTGTGCCATTTATGGTCATGCGGGACCATCCAGTTTAAGGTTGTGCAAGGCCATCTGGTTTAAGGTTGTGCAGGACCATCCAGTTTAAAGTCGTGTAGGACCATCCAGTTTAAGGTCATGCAGGACCATCCAGTTTAAGGTCGTGCAGGACCAAGGGGATCAGGAAAAGTATTGCTTGAGGAATTTGGAATTGGTGGGAAGAGTTATACGGTCACCATCCATGGTCACCAAAGAGTATGCTCTATTGGGGTAAACACTATGGACTATGTAAGGTCCTTCCCATTTGGGCTCCCACTTAGGTGGTTTCCTGCCAGGGATCATTGGTGCTCGGAGGGCCAATACGAGGTCGCCTTGAAAAAAAGAACGGAGGCGAACCTTCTTGTTGAAGGCTCTAGAAATCTTGTTCTAGTGCCTTTCCAGATTATGCAGGGCATGGAGCCTATTCCCGTCAAGTGCTTCCAATTCAGCAAGATGGAATCCAGTTATCTTATCTGGTGTTTACTGGTCATATAATGCATTGTGTAATGCAGGCAGCTGGATCTCGATAGTTAGGATGGCCTCATCTCCGTACACCAGGGAATACAGGGTCACCTGGGTGGAATTGCGAGTCATCGTCCAATAGGACCAGAGGGCATTGGAGAGCTTGTCCGGCCAACTCTTCTTGTTCTGACCAACCATTTTCTAAAACATTTTAGAGAGGGTTTTGTTGAACGCCTCCATATTCCCATTTTCCTCTACGTGATGGAATGAGGTATGGTTTGAACAGATATTGTACTTAGTGTAAAATTTCATCAGTTCGACTGCTCAGAAGTTGGTGCCATTATCGGTGAGGACAATGTGACGAAATCCAAACCGATGGATGATATTGGAACTCTTGAAGTCGATGATGGAACGGGCCTTGACCTCCTTGAGTGGAACTGCTTCTCCCCACTTGGAAATAAAATCAATAGAAGTCAGGATGAACCTGCATTGGCGAGCTGTCGCCGGTGGATATGGTCCCATGACATTGAGTCCCCACACCGCAAATGGCCAAGAGTACTTGGTGGAGTGGATAGGTTTAGGCGACCAATTCAGGAAGTTAGCATGAACTAGGAATACGTGACATCTCTTGGAAAACTGGATACAATCATGGATCATAAAGGGCCAAAAGTATCCCAGTTTCCGGATTTGATGGGATAGCTTCGGCCCGGCCTGGTGGGCACCACATGAACCGGCATGAACCTCTTTCATGACCTGTGGGATCTCAAATCCTTGGATTAAACAGAGGATAAATCCATCGAAACAATGCTTGTAGAGGATCTTCTCAAGACTAGTACCACTCTGGAGTGTAAACTGCAGCACGCGGCATCGGATTCACTCGCGCTCGGCCTGATCAACCAAGAGGAAAACATTTTGGATATACTCGACAAAAGAGGCTCTCCAGTAGGGAATCGCTCCAACCACTTCCTCTGAAGGGCCTAGCGGCCTTGACGTAGAGGATCTGGTGGTAAGATGTCTTACTCGTAGGTCATCATCATCCTCTAGGGTTACGGGGGCAATGAATCTCTGGTGTTCCACATGTATAATCTGGTCATCCTACTGGATCTCCGCATGTTATGTGGCTAAGATGGCCAAAGTGTCTGCTCGACCATTATGGGACCGTGGGACATGGGTAACCTCCGATCGTGAAGGTAACTGGGCTATTAGATGGATGGTGTGCTCTAAAAATGGTATGAGCTCTGGTATCCTGACAACGTAGTCGTCGTTGACTTCTTCGATGACTAGCTCGGAATCCCCTTTCACATGAAAATGGGGCATGCCGATCTCAAAGTACTACTCGAGACCAGTAATGAGGGCCTGATACTCTACCTCATTGTTGGTACAGCCTTCTGACAACAGGAATGAGTACGGCAGAATGGCTTGCACCAGGGTAATGAAGACGATAACCATGCTTACTCTGTTGAGCCTAGGATCATTGAGCCTCCTACTAGTGGGGCTCTGGGAGGCACCATCAAAGTGCATCTGCAAAAATGGGATGACATGATCGACTGAGAGGACTTCCTCATCAAGGAGAACCAAGTCCCGGGACTGTTCCATAGAGGTTGGATAGGCAGCTAGAAATTCTTCCAATGCATGTCCCTTGATATCCTTCTGAGACACGGACTTGATGTCGAACTGCTGGAGTATTACCGCCCACCGTGCTAGTCGGCTAGTCCACATGGGGTGATTCAGAATATACATCAGCAGGTCTACTCGAGACACTAATTGTACCTCATGGTGCTACAGGTAATACTACAATTTCTGAAAAGAAAATACAAGTTCCAGACATCTCTTCTCTATGGAAGAGTATCTGGTTTTAGTATCGAGGATCATGTGGCTGAGGTAGTAGACGTTGTTCTATATCCCCTAATTCTTTTTCTGGGAGATAAGGGTGCCGAGGGACTGTTCCAGGGCGGTGACATAGAGAATCAGCAGCTTCCCAGAGACAGGTGGCATCAAGACCAGACGTTGGAGCAGATACTTCTTGATTTCCTCAAAGGTGTCCTGGCACTCTTCGTCCCATTCATAGGTGGACCCTTCCTTCATTATCCAAGAAAATGGCTTACACTTTCCAGCCAAATTCGTAATGAATCGGCGTATGTAGGCTATGTGGCCTTGAAAACTTCAAAGATCTCTGATATTTCTCCGAGGAGGCATCTGGATGATTGCCTTGATCTTCTCTAGGTTGATCTCAATGCCTCGGTACCTGACAGCAAATCCAAGAAGCTTCCCGGAAGTGACCCCGAAGGCACACTTCAACGAGTTCATTTTCAAGTGGCAAGAACAAAGGAAACCGAACACTTTCTCAAGGTCCTTGAGATAGTCCTAGTGCTGGAAAGATTTTACCACCATATCAACCACATAGCACTCCACCAATGTCCCAAGGATTGGCTTGAATATGCGATGCATGGCCCGCTGATAGGTGGAACCTACATTCTTCTGGACAAAGGGCATAACCTGGTAACAGAATGTACCTTGGGGTTCCCTAAAAGATGTGGACTCTTTATCCTTGGGGGACATCCAGATCTGCTTATATACAGAGTAACCATCCATGAAAGAGAAGGATTGGATCCCGGCCGTAGTGTCGATCAAAAATTTTGTCTCTGGAAGGGAAAAATTATCCTTCAGATAGTGATGGTTGAGATCTCGGAAGTCGATACAGACTCTGATCTGTCCGTTCTTCTTTCTGACTGGCATGATTTTGTCTAGCCACTTGGGGTATGGGACCTCCTTGAAAAAGTTGGCTCAGATGACCTTGTCAACTTTGGCCTCAACCATGGCACTGTGAGAAGGGTTCATATTTCTGGGAGGCTGCTTGAACCTGTGATGGTTTGTTGGGAGACCGAGGAGGTGGATGGCTACCTGAGGATATAGTCCTGGCATCTCATCATAACTCTAGAAAAACACGTCATGGTGCTATTTAAGGAAGTCTTCATACCGATGCTACTCCATGGGGGACATGGCAGCACTGATCAGTGTGGGTTTCAGATCTGCCTCGCTACCAAGGTTCACTTGTAACACTTCATCGACCGTGGCAGAGACTCCTTCTTCAAAGGCGGGGGAGCATCCTCTAGATCCTCTTCATCGCTTGCAGAGGAGGTATTACTAGCGTGTGGAGCTTCCCTTGGGTCAGAAGAACCTGTCGGGAGTCTGCTACCATTCTGGACAGTAGTGTACAACGTATCAGGAGATTCATGCGCTGCTGAGACCATAACGATGAAGGCAGTCGATCCCATCCCATCTGGCCTTCGGGCTAAGGGGCTATGCTTGATGATATCAAAGAAATAGTGGCACGTCGGCTTGAGCCAGTTAATTATAACCAAGAATAATAGACAAGTATCACATACTGCCATTTCCATGGGGCGGACCTCCCAATACTGTACGGGAGTAGGAGGTTTCTGGATCACCTGAGTCTAGTTTGTGTAGGAGTACGGGGTGATTTTTTGTCGTCGCATGTACTTGGGAATATTCCTTCCTCTTGTACGAGAGACAAAATAACATTTCCACATGTCGAGTGTCGTGGCCTCCAATCGATGGACTAGGAAGACATAGGCTTCATCCAGACCTGCCCAGGGGTCACTTGTGACTGGGGCGGGCTCATCCTCAATTTCCATAAATTGCTTATCCTTGCTCTTGTAATAGTCAGCGTCCAAATAACGGGCTTCCAAAGAGGCGAAATGAGATGCATCACCTTGGAGTACGTTTACTAGACCATTAAGGGAGTACTTAAGGTATTGGTGATACGACGAGGGGACCACCGCATGCAGATGGATCATGGTCTTCCCATCAATGCATTATATGTGGTGTCCTGGGAGACGACCATAAATTCAGTACTTGAAACTAGGCCACCGAACCGGATCTTCAAACTGATCTTGCCGACCGAGGTCTTCCTTGTCCTGTCATATCTCTGGATCCTTAAATTAGAGGGAGTTAGGTCATCATCAGATAACCCCAGCATTCGCAGCATCCGTGTCAGGATAATGTTGATCCCGGAGCCGGTGTCAACGAGACAGCGACAAACCTCTACACCATTAAATTGGATAGTGATGTATTGTGGGAAGATGTGACCCTGTATGAGAGAGCCTTCATCCCCTCGATAAAATGAAATGATGTCATGTCATTCGGTAGTCTCAACTGCTTCATCATGAAAGGATTTTGGAGCTGCTACCTCCGTCTCAAACTGGAGGGGGCTCCTTAAACCCTTAGCGAGGGCCTCGCGCATATCTGGCAACATGCATAGGGATTCAAGGATAGAAAGCCTCGCTAGGATGCCAGTGAGATTCTTGAGAATATCATACATCCGTTCCACGAATGAACTTCTACTTACAGGAGGCCGCTCTTCAGTTGGAGGCATGGTGGGCCCTGTCGATTGGACAAGCAGTTGGCTGGTGCTGGGCACGTTCCACCGTTCACTAGTCGAACCCTGAAGAGTAGCTTACAAATGAGGCCCGGACAACTGAGGTCAGCCTGTAATGGGATGAAGCTGGTCATGGCATGATTCAAGTGTTTTTTCTTGATCCAATAGCACAAACGGTGGTGGAGGCGGTCCAGACGACACTAGATGAAAAGGCTGCGAGTTCTGAGCTCTGCACTGAGCCTGTTGTCTGCTCTCAGCGGCATGCATGGCCTGGCTAGAGGTGCTGACTAATTCTCCTTGACGAACCATATATTCACGGCTTTGCCGACGTTGGTGTTGGCTAGGGACGTTGGGGAGGTTCGTCTAGCGTTCCCCCTCGTTGGGAGTCATATAGGGATTTACCAACTCGACGGTATTAACCGAAGCGTACCCTTGGCTATCAAATGAAGAATCATCCACCAATGGGTGGATTCTTGGAGGGATCCCCATATCAAGGGGCATTAAAGTCGCCAAGAGTGATGGACGATGATGGCATTGGCGGGGCGCGTTGCTTTTTCTTTCACCACAGATGCTTGATCTTCAGGGAAGAGGCTGGCTGGGATGATGATTCAGAAGTGGAATTCATAGATTTTGAAGGCTCCTTCTGATTCAGGCATGCCCGAATGATTCCATGGGCATGAGAAACCATTTTACGAGCCATCCAGTCATCATACTTTTGGGATCCCTAGCTGGGAACCTGCTGCCACTCACCTTCATCGTCGTTGCAGCTATCTGACCTCATGAAGACACGCGCCACTTGTGCAGGGGCTGGGCCTAGCCTGAATATGGTGTTATTGAACTGGTCTTGGATCCAGTCCTTAAACACATAGCACTACTTGAGGGTGTTCCCCAGAATCTGATGATAGGGGCAGTAGTTGGGGTGATCGGTGAGATTCTCCTCTGCTGGCCTTCAGCGCTCAGGAAAGTGTACAATCCCCTGCTCTAGGGAACTACGGAAGTAACAGGGGACCTGATTCTTGATGAACGAGTATGTCTGGTGTCTTCTTTCTACATAGGGATCCCTTGGAGCCTAGTCCTGACAAAGATCCAGAGGGGCATGTCGAGGAGTTGGACCCTGATTGTCCCACCTGGGCGGTGGCAGCGCATTACGTGGAAGTGCCTGCCGATTCTGAGGACGTTGTGGAGCTGGAGGCTGTGCCTGAGGTGGAGGGCCTCTGCGAGGCTGTGGGTTTGGTACTATTGGTAGCAATTCTAGCTGCCTAGGTGCTTCTATTTGAGCCACCGCGGCGGGTTCGGCTCTGGCAGCTCTCCTTGCTGGGATTTCAGGGGGAAACGGACGTGCCTGCCTGGCCTGTGGCAAGGCTTCCTCGAGGCATTGGGCCTTGTCAGATAAGTCTTGAAATCCTCCGGGATAATTCTGAGTGATCAGGGAGGGAACCCGTTCCGTCTTGGAATTCCTCATGCACATTGTCAGTAATTGCTCTTGAGTTAGTGGCATGTCAAGGGAGTATGTGAGCGCCTTCCATCGGGTGATAAAGACTGTTAGTCTCTCATCAGGACTTTTCTTGCACATGAAGGGGTCTGCGATGCTCGTTTTCAGGTTGGTAGAGTTTAACTAGTAGAGGAACTTCCTGCGAAGGTCCTCCCATCTAGTCACGGATTCGATGGGGAGCTGGATGTACCGGACGAATGTCGGCCCCTCTAGTGTTTGAACAAAACAGCAGAGCTTGGCAGCATCCTGCTGCGCTGGGGTCCCTAACATGGGCCCACACCTCGAATTGAAGTGGTTTAGATATTTTGGTGGGTCCCATGTCCTATTAAATGAGGAGAAGGTGGGATTCCCGAAACCCAGAGGTGCCGACATATCATACAGCCAGGCCAGGTATGGCATTCCATCTAGTGGGATTTCCACCTACTATGTTTCAAATGCCTCAAGGTGGGCATGAGTGCCACCATAGGATCATCCAGGAAGGGGTACCTATCTTGGAAGGTATCCCTAATCACAAGTGTGTTTCTGGGATCTTCGACACGGTAGACGGGTTCAACGGCTCGTGGAGCGACTGGTGGGATGGCCTGCGGGGAAGCTGGGAACCCGGGCTGGATTCCTTGGATTGATGCACTGCTCGAGAGGGTTCAGTGATACATACTGCTCCCTCTTTACATGAGTTCCATCCTTAGCCCTATCAGCAGGAGCAGTATGATTAGGGTTTTTCCAGAGACATCTCGTCGGGGGGAAGTTGTTCCTGCCCCTTCTACCCCATTCTAGGATCACCATAGTCGGGTCGTCGCTCTACCACACATTCAGCCAAAAGTTCATCGACCAACCACTTTTTCTCATCAAGTTGCTAGCGTAATTCGGCCTTCTCTGGGTCCTCCTTCTTCTGCACTGAGTTGGATGGGTCGGAGTTCTTGAGAGCTCTGACATACTCTTTTCCCTAACTGACGTTCCGGATAAGTACCAATGCCTCAGTGGGTGTAGGGAGACCTAGGAGGTTCCTCTACTGAGGAGTAATCCTCCCTGATGGGTCTAACAGTGGTGGCACACCCTCAGGGGGTCAGTCTCCATCAAGAAACTCTAGATCTTCCTCTTTTTCCACTACGTCAGCCATGTGGACCGTGACCCTTACTGCGGGCATGTCCTCTGTATCACATAGCGAGTCGGGCTGCCGTCAGATAGGGCTGAAGAGTAGGGCAGCATACTACCCCCTGCCACCGATTTTCACGTGGGGGGTATCCTCCCTGATAATTCTATGGAGTACATTAATAATCTAAAAGCATTGTTGCTGGAGGGCCTCACAACGGCCTGGTGACTCGGGGCGTTGGGCCATAGGGAGCGCAGCCAGATCGGCTAGAGGACACTGCTCACTAATGTCTTCAAAATGCACTTGGCTCCTTGGATATACCACGCGCTGATGAAAGAGACTGAAATGCATCACCTAGAGGGTATAGCGGAGACACTCAACATCCTCTGGGGTGAGGGAC
This sequence comes from Viscum album, assembly GCA_963277665.1. Taxonomy (NCBI): domain Eukaryota; kingdom Viridiplantae; phylum Streptophyta; class Magnoliopsida; order Santalales; family Viscaceae; genus Viscum; species Viscum album. The sequence goes on along the minus strand of OY728129.1, from coordinate 1,851,970,981 downwards.
TCATGTATGCAGAAATCCCGTGCTGCTGCGGGCCAAAACCTCTCAGTGAAGTGGTCCACTGCAAGAATTATCCAAAAGCTCCTCAACTCAAATTCAAGGTTTGACCCTTGAATGCCCCACTCACCAACTATAGGTGGTTAGGGAACAGTCAGTGTTACTAAGGTAGACCGCTGGGACAAAAGGTTGGCCTATGGGGAATACGGCGAACGGGCTGACTGGACACTGATTCTCAGGCTATCATTCTAAGAGTGTAGTGACATGGCCTCTACGTCGCGATAGGACAGGCAGATGGTCATTGTTCCTGGCACAGGGGACAGGGCTGTTGGTGGTGGGTCATGCTGTTGTTCATCCTCCATTGGTCCCTAGAATAGCTCTTTGTGATCCCCTGTGGAGGTAGAGAGTTCTTCCAGTGATGATGGTGGTGATTTCACGATCGTAACCTGAGGGGTCGCTAGATTTTCATCCTCCTGGATAAACCTATAGAGGGAAGAAAGAATCTTGTGGACCTCACATTCCGGGAGCACCAGGATGATGTGCCTCATCCCAACCCCGACCCTTGACTCGGATGAGCGAGGGGAGGGTTCTTGAGTTGAGTCGCACTTTGCTTAAGAGTCTGAGAAGTGGACCAGTTTAATCTTCGTCCGAGCCTTCCCGGGATTCTTCTTGTGGCAGCGATGACCGGCCCTTCTGCCCCTAGGTGGCTCCTCGGGAGAGGGCCAATTTCTGATATGTGGTCCTTTAGCCACACTGGTTCCAGAGCAGAGAGGGTTTTCCCTTGAGAGAGCTGAGGTGCGAGGAGCATCGGGACAAATGTTGAAGGGGACATGGGGAGGACCTCCATGAACAGCACCTGAATGGGAAAAACCTCTACCAGAACCAATGGGAGCATGGGGAGGACCTCCATGCTTGGTGCGGGTGGAGCGAGGCTGGACTTCACCCCTCTGGTTGCTGATATAAGGAGGACCTTCGTCGGATACGGAGAGGACGTAGGGAGGATCCCCACGTTGGAGAGGGACCTGATGGGAAATGTATCTATATCGACGGTCGGGGGTAAGAGGAAGGACTTCATACCCAGTGTGATGGGAATGAGAGAGGCTTCTGTACCGAACATCACTACCGCAGGGCAGGCCTTCATTCATATTGGGGGTATCACGGGGCAGACCTCTATGTCGAGCTTCGAAGCAGGGAAGACCCACGCTCTCTGTGATAGTGGTACATGGAGGACCTCCATATGGGGTGGCATCACCGTGGGTTGGTTCACGGCGACCCCCGCTCATGCCTATGACCTAGAATGTCAACCCAACCTACCCGTAGGGCGGTTGGGGCCTCGATCCCAGTTGGGCGTATGAGCGCCCCTGCTTAGTATGTGTAGGGACTTGATGATATGTGTTGGCGGTGGCTCGGTCCATAGTAGCCGTTGACGTTGACACCCCTTGGCGGGCGTCCTCAGGTCGTGCCCGATGCTGGCGTCGGGTCAGGTGAGCCGGTGCTGGTGGTGCAGGTGCATAGCTTTCCCACTCCTCTGGTGAGGCTAGGTGGTGGCGCTGATGCGGCTGGGTGGGGGACCTCATTGGGAGCCCCTAGATTGAGACTCTGACCAGATTGGGCAGGATGTCACCCATCTCATCAGCGTAAGACAGTGAGTTGTCCAAGTTCTATGGGGACAGGCTCCCGAAACGATTGAATGTTGAGTGGGGAGAAGCGACTCCATGTGCGACCCTTGGGGCAGTGTTGACGACGGGGCCTATATTCCTCTAGGTCCAGGTGGGCCATATCCTAGGTTGGGATTATGCCCTCCTCCACATAACAACGTATGAGGTCGTTAATCACCCTTCGTTGGAAAACTTCCGATGAGGAGATGGGGCATGGGAGCCCCACGGTCGTGGATTCAGATGTCGTTTCGTAGTAGTAGAGCCACGCGGAGCGGCTGTGCTGGAATTGCCCCTACCCCTACATAGGCAGGTGGGAGGTGATCATGTTCCTGTGGTAGTAACCTGATTCCTGAGAAGCAGAGAGATGAACTAGTCAATTCTGAAAGGAAAAAGGGATTGACGACCAATGCGCCAGCGCCATCCCGTCATCTGTGACCGGTAAGATGGATCCACGCTGAAAACATCGCAGAACAGGATATCCAATGTTCAACAGCCCCAACTTCTGGTGAGTTTCACTCCAGGCCTGCTATTTTATTGTTGGGACCCGATGCTGGATAGCTAGATCCAGTGACATTTCAATCCATGGGTGCCCCGAGTGATACTAATCTCCATATTGAGGAGAAGATATTCACATCGGGTTCACCATTTCTGTTTTCGACGCTTTCGCTGGGGCGCGCACGTCCTTCGACTTGAGTGAGACAGGCGTAGCTTTTGTTACCCCACGTTCCCACTTTCCAAAGGCAGGTGGCATTTTTTCCTTATTCAGCGATGTTTTCTCCTTGATCAAAACGGGATGATGGGATGCTGATTCTTCCTTCTGTGGATTCCTCCTCAGAACTCGTCACCAAGTCCGGGTCTCCCTCATAGATTTAATACGTTGTTCGTGAAACTCTTCCCGGTGCCATATCTTTATGGACACTAGTTAAATACGTTGCTTCTGTCAGGACATTCCAAGGGGTCCGGTCAGGGTAGCAACCTTTGGTTAAGGGAGTAGTCGCGTTGTAGCATCACTGATGTGTTTGGACACTAGGGATTGGTGTGTCTCTCATTTGTCCCTTATTATAGGGCTTCTCGAGGGCGTGGAAGCCCGAGGAATTCCAAGTCGAATGTGGGGAATCATATTCCATGGGCATGTATCTGAGGTTTTCCTTGGATTCTTGTGTTTAACACAGGGTATGCTGCAAGTTTAACATCCAGCAGAGATGGATCAGACTGATCGGAACACTGGTTAGAGTGGATCAAATGGAGGAACCCCCTGGAGGGAACACCGATATTGGGACCAGTACGTGGGTGGATTCTCGAATGCTATGGAGTGGAATGAGGTGGCATGATCTCACCTGAATGTGGTGGTCTGGGTAAGAATCAGGATGGACGACGGTTTTGGGATTGAGCATCGAAGATAATTCCTATGTATCCCTGCGGAAGGGAATCAAATTCTTCATAGTTCATCTGGCGATGGCTTACCATCGAATGAGGTTGACAACAGATTACCACTTAATGAAGTTGTAATGGATTACAACTAGATGGGGTCGAACTGACGTGAAGAAGGTTGGAACGACTGGGTGGTGTGATTGAACCTCCGGGAGGCTTCCTATGTACCATGCTTTGACATGGATCAAAGGCCATGTAGTTAAAATGGCGAATAAAGTTTAACGTAATGCGAGACGGGGTGAAACGATGTGAAGGGGGGTCGGAGCGACCAATGGGTGGTGGGCTTAAACCGCATGGAGGTTTCATACGTACCATTCCATGACATGGATCAAAGACCACGTAGTTCAGAATGGGTAGTGTCGGCGAAGAGACGTGAAGATGGACCGGGGGTCTGATGGATGATGGGATTGAACCTCATGGAGGCTTCCTACGTACCATGCCTTGACATGGATCAAAGTCCTCGTAGTTCAGGTGAGGGGCTTGGAACACCGACATGGAGGGGGTCAGGGCCAATGGTTGTTGGGCTTGAACCTCGGGGAGGCTTCATATGTACCACTCCTTGACATGGATCAATTTCCTCATAGATCAGTATGGTGTGTCGCGGAACCGACGTGAATAAGGACCTTGGTCCAGGTGGATGATGGGCTTAAACCTTAGGGAGGCTTCCTACATACCATGCATTGACATTGATCAAAGTCCCCGTAGTTCATGTGGATTGGGGCTGACACTCTGAGGCGGCCCATGGTGGTGGGTGAACCGACGTGAATGAGGTTGGAACGACTAGGTGGTGGGCTTAAACCTCAGGGAGGCTTCCTAAGTACCATGCCATGACATGGATCAAAGTCCCCATAGTTTGGGAGTACAGTTTAACGTCATGCGGGACGGGGGTGATGTCATGGTCGTTACTTACTCTATACCCACGTGAGTCATGCTCGGTGTGAGAAACAAGAGGCAGTAAAGGCCTGGCGACCACTTCATGAAAGGTTCATCCATGGGATGTGGAGTGGGGATTACGCGTGGAGCGGCCCAGGGAGAGAGAGATAGGGACTGACGCTGAGATGGAGGCCCGAGGGAAATAAAGCGCAGCGGGTGGGGGACTTGGGACCGAAGAAAGGGGGATCCTAATTCCATAACACACCCTCCATTGCCCTTGGCACCGAGGAACTGAGGAGGTGTAGGGGTGATGCCTCCTGCAAGAAAAGATAGGGGCTTACACCTAGATGGTTTCCCTTCCCCACAGAAAAACACCACTCCAAGAAAGAGGATATTATCCCCTGTGGAGACCAGGAGGCTGGGAGAATGCCAATGGTGGGGGGTCCCTAAATGAGAGGCACGGGGCCAGGTCATAGTTTAACATCATGTGATTCGGAAGATGGTCATTGGTAGTTTAATGTCCTGCATATCAGACAATGGGGGTTCACTCCGCACCCCTAGGACTTACATAACTGGTACCCTCTTCTTCTTATGGGAGGGAAGGCACCGGCAATGTCGTAGTGAGGGGGTGTTGTGGGGTGAACCATCGAGGGTTCCACATTAGCGTGGCTATGCGAAGAAGCAATATCCATTTGCATTCCTATGTGAAGAAGTATTAGGGGAAGCAACGCAACAGGTAATATCATCCAGGGGACTTTGAAGTCACATCGTGCAAACCTGGAGGGTCACACGGGAAAAGGATTTTCCAAGCATAGAGGTCCATAGGTAGGGGCCTGGCGGAGCTCTGTTGCTCCGTGTGGCGGAGGGAACTTGAGAAGGGGCATGCTTCGCGAATTGGGGTGCCTTATCCTTAACATGGGGCAGAGGTGAAAATAGGAGGTGCTTCACGAAGTGGAAGGGAATTCGTGGAGCACAGCCTCGCGGAGCAAAGGTGCCTCGCGAAGTAAGGTTTCTGGGAGAAATGTGCTTCGCAAAGTATAGTGACCCTACCTTAGGATATGGATCATGTGTACATGAAGGGTGTTTCGTGAATCATAAATTCTCCACGATGACCCGGGTCCCCTTGGGGATCCCCTTCCTTCACGGAAGCCCATAGGCTTCGCAAAGGGAATCCCTATCTTAAGAGGGGATCAAAACTAGACCATGTGGAGGCACTTAGAAAAGAAGAAGTACCTCACACAGCTCATGGTTCACCGACACGAAGACTGCTTCAAGATTCCGGAGCTGGGATGCTGAAAGGTCGGATTGTCCATCCCAGGAGCTCAGGGGGAGCCCGGTATTTATAGGCAAGAGGGGCCGTGGAGCAGAGCTCACGCGGCGCGGAGAGGGGTATGGTGGCTTCACGGTGGGCCGCGAACGTCAAATGGGGTCACAGAGCATCTCGCCTACTTTACATCGCAACAGGGATGCGAACGTCAAATGTGTTTGTGGAGCCTCCCACATTCGTTGCTTCACGGTGGGGTCACGAACGTCAAATGCATTTGCAGAGCCTCCCGTGTTTGTTTCTTCGCGGCGGGGTCACCAATGTAAAAAGCGTTCACGGAGCCTCCCGCCTCCCTTTCTTCGCATCGGCCATGGTGCTGGGGGAGGGGGGCTCCACGAAGTGGCTTCATGAGGCAGTCTGTGGGGCCGTCTTGGGGACTTCTCTTTGTCCTGAATTTTGGCACCAATAGATAGGTCATCACTATTAATGTTGAAATGTGATTAAAGTGATTTAACTGGAATATAAGGCTTAAAATGTATCCATTACTTGTATAAATGTGATTTTTTGAGTTCATTTCAACCATATAAATTCTTATATATCTATTTTTGGGTTCCTTAATTCCACTTGAAATGATTATGATATATATTATTTAATCTTATTTGTAATTCCAATTATGTCATTTCCCTCACCTATAAAAGCATACCACATATCATCTATTATATACACTTCATGAGCCTTCTATATTAGAAACTAAATTCTATAATACCTTACTATAATTCTTCCCCACATCCTACATCTTTTTATCTTACTTAAAGACCCTCTTTTCAAGGCTTAAGGTGTAATCTAAAGGAGGTTTCTTACCCATGAGGTATAACTCTTAACTGAGAATTTTCAATTTTGTTTCTTATTGAACCAACTATAAATATATGGAATACATTCTAAAATTATGACTAAAATATTTTATTATAATTAATTTCTATTATGATGATGTACCAAATATTATCCACCTTTTTCCTAACTGATGGAAAATGTTAACGCCGCTCCTGCATACTTGTGGACTACCACACCTATGAAGCAATGTGATTCAGTTTTTGAATATGTTTTACATTTCTGTTAATAAGAATAAATTTAATTAATATATATGATATAATTATTATTATTTAAATGGGATTTATTATTTACCATTATTTCATGATATCCATTGAAAAGTGAAAACAACGTTCATGCGTACATATGGTCCACCATCCCCATGAATGGTGCAATTATTTTTCTATTTATATATTTTATGGATGAATATAAATATATATAATAAATGTATAATATATTTATATAATTAATAAAATTATTTATATAATTTAATTAGAAACAAAGTATAGAGACCGGGATTTCCAAATCGAAACATGCATGAAAAATGAAGCATTTGTCACCCGAAACAGTGATTTAAAAAACATTTTCAGTAAATGGGTGATAATATTTTATAAATAAATCAAATGTGGTGTGGTATGTATGAGTATATTTCTAAAATATATGAATATTACATTAATTGTTATTATATAGGAGGTTCCAATTAGTAAGAATCAAGATGAAACTTGAGGTATGAGATTTATCCTTCAATCCCATTTTAATCGGGATTATTTATACTTGAATTCCCATGGGAGAAATTGTATAATCCTTATTTATTAAATAGATTTAATTTTATTCTAAACCATCTAGTCATGTAATTATCAAGTAATAATACATTTTCCACTCTTTGGTACTTAAAATTTTTAAGGAAATGTTTTTATGAAAAATATACAACATTTCCTCTTTGGTTGGAAAATTTTTTCTTCCATATCAATGTTTTATAAAAACTTTTGCAAGATTTTTTTGGGATATTTTAAAATTATTCTTTAAATTAATTTCTAAACATGATTTATTTTTTACAAAAAGTTTTAAATAGAATATTTTTTTTTGAGTGAGGAACGTTTTACCAAATTTGTGAACATAATATTTTTTTTAGTAATTAATACATGAACATAATTACTCACCATAATGACCTCTCAATGTTTAAATGTACCTTTACAATTTTACATGGTTGTTTTGAAAGAAAATATATTTCTTTAATATTCTATGAATATTTGGTGACTGAATTCAATATTAAATGGAATTTACCCCATAAATTATTCAAGAGATCATTGAAGAAATTTTTCATCTATGATAACATCTGAGATATTAATTATGATTTACTATAATTACGATCTAATGATTTCATACTTATAATTTATCTATATATTATATGATTATGATGATGAAATGTTTAAAAAACCGATTTATTTCCCATGGGTTATTTTATGATGATATGATGAATGTTTTATGACATTGTTACATTTATATGAATGAATTATGACTATGTGATGGTTGGGTCTATTATAGACATCCAATTTAGTGGGAAAAGTGATATTGATATCTAATGAGATGATCATAATAAGTTTCTAAATGATTTCAAATATATTTGTTCATGTATTGATGCGTGAGTATGATTTCTTCTAGATATAATCCTATAAATATGTGTGGATGTGATCATAAATTGATTTGTTCACATTTTGATGTGTGATTATGTTCATTTTATAGATATACTCACAATAATATACATGAAAATTATTTAGTTTAGATATATTCACAATATTATGATTTATTATTCTTATAATGAAACATATCTAAGTTATGACTCTTGAATTATGATCATTTCTTTGAAAACCTTATTGATTACACTTATAAAAATGGATTTATTTTAGATCTTATGATATAATATTATCTAGGTATGAATATTTTACAATGAGAACATTCACTTGAATGATTTTTAATACCTTTATGACCATCTTCTCATCAAATGAATGATATCTCCCATGTTTACTCTTATATAGAATATAAGCTCAAAATTTATTATGATTTACTTCCCTACATTTTGATAGATGGTTTTAAGTGTGATCATACTAGATGGTAAATTTAATTAATGAAATATGTTTGAGATGTTGAATATTGTACTTAAATAATTTGTTTATATATCTAGTATCCAAATAAACCAAACATTTATGGTCTTTATACATATATTATTGTAAAATGCACTGAATATTTATCTAAAATGATATAATATAAATATATGTTATTCTTTATTCACATCAAAATCTACTGAATTCAAAATTTTGGGTTATATTCCACCACTAAGAGGATGAAATAATAATATAATGGATGGTTCAAGGCCTTAAAATTCATAAACACCTAATTAAAATTATGAAACAAAAAACAGTAGGAAACCAAGGCCTTCTTAGGAAAGAAATCCAAGATGACAAGTAATAATAAGGAGATATGGGGAGTCTTAAAACACTTTACCTAAATGAAAATTCTTCAACACATGAATGGGGTTTATGAATGATCCAAGAGGGAAGAGGGAATTTGAGAGGGGTGATGCCAAGGCTACTGAAAAAAAAAAGGAACCCTGTGGGTTTTAAACACTAAAATGGTTAATAAGTGAACTTTATAAATTCTGAAACTATAAATAATTCATGATGGTGTGGCCTTAACTTTATAAAAAAACCATACACATGAAGAAATCTGAGGTCACTACCTCTTGAGGACCCCCTGGCTTACCCTCACCCTCACAAAATGATTCCTTCTCTATCATGTTTATAATTTAGTAAATATTTCAAATAAGATTTTATTATCATTTAAAAAAATGAAAATATTATTATTTAATTCATAATCATATATAAGAAAACTGAATTTTCTTATCAATCATATATTGCGATTGATAATGAATTTATCAATCATAAAATGTAATTCAATATAGAGTTGAAGACCTCACTTCTGCGATAAAAGGGATGTCCTTTATATATTGGAAAATAACCCTTACATTTCATAGGTAACTCCCATACTTTACTAAATTCCTGTTCTAAATTATTCTTATATATGTTGGAAAAAGGAACAAAATAAAATAAAAAAACATTTATTAACCAATATTAAGAAATAAAATTGAAATTCAATAAATATATATAATAGTATATATTGGTATGTTTTAGGAGTAATAATTCTTCCCACTGTAAAAACTCTCCATCCTGGTAAAGTCTCTTTGACATATTTTGGAAGAAAAAACTTACCCAACATAAGGACAACTCATTTACTAAATATCATCACATCAACCATAATAAAACCATATTTTAAAACATTATACATAGTTGGGGTTTTCCCCACCACATAAAAGATTCCCTTAATACCAAAAACAAAATTTCATTAAAATGATTACTTAACAAATGGAAAATCTATGAAAACAATCCATTCTTACAAGAATCAATTAAAAACAACCAAATTACATTAACTGATATATATCATGTGTAGTATCATACTCATGAAAATAAAGACAATTATTAAAATATATAATACTCCCAATATTGATGAGAACTATAAAATCATAAAATATAGATCACATTTCTTTAAAATCAAATATTTTACCCATTGTAAAACCAAACATAGAATAATATTTAAAAACCACTTGAAAGCATAATATTATGTATATACCTTAAAAAATAAAAAATAATATATCCAATGAGAGAATTAAAAACCCCTTTAAAAACACAATATATATTTTCTTTGAAAAGGTAAACTAAAATCAAATATTCATATCCACATGGTTATTTATAACCAATTTATCCAAAACATGTTTTTTAGAAAGCATAACATCTAAAAATTTAAATTCTATAACTAAATACTTAGGTAATCATATTTATTTAAAGAGAACATGAAGAGGAAAAAATTATAATAATATCAAATAAAATTCACTCTAGAAAAATTTCACATCCATGATTTAAAACTTATTCGTCCATAAATTGACTCTTTAACTCTTTACCAATTGGGTTGGAACTAAAATAAGTAATTTAGCTAGAGATTTTTAACTAATTCAGTGATGATTAAATTTAAATAAGTCCCATTCCAATTTATAGACATCCAAAAAGATTAAATAACTAATAATAAGAAACTCATCTTGGATAGTAATGACTATATGTCATAATCATCTATCAAAGTAAACATGTGAACATAAATACTTCTCTGGGTTAACAAAAATGTTTTACGCTACAATAAATCATTTTAAATTAAAAAACATCACTCTCATTCCAATTAAAATTCCAAGACTTATTAAATTTTTATATTCCTTATAATTTCTAGACTGAAAACATTTTAAAATTTTTAAAAATACTTTTAATCAACTTTATATAGTTCAAAAAAAGAAAATCATCGTTAGTAGAATTTATAAATTAGAAATATATTTTTATGAAATTATGAGAAATTTTTATAAAATATCTTTTGACGAAGAGATTAATATTTTTAAAAAGTTAACACCAAAGGATACAACATATATAATGATACTAGTTATAATTAAATAACATAATACCTCAAGAAAATAATCTCAATCGATCTCAATTTCTAAATAAGACAGGGTAAAAGTAACTAGTGATTATATAAACATCATTAATATTAATAATAATCTTTCTATGATATCAATAGAAAAAATTAAAAAAAATAAGTAATTATAAAAATTAAAACCATGTCATTCTAAGATGCATGGCCTATGTGCACAATCTGTAGCTTATGAAACTCCTTAATTCCCCTTTTAACTTATTTCCAAGTTAGAATTATACTAATATATAAGGATGGATCAAACTCAAATATATAATTACACATTTTTAAAAAACATGTAAACTCAAGGATTAATAATAAAACTTTTATCAAGACATTTATTTATATCTAATTCTACTATAGGTACTCAAGACACCCTAAGAGGGTGTGTAAATCTGGGTATTAGTAGATTTAATCCTTTTATCCTATGCAATTTCCTTTAGATCTTGTTACCTTGTTATAAGAGAAACTATTAAATCATTAATTAAATTTTCTTTTGTCAGATTAAACCACATAGGATATCATGAATATGTTTATAGTGTAATACATTCACTGAAAAAAAATACTTAGATTACAAGCATTGGGATAAATCAAAGGGACATACACTCAAAATTGTACAAGTGTACCAAATACAATATAAATACCTATTTGTATAAATATTGGATTTAGGTTAGGTAAATCCTTACCAAGTATAACTTCTTATACGAGATTTTGGGATAATATAACTACAACCTAAGGCACAACCTATATAGATTTGTTTAGAGAGAGTTCATTGCTTCCTAAGGCTCACAACCTTTCCCTCCTTCAAGAACTACTCTAGAAGATATCATCTTATTGACTTGATTCATCTATTTTTTGTAATAATACAATCACTCAATGTTTAGTAATTGAATTAAACATCATAGTTTCTATCAATATTATTTATTTTAAACCATGCGCCAATCCAAAATCCAATTCAAAATATAAACTAGACTTTATGAAAAGAGTCGAGAGGTTAATATTCAATTAAAATTCCCAGAACAATAATACTCTGGATAATAATTATAGTATTGGAATTTTTATTTAATATAATATTCCATTATTACTCAAATGAACAAGATATATCCCTGATAATCCAAAAATATGTTATTAAAAAATATGAAAAAACAAATTCACAATCCCAAGATTGATCTTCAAAGAAAATTCCACCTAGAAGCAACTTTGTCTTCTTGGATAGGATATTCAACAAAAATCCATGTTTCGAAATTCATTCTTCCTATAAAGGAACTCATGGTTATTTATTATTTTATATTTTATATTCTGCTTCTATTGTTCATTAGTTCTATCAAAAACTATTCTCTACCATTTAATTTCAGGATTCTCCCCCTATTTTATGTTACGATATTTGAATTTAGAGATAAAAATAAAACACATAACTAAATCAATCATCTATTGCATCAATATCATATCTTATACCATCTTTAAGTTAATATTCACAGTCAAAATACATTTGGTTCATTGAAAATTAATCTATAGATTTAAATTTATAATTGGAGTTCCAAATTAGAAAAATGGATATAGCCTCTAGTTTTTAAATCTCCACGGTGTCCCATCTTCTGAAAACACATGTTTTGTCTCAATTATTTTATATCCATGAAATGTTAGAAAAAATACCATGACATAGTTCTTATCTAAACCAAAATTAAATTTAAAATGGTTTTCACTACGTTCAACTTCCCAAGTTGTACAACCTCCAAAAAACCCGATACACAACATACCTTCCTCTGTGACGTGGTTCTTTTCAGTTTCCCATTTTTCATAAGAATTTTTTAATCCCAAAATGACTTCTTCCACACCCATTTTGGGAATCCCCATTTTCTATAGGGAATATTTCCATTCAAAAAACAATATTATTTAATCTTTCATAAAACTTCTCTCCAATTCAACATTGACTTCATCACCATATTATTTTAAAATTATTAGTGAAATTAATTTCATGCTATTTCCAAATCTCCAGTTATTTAATTTTTTTGTTTCAATCCATGTAAATTTATATTTGTTAAGGAATTTAAAAGCCTTATCATTTTTATAAGTAAACTTCTTCATTGAAATACATTCTACTACAATCTGTCAATTATGGTTGTTCTATACAAAACTACTTCCAGATTGAAATAGTGTACAAAACTAACACATCAAATTAAATCTAATAATTTCCATGTCTATTAGGAATTATCTTGATAAACCAAGACATGGTTCTTGTCATGGTGAAGGATTCAATCATCAATCCACTTTTATTTAGAACTATATCATTTTTTGTAAGATCTATGTATTTCAAAATCCTGAAAATTCTTGAATAATCATACTAAACATCAATAAACTAAAATAATGTACTTCACATCCCTCAATGATTATCTTTCATAAATCCATTAAAAATTAGAGTATCAAACTATATTCTTGAAATGAACTACCATATATTTAATAATAATTCTCATATAACCATCATCATGTCCTCAACAAATATAACTTGTATTGTTAACAAATCCAACATATAACTTCATGTTTATAACATTATACCCCTTTGGGATTTGTTTACAATCCATCTATAAAATCCCAGAACCATTAGGGATATGTATAATATCTCCCATTTATTTTATAATCAAATAATTCTATCAAATGGATTTTATGGACCTCTTATCTCTCCCTATTTTTTTTAAAAAAATTAAATGATATTTTTTTGGATACATCATTTCTTTATCTATATAATTCTTTAACCCCACTTTGTAAATAAAATAAAATGATATTTTTTCTAGATTCTCCTTCTCAATTCCCTCCCCCTTTTTAAAAAATTGTTAAAGGGAGTCCTTCACAAATGAACTCCCACTTTATGCATATTTTCATATAAATATGAAAACAACTTTTAGAATAGAATATTTAAATAAATATATTTATTAATCTTTAAGTAACTTTTTTTCCAAACTCAGTTATACATTCCTTAAATATTTTAGCGACTTAATTCATTAATTATTAATGAGAAATAAACGATTCCTTTAAGCCTATCAAATCATAACTCAATGTCAAAAACAATAGTATTTGGTAACGAAATAAATTATTTCAATATCACTCACTAATTCCCATCTAATCACTTGAATCTTGAGTAATTAAATTACTTCAATAATAAACTTCATGAGATATCAATCACATTCACACAATATATTTAGTTCATAATCAATAAATCACTAGAGTGATAGATGTAACAAATTAAGAATCAATTGATACCCCAAGTTAAGGATAAACTAGTGATACCATATGATGCTCACTATATTCCTTTATATATAGTTCTTATCCATTCTCATATGAGGCTTATTGACCTTTGAGTATTTATCATCAACTTCCAAAAAACATTTTGTCACAAAAAGTTTGAAACCACTGTAATTTATTCACTATTTCATGGATATTTAGATTTAAAAAAATTTATTCATTCAATTTATCAACACAATTGATATCGAAACCTTTTGATATGATGATATCACTTTTATAAATTTATTTTTTCTTTTATATCAAATACCAATCTTAATATTTTTTTCCACTCTAAATGAAATTATTTTATCTTATTCCAATTAACATATAATTTATGAATTTATTTTATCAATGAACACATATCCCATGTTAATATTTTTCTTCCATTAGTGCACACATAGAGAATTTCCATATTCCATTATTGTACACATAGTGAATATTCCCCATGTTTTGTATCTACCCCTTAATCCTATATAAATCCTATCATCAAGTTTATAAATAATTCTCAAGGGGATTTTGTAACCTTATATATTCCTAAATGAGATGATTTTGGTTGGAAATAAAAAGGATAACCCCTTTTTTCAAACTTTCTTACATTTCTTATTAGTGGTATTTTTATCTATGGTCCCAATAATACATTGTTCATCAGGAATTTATTCTTTCACATAGTTATTGTCCTTTTAATTTTTACATATTAACTATGAGATATTATTCTCAATGATTTCACTAGTGTAATATTCATTCCTTTTGAGGACATCATAAATTCATCTTGCATGGGAAGGTATTTATTTATTTATGTAGAATCATCTCACTAATATAAATATCCTTATTTAATGCATAATCTATGCATTATTTTCTATGATTATATTTCCATTCTAGGGTAACACCACTAGTCTTCTATTTTTTCATCACACTACTGAAAATAAAACAACTTATGAAAATCAGTTTATTATCTTATATTGTTTCACTGAGATAAACTACCTCTTTGTTCTTTTCTTTTTACACATGTTTCTTATCAATTTAGGAAGGTTGGGGAGTACATAAAACATTAAATTCTTGAAGAAATTTGTATTTACTTTATTTATAATTATATTTCAATATCATGAATTTGTTCTATAATAATAAATATTGTTCTACCATCTAATTTCTTATTACCATATCCATATTCTTCTATTCTATCCATGATGGTTGTTCTGAATAATCAATCTCTAATACTTCTAAAATCATTCTTTTCCCAATAACTTCATAATCAACCTATTAAATAAAACTATATCTTAATTAAAAAATTATACTTCCTCCATGAATGTCTCATATTTAGTACAGTAGTGGGGGATCTCATCAAAATACCTTTATTTTTTTACATCTTAAATACCTTTCCATATAATCAAGATTATCACAATTATAACATCTCCTAATGAAATCATAACTAATATTTTTTATCGACTGATATGTAGTTGTAGTAGACGTTCCTCTTCTATTGAGATTTCTATATTACATATACACACTCATAGTGTGTCTGACTCTTCCATAAAAATAGCACTGTAATTTCATATTTCTTTGGCAACATCTTCCACTGGATTTATGATGTGTTTTCTACCTCTTACTTGAATATAGATTTGTTTTATTCTTTATACCTACATAATTATTCATGTGATAATATTTGGTATTTGAATTATTCCTTACAATATGGTCTTATCCCTCAAGATTCTTAATCCTTATGTCCTTCAATTATAGTTGGACTTATAAATTTTCAAAATAAGAATTCTCTTTTTCATATATATTCTTCATCTAGTCTCTTTATTTTTCTATCAAGATATTCAAAAATTCTCCATGAGGTATATTTTTTTCTATGATAAACTTAAAATAATGAAAAAGTTATTAAATTATATCAATTTTATATATCCCCGGGATGTATTGGGTTCCAGTTAAAGTGGGTTGAATTAGTAGGACACCTATTTTATGAATTATTTTACTTTTTAATTAAACCACTTGAACTTGTTATGGTTCCCCATACACTCTATGACATCTCTAAATATCACCTCTTGTGAATTACTAACAATAAGAGAGAATAAAACATTAATTAGATGGTTTGGTACAAATTAATACTCCATTAAAAGTTTTTTATACCCCCAACATGGATTATCCACTACAATATTATTATCAATTACAGTGGTTAAGGAAGAAACTGGTTATACCCACATAAATCAATCCTCCAATTGATTCCTATTATACCCCCCAGTAATCCAACTCATCTACCTGATTTGGTTATATCCCCCAACCATATTCATCTCCTTCACTAGTCATACCTCCTAGCCTCAGGATCCTTTAGCAACTAGTTATACACCCTAGCATAATCTCCATATTCTTCTTCAGAAGATCTGATCAACTATAGGATGATTTATTGATCTTCATCTGCTCGTTTTCTTGATCACACTTTATCATGTACACTTCAATTACCTTGAACATCCATTGGTCAATTCTATCATTCTAGTTAAATAAACTTCATTACATATATAGGATCAATTTCTTTAGTGAAACTACGCTCGGGCAATTCTTCCATCGGTAGATGAAGTTCTAACCACACTCAACATGTGTAAGTAGTGCACACAAATTCTTCATCATTATTTTATTCCAAAATAATACTTTAACAAATTCAATTACCTTTTTGGTGGAATTAAAAACTTGAAACTCTAGTAAATATTCTTTATGGATTTATTATTTCATGTCATTTTTTCATATAAAACTTATTTTTTATCTCAATTGAATCAAGTTTCATTCATATGTTTTTGTTCTATTCTCAAATGATTATGAAATCATGTGTTCATGAATACACGTATGAATGTTCTTTATGAAAGCATGAAATGTATAATTGCATAAACCTAGGGGTTATTGATCATGTAAACATTAACATGATACTGCCTATCTTCATTACACAAATTGAATGAAATATCTCTTATCTTCCTCTTTATTCACACCATAATTGATACACAGTATATCGTTGAGTTCATGTAATCTAGAGAGATAACGTGTAAGAATTTTGTACAAACCCAAATGGAATCCCTGAAAAAATTCTATAGGGATATATTTTAGTGTGTTAAAAAAAATTCAAATTCTAATGGTATCTGAATATTATCATTTTCACAAGAAAGGATCTTTATGGGTTCTTTCACAAAATAGATGCTTTTACGGTGATTTTTTTCTTTAGCAAATGAGAGGCTCTCTCAAGATTGGTAATAAATCCTCCCGAGATCACTACTTCTCCTTTACAGGCATGTACCCATCAACATAGCTCCATATTCCTTATGACGACAAATATTTCATGGAAATATTTTGTGTCAATTTCAACATTTATATTAATAAGATCTCGATATTTGTATTCTTTGAACATGGGTTATATTTTTTGAAGACACCAAAATACATTGTGTCCCTTATTATGTGAAAACTTATTATTTTCATGTGATATGGATCATGTTCTTATTATCATTTCAATTCTCAAACTACTGCATGTACAATGGACGCACAACACAACCTCTACAAATTTCATTTTAAAAATAAATATTCCTTGAATATACGCATTCCTTTATCATTAATATTGAAAGCATGGTGTTTTAAGTCTTACATTCTCAAAATATCTCCCTCAAAATAACCATGGATACCATAGATTTTATGATTTTAGTCACTACATCAATTAATCGAGTGTAGTGGAACTATTATATACTAGGATGTTAAAGGAGATCACTCATGGTGAACAAAAGATCAATATCAACCTCATAGGATGGTTCCATTTTATCTATAACTCATTAAAGTGAAAAATAGTATCTACTACTTCATTGTCCCAAGTAACTTCTCTGTATGGTTGATCCCTGGTAAATAATAAATCTATTTCTAATAGCCTATCAAGCTAATAGTGAGGTTTATCACCTACAATGCCTATCACCCATGGGATTCATGGGTCACACCTCACATGTACTGACCCACCTTCATAAAACCACGATCTATAACCTAGAACACTCTTACATGCTTATACACCACCCCACTCTCATATACCTTATGGGATGGATCATATGGATCCCATGAGTGGTTGATTCCCCCTACCACATTATCACGGTTGAGCTGCCTAGCTCGCTTATGTGGTTGGCCTTGTTTTTTGGAATATTCTTTAATAAATAGTTAAACAAATTTCATAATAAATTCCAACCAAATACTAAACAAAAATATCTTGAAAATATGTATATTTTTCATGGCCTTTATAATCTATTTTCTCCAATTTCATTTCCTCATGAAAATAAATATTTTATGGTATTCAATAAAACCACTAATATAATAATAAATTATTGCATGGCCTTCATTTCTTATTTATTTTGAAAACAATGATTGATATTTTTTCACAATTAAAATATGCCTATGGAAATTAACAATACTTCCATAATCATCAAAACTATAAATAGAATTACTCAAATAAGGCATCCAATTCCATTCTTTGACTCCATAACAATTATCCTTGCATTACCACTCCATCATCAACTCCCCAAAAACATATTTATGCATCATTGACAAAAAATTAAACACATGGGACAAAAAATCTACCCCTTTTTTGTTGTTGTTAATATCTATATACATTATAAAATTCAATATGCTTGTCAAATATTTTCTCCCCTTATAAAAAATAAAATGTAAAGGACAAGTCGGGGTTTCTCGTATAATCTTTATGTTTTAAGAACATTTTCTTATACCTTAAATGTTTATTTTTTGAAAACATATGAGAAAGGCAATTATCACATGGTTCTCTTTGAAAATCACCTTTATTTTGTCAATATAAAGTCAAATGGGCTTACTTAGTGTAGAAAACAATTATAATACAATCCTAGGTGACTAAATTCTCCCTAAACTATAATTCATATGAAATCATGATCTTAAATTCTCAATTATAATTTTAGGTTTTTGTAGGAAAATAGTTTTATCAATAAAATACTAAATCCTACACACACTTCCACAAGCACCGTATAAAGTTCAGGTTGAAAAAACATATCACTTCCTTTGTATCATTTTTTCATCCACTAAGTACCCACTAATTGATATGATTAACACAATTAAGAATGTGGGATGAATTTGTGGTTGGAATTCCATAACCTCCATGTTTAAACTCCATATACAACTTCTAGATTCAATAATATTTAATAAAATGATATATTATTCTCATGATTTCTCCCTTTAAGGAATGAAATATTTTCTTCCATTCTATGGATTCTAGTAAACTCCATGTAGTAAAATCTCTTCATGCATCCCAAAAGTGAAAACCTCAAAAATATACTCTAATTGCATGCATTTTTAGTTAAAACCATATAAAATAAAAAGGATTGAATAGGGTAATTCTTTTTCTTTTGTAGTAACATTTAGGTTGAGAAATGCCACTCAACCTAGGCCATTCATTTCTCCCAATTATACTCTATTTATCACAAATGTTTTGTGGAATACCTTTTTCCACATCACATTATATATCTAGTTACATTAATTTTTATGTAAATTTTTTTATCTTACTCTAATTTATTATCCAATTTTAGTTGATTTGGAAAAAACTAGGCATTCTTTCTTGAAATTCATTTTATTCTCAGAATACCTACATGACTTACCAATATTTCTCAATTGAATCTTATTCCCTTTAAAAACATATGGAATATATTCGTGAAGTCTTGTACTAAAATTTTATGTTCGGTGACCCTTTTATTTAAATCAACCACAATCCTTTTTTAAACATTGATGTCTATTACGAATTAGCGGATTTGATGGGTTCCTTTAATAGCATGAAAAAAAACCACCGAAATTGAATCTTATATCTTTATATGTATTTTTAGAATATTTTTTCAATAATTATTATAACTAAGTATTTTTTTTCCTCAAGGATGTGAATTTCTTGACATTTTTCTATATCCCTTTTATTTAGGTTAAGATATATCACTTTTTTTCTAGGTATAACTAGGTATAAAATTATTTTTGTCAACTACACTGTCAGAAATGATAGTTTTCCTTTGAAAATATTAGGTTATATTATAGATAACCTATTTAGACCCTTCATTTCCTTATCATTTAAAGACTCACCTTTAACTTTATTTGAATTGGTAAAATATTATTTTCCTCCTTTATCATCAATATTTATCCCCCTAAATGAATTGCTTCTGTTATTTTCATAAATTTTCTTATTATGACAAAATAAAAATTTCTTGAGATCAAAATTATAGAAACACCAAAAATATCCTATTATTCACATTCTCTTATTTCATATTATATTTTATCCAAATTTTAAAAATCATGAAAATTTATGTTTTTGAGTGGAACCACCACTCTTTTGGAATTTTTCGGTGGAAAATAATTTCGTACATATTTTAAAATCCACCCTAGATTTTGTGGGATGATCAATATTTTTCACGATTTATATTTTCCTAGAGTTTGTTTTGAAACTTATACCAGTACTTGAAACAAAATTACTATATAAGATATTTTTTGGGTTATGGTATACCTTCTTCTTTGTGGATGTTTCCATTTCATTAGAGGATCCTCTCATGCTATTATTAGAGTCATGATACTCAATGTACACTTTTTTGAAAGCATATCTTTTTCTAGAAATTTTTTAATTTCTAGCTTGTGGAAAATATAGACTTCAATTTCACCTCTAGTTATAAAAATTTCCTAATGACTAATTTTTTCTCATTATCACCAATTCTTAGCTTTTCTTCTAAATACTACTTCAACTTATTCTTTTTTTATTCATGTATTTTTATTTATTCTTGTAATGTTTTTTCAATGACCTTGAACTTATTTTCATTCTCCTCTAATTGAGCATCTTTTAAAACCATAGAAACTTTGTAAAAATTTTCTATTGCATGGAAAGCTTCAAAAAAAATGATATCAGAAACAAATTTCTTATACACATACTTTTTCAATTAGTATTTAGTGTTAGTAATGTATTTCTACTTTTATTTTAATAGTTTTGTGAGGGTGATTCACTTTTTTGACTTCTTACACAGTCTATCCTCTAGGTCATCAATTTCTTTATCAATTTCTACTTTTTCAAATAAAAATTATTCTCATAGTGCCTCTAACAATACAATTTATAACATCTTTGTAAACTTCCTTCAGCTGTTCCTTGAATACAAATTGAAAATAACTAAGTGGTACATCATCATCATAGATTAAAAATTATTTATTAGAACAATCATAATAAAAATAATTATTTCATATTATATTATTCATATTACCTTTAGTTGGAGGTGTTTCTCCATTCACAGTAAGATTCTTCTTTAGTATCCTTACTTATCTTTTCTTCCTATTATTCTGAGTCTAGAAAGAAATATCCAAATTGTTATTATAAATATTTGATTAATTTTTTTTAACCTAATATTTATTACTCATTTAAAAATATATACTCTTCATAAATAACTTTTTTGGATCATTATAGGTAACCCATGCTTCAATACCACTTGTAGAGATGTAGGTCGAATTAGGTGCCACTAAGAGGGGGTGAATTAGTGGTACACTCATTTTTATGAATTATAGTAATTTTAAAATAATCCTATTGAATTTTTTATGGGTCTTGATACAATCTATGATATCTACCAATATCTCTGAGTATGCAGTAGTAATAAAAGAGAGAGAAGCACACAGTATACGAAAGGTTCGGTAAAAAGGCCTACTCCTTACCATGTTGGTTATACCACCAAACATGGATAATCTGATAAAATATTATTATAAATTACAAAGTTTCATTCATAAAATATTCATACCCACTAGTAATATATCCTCTAGTTGATTTTGGTTATACCCCCCAACAATACAACTCTTTTTCCTCACTTGGTTATATCCCTAATCGTCTTCTTCTCCCAACAGGTTATACCCCCAAACCATGATCTTCTTCCAAAACAGGTTATAACCCTTTTCATATGATGCTTTATTTTATTAGAAATATATGACACACTATAAATATCTCTGGATATTTATTCCTGATTTTTTTGGATTACACTTTCATGTTTATGATATAAACACCATCAACATCCATATGTTGAGTTTGTTGGTCTTTCTCAATAACTCAGATTATTAGTGTATGATTAGTTACTTTAGTGAAACTATTTCTGGGAAACTTTTCATCTTAAAGATGAATTCTTGGCCTCATTAAATGTGTTAAAGTAGTGCACACAAATTTTTCATCATTATCTTATACAAGAATAATACTTTCACAATCTTAGTTCACGTTACTGTGGAAATGTAAACATAAAACCATACCACATATTATTTAGGAATTTTTATTTTGTGTTCTTTTTTCAAATATGTCTTGGCTATTGTCTCATGTAACTCAATGTTTCTTCTTATATTTCAGTTCTATTCTAAAATTATTGGGAAATCATGTGTGGATGAATACACATATGCATTCTCTCATGCTAGCATCCTTGTATAGACCCAAGGGTTCTTGATCATGTAAGTAGGAGCACAAAACATCATCCCTTATTTGTGTAATGTGAATGAAATATATCATATCTTCCTCTTCATTCACTAATATATATATATATATATAGTATATTAGTCTGTTTTTTAAAACTAGTAAAATGACGTGTAAGTATATCACACAATATTGAATAGATTCATAGAGAAAGTTCTTCATGAATCTATTTGAGTGTCTTAAAAATAATTAAAATTCCAGTAGTTTTTAAATATTATCATTAATTCAATAATGGATCTTCATGGGGTTCTTATTCATGAAACAAAATGTTTCATGATACTCTATTTTCTTCGAAAAATGAGAGACTGTCTCAAGATCAGCAACAACTCCTCTCAGTATCACTTCTTGTCATTTTATAGGCATGTTACCACCAATTTAGATTTTTTACTTCAAACCACTTCATGGAATATAAGAAATATATCGTTCCAATGACAATATTCATATCATGAATATGTTGACATTCATATTCTTTGAGAATTGGTTACCTTTTCCTAAGATGCTAAAAACATGGAGTCCCTTCTTATGTAAGAAATCATCATGTTAATGTAATATGGATTTCATGATCCTCATCATTTTAATTCGTGGATTCATGCATGTACAATATATTATAAACACATCCTCTATGAATTCATTTTCATTTAGACAATAAATATTATTGAATATCTGTATGATTGAAAAATGGATATTGAATTCATGTAGTTTAATAGCCAAACATTTTTATAAACCTATCCGTAGAATAAACTATGATACCTTGGGTATAATGATGATATTAACTAAATTGATTACTATGGTATACTGAAAATCATTGTCATTAAGAGGCTGAAGGATATTATATGAAGTAAGAAAAATTGTTCAAATAATACTCATTTTATGGCAGTGTTTTATCCACAGCTCATTAAAGCAAATGAATAGTGTATATGGATTCATTGTCCCAATTCACTTATCTATGTGGTTTTTATATGCTTAATAATAAATTCCATTTCAGTGGAATATCATTTTTGTAGTATTCTTTGACACCCGCAACATCGTGAACCCATAGGCTTCAGAATTCATGCCTCACCTACGCTGACCCACCTATCTGAACCCATGTTCTCTTAACCAATGCACTCATGTGGTCCTACATATCAGACCTCTATCATTATCCATGTGGGTTATCCTAGTTGGAACATATGAACAGTTTATGCCTCCTCCCATAAAAGTATGGTCGAGCACATAGGTTGGCTCATGTGGATAACCATATTTTTTAGACACTTTCTTATATAAAGAGTCTAAGAAAGCCCTCATGTAATTAAAACCATATACTCAACAAAAACATGATGAAAATTGTGTATATTTTTCATGGAATTCATAATCTCTCTTCTTAAAATTACTTTCCTCATGAAAATAAATATTTTCATGGTATTCAAGAAAACCCCTCATGCAATATTAAATTTCTATATATACTTAACTTTTTATTACTTTTTAAATAAAAAAATGTGTCATCGTTAGTCATATCTAACACATGTCTATTGAACATAATAATAGTTCTAAAATTATGACAATTGCAAGGATAATTTCTTAAGAATGACATCAAAATACATTCATCAAATCCATACCAATTCTCCAAATATCCCCACTTCATATTCAATACAACAAACACATATTCATATATCATTGACAAAAAATGAAACACTTGTGACCAACATATTTTTTTCCTTTATTTTCTTGTTTAGTTGTCTTATGGTTTCCTTTGAATAAATTTATCCCTCTATCAAATTTCAATTTTCTTCCTCCAAATATTTTTTGATTGGTATAGTTTCTTTAACCTTGGGACTTCAATAATCTCACTTAAATTTTCTTGGCTTAAAGATTCTTTGGTTTATTAGACTAAAAATATCTATATTTATCTTGTGATGTGGTTGCCTTATACTACAACCATTAATGTGATGTAAAATATATATCTTTAAATTTACTAGAAACATAAACTATAGAGTAAGGTTAAAATATGCACAAGGAATTAACTTTATTCACCTCATTGTACATGCCCAATATCATTGTTTCTTTACACCCATTCTTATTATAATTAATTTTTGAAAAATTAGATTCTTCTTTAAAAAAATATATATCCATACTTTCAAATAGTTTATATTATTCACTTATATAATGAACCATGTTCTCTTTAATCAACACATTATATTTTCAATATAAGTTTTTAATTTCTTTCACATAACTTTTGAAATCTTCTAGTGGAGTATCTTTCTAAATGCACCTTTTTACAAGAATTATTTAAGTCCATATTACTAAAATTATCAATCTAAAAATTTCTTTGGTATGTATCAGGTAAAATTCTATGATGGCATAGTAATAAAATTCTTATAAATATAACATTACATGGAATTCTAATATATACATACAAATTTGAAATAAAATCATTCTTCGAGTTCAAAAACTGACATATGTCAAATATAATAGCCTTATCTATTAATTACATATCCGGAATAGTCCTTAGATATTTATAATATAAATATATCAGGTTGAATTTATAATAGAACCTATTATATTTGATACCACATGTTGGAACCCAGGACACCCATAGAGGGAAAGTGAATCATGGTGTTTAGAGATCTAAGCCTTTTCTCATATTATCTTTCCTTTAGATGTTTTTTCCTTGATATAAGTAACATAATTAAACCTTAAATAACTTTTCCCTTTATCAAATTTATCTTTATATGATAATATACATATATGAATAATTTAAGGTATGGAATGATACATATATTTTACTTGGTTCATCCATATTAGGCTACATCCAAGGACCATACACTCAAGATCGTTATGGTGTACCAAATCCACTCTAACTCCCCATTTTGGGTATATTATATTTAAGTAAGGTCACTCCTCGTCAAGTATGACTACCTTTACAAGATTTTGGGATAATCTCACTAACTCCCAAGGTTCACTGCCTATATATTATTTTAGGGATATATCATTTCTTTAGAAGGATCACTACCCTTTCCTCCCTCATGCACTACCAAAAAAGATGTAATTTTGTAGACGTGTTGGTCTTATTATTAGTTTAGTAACATGGAAGCCACTTCAAGTTCCATAATTAAATTACATATTATGTTTCTTATTGGTATGCATCAGTGTAAAATAAGTGATTCTCTTAAATCCATTTAAAGCTATAAATAACTTATTGTGAGAATATTTGAGACATTACACTTCAATTAGGATTCACACAATAGCAGTACTCTAGATAAAAATTCTAGTATTGGAATTATTCTTTAACATAATATTATTTCATTATTATAATGAACTAGATATACCCATGATAATAGAAAAAATCATTCTTCACAAATATGGAAAATATATCTCCATTTCAAGATTGATCTTCCATGAAATTTTATCCATCATCATCTATATCTTCTTAGATTGGATATTAAAAAAAATTCATTTTTCTAAATTTGTTTCTCCACCCAAGAAACACACAGTTCCTTCTTCATTTGGATTATCTATCCCACCACTATTGTTTGTCAGTTCTATCAAATACTATTATATACTGTTTAATTCAAGTCTTGTCCCTCTATTTTTAAATTAAGATATTTGATTTTAGAATTAAAACTCAAAAACATAGCTACCAAAAATTTACACCAGTTTAATCTCACCTTTTGGATCATATTTAAGTTAATATTTACCATTGAAACCCATTTGGGGTTATTAAAACGTGTTCAATAATTTTTAATCAGTTGTAGGAGCACCAAATCTATAAAATTGGTTATAACCTCTATTTTTTCAAACTCTAGGAAAAGTAATGTTCTCAAGATTCCTACATTTGGCTCGATGCCTGACTAACCATGTTATATTACACCAAAGTTTTTGACATAACACTTCTCTAGACCTAAAATAATTCAAACCAAATTCCAATATAATTACCCATGATTTACATACATTTATATTACTTCAAAGATGAATAATATTCAGAAAAAAATATAACAAATCCATGAAATGACTATATAGGTATAGTGTCTTTAGAAATTGGGAAACAGAAACAACTAGTTCATAAGTAATAATCATTTTCCCTCACTTATTTTGTCATAATTAGACACCTTTTGACATATCTTACTTAATAACCTTCTTCATGACCTAGGGAAAAGAAATATATGAAAGGGTGATCTTAGATTCCTAGTAAGGTAAAACAAGGGAGACATCAATTATATAATAATCATAATACAAAATCAAATAACATTTGAAAATATTATCCCGTATATGAAAGATTGTGATATCATTCCATGGGATAAATCATGAAAGTTCATAAGAATCGATGAATATAATCCCAAAAGTCATAACATAAGACATGATGTTTTTTGGAATACACATAATTATATAAAATAGTTTCATATTTTTCAAGGCTCATTTTCAAGACCATCATAGTGTACAAATTCAATTTCTGAACTGAGTTCACTTCTCATTTCATCCATGTATTACTGAACCGAGATAATTTCATGTTCTTACCATGTCTATATCATGAGATAAAAATATTTACCCAATGAATTTGAGGGAGATATAGATCCCACACATCTCATAATTAAATCATTCTTATGTTTCACACAATAATATAAATCATTTATCAAAACCTAAGGGATAAAATGGGTTTCGTTAAACATCATTCCACCATAACATAATCCATGTAAAACAAATGGATTTCAAAAATAGAATTCCATCATATACATAATAAAATAATAGAAAAAATAATTATATTATATGTGAAACATAACCCTTTTAAATAATTCCATATTAAATGGAAATTAATTTTATATAACACTTGAAATTAATTCTTGAGAAAAATATACTTTTAACTTCAAAAAAATTTCTTTTCTCAAAATTCCATGCAATTTTAAAAGAAATGAATTTATTTGAAAATAAACTTGAAATCATGTAGAGAAATATTCATAAAAATAAGGAGTTATGAAGATGTAAAAATCCATTCATGATGTATAAGTAAAAAACATTATCCTTATACTTTTGCTGGAAAAGTCAAAGGGTACCTCGTATCGAATAATGACAAATGATTCATTTCATACCATTTTATAAAAATTCATCAATGGGAAAAATTGAATACAAAAATTTTTAGAATAATATAAATAATATTACATATTTAGTAAATATGGATGTGGGTGATACATATACCCTAGTAAATACTAATGTACAAATATTCATGGACATTAATGAGATTGAAACATTACCCCTTAACATTTCGGTCTAATTTCCTTTGGATGTATCCAGACCTTTGATATAATAATTTTAAATAATATCATTGAATTATTTTAGAATAATGGTCATTTTTATGATATCATTTATTATCATATTATCATCATCTTTTTAATAATATTTCATTATTACTTGTTATTCGGGTATTAACTACTTCATTTTCTTATGAAAGTTTTGTCGAATAAGTTCTTGTTCTCATTCATAGGTTATAGTTATGTCATTAAAAAATTATATTAACATTATATATGTCATATTTATTCATTCTAAATAATTTCATAATCATTCTTTAATTAATATCATGTACAAGGAATCACATCGCATCGTGGATACGGTAGGTCGTACGTACGCACGAGAAATGATATCATTCTCATAATTGTTGAATGGTTTTGAATTGAATGGTTTATAATATTTCATAATCAATACCATGTTATAATAATAATATATAGTCATTATTTCCATCATCATACCCATCCAAATATGGTGGTGGTGAAAAAAATATTACATCACGGCATGGAGACGGTAAGTCGTACGGAAGCACGCATGGTGATTTCATTTTTCGTAGGATGGATAGAAAGTGGAATATTATTTTTCAATAATTATAATAAAATATCAGTATACAATTAATAATGAATTTGTGACTTTATAATTAAACAAATCACAAAGGTTAAATATAAGAAGAAATAAGTTTGAATGAATTAGTTGAGGAGATTACCTCTTCCTCAATGTGCTCCCTCTAAATCTCCTCTTAGTGCACTAGAGTTGGTATTTGAAAAAAAACCTATATAATGTAAATGGTGATGTTTATAAGGTAAAGGTACATGTGAGGTATAATATTGAATTCTCAAGGAGATTTTAATAGGTGAGGTAGGAGTTTCCCATATACAATTGAGGTGAGAGGCACTTTTGGGATCTCCAGAAATATTAATTTATAATAAAATCAAACCCCCAAAAAAAACCTTCAAAATTTTCCAATTTCAAATTTTAGATGAGATATAATTTTAATCATATCATCCAATCTAATTTAGACTTGTTTTTTTTCAATTTTAACCTTATAATTTTAATTAACACTTAGGTACTCTATTTAATGTTTAATTAGGGTAACACATATGTCTACATTAAAAATGTTCCATATTTTCTTATTTAATGTAAATGAGACCATAAATAAATAACATAGAAATTGTTTGACCATATTATAATTATAATATTTTTTAAAAAATGTTTTATGATTTTTAAATAATTTTAGCAAACACTATTTTCATAAAAAATCAATAGTTTCAATTATGAAACTATTCAAATTGTTGATTTTAAAAAATATTAATATACTAATTTAACATTGAATGGACTATTTTAGTATTTTACTAAAAGTTCAAGGTCAAGGTAATATATAAAATTCATTATTAAAATTTATTATCCCAAATTATATTTATTTTATTAATTTTATTGACATTTATTTGTTATCTCTATTAATAAATCAATTATTACATCAATTTTGTGTAATCATTTGATATGCTAATTTTTTGAATAAAAATAACAAATAAAATTCAATGAGGATTAAAAATATACCATAATTTAGGAAAATATTTTTAGTTGAATTTATATTATTGAAAAATAAATTGTTAAAATGTTATACTTATTAAATTATGAATGTGACTACTGTAATGTAACTTTAATTAAAATAACCTAAGTGTCAGAATATCTCTGATAAGGATAAAAATAGTCATTAACTCTAATAATGGATGTTTATTGTCGATATATACTCTACCAATAATATTATTTCAAGTGTTTTGGTCTTTTATGGTTATCAGAATTTTAATTAAAATTATTTTATTGATTTCTCATCAATAAATAAATTTTTACATCATCAATGTATAAGTATTTATGGTAATTATATATTTCCTAAAATTTAAAAATAAATTATCATGATAAAGAGAAAACATTTTAGATTTAAAATGATAATTTATAATTGAATTTATCTTTTAATAACCTTATATAAAATATCATTTAGTTATTAAAATTTGAGTGGGACATATTTTACTTTTTGTTAAATAAATTAAATTCATAGACTAATCTCATCTAAGTGGATTCCATAGGTATCCATTATTACCCAAGGATGATTTAGGTTGAAACACACCGATCCAATGATATTAATACATGTGTTAGGGTAATTTTATAACAGTATTACTACCATTATTTAACTGATTTACCCTTTTACCGTATTAATAAAAATTGAAAAAATTACTATTCATAATATCCAAAAATAAATTAAATTTATTTCAATAATTTATACATACTAATTCCAAATATGGAATTTATTTTTTAAAATTCAAAACAAATAGTTTAAAGTAATTAATTTAAAATTATTACCATTATTGGAAAGAGAGAACTGGTTTTAAAAATTAAATCATTGAAAATGATTGAAATGGTTTTACATCTAAATTCAATTAAAAATTAATGCTAATAAAATACATTATATTAAATGATAAAAATATATTCAACTTATACTTTAAAACCATTAATTTTTTAATTTAACCATAAAAATTTGTTTGATGAAAAATTTGTTTTCAATTAAAATTTAGTGTATTTTTACTATTCATCAAAATTTGAATGTTATTAGAAAATTATTAAAAATTCTTTAAAAGTAACATTTTATATCTTTCTTCCAAATAACATGTTTCTATTTTCATATAAAAATTATTAATCTGTTAAAATCTTAATTTAAAATGGATACCCCATTAAAAGGTGAAAATTTACCCTTTTGAAAATTATTGGTCTTTATACATCAAATAGGGTTTATTCCTACCGTATGGAAAAATATAAATTGAATGAATATAAAAAATATTTTATTAAGTATATAAAATATATATTTCAATAATTTCATTTATTTATAGTAATTCAGTCAAGTTATTAATATATAAATACAAATATATAATTGATTTGTATTTTTTATAAATAATTGGTAATGAATGACTTTACCATACCACTTCATAAGTTAGTTATATTTTTTTGATAACCTAATAGAAAGGTTAAAATGTCCATTTTGTACTAAGAGTGTCTTGGGGTTCATTTAAAATCAAAATTTCATGTAATTCAATCTATTGAATAATTCAAATTATTTAAAGAAAATATTTCATAAAAACATCATGGTATTACATTATACCCCCATTAAACTGGATTTCACACTCAAAATTCATAAATTGGATACAAACATATGAAGATATCTCTTCATTATCATATCCTCAAGTTCCCACATTGCTTCCTCAAATTAGTGGTTCTGCCCAAAACCTTAACCAAGCAAGTTGTCTTGTTTCACAGATCTTTTTCGTTATAATGTCGAATCTCTATCGGTTGTTCTTCATAAAACAATATCTGATCCAATGGTAAGAATTTCGAGTTTATTACATGTGAAGGATCGGTAATTTAATTTCTCCTGAGAGATACATGGAACACATCATGAACTTGAGTGATATTTTTTGTAAGTTCTAATCAATTAGCTACATTCCCAACACGATCCAAAATTTCAAAAGGACGGATATTACTAGGGATCATCATTCCATTCTTTCCAAATCTCATTAATCCCTCCCAAAGAGATATTTGTAGAAACACCCTGTCACGAACTTCAAACCCTAGTTCTTTTTTTCTATTTTAAGCATAACATTTTTGTCGACTCTAAGCTGCTCTTATTTATTGTTGAATAGATCTGAAATTTTCTGACATTTCATCAACAAGATCATGTCCTAATAGATTTATTTCCCCAACATCATCCTAGTAAGTTGTATTTCTATATTTATCAATATAGAGGACTTCATAAGGATCCATATGAATATTTTAGTTAATGATATTGTAGTAAGAAAATTCCAACAAATGCTAGTTTTATCCCAATTACCTTTGAAATCTATAGAGAAATCTCTCAACATGAATTATAGTGTTTTAATTGTCCTCTTAGACTGACTATCTATCTGAGGATGATAATCAGTGTTGAAACTTATCTTTGTATCAATAGTCTTCTGAATACTTTTCCAAAACATTGAGGTAAACTTCAGATTCCAATCAGATATAATGGAAAGTTGTACTACATACAATCTTACCACTTTTTTTACATATATCCTACAAATGTGATCCAAAGTGAAATCCTCTATAATATCAATGAGTTATGATAAATTCATAAAGAAATAATATAAAACTGTATATAATTATGGCCTCAAGGTGTTTTGTGAAGTCCAATGAAAAATTTCTTTATGATGTTTTCCCATGTCCATTATGGTATAGGTAATGGTTGTACCATCCCATTAGACTTCTATATCTCAGCCTTAACTTTATAACAAACCAAGAATTGAGAGACTTATTCAGAAACATCTCTTTTTATTCCATCACACCAGAAATACTCTTTCAGGTCCCTGTATAGATTTTCTCTTCCATGGTGAATTTAAAATGAAGAACTATGAGCCTCACCCAATAGATCATCCTTTAATTATAGCATGGTAGGAATACAAACCCGATTCATGAACCTTATTATTCCATCACAACCAAGGATGAATTCATGAACATTTATAACCTTATTTTGTAGATCTACATCTTCCTTATATGCCTCCTTAATCTTCACTTGTATGGATGGTTGAATATTCATTTAATAAAGATAATATTTCTTCCATTCTTCTTAAATTTCAAGATCCATCCTTTTCAAATCCAAATAATTTTAACTTTTTTTGTCCACGTCACTGATAGGGTAGCATGGTTCTTTTCACTCAAATCATCAACCACATTGTTTACTTTCCCTGGCTGGCAATGTATTGAGCAGTCGTAATCGTTAATCAACTCCAATCATCTTCTTTGGAACATATTCAACTCCTTTTATGTGAAAATATAATTTAAAATTTAATGAGAAATGTAAAAAATCATACCTTTCACCATAGAGATAATGCATCCATATATTTAATTGAACGATTACCGCAACTAACTCCAAATCATGATTTAAGAAATTTTTCATATGGATTTTTAATTTTCATGAGGCATAAGATATTACCATATCATTTTGAATAAGAACGCATCACAAATGCTTTTTGGATCTATCACTGTAGATCACAAACCTTTCACCACTACAAGGCATTGTGAGCATAGGTGCACTGACTATCCTTATTTTGAGAACTTTTAAATTATCTTCACATTCCTCCATCTATATGAGCTTAAATCCTTTATGAGTCAACTTAGTGAGTGGATTAGATAATAGATAAATTTCTTTCACAAAATTTCAATAATATACATCCAATCCTAGAAAACATTGGATCTCAATTATTATTGTTGGTCTCAACCAACATTTAATAAATTACATTTTTTTTGGATCCACAGATATCCCCTCTTTTGATATTATGATACCAAAAAATTAAACTTTTGCATATCTAAAATTTACACATGGTAAATTTTTCATAAATCTTCTCCTTTCTCAGGGTCATTAGTACAATTCTAAAGTGATATTTATGTTCTTCCTTTATATTTGAATAGACAAGAATATTTTCTAAAAAGACTACCAAAAACTGATCAATATAGTCTCTAAAGACTCCATTAATTAGTTCCATGAATATAGTGGGGAAATTAGTAAGAAAAAAAAGTAATCACAATAAATTCATAGTGTCTATACCTTGTACAAAATTCCTTCTTTGTTATATCCCCCCACTTGATAGAGATCTTGTTATGTTCTCAATAATCAATGTAGAGTCTCATTGATCCATCATTCTTACTAACAAAAAGAACAGGTCCAACCCAAGGTGACACACTAGGGCATATGAATCCCTTGTCAATATTCTCTTGGAGTTACTTCATAAATTCCTACAACAAACTTGGGGCCTTTCTATAAGGTGTCTTTGAAATAGGCATAACACTATGTATGATTTCTATTGAAAAAGCAACCTCACAAATTGGTGGAAAACTAGAAATTATTCTATAAATGCATCAGAAAACATTTGTACAATGGGTGTATTATTAATTTTGAGTTTCTCCTCAACCATTTTAGATATATAACCTTCATTTATAGGAATAAATACCCATAAGATAGAAGAAATTTTCACAGTAAGGTCATAGTCATCCTTGCATCAATAGATGTTCATAGATTGATTTGGAATTTGAAATATGACTTACCTTACTTGGAAATTGATTTGATATCCATATAGAGAAATCTAATCCATGCCATGAGTCAAATAAAATTATTCTATAGGAAGGATCCTAATATTTATAGGAAGCACTTTCCAACAAACTTCAATAAGATAAGAATTATAAACTTTTGATGTGACTTGCCTTTGTATTTTTTCTTATGAGTTTTCTGATGTTTATCATCATCAATAACCCTTGGATTAGGGAATTTATTGGCATAATTACCCATTTCCTTACACTTGTAAGATTTAAGTGTATAATGTGTATTCTGTGTAGAATTATCTCTATTTGAATCATTAGACATATTTTTCCCATCACTTCAGCACTCAACAACGCAATGAACGTTTTTAACACTTAAAACATTTACTAGTCCCTGTAAGAAAATTACCTCTATATTTCATTCCATGCATTAAGAATAAGGGAAAACACATCTTTTTTTTCAATGTGGTCTTTAGATTTTCCCATGAATTTTACTTCTCTATTCTCATCAAACCCATAGGACTGATGTGTTACTTCAATATCCATCTCAACCTTGATATCACATTGAATGAAGTTATTGAAGTCCCTTATGGTTAATTTCCTTAATAGACATGGTTTTAATCCACTAAAGAATCGATCAATTTTACTCATAGGTTGGATAATAATTCTAGAAGAGTTCCTTGCAAGTATTGTAAAATTTTCATCATAGGTACCAATGGATTCATTTTCCTTTTGGTTAAGCTCATGTAACACATTCTCTATATTTTTTTGAAGAATATGAGAAAATTAATTATTAAAAAATATTTTCTTGAACTTATCTCATTCAATAGATTCAATTTCATCTCTTTGCATTGTATTCTTGATAAGGTTCCAAAATTGATCATCTTAAACTTCTAAATGATAAATTTCTATAATTACTTTATCATGTTCTTAACATTAGAGAACTTAAAATATATTATTAGTGGTAATGATCCATTTTTCATCCTCTAATTGATCATAAGACCCACTGAAAGAAGGTGGATGTTGCATCATGAAGGACTCGACATAATTTTTCCCCCCTTTGCTCATTTGTAAGTCATACATGATTCATAAATTCATAAAGTTGTGTCAGCATAGCTATAATATTTTTTATTCCAGCTCTCATATCATTTGGTTTTCCAAGAGTACAATCATTGCATTTCCTATCGCATTAAGAATTAACATAGTTCCATCAATTTCAATCCATTCACTAAAACCAAGAAGTATAGTGTGAGAGACACTAATAATAATGGGAAAACCACATAATAATGAATAAATTTTCAATCTTGGATACTTTATCTTTTATCCTAGGTTATTCATGATCATTTCTAAAACACTAGGATTGTAACCTATACTTAGACATATTTTTTGGGTTCTTACTAAGGTTTTTTCATTCTAGTTTTCAAAGTTTAATTGTATATTTTCATTGATAAAAACTATAGTGACCCATAATTTACATACATTAATATTACTTCAAATTTGAACAATATTCAGTACAAAATATAATAAATCCATGATAGGACCGTATAGTTATAGTTTCTTTAGAAACTGCAAAACTTAATAAATTGGTTCATAAGACATATTCATTGTCTCCCACTTATTTAATTATCACTAGACCCTTTTTTGATGTATCTTACTTAATACCCTTGATCATGACCTAGGGAAAAGAAACATATGAAAGGGTTAGATCAGATTCTAAACAAGGGTAAATAGGGGAGATATCAATCCTATCATAATCATAATAGAAAATAACATAACTTTTGAAAATATTATCATTCATATGAAAGAACATTATATCATGCCATGTTTTAAATCATAAAGGTACATAAGAATCAATGAAAATAATCCCAAAATTCATAACATAATACATGAAGTTTTTTGGAATACACATAAGCATATAAAATCATTCCATATAAGTCAAGGATCATTTCTAAGACCATCATAGCGGACAAAGTCTATTACTAGACCGAGTTCACTCCTCATTCCAGCCATTTTTTACTAAACCAAGATCATTTACCATTCCATCCATGTCTATATCATGAGATATAAATATTTACCTAATTCATTGGAAGGATGTATAGGTTCCACCCCTCTCATAGTTAAATCATTCTTACATGTGAGACAATAATATAAATCATTTATCATAACCAAAGGAATAAAATGGGTTTCTTTCAACATCATTCCATGATAAGATAATCCATGTATATCAAATGGATTTCAAACATATAATTTAATCATAAAAACAATAAAATCATAGTAACAATAAGAATATTATACTTGAAACATAACCCTATTAAAAAATTCCATCTTAAATGGAAATTAATTTTCATATAACACATGAAATTAATTCTTGAGGAAAATTTCCTTTCTTATTCAAAAATGTTTTCTTCTCTCAAAATGTTTAACATTTTAAAATAAAAGAATTTATTTGACAAAAATGAAATCATGTAAATGAATATTCATGTAAATAAGGTGTTATGAATTTTTAAAAAACTTTTCATTACGTATAAGTTAAAAAAATATTATCCTCATACTTTTTTTTGGAAAAGTCAAAAAGTAAATTGTATCGAATAACAACAAAAGATTCATTTCATACGGTATAATAAAAATTCACCAATGGGTGAAATTCAAATAAAATAATTTTATAAGAATATAAACAAAATTAAATATTTAGGAAACGCGGATGTAGATTATAAATATACCCAAGTAAATACATAGGTATAAACAAACTCAGATAAAAGGGGATTGTGAAATTATCCCTTACCTTTTAGGTATGATTTACTTTTTATGTATCTGAACCTCTTTTATAATTATTTAAATAATCTCATTGAATTATTCCATCATCATATTTATTTTTATGATATCATATATGATCATATTATCATCCATTTGTTAATAACATTTCATTATTACTTGTTATCCGGGTATTAACAACTTCATTTCCATATGCATGTTTGGTCAAATAATTTTTTGTTTTAATTTATATATCATATTTATATTATTAAAATTTGATATTAATATTATATATATCATATATTTTTTATTATATACATTTATATAATCATTCTTTCATGAATATCATGTAAAATGAATTGCATCGCATCATGGGGATGGTAGGTCGTACATACGCACGAGCGATGATGTCATTCCAATAATTATTGAATGGTATTAAAGTGAATTGTGTATAATATTTCAGAATAATTATCATTTTATAATAATCATACATAGTTATTACTTCAAACATTATACACATACAAGTAAGGTGGTGGGGAAAAAATTACACCCTGGTGTAGAGACGGTAAGCTGTACGTACGCTTGTGTGATGATTTGGTTTCTCATAGGATGGATAGAAATTTGAATATTTTTGTTAAATAATCATAATAACATCTTATTATATAATTTATAATATATTTATTACATTAAAATGTATTAAATAATGAATTTTAATTAGAATAAGAAATATGTTTGAAGGAATCGGTAGAGGAGATTACCTCTTCTTCGATGTGCTTCCACTAAATCTCCTATTAGAAAGGTAGAGTTTATCTATGAAGAAGATCAGAACCTCTAGAATATAACTATAAAAGTTTATAAGGGAACAGTGTAGGTGATGGAAAAACTTTAAAGAGAAAAGTTAATTTAAGAGGTGAGTGGGGGAGTTCCCCTTTATACTTGAGGTGAGGGGAACTTTTGGGATCTCTGAATATATTGATTTATAATAAAATCAAACCCCATAAAAAACCTCAAAAATGTCCCACATCAGAATAAGAGAGGATATATGGTTTTAATATCATCATACAATAGATTTTAGATATGTTTTTATGTCAATTTAAACCTTATCATTTTTATTAACACTTAGTTGTTCAATTTAATTTTTAACTAGGGTAACAAATATTTCAAAATTAAAAGGGTGAAATGTTTACTTATTTTATGTCAATGAGGTAATAAATAAACAAATTCGTTCATTTATTAACATATAATAATTATTCTATATTTTTTAAAATGTTTTATGAATTTTAAATAATTTAATAATACATTATTTTGGTAAATAATCAATAGTGTCAATTTTGACACTATTCAAATTATTGATTTTTAAAAAATATCAACATAACAAGTTAACCTCAAAAAAACTATTTTATTATATTCCTAAGAGATATATTTAATATATAAAATTCATTATATATATTAATTATCCCAAATTATATTTTTTAACATTTTTAATAACATATATTTGTTATCTCTATTAATAAAATAATTATTACATCAATTTTGGGTAATTATTAAATATACTTATCTATTGAATAAAAAATAAAACTAAAATAATATTATAAGGATAAATATACTATATTTCAGAATAATATTTTTAGTTTAATTTATATTCTATAAAATTTATCATTTAAAATTTTATACTTATTAAATTTTGAAAGTTACAACTTTAACATCACTTTAAATAAAATAATATAAGTGTCACAATATCTTCTATAAGGCTCCAAATGGTCCCTAACTATACCCTTGAATGGTTATATTTGATATATAATTTACCAAAAAGCGTTTTCAAGTGTTTTTGTATTTTTATAATTATTATAATTTTAATAAAAATTGTTTAATTCATTTCTCATCAATTAATTAATTCTTACATCATCAAAGTATAAGTATTTATGGTAAGTAATTATTCCAAAACAATTAAAAATTAATTATCATGATAAATAAACAAAATTTATTTCAAATGAGTATCTCTAATATAATTTATATTCTATATAACCTTATAAAAAATGATTTATTTATTAAAATTTAAGTGAGATATATTTATCTTTTCATTAAATAAAATAAATTAAATGTCCTAATCTCATCCATGTATCTTCCAAAGGACATAATTTAGAACCAAGGATGATTTAGTTCAAAACACACTCAACCAATAGTATTAATACAAGTGATATGATAATTTAAAAAGAGTATTCTAACCCTTAATTAACTGATTTACACTTTTACCTTATAAATAAAGATTACTGAAGTAACTATTCATAATTCCCAAAAATAAAATTAATTTATTTATATAATTTGGAAATATTGATTCAAAATATGGAATCCATTTTTCAAAATTCAAAACCAAGAAGTTTTAGTAATTGACTAAAAATTATTCACATTGTCAGAAATAGAGAACATGTTTTAAAAGTTAAAACATTACAAAAGAGTGAAATTTTTTTACATCTGAATTCAATGTAAAATTAATGATAAAGACATGAATTATATTTAATGATAAAAATATATTCAATTTATAATTTAAATATATTTAATTTTATAATTTAACTTGATAAATTATTTTGACGAATTTTTTTTCAATTAAAGTTTAGTTTATTTTTAATATTCATCAAAATTTGAATGTTATTAGAAAAGTAATAAAAATTAATACAAAGTGAATTTTTACATCTTTCATCCAAATAAAATGATTATGTAGTCATATAAAAATTATAAATGTGTCAAGATGGTAATTTAAAAGGGATTCACCATTAAAATGTGGAAAATTACCCTTTTGAAAAATATAGGTTTTTATACATCAAATAGGGTTTTTTCTTACCCAATAAAAAATATATATTGGATGCATATCAAAAATATTTTTATTTAGTATATAAAATATATTTTTCATTAATTTATTTTAATAATAGTATTTCACTCAATTTATTAATTTTACCACCTTGACCCCAATTTCCCAAAGTCGGTGCATTATTACATAACATTGGCATGATACAAGGAAATCATGTCCTGAAAGACCGATCAATTTAGTAGCCTTGAAAATACTAGATACATTCATGAGTTTTACATTACACTATAAAATGAAAAACTAAAACAACATTATTTCCATAGTCCACACTCATATCCCCTTCAGACAATCCCTATAGGTCAGTCATAAAATACTTCTTCACATCCTGGGAAAAATAAAACATAGAAAGGGGTGAGCTCAGATGCTCAGTAAGGATAACAATATTGCTGAAAATTTCATAAATAAGCATAAAAATTTAAAGAAATTTATAAGACTAAAATATAATCCTTTTAAACATGAACTTTAGCATAATATGGAAAAGATAAAATCAAATAATTCCATTCACTTATTCACATGGATATTCTATTAGTCGAATAATCACATGTAATATCAATAGCCACTTTCATAAGGACAGAATGCATAATTCAATAATTCATAACCATATAGTCAAGGCCATGTTCCAAGAATAAAAAATAGATATTTTTAAGGCCTTGTGACAAGAAACTATTTTGTCTAATGAGACCTATCAATGCAACGAGGAGCTATAGCGGGCTCCACCCGTCACTTACTAAGTCCAATAAATTCCTCATATGAAAAGGTTTAAACATAACATAAACATTCGTATTAAAACTAGAATACGAAATGTCAATTCATTATCCATAAACCATGAATGGTGTAAAAATAACACATCCATGGTCAAACATATCACAAAAACTTAAATACAATATAGAAGTTTTGTATCATAATAAATCAACTTTAAATAAGCTTAAAATCCATCAAAGGATGTTGACATAGATGAAATCAAAAACTTTTTTAGAGAAATATCTCTTTATATTTTGAAATAATTTAAAATTTATATAATTATAAAGGAAAACATTTATTTTGGAAATATTATTATAATCTTGTAAGGTAAGCTTTGATGACGTTATAACGGTGGAAAATATCCACACCCGTCGTATAAGTTAAAAAACATTCTTACCTTAATTTTGTCGAAAAGGTCATAAAGTACCTTGTTTGGAAAATGACAGAAAGATTCCTTTAAAAACATATAAGGTTAAATAAGGGTAAAAATTAATTTAACCCATTGTCTAGTAAATCGTAATTTTTTTTGAAATCCATTTTTATGAAACATGGATGTGGATGATAAAGTGGTCCCCGTATATAATTTCGTATAAACAACCTCGGATAATGAAGAGATTGTGAAATTATCCCTTACCTTGTTCTTTTCCTTGGTTGAGGGTAGTTTAACCTCTTATATAATGTTAAAATCATTGTTAATAAATTATTAAAGAACAATTTACATTAATATGATATCATATATTATCTTCTAATATTTCGTTGTTAATGATATTTCAGTAGTATCATCGTTTCGGGTGTTAACTGGTTCATTTTCCTTTATATGATTTGTTACGTAAGTAATGTTTGTTGGGGATATGATGTATCATATTCATATTCAAAAATGATATTATGACTTTAAAAATTACTTTTATTCATCAAATGAAAATTAGTCTTGAATGGATACGATGGGGAATGAATCTCATCGCGTTCGTGGAGATGATAATCTGTACCGACGCACAAGCGACTATATCCTTATTTTGATATTAAAATAATATGTAATTGGATGGTATATCATATATACAGAATAATTATCATGTTATAATTATTATTTTAATCATTTATGTTCATTATTATACCCATCCAAATGATGAAGTGTTTGAATAACAAACTACAACACGACGTGGAGATGGTAAGCCATACGTACACACGTATGGTGAAATTTCATTCATAGGATGGATAAA
Source organism: Viscum album (assembly GCA_963277665.1). NCBI lineage: Eukaryota > Viridiplantae > Streptophyta > Magnoliopsida > Santalales > Viscaceae > Viscum > Viscum album. The sequence goes on along the minus strand of OY728129.1, from coordinate 1,851,929,631 downwards.
ATAATGAATATGGTTGAAATTTTTTTATAATAACATCACATTGTATATAAGACAATGGATTTATTATTTTAAAATGGAAAAAAAGAAAGAGGAAGTGGAAGAAGAAAAGAACTTGAATGTGGTGATAAAATATTTATCTCTTCTTCGGGTTCTTCATTTTGATTTGATCAAAATGGATCCTTAGGTTGGCTTTATGACTAAATTAAGGCCTCTAAAATGAAGTAAGGATAGTTTAGAGGATATTTTTGCAGCGTTTGGATGAGCCAAAAGGCTTTGAAGGTGTGAATTTGAGAGAAGGGTAAGTTCCCTTTTATAAGAGGGTTGAGGGGCACTTTAGGAAAAGATTGAAATATTATTTCATAATAAAACTTATTTTCAGTTTCTAATGGATCAAAAAAAATTTATTTCGATCTTAATGTGGGTATGGGTCTAAAACCACTCAAAAAATAAGTTTTAGATAGGTTTTTACATCTATATTGACATTATCTTCTAGATTTAACTCTTAGTCAATTAGTTTGACATTTACCATGTCTCTTTGTATTTTTATATTATATGGTTTATAAAATTACTATAAAAATACAAGAAAACCAAAAGTGGTTCATTAATAACATATATAATATTATTTAATACCTTTTTCCTAAACTTTGATTTTTAGAAATATAATATAAATTAATAATATAATATTTGTTTTAAAAACTCTTTTATGTCAATTTTGACACTATTTTCTATTTTGTTTTTGTTAAATTCATAAAATAATTATTACATTGAAAAAAATAATTTAATAAATCCTAAAATGTAACATTAACCTATAATATTCTTGGATTGAATCAAAACATTCAAATTATATTTATTTTAACATATATTGTACCATTTATTTGATTCATTCATTAATATGGAAAATATTGCTTCATCATTGTGTCAATAATAAATTTAATTATTCAATGTATAAAAATAATAAATAAAATAACATTATTTAGGAAATATTTTTATCTTTAAAATGAATATTTATAGTCAAAGATATTTAATATATAACCCTATGTAAAAATTGTTTCACTAAAAGATATATGCTTATGTCATTTTTTTATTTATTTTAACTTATTTAATATAAAGTTTCATTATCACTTACAAGTGGCTCCATGGGGTCCCAAAATCAAACCAAGGATACCCATGGTTGGACATGTATCATCCAATAGGGTTAGAACATGTGTTAGGGTAATTTAATATTATTATAATATTATTTTTTACCTTTATTTACCAGATTTACTCTTTAACCATAGTAAATAAAATATTTACTGAAGTAATTGTTCAAAATGCCTAAAAAAAGTTACTTATTTACACAATTTGGAACTCCTGATTCTAAATATGGAATCCATTTTAATAAATTCAAAACACAGAAGGGGAAGAAATTGATTTAAAATTAATTCCTGTAGTCACAACAAAAAGCGTGTTTTTATGAAATAATAACTATCAAAAGATTGACACTTTCTTATTTCCAGTTTAAATGTGAAATTATGTCTAATGACCAAAATTGGATTAAATGGTAAAAATATTATCTAATTATACTTAAAAACCACTGAATATTATAATTTGGACCTATAAATTATTCTGATTAAAGAGGTTGTTTTTAATTAAAATTTTGTATTTTTCACTATTCATCAAAAACTGAATGTTTTCATAAAAATACCAAAAATTCACCCTAAGATAATTTTGATATTCCGAACCCAAACATTAAGTCCATTTTGAAAGATAAAATTGATAAAATTTCAAAAATTTGGTATTACTATTCATAACAGCTAGTTTAATTGGTCGCGATGTGTTATAATCTCGAAGTTGCGTATAATGCAAGCTATTGAATTATTCGAAGGGAAACGTACCGTGGAAGCTTGGGGTGTCACATTATCCCCTATTTAAAATAATTTCATCCTCTAAATTTCTAGAATATTTCTGCGGAAAAAGATTTGGGTGGTTTTTCATAATAAGTTCCTCGGGTTCCCACATTACATCTTCCATTTTATGGTTTCTCCTTAGAACTATTACTAGAAAAGTCATCTGGTTTCTCAACACATGTTCTCTTGTATCAAGAACATTTAAATGAACTTCTCAATAACACAGATCAGGTTCCAGTTCGAATTCATCAAAGGTAAATACATGTGTTGGGTCAGGCATGTATTTTCTCAACAGTGATATGTGGAACACATCATGAAATTTGGAGAGACTTGGTGACATTTCCAAACAGTAAGCTACAAAACCAATTCGTTCTAGAATTTTAGAAGGTCTGATGTACCTAGGACTTAATTTACCCTTCTTACCTAATCTTATAATTCCCTTCCATGGATATACCTTCAAGAAAACATGATCTCCTACCTGAAATTACAAATCTTTCCTTCGGTTATCAGCATAGCACTTTTGCCTACTTTGAGATGCTTGATGTGGGTTTGGATTAACTTCAACTTTTCCATAGTTTCCTCAACAAATTTTGGACCTATGAGCTTTGTTTCACCAATATCATCCCTGCAAGTTTGTGTGGGACATCTCTTTCCGTATAACTCTTCATATGGTGCCATCTAAATACTTGAATGGAATCTATTGTTACAGGAAAATTCTACTATAGGTAAATATTGATCCCACATACCTTGAAAGTCATGTGGGAAAGATCTAAACATTTATTTTAAGGTTTTAATAGTCTGTTCTGACTTTCCATCAGTTTGAGGGTGGTAAGCATTGCTCAAAAAAAGTTCATTATCCAGGGCTTTCTGAAGAATTTTCAAGAATCTTGATGTAAAACGTGGATCACGATCAAAAAAAATCGATAGGGGTACTCCATGAAGTCTTAAAACTCTATTAATATACACTCTTGCTAAACGTTCAAGTAGTAAATCTTCTCTTATAGTAAGAAAATGTGCTGACTTGATAAGATGATCAACAATGACCCATATTGCATCATTACTTCTATGAGTATTTGGTAGTCCCATGACAAAGTCCATCATAATATTGTCACATTTCCATTCAGGTATGGGAAGAGGTTGCATGACTCCTCCATGCTGTTGCCTTCCAACTTTCACTTGTTGACAAACCTTACATTTTAACACAAAATTAGCAATCTCTCTCTTCATGTTGTCCCACCAAAAATGTTCCTTCAAATCGCTTTACATTTTGGTGATACTAGGGTGTATAGAGAAATTGTAGCTATAAGCATCATCCAACAATTCTATTTTTAGATCAGGTATATCGAGAACACAAAGTCTCTTCCAAAATTTTAAAATCCCATATTCATATACGAAGTCACTCAATCTCTCATCATTCAAAGCATTAATATTCTTTAGAAACTCCTCCTCATCAACCTAAGAACATTTTATCCATTCTAGTAAATATGTTTTGGTAACCATTTGAAAAATCATTTATGTTTCACCTTCAATGGTAATTCCAATGTACATCTATACTAAATCCATGTATATAGGATCCTTTTCAACTCTCATCTTGTTCAAAACTCCATGATCTTTTCTAATCAAATCATCTACCACCATATTTTCCTTCCCTGGGTGGTAGTGTATAGTGAAATCATAATCCTTGAGTAGTTCAAGCCATTGACTTTGCCTCATGTTGAGTTCTTTTTGTGAGAAAATACAATTCAAACTCTTGTGATCAGTATAAATCTAACATTTTTCACTATAGAGATAATGTCTCCATATATTCAAAGAAAATATTGCAGTTGATAACTAAAGATCATGAGTAGTATAGTTTTTCTCATGAATTTTTAGTTGTTTTGATTTATATGAAATAACCCTATCATTATACATAAGGACAGAACCAAGTCCTTTATTTAAATCATTACTATAAATAAAAAACCCACCATTCCTAGATGGTAGGGTCAATATAGGAGCATTGAATAATCTTATCTTCAGTTCTTAAAAACATTCTTCACACTCTTTTTTCAAAACAAATTTAACCCCTTTGCGTGTGATCTTTGTTAATGGGTTAGCCAATCGGGAAAAATTCTGGACAAAACATCGATAATGACCTACTAAACCAATAAATCTGCATACCTCATTTATACTTGTCAGTGTTGTCCATTCTTGGATTGCCTTGGTCTTTGAAGGATAAATAGATATTCCATCCTCAGAGATGATATGGACAAGAAAAGAAATATCTTGAAGCCAAAATTCAAACTTGCTAAAGTTCCCATATAATTCATTAATTCTAAGAGTCTTCTGGATAATGTGCAAGTAATTTTCATGATCTTCATAGATTTTGGAGTATACCAAGATATCATCAATATATACCACTACAAAATCATCAATATATTCCTTGAAAAATCTATTCATTAGATCCATGAAAACAGAGGGTACATTAGTCATCCCAAAAGGCATTATTGTAAACTCATAATTCACGTACCTAGTTCGAAATTTTGTCTTCAGAATGTATTCCTTCTTCACGCACAATTGATGGTAACTAGATCGAAGGTCAATCTTTGAAAAATATTGATCTCCATGAAGTTGGTCAAATAAATCATCAATACGAGGTAGAGGATACTTGTTATTTATTTTATAGCATTTATCTCCCTGTAGTCAATGCATAACCTCATAGATCCATCATTATTCTTAAAAAAGAACAGAGGCTCCCCATAAAGAAACACTATGGCGAATAAATACCTTGTTACTCAATTCCTCTAGTTGTTTATTTAGTTCCACTAATTCCACAGTGGCTATTATATAAGGGGTATTCTATATGGGCCTTGAACTAGAAATTAAATCAATGGAAAACTCAATTTCTCGTTCTGGAGGATGTCTAAGTAAATCCTTTGGAAATACATCAACATACTCTAACAGAATAAGTACATCCTATATTTGAACATTCTTTTCCTCACCCATAGTTATTTCATTCTCTTCTTCCCAAATAATTGAATTTAGTTGAGCTACTGGGGGGGGGATCTAGATAAGAATTAGGTGGTGACGTTTCTGCTCTAAAGATAAGGTGTTCTTTATCATCATCCTCAAAAACTGTAACCTCCTTCTTCTTACAATAAATTTTTGCATCATGGTCTGAAATCCAATCCATACTGATAATTATATCAAATTCAATCATGGGTATGACGATGATATCAGTAGATAAATAACATTTATGTGAGCTAATGGGGACTGATTCACAAAACTTTGTTGCAATGATACTTCCCTTAGGAGTTTGACTGAAAATTCCCTTGTTAAATCAAATTGGAAATATCTAATTTTCTTAGAAAACTAGGAAGATATGAAACAATGCGATGATCCAGAATCAAATAATGTATTTTCTAAACATGAGGAAACCATTAAATTACATGCCACCACATCTTTCAGAGCTTCAACCTCAATAGTAGTGATAACATAAGCTTGGCCTTGATCCATTTTCCTTTTCAGAGTTAAGTTTTCTTAGCTCTTAGGACATTCATTTGCATAATGACCCATATTTCTAGAATTGTAGTGTTCAACAAAGATAGCCACTTTCCTCCCCTTGCAATCACGATATTCGTGGCATTTTTCACCACTCTTGTAAGAGACTCTCATTCCCTTCAGGCAAGTACTAGGGTGTTTATTTCAACATTTATTGTAGGATGGATATTCAATTTTTCCTTTCTTCCCTTTATTTCTATTTCTAGAGTGTTCACCAGATCTTTTGTTTTCTTTCTTTGCTTTAAAGTCATAAGATTTAGAGAATTCCTTTTCTATCTTAATAGCACATAAGACAATATCTTTGTATGATGAGAAGGATTGTGAGACTAATACTCGATGGAGAAATGGTTTTAACCCTTAAAAGACACGATCAATCTTACTTCATGGGTTACGTATATAATCTGCATCATGCCTTGCTAACCTTGTAAAGTTAGCTTCATAATTTACGACATTATCATCCTCCTTTTACCTCAGACTCAGAAATTGTCTTTCCATATCTGCTCGACGGTCTTGAGGAAAGTATTTTACTAAAAAAAATCTCTTTAAACTCCCTGTTTTCCATAATTGGTACTTCATCATATTCCTTTGTGTTTTGAATCAATGACCACCATTGATCATCATCTCCAATGAGGTGGTAAACTGCAATGAAAATGTTTTCCCTTTCACTACTCCCTAAGGCATAGAATATTTTCTCTAAGGAATTTATCCATTGATCTGCTAATAATGAATTTGTACTCCCATTTAATGTTGTTGGTTGTTTCCTTATGAAGCGATCTGACATTGATCCTCCATGTTGTGGATCGGGGTGCTCCATATGGGTAAGGTTATTATTCATAACCTAAGTGAGTTGTCCCAGTATGGTGATAAGCTGATCAGCACTTATTGCTTCACTAGCTCCACTATAATTATCATGAGTTAGAGGGAAATCCTTACATGGATTATGTGAATCGACACAATTTTTATTCCTTCCACTAGGCACCATTTCTAAAAAATGTGATAAACTATATTAGTTTATGAATCTAAATACATAATTACAAACTTGTAAAACACATCACATAAACTGAAATGTTTATGGATATAATTTATAATCATAAAAAATGTTTTATTTTAGGAAGTATATACTCATAAACCCTTGTTTATGCTCCTTTCCATCACAGAGTCTAATGAATTGAAAAGGGAAATACATTGAACCCAAAGTGATTCATCCTTTTAAGAAACATCAAAAATTGAAAAATGCGTGAACAAAGATTCAAATGTACTTGGGTCGCGCAAGTTCCACCAAGGTCACGCAAGAATACGTGTGTGTCACCCATTGGTCGCGCAGTTGACTTGTGTGCCCTCTTTGAAATTCTCCCAGGTTATTCTCCAGCCTATAAATACCCCCTGTGGGCCCCCCATTTCAAGGAGGAAAAATTCCAGAAACTCAGATTTGAGGTCCCGGTGCCCTAGTCCCTTTTTGAAGATTCCGAACACTTCTAAGGTAATTTCTTACTTAGAAAAGAAGATCTAAAGAGGGGGAGTAAGGCCTAAGTGTTGAAACTCATCAACACTTGCACGCCTAAGTGGCCAGCCCTTAAGGGAAATGGCCACACGTGCACGCCGCCTTACCCCTTCAACAAAACATGCAAACCTCTCTTCTGGAAGCCTCTAGGGATAGTACTAAGGGCTTGAGACAACTACTCCCATGTTTTACCCTAACTGTTGACTGTCACTCAAGTACCCATGTGTCCTGCAGGTATACCTGCGTGACCTGGACTTGCGCGCCCACGCAGGACTTGTGCGCCCCTCTCTTTTTTGGGTGCCCTTCCTGCCCATTTCACCTCTCTTATGCCTATCCACCTCTCCTATTCAAGATTCTGCCTTCAAACCACTCTTCAAATCCATTTATGGCATGCTTCCTTTGTTGGATTCCTTATCTGAAAGGAATTCGGTGGAGCATTTCTCAAAACCAAGTGATTTACACATCTTTATATAACTAATGTTAGAGATTTCATTCATTCAACCTCATCCTTTAAGATGAGAGAATCATTAACATGGGCCGCCTTTTCAGGAGTAAGCCCCATTCCAAAATTCTCATTAATTTTGGAATCCTCTTTAGGAGTATTCCCCAAGTCCCCTAACCTGGGAATCCTCCTTAGGAGTAAGCCCCAGTCATAATTTCTCAAGTCTGGGATTCCTTTTCAGGAGTAAGCCCTAGTCTCAAAGATCCCAAATCTGGGCATCCTCTTCGGGACTAAGTCCCAACCATAATTCCCTTAACCCGGGCTTCCTTTTTAGGAGTAATCCCTTGTCTTCAATTCCATTTAGCCTGGGCCTCCTCCTTAGGAGTAAGCCCCAGTATTAATTTCTCTTCACCAGTCTTAATCTACTTTCTGATCTGATCTTCCTTCTCAGGAATAAAACCCAATCCTAAGTCCCTCCTAATTTGGGAATCTTCATTATAAGTAATATCCAAGTTAGATTATCCAGATCTCCATAAAATCACATATACTTTTATGGACCCTGTTCTCGGAATTCTTCTTTGAAATAAGTCATGATCTATATCTATTTGGGAAGTCATACATACGTAAGCCCCACATCATTTTCTATGATTGCATCTCTCATGGCACAATTGTCTGGTTTTACCAATACCTCTTGTTTCTCACACTGAGAATGAATCACGTGAGCTTAGAGTGTAAAAGTAATTATGACATCTTTCTTTGAGCCATCAATCATACATAAACATCATAATCCCTTAATCCAACTAGGTGGGTTCTGATTCCTTTTCTAAATAATGGATACATAGGTAGCCCATTTGTGGGTACAATCCCAACTCCTAAATATTCCATATCCATCTGAATGACAATAAACATAAAGTGCCCCAATGAGTGGCTCTAAAACCAGTATGGTCATCATAATGACCAAGAGACTTTTATATAATGTATTAAAGGATACCGCTGACTAGGAATCTCTAAAAAATATAGATGATTCTCTGTCGATAAAGATCCTCGAATACATATAAAGGATTCTCTAAATTTTTTACTTATCAATCATTGATTGTCAGATCTAAAGGAAAGATCATTTTATACATTGTAATTTTATAAGAATTCACGAACATAACTTAAATATATAATGAGAGTCTCGTAGTAGACAATAATTCCCCTCAAAAGGTGTGATGAGTCCGACCTCCCATCCTCTCGACCAATGAAAATTCTTAAGTCTCATCGGTCAATAACTAATGAGCACCTACCTTTGGAAAGTAGGTCCAAAATGGATATAGAATCATTGGATGTTTCCAGTTCTATGAAAAAACCCGTTTAAAACCGCTTGGAATGTTTGTACCTTAAACAAACGAGGTCATTCCCAATTCCAGAGGAAACAAAAAAACGGTGAACCCAACGTGAATCCTTAACTAAGTTGAAATGATGTTTTCCCTATTTGTTATGCCCCTATTTAAACTCAATGAGAGGGTCAACAAGACAATCAATAACATATGTGATTATCCAAAAGATATAGTGGCTACACTTATCTTGATTATGTCTGTTATATGAAACATGTACTCTTTTCCATGAACATCTACGTTATAGAAATGGATTCTCTTAAGTTCACACTCGTGAATAATTCTGCTGTGAATACTTCTGCTGTGAATACTTCTGTTGTGAAGGCCACTGTTGCTAATCATGCTGGATCGTTGTCCGCTCTGAGGATGACATCTCATACTCAGCGTCTTCAATGCTGGGTATCAAATGCACTGGTTAAGGAGTACTGTCAAAATGGTACTATTCCGACTCTAGAGGCTGCTCGACAAGCCCTCCAAGTCAATAATTCACCCTGGTCTTCCAGACAGCAACGACCAGCGATCAAGAAGCAGGTGGTGCCAACCACCATCTCCAACTGTTTCGGGTCGTTATCCCCATAACGCAATCAACATTCCCTTCCATATTCTGGGGAGGTGAATGATCAGGTCCCTCAGGGCCTTAATTCAAGGAGACATGAGTCCTTCCCGAGGGATCCCATCAACAATCACCGCCAGAATCATGCGGCAGTGCACCCTCAACATGATGAGGGTATCATCTCCGGGCATTCGTCTCAGGTTCCTCGAACCCGAGCAGGCAGGAAGAACTACCAGAGACGAAATCCGGTCAACAATGAACAGGTTCTCATCTCTGCCATCTCCAGAGAAGTCTACCAACCTAACTTGGTGGCAAGCAATGAGAGAGCACACACACCCATCTGTTTTAATTACGTTGTACAGAAGACTCATCTGGCAGCAGCATTCCAATCCCACTAGGCAATTCCGGTGGAGTACTATAGGTAGGAACACACACCCGTTTATAAATCATCAGCTAGTCAGCAGGCTCTTCTGACTATATATGATGGAGCCCGCCAACCCAATGTGTTGACAACTAGTAAATAGACACATACACCTGCTTACACTCATCAATCCTTCCAACAACCTCGTCTATCAGTATTGAAGGAAGATCATCAACCATGTTTGGCGGAGTGAAATCAGTAGGCACATACACCTGCTAGTATTTATCAAGACTACCAATAGTCTCGTTTGTTAGCACTCGGAGAAGTCAGTTGGGAAGCTTCGAGGACAAACAGGAGGCAAACTCAACTCTCATCCCCCACACTAGAGTACTGTCAGGATTCACTGACATGAAAAGGAGGACAGGTGTAGGAAAAAACACCTACTCCAAGCATGGAATGGATCTATATCCCTGTTCCGGCAGCTGAAGTCACCAAGCACATTCTTTCAAAGCTGAAAGAGGAGAAGCAAATCCCTGCTCATATTCTGGATGCTTTCCAGGATATCATAACAGCTTCAGTAGCATCACAGGGAAAGACACATAAATATATCCCTACTAGCAGAGTGACTCCTCAATATGTCACCCTGGAATAGACATACACCTCTGTTCCAGTCCAAGAGGGTTGTGGGGCATACTTCCCCATATCATACGGATAACCAAGTCAAGTGCATACACCTGATTTGAGTGGAGATAATCAGCCTGACCTGATCATTTCTCATGAGCAGGCACATACACCTACCCATAATAACCACTTTTGTCAACAAGTGGTTCCTAAATTGAGTAATAAGGCATTTAAGAAGAAGGACCGCCCAACACTGTCATGAAATCAAGATCCAATTTGTAATAAGGCCTTGCTTGATGCTGGAGTTCTTGATGCACTCAGACAACTATCTGTTGGAATTAAAGATTATACTCCCTCATTTCCCAATAGTGGGAACATTAATTCTGAAGGTCTTCAACAGATACTTCCTCATGAAGGCTTGCTTCATGACAATTCAGTCGATCTCGAATTTTCATCTTCAGATGAGAGCCACAAGAACCATCTGTGTGGCCAGAAGACCAAGGAAAAAAATGTTTCATCATTTACTATAACCCATCATAGTGGTCTCCCCATGATGATAAATTTAGTTTCTAAAGTCCTATCTGCATTAGTGATTCACATTGCCTGGAAAATACTCTAGTGGACAATGAAGTGATGAGAAAGCCCTCTTATCTTGAGGCACTTGAAAATGTGAGTCCAGTCATGTTTGATGCTTTACCACTGGAAGGTGAAATAATTTCTCAATTAGAAGATAGCCCAGGGCATAGGTCATTCTCTGAACCACCCTTGGGTCGTTCACCTTCTAGCTTGATCAATGAACTCTCTACCAATCCTGTTGAATCTGATGAAACAACAAGGAAGTTCCAGCTCTAGTCTAATTAGGTAGAAGAATCTTCATCAAATGATAAAGAGGAGGTACTGAATATGAGAAAACAACTGTCAAAAGGTGAAGTTCCAGTCATGTTTTGGCCTTTGTATGACTCTCAGTATGACATTCCAGAGATGTTGATGGAAGATATAATTCATGATATTCGTCTCAACTTATGGAAAACACTTTTTCAGTTGAAAAATAAAATATTATCTTATGATGATTATGAAAATCATTTCAAGATAATAGAAGGGTTACAATGCCAAATTGACTTGGCATCTCTCTCAGTTTCTCGATATCTGAAGGGTGAAATGTAGGAGAGAGCCCTTCAACGTTCATGCCTTGGCACACTAAGAAGATTGTTCCAGTTAATTACCAATGCCCCATATGGTATTTATATCATGGGATGGGGTGTTCATGGAGTACTACATTTCACTGTACTCTCTATTCAGCAAAGCCCGCATAAAATGGTCTCATGAAATGTTATTGCCCATGGTTGGCCATAGTAAATTGGCTTTGTTTATAATCAAAGGCTTCCCCAAGAACATGCCTCAACTAGTTCTTCTCAGAATCAAGAATATAGGGAACAAGTTCTTGAATTACTCATGCATCAAGAAAACACGAATATTGAAAAGGCCTCTCATTTGGATCAAGCACATCATCAAGTGACAGAAGTGTCAGAAATCATCCAACGGTCTTTTGAGCCGGGTGATAAAAGTGGATACAGGTTGATGCGTCCATCCAATTTCTGGGCTAAAGTCCACAAGATCAAGAGATATTACAAGAATGTCTCAGATATTGCATGTCAAAAACCACCCCAGCTTTCCAGACTGGGGACTCTTTTAACCCAACCCTCTAAATCAAAAAATATAATTCGATGAGTTGAGTAGGAATAGAAGGAACAACCCCAGTGCACCAGACTGGGGACTTTTTCAAGTCCTCAATCTCTTCCTCAGAGAAATTTAGTCTTCTCTCGATTAGGGAAGAATTCCCAAGAGGAACTAAGAGCCAAATTATCAGGATATTCCCTCCAAATTACGGTTCATTAAGAAGTTCTTGAGAGATCAAATATACAAAAGGCAATGTATCATCAGAGACATGGAAGAAGACAATATCAAAGAAATTCTGATATAAGGGATACAATGCATTATGCATCAATTAATGTAATCAATGTTGTTGTTGCTAATCCACTAGATGAGGCTCACTCAGAGGGATCAGATAAAGAGGTTCCTGCTTAAGAAGTTATACGCACATACACAAATGAAGGAGGTGTGCATACATGAAATCAAAGGCTTACCCAGAATCTGGGTGTTCCATCAAGTAAACCACTTCTCCCTCTATGAAAGGGATCCAAAAAGTGGAAAGGAAAGAATCAGGTTACATATCCTTCCTATGGAGAAGGCCAATCGCTCTCACTAGAGAAACTGTTTTCACAACAGGAGGAATAAATGAAGGAATTGAGGAGGATGAATGCAGAACTACTTCAGGTTAGTCTTCCTCCTAAACATGATGGATTCAGTCAGTCAAAGGAATTTGTTGCAGCTACTGAGATGGATCAATAATATCCTCCTGTATTAGTACACCCTCATAGGTCTAATCCTATGGTTCAGGTGCAACAACAATCGGTGGTGCTACCATCGGTTGCAGTACCAGCTGCCACATCTGCCCAAGCTCCAGTCATTTCACCTGTTCAGGTCCAAGCTCAACCAGATGTTTCTCAAAAGTTAATAACTACTATTGAGTCATTAACAGCTCGGTTGGAAGCTATGGATGGAAAGTGAGCTCAAATTCAACCTGCAAAGAGAGCTTAACCTTAATGGGTTGATGCAATTCCCCCCCCCCCCATCAAATTTTTCAGGTACCACATTCCCAATTATTAATGGTTCGGGAGACCCAGAGCAACACTTAAGACATTTTGTTTCTCATTGCGATCCTATGATGGGAACCCTTCAGCAACAAGAAGCAGTTAAGCTCAGGTATTTTTTACAGTCATTACAAGGGCCTGCCTTTGTCTGGTACACAAGCTTGCAATCCTGGTCAATTACTAGATGGGAGGATCTTCGCCAAAAATTCCTTCTTCAGTTCAGCTCAACATTGCCAAAGACAATATTTTTTGATCTTAAAAACTGTAAGCAAAGGGAGAATGAAAGGGTTTCAGACTTCATTTCTTACTGGAAGGTATTAACATATTCCCTGAGCTTAGCACTCCCTCAAGAGTTTCTAATCTGTGTGGGAAATTTGCGTGATGAGTTACGCACACCGTTGATCCCTGTGAAATACACATGAGGGTTTCGAGACCTTACTTAAATCACTCAATAGATTGAAGATTATATTATTAATACTAAGGACAAAACTTATGTAATTCCATGATTTCTAGGAAGTATAATGGGTAGAGAAGAAACGGCTACAGTTATGCTTAAACAAGCATTAGTACCTGCTTCTACTTCAAAATCTTCATCTTCTCGAATGGCTCCACCTCCTGAGCATCAACAACAGAAGCCATTTCATCAATATGATCAAGGAGATCAAATATGAAAACAATTTGAGGATTTGAACAAAAAAATTTACTCTTTCTGAAATGAAGATGTTCCTGGCTACTTCATTTCGGCTCTCTAAAATAATTTGGTTCAACTACCAAGGCCCAAAAGGCTAAACAAGGAAGGAGATGAAGATCGTCCCAACTATTTCCCCTTTCATCAGATATTGGGGCATCCCATTCAGGAGTGTTTTGTATTCATGGACCTCCTGCAAAAAATGGTCGACTCGGGACAAGTCAAGTTGAAAGGTTCTTCAGCTCAGGTAGCATGTGTTACTGCTAAAAATAAAGAGGAAGAATGAGAGTGGCAGGAAGTCAAAAGCAAAAATGCATAGAAATATGATGATTGAATGGTCAGAAAAATGATCAACCAAACTCATGCCATTTTGCGAACACATTTTAAGAAACCAATTGTGTCGTATGCTATAAATGCCACAGTGAAACGCTCTTCATGAGACGGAAAATCCTCAAAGAAACGACATAATTCAAATAAATAAGAAGATTCATAAAAAGATGAGTACGTGTCGAAGCCCAAGTTATCTTTGACTCTGGAAGATTTTATACCTTCTACTTCGAAGCCATGGGCACCGTCCCACCAAACGGCACAACCTAAATTGGCTAGTCAGGTAGAGTCTTCATCAGATGAAGAGTTGATCTTCGGTTCTGTTAATATGATTCACTTAACATATCCTTATGCCAGTCGTATTTTTAATTTTGATGATCCTGGATTCCCGGTATCAAATAGAGGAATCAGAGGGAGTTCCAGAGGCTCAGGGTATAGTAAAATACGTGGATCATTCAGAGGACAATATTCCAATTATACCCATGCAAGAAATGTGTATGTGGCAGAAACTCGTGGAAGATCCCTTCAACAAGCTCAACAAGAACAAGCAAGTTCTTCCACACAAGGCAGATTCAGTCCTGCCACAGTTATTCTGGAAGAACGGTTGGAAGTTACACCTTCTTCCTCTCAGCAATAAAATAGACCTATTTGGTCTAATCTTCCAAAGCCAAGAGTATTACCAACTCCTATCCCAATACAAGATGCATCAACTTCCAAAGCATAAAATTCCAAATCACCTGCTAAACCACATGTTCCTGTTGGGAAACATAGACCTTTGGATCAAAAGTATGGTGTATTGAAACACCTGGAGCAAGTACAGGCCAAGTTATCAATTTTGGATGCTTTTAATTTATCAAATGATCTTCAAGAGGCACTCATTAAGGCTTTGTCAAGTCCTCAGGAGTTTGAAACTGAAATTGCTACAGCTGAAGCCTACCATGTAGAGAATAATCCGGCAGAATTCCATGAAGTGATAACTTTCCCAGATGAAGATGAAGATGATGTCGTGCATGGACATATTAGACCTTTGTATTTATCTATCAAGGTCAATGGTGTAGACATCCGATGATCTTTCATTGATAATGGTTCGATAGTCAACCTCATCCCCATTCGTACACTTAGTCGATTTGGAATTACGAAATCTAATTTATCTCCTTCTACTACGATGTTACAAGGAGATGATAAAAATGAACAAGAACCACTAGGCAAGATTACACTCAGAACTCAGTTTGGAGATCTTGTATCCAATTCGGATTTCATGGTTATTGATCAAGACTCAGCCTTCAACATCTTGCTTGGAATACCCTGGCTACATCAACATGCGGCTATCCCTTCATCATACCACCAATGTCTCAAATATTGTTTTGATGGTCAAATTGGGACATTGTATGGTGATAATAACCCATTCAAGACATGTGAATCTCAATACATTGAGGAGGAATTCTATCACATGAAGGGAAAGGAGAAATCCACAACCATGAAGATTACCAAAGTTAATGCTCTATATGGTTAGGAAAACATTCCAGTAAATCCATTTACACATGTGTGTACAGATTATGTGTTTCCTATCAGTCAAATTGATAGGATAGACCCAAATCCAAAAACTCTTATGGAAACTTCCATAATGTCAATTACGGCATTCAAGCTAGACAGCATGGGAGAAATTAATGATTCACCAAGCAATGATGAAAGCTCAAATGGGGACGTCTTCATTTCATCTGCTAAAATCCAGCAAGTCTATACTTCTCCAACCAGGCCAGAAGAAGTTATAGTAACTCTAGTGGTGAACGATGATGTCGATTCCCAATCCATCATCTCCTCTTTAATACCCATGAAAGACCCTTCATCATCAATTGGGTCAGAAATGGAAGCTTCTTCTTCAAGATGTTAAAATTTTAACATCTCTTCTGATGATGGAAATTCTACATCATCATCTACTATGCAAGTAGAAATAGAAGAAATAACACATGTTGAAGAAGAAGAGGAAGCTCTCAGAGATGCTCCTCCAGCTTTTGAAGAGGGTATCTCTACTACCGTGGATGAACTCAGAGAAATAAATCTGGGTACAAAAGAAGATCCACGCCCCACTTTAATTAGTGTGTCCATGACTCTTGAAGATCAAGAGATGTATGTTTCATTTTCAAAGAAAAATAGAGATATATTTTCTTGAAACTATACAGAGATGCCCAGACTTGATCCTGATGTTGCTACTCATTGTTTGGGTTTTCCAGAAGAACATCGAGGATTTATGAAAGTCGCAAGAAGAACACACCCAACTTTGCTTCCAAAATTGAAGCTGAAGTGGATAAGCTAATCAAATATAACTTCATCAGAGACGTTCAATATCCCAAATGGTTGGATGATATTGTCCATGTGAAGAAGAATAATGGAAAAATTAGAGTTGAATTGATTTCAGAGATCTTAATCGACATTGTCCTAAGGATGATTTTCCAGTTCCGATCATAGAACTCTTAATTGAAGCAACAACTAGATATGAAGCACTTTCTTTCATGGGTGGATATTTCAGGTATAATCAAATCTGAATGGATCTAGAAGATGAAGAATATACAGCCTTCAGAGCCCCTCAGGGTGTGTTCTGCTATTGGGTAATGCCCTTTGGCCTAAATAATACAGGCGCAGCATATCAGCGTGCCATGCATCGTATCTTCAAACCCGTTTTAGGGATGTTTGTTGAATGTTATGTGGATGATTTGGTGGTTAAATCCAAAAAATGTTCTAATCACTTGCATAATTTGGATATCATATTCCACAAAGTTCGACAACATAATTTGACGATGAACCCCATATAATGTGCTTTTGGGGTAACCTCATGAAAATTTCTCAACATTTTAGTACGCCATCACGGTATCGAAGTCGATCCTGAGAAGAAAAAGTCAATCCTTGGTTTGTCACCTCCTCTAAATTTGAAATAATTGAGAGGTCTTCAAGGAAACATGGCCTATATTTAGCGTTTCATCGCCAATTTGGCAAGAAAAAGTTTACCCTTCACCAAATTGATGAAGAAGGGAGTAACATACCAGTGGACCGAAGAATGTCAAGAAGCATTCGATATTCTCAAGAAGTATCACTTGAGTCCATAGGTTTTAATTGAACCTATTGAAGGAAGACCACTTATCCTATATGTGACAGCTTTAGAGTGATCATTGGGTGCCTTTCTTGCTCAGAAGAATGATGTTGGGAATGGAAGCAACCTCTACTACCTCAGTCAGACTATGCATGAAGCAGAATCCTGATACTCAAGTATTGAGAAATTCTTCTTAGCATTAATCTTTGTAGTTCAGCAGTTGAGACACTACCAGCAACATCACGAGGTCCAATTGGTATCTCACAATAACCCGCTGAAATTCATCCTTAGTCATCCAATGCTTACAGGACGTCTGGCAAGGTGCGAAGTTATTTTGTAGCAATTTGATATCCAATATATGTCTCAAAAGGTAATTAAGGTCCAAGATCTAGATGATTTCCTTCCTGAACACCCTTCAATAGAAGATACATCTTTAGATATTGAACTTCTTGATGAAGAAGTCTTCTTTATTCAAGATAGTCTTCATACATGGGAACTGTACATTGATGGTGCTTCCAGAAGTCCAATAGGGAGGAAAATGGAAAATCCTAAATTCAACAAAGTTGGGTTAGTAATTGTGCTCATTTCTCCAGAAAAGGCAGTGTTACCCTATTCCTTCTCATTGTTGGTAGGCGGTACAAATAATGAAGCAGAATACCAAACTCTCATCGTAGGATTAGAGTTGGCGCTTCAAGCACAAGTGAATCACATAAAGGTGAAAGGTGATTCAGACCTGGTAATCAAAAAATTAAATGGGGATTATGCCATCAGAAAAGAAGAACTAATCTCTTTGTATGATTATGTCAGAGAGTTAATGGCGAAATTTCTTAAAGAACTGACATTTTCTTATGTCCTGCGGTCACAAAATGCCCAAGCTAATGCACTAGCTAATATAGCCACAGCTCTGGCAGATCCAAGTCGGGACAAGACAAGCATCAGTATTACCCACCGTCATACAATTTCACCTTATGTTCAAACCAGAATATAGGAAATCAATGAAATTGGTCCCATTCCTGAACCATATGGTCATACTACAGGATGGATGACACCTATCAGGGAATACCTTCAAAATGGAACACTTCCACCTGATAGAGTCGGAAAAGAACAAGTCCAAATATGTGTGGTCAATTTTACTCTTCATGACAGCCCAGATCACCTTTAGAAATTTTTTTACAAGTGTGGTTTTGATGGAGTTCTCTTCAGATGCATTGATGGTGAAGAGACAATGACTGTCATGAAAGAAGTGCATGTAGGAGTCTGTGGTGCCCACCAGTCTGGACATAGACTGTCTGATCAAATTCGAAGACTTGGATACTTTTGACCTTCACAAATACAAGATTGTGTTGATTTCACAAAGAAGTATCATTCATGCCAAGTACATGATAACTTCATTCATCAGCCCCCATATTTTCTTCATACAGCTAAATAATCGTGGACATTTTCCACATGGGGAATGGATGTGGAGGGACCTTACCCTTCAGTTACAGCCAAGTAGTTTAAGTATATTCTTACTACTACTGACATCTTTTCCAAATGGGAAGAGGTAATAATACTCAATGAAGTTAGTTCTAAAAGCATTGTTAGCTTCATCAAGTCTAACATATTTACCAGATTTGGTGTCCCTCACACCATATTGATGGACAATAGCACCAACTGCTATTCATCCGAGGTGAGGAACTTGTATCTAGAATACAACATCAAATCCAATCATTCATCTCTGTATAATACAGTGGCCAATGGCCAGATAGAAGCCTTCAACAAGACTCTTTCAAACATAATACAAAATATGGTGGATAAAGATACGAAGTCGTGGCCTGAAAAACTCTTTCATGCTTTATGGGCTTATCGGACCACCACCCGCACTGCAATGCGGTCAACTCCGTATTCACTGGTATATGGAATGGAAGCAGTTTTGCCCATTGAAATTCAATTATCTTTACTCAAATTAGCCATTTTTTATCAGTCATCTACATATGAACAATCACAAAAGCGATTGGTTGAATTGGAACAGTTAGATGAGAAAATATTGTGCACCCAGCACCACTTGGAAGTCTATCAGAATCGAATAGCATGAGCTTTCAAAAAAAAAGTTCATCTTAGTTCATTAATTCAGGGAGAATTGGTATTGGTTCTCAGAACTCCAATGATACAAGGAAAAAAACCTCCCAATCTTGAACCAAAATTGGAAGGACCTTACTCAATACATAAGGTCTATTCCAATGGAGCATATTCTTTAATCTCAATGGATGGAGAACTCATCACTAATCCAACCAATGCCAGATTTATGAAGAAGTATTTTGTATAAGAACAAAATATATCACTTAAAATCCTTGCGTATGACCTTAAAATATTCACACTTTCTTCCAACATGACGTTAAACTGTGTCCCCTTCAATGGTCCAGGCATATAACCTTAAAACTATTTGCATGCCTCATGTCCAGCAAGATGTTAAACTGCACCATTACAGTCCATGCATATGACCTTAAACTATTCACACTTTCATCCAACATGACGTTAAACTATATTGTCGCTTTTCTATCATCCAACATGACGTTAAATTGTGAAACAAAACCCTAATATGTCTAACATGACGTTAAACTGTGTCCTCTTTTGTCCTTACTGAATGGCATTGAACTGCACAGTCCCCCTTTTTCCAACATGACATTAAACTGTATTTTCACCATCGTCCTAAATACATGATGCTAAACTGTACAAGAATCCCTTAATATGTCCTACATGACGTTAAACTTTATTTTGTCCCTGTTACATGAAACTAAACTATGCAGAACCAATAGTCCTCACTGTAAGACTCTAAACTACATAGTCCCTTCATATGTCATACACGACATTAAACTGTGCATCGTTATATTTGTTGCTACCTCTTGTTTCTCACACTGAGTATGACTCACGTGATCTTAGAGAAAACTTCAACCATAACACTCTCTATGGGACGCTAACCATGCGTAAGTCCCAACACTATGTTTTAGGTCATTGTCTCCAAGAAAAACTTGATCCCTAATTTATTTTTTTAATTGAACTACGCGGACTTTGATCCTTGACTTCTAGGCTGGGTACGTAGGCAACCTACCAAGGTTCATGCCCAAAACCAATATGTTCACATCAGTTCAACTCAATCTCATACGATGTTGATTCGTGAAGCCGCCACCCAAACCAATATTTTTCACGTTGGTTCACCATCATCCTTACTATATGACGTTAAACTGTACAACACCTTTGTCCTGTATGACAATAAACTACAACATTCTTTGATACCCTCACCTAAGAGGGAATCATTATTTACAAAGATATCCAATCATGTTATATTCCAAAGACTATGTGCATACATGGCAATGCCCGAACCTTTTATCTTGGGTCAAACCATCATAGCACTAAATTCTCCTCTCACCCTTCACATGTATGAACCAATCTATACACAGGGTTTTTCTATAACTATCTGGGCTTGATTCCCATCCTTATGGGATATGTAGGAATGTTCGAGTGTCCCTCGAATCCAGACCCAAGTCTTTTGGGCCTAACCCCAAATTCCACTTTCATTTACCTAGCTGAAAATTCCCTATGAAAACACACACCATGTATTCATTATTATGGTCCGAGCTCTATGACCCTAAACTAAGATCTCCCATATTTTCATCCCACATGACGTTAAAATGTATTTTAAGAACTACTTATGGCTTGATTCCCATCCTTATGGGATACGTAGTGAAGTCCAATATTTCAATTTAGGACCCAGCCACAATATGATTATGGTTAGCATTGATCTTTGTATCTCTTCATGCATTGAACAAATGCCCATTTTTAGGTTTCATGACCCTAACCTTAAATATTTTCAGATATCCATACCCTTTTTATTAACTTCTGGTCATAAAATGTCTGAAAACCAAGAGTTATTTTTCTTGACTATGTAGCACATGCCCTTAAGCGGCCTTGCATAGGTAGTCTATATAACAGCCCTGTCAGCCAAAAGATTCCATTATTTGACTATGCATCCAATTCCCTAAGGTGGCCCTGCAAAATTCAACCCTTTAACAAGTATGTTAAATAATGGTAACTTCATTCATGGGAAGAAAACGTCTTTTTTTCCTTAGTTGTCTTAACGACAATATGTAGGGATCCGAAAAATAGTCATCCTTAACATATTTGTCCCATACAGTTTTTTATGATCCGAAAGTATTAAAGTCTATGGTTTATATTTCCCTTCCCTACGTTTGGGTCAGACCGTCGTAGGAGTGACATTCATCTAGTTCATATAAAATCTTTTTTGGAAATATCTTCTCCATATTCAAGTACCTTTCTCCATACAACAAACTCTTTGCTTTGGAAATTTTGAATCCCCATAAACTTTCATTGGCTTTTTAGCAGTAGAAAAGTAAATTTCTGAGAGTTATTTTGCCTAACTATGCAACACGTGCCCTTAGGTGGCCTTGCATAAGTAGTTTACATAACAGACCTGTCAGCCAAAGGATGCTATTATTTGACAATGCATCCAATGCCCTTAGGCGGCCCTACATAATTCAACCCCCTAACGGGTGTGTTAAATAATGGTAAATTCATTCTTGGGAACTAATTATTCTAATTCCTTTTAGCCCTTTTTCATATCATTCCTCAGATTCAAAATTTCTCAAGTCATAGTTTACATATTTTCCCTCATACTTGAGTGTGGTAATATGTTTTCAGATAAATTCTCAAGGAATTGAGTCAATTTTAACCCATTCGGTCAAAGATATTTCTACCTTAAACATTATCCATTTTATGTCCGATGTGTATGAATTTAAACTACCCCCAAAAGACAAGGGAACTCTGAATAAAAGTCAAGTTCCAGCTCACCAAACATAAATTTTGTATCATTTTAGGTAATATTGAGAAATAAAAAGGTTTCAAAAGTTTGTATGGTTATTTATAATAAATCTAGAGAAAATCAAACTATGCTTACTAGGCCCATTAGCTTAGGTAAAAATTTAAAGCAGGTAGAAATAAAATGATAGCACAAATGATTGAAGACAAAAGTATTCTTCATTTGATGCACAAGAATTAGAAGGAAATCCACATATTGTAGTCTCTTCTCTTTTCCAAGAAATTACAAGAGGCTATCCACATAAGTCTTCACTTGATGTACATCATCACGAGCTTCATCAGCAGCCACATGAAGCTCATGCACTCGACCAACTTCACTCTTTTCATCTTGATGGAGTGATTTCATGGCATCTGTGATGGATTTCATACCACTCATTTGATCTCCCTCTAGTGAATTATTGAGATGGTCTTGTTCCCCAATAACAACATCTAACTGTTGCTGAAGGTGTATCTGCTGGATGAATATATCTTTGATCTTATGCTTCAGCTCCTTCATCTTGGCAACATAATCATCCTCGGCTCAGGATACCTCAGCCTCAAATTCGCTGATATTGGCTGACAGCTTCACCCTGGTCAAATATTGACGACACTTTTTCTCCTGATCCCTCCTTAAGATGACTTATTTTACAGTGGCATGGATCTTTTGATATCCAAAACCGCCAAGTCCCAACATGACAAACAGGGAAGATAGTCGCGGGATCTTCGATGACAGCTCCTCAGGAGACACTTCAGATATGATTTTCCATATGTTTTTCCATGCCTTGCATCGTGAAAATTTGAGAACCTTTTGTACTTCTTGATCTGACTCAGCATCACTATCACAAGGAGTCATATAATATGAGATTAACACACTTTGGGAAGTGCCTTGTTCTGCTCCTTCCCCCATGACATGTGCTTATCCACATTCAATTCCCGTTGGGGCGGAAGCTGAGGCTTCCCCTCCAGATCAATCCATTGAAATTGATGGCCCTACATAATCAATTGAAAGCTATGGTTAGTTTCAAAGAATATGAAAAAGCTGGTTGGTTGTCTTGCAAATTAAGTACAGTTAAAAAAATTGTTATCCCTTACCCAATGGTAAATCTGTAACTTGAGAAGGCTCCTCCCTGTCATTCTTAGCTTCAACGGGATTTTCAGGGTGAATTTGAGGACGCTCTACGGGGTTTAGCTCCACCTGGGATAATGTCTCTATAATAGTATGGTTTTCTGTACCCCCTTCAGGCATTCGTAGTCCAACATCTTGCTCAGATAGAACTGGAAATTTCAACTGATTATGATTAGACATGTAATAAGAAGTTATTTTTTAATAGGACTAAGGATAACACTCACGTCCATAATATTCTAAATTACATGGTAATTTAACATGATCTAAAAAATCTTCAAAAGATATTCCAAGTCCCATCATTTCATCCAATGTAATCTCATAATCCTAGTTAATCTCACCAGTGGGGGCATTCGATATGTCTTATTGTCAACCTTCATCATGCGGCCTCTGACCCTGGACAACATATTCAGATAAATTAGCGGCGTCAGTTTCAATGGCCACCAAAATCTCTAGTGCATTAGTTGAACCTAAAGTATCACAGAATGGAAGTCAGTTTATGTTTCATTCAACATTTTATGAAGCATTTTTAACTTACCGAAAGCAAGCTCTTCTCTTCTTGTGACAGTAGTATGAGGGATACTGGGAACAGACGCTGGCTCTTCTCAAGGAGCAGCCAAGTCATCCTGAACTTTTAATTGTTCACCAGTACCCTCCATGATCCTCAAAGGAGGGTCAGTCCTTTCCCTCAGAGGGGAAATTGAAGATGTCCCGGCAATCCCAAAAATTATGAGCAACCTTTTCATGGGTTAATACTTATAATTATCCGAAGGACATAACACTACTGATGAAGCATTTAGTTGTGGACTTCTTCCTTCGATGCCTTTGTCTCTTTGTATTTTTGGGAGTTTCGGTAGTCTCATTTACAGGTACATGAATTGGAGAATGGAAAGTCATATCCAAATCCTCATCCTTGAGTTATTGTCCTGTAGATATCTCACCTGACTCGTGAGGAGATTCAGTAGCAGCCCCGATGGCAGTACCACCATGGTTATACTGTGGTGAAGGAACCTCCGTAGTTCCTTTCTTTTCAAGCTACAGGATGAATGAAATAATTTCCTTGAGTAACAATGCTTTGACTGAAATCAAGTTGCAAAGAAAATAAGGAAAGAAAATTTACATCTTCAGGAGCCATGTAATCATGACACTCCTCATCTCCGGAACCAGCAATCCTCTCCATGGCACCACGATCGATCATTTACTTCACCCGCTTGGTGACAGGAATGGAATCATCAGTGGCATATATGATCATTTCCAACTCTCTGATGTAAGACCACACTTCATCGGGGTTATCCTTGTAATGGATATATGTAGAAGCCAGAACATTTCCTATTCCAGGGAGGTGTGTCCCCTCACACAAATCCAGCCAGGCAGTTTTAGCACCACAATATAAACTCTTCCATGTTTGGACACCCTCTGGTTGTAGATATTCATTATGTGTACCAGAAGGCTGTGATGAAGGACCTACAATCTTGGACTTTAGCTTCTTCCCAGCTCCTCCAACTACAGATAGAGAATAATAAAATAAGACTTGTTGCTCTATAAAGTAGTGGTGATTAAATTTCCACAATGAAGTAACTCACTAGTAGTTGATGGAGTGGGTATTTTGATTCTGACAGGAGGATTATATCGGGCACGAAGCCGCTTTTCCGCTTGTTGTGCCTCATCATCCCAATATTGGGAATCCGGTGAGTTAGTCCTAGATGAGGAATCCGGCGAATCAGCTCCAGGTGTGGAAGCATCACCTTCTTGAGGAAGGGTTTCTTTCTCTACAGTTCTCTTCATTTTCCCCACCTAATAAACCGGGTGATTCAGCACCCCTCTAGGGTATGATGCTATCCAGTTCTCAGCATACCATGTAGTCAAATTATTTTCTGCTTTATCAACTGGTAGATCAAACACTGCCCTGGTCTTCTACCTAAATGTCAGTAACCATAGTTGTCGGCCAACCATCAGATGTTTCTCTAACCTGACCTGCACAGGGGGAGATACAGTAGTCTGCTGCAAACACTTGAATTGATGTGCAAATATATATGGAGCATTGGCCTCGCATATAATCTCTCTATCAATCCTGGTGACCAGTACACCATCTCTGCAGGCCAGCATGTATTCCCTTAATTCCAGACTGGTTGTTCCATCATCAACAAACCGCCCGATTGGCGGATTTACATAAGGAAAGAAATTGAATTTTTTATGCATGCTTAGCCTCACCTTCATGTCATAAGAATTGAGAGCTAGTGGAGCAGTTCTAGAGAATGCCTGCACTGATGGCCTGAAAGAACTTCAAGGAATCTGTACTTCGTTCTATACATTATATGTCCTGAAGTGAGTGGCGATCCATACCCAAAAAACATGGAATGGTCCCACTATTCTCAAAGGAGACTTACCCATGAAGACATGAAGTAAACTCCTGTGAATCTTTGCTAAAATAGGGGTAGCCAACCCATCCATTTTCCCCTCATCCAACTTGTCTGCAATAACAAAGGTCCCTGGCCTGACGCCTCCCTTTGAGTCCTTGACAGGAAAAAGATAAAAACTGAGCCACAAGGCCTAGAATACCGCTATATGAGTATTCTTTGGGATTATCTGATTCACTTCGTATCCCAACTTCTCAAATTATCTTACTTCTAGGGTCGTCTAGAATGTGCCAGGAGCACCCCTCTTCTCTGTTTTGGGGCAGGTGGTAGGACGAGTGGGCCTCTTCTCCTTGGGCCCCTTCTTCTGGGATCCCTTATCCTTCGATCCCTTCTCATTCGGCTCCTTCTCCTGCTTCTCGATAAGAAATATATTCATCCACTCCTCTAGATGAATATCCTTTCTAGAATGGGTTAAGGAGGTCTTTGAACTCTTGATCTTGTGGAATATTTTCAATAATTCCTGAGCTAAATCCAGAGTCTTCTCTGAATCATTCCAAGTCGCCTTAAGAGGGATGAATTCATCATACACATCACCCAAAATTGGAGCCCCTGAGATCTTGTGGACATCCCATAGACTGATTCCTACTTCTCCATGATTCAGATGGAAAGAATTGGTTTTTGGGCTCCAATGGCTGAGTATCTTCAGCACGAAGTTATCATGACTATAAACATATGTTTGCCCAGCCCAGACGACTTCATATATCGCAACTCCTTTTAAATCCTCGACAAACTCTACACAGGTTTATCGCACCCAGTATGCCCACATCCAAGTTGGCTTCACACCTCCTCCAGGATGAAAGTCCCAACTTCTCTTCCAGCCTTTGTATTGATCCATCTAAGAGTTTCGGAAAACTAAGGAATAACAATGTGGTTGCATCTCGAGCTTATGAGGTTTCATATCTGGCGTACATGGGCTATGATGCATTATGTAGGCCTTCTCCACTGTTCCAGCATTTATAAATACTCCTCCACATGAGATATTTGCTGAAGAAAAATTGGTGTAATTCTGAAACCAAGAAATTGGTAGATAGTTCTTTTCCTCTGGAATGGTAACTTCTCGCAGATGACCATATTCATACAAAGGTAGATAAATGCTTTGTGGGAAATCAAGATGATACTTCTTCAGGTACTTGGCCAAATTCGAGAGAGTGCTGTCGCAGACGGTATAGTAATCATGGCCAATGATGATCATCATATCATCAATTTGCTTGCTAGCCAGTTCATCAGCCGTTGTGATTCCCTTGGGATCCATCGAATCTGCACAAAATTTGAATAAATTAACTCTTAAATGGGTTGATTTTTCATAAAATTTGTGAAGAAATTTGAAAAAATGTCTAAGGCATTAAGGCACGCAAGTCTAAAATTTGGCGCGCAAGTATTAATGTGTCGCGCAAGTATGGATGTGTCGTGCATGTTTTTGGTGTGCAGTTATTACTAGAAAAGTCCAAATACCTCTACAGCAGCGCGACAACAAAGAAACAGCAGAAAATAGAGCAACATGCACGGTGCAGTTAACTTGTGCGGCGAGAGCTCAAAAATTTGAAATCCGGGTACTTTGCATGAGAATGGCCGCATATATATAGGCCAGGCCTCAACCCTGTGTGCCTAAAAGCCAACGCGCTCTAAAGCCAGTGCGATCAACACCTGTGCGATGCAATCTACATGCTCAAACACTTGCGCACTGAAGTTTACTTGGTTTTACTCTTTCCTCATAGTTTCATCCTCATTTCTTTCGGATCTAACTCTGAGGGGGTACTTTTTTTTAGGCTCCTTTCCGTCACAGAGTCTAACGAATTGAAAAGGGAAATACCTTGAACCCAAAGTGATTCATCCTTTGAAGAAACATCAAAAAATCAAAAAGTCATGAACTAAGATTCAAATGCACTTGGGTTGCGCAAGTTCCACCAAGGTCACGCAAGTATACTTGCGCGCCGCCCATTGGTCGCGCAGGTGACTTGCGTGCCCTCTTCGAAATTCGCCCATCATCTTATCAAGCATATAAATACCCCCTACGGGCCCCCCATTTCGAGGAGAAAAAATTCTATAAACTCAGATTTGAGCTACTGGTGCCCTATTCTCTTCTCGAAGCTTCTTAACACTTATAAGGTAATTTCTTACTTAGAATAGAATATCTAAAGAGGGGGAGTAAGTCCTAAGTGTTGAAACTCATCAAAACTTGCGCGCCTAAGTGTCCAGCCCTTAAGGTAAATGGCCACAATTGTGTTCCACATTACCCCTTAAATAAAACATGTGCACCTCTCCTCTGGAAGCCTCTAGGGATAGTACTAAGGGCTTGAGCCAAACCTCGCCCAAGTTTTACCCTAACGGTTGACCGTCAGACAAGTACCCATGTGTCGTGCAGGTATACTTGCATGACCAGGACTTACACGCCCCTCTCTTTCTTGGGTTCCCTTCCTTCCCATTTCACCTCTCCTAATCCTATCCTCCTCTCCTATTCAAGATTAAGCCTTCAAACCCCTCTTCAAAAGCCATTTATGGCATGTTTCATTTGTTGGTGTCCTTATTTGAAAGGAATTCTGTGGAAAATTTCTCAAAAACTACTGATTTACACATCTTTATGTCACTAAGGATAGAGATTTCATTCATTCAACCTCATCCTTTAAGATGCGAGAATCATTAACTTGGGCCTCCTTTTAAGGAGAAATTCCTAGTCTAAATTCTCATTAATTTGGGCATCCTCCTTAGGAGTAAGCCCCAAGTCCCCTAACCTGGGCATCCTCATTAAGAGTAAGCCACAGTCATAATTTCTCAAGTCTGGGCTTCGTTCTCAGGAGTAAAACCCAGTCGCAAAGTTCCCAAATCTGGGCATCCTCTTCAAGAGTAAGCCCCAACCATAATTCCCTTAACCTGGGCTTCCTTTTCAGGAGTAAGATCCAGTCTTCAAATCCCTTTAACCTGGGCCTCCTCCTTAGGAGTAAGCCCCAGTCTTAATTTCTTTAACCAATCTTAATATACTTTTTGATTTATGCTTCCTTCTCAGGAATAAAACCCAATCCTAAGTCCCTCCTAATTTGGGCATCTTCCTCCGGAGTAAGCCCCAAGTTAGAGTATCCAAATCTCCATAAAAGCACATATTCTTTTTATGGACCCTATTCCTGGACTTCTTCTTTGATATAAGTACTGATCTCTATCTATTTGGACAGTCATATATACATAATCCCCACATCATTTTCTATGATTTCATCTCTCATGGAACAATTGTCTGGTTTGACAAATACCTCTTGTTTCTCACACCGAGCATGAATCAAGTTAGCATAGAGTGTAAAAGTAATTATGACATCTTTCTTTGAGCCATCAATCGTACATAAACATCATACTCCCTTAATAGAACTATGTGGGTTCTAATTGGTTTTCTAAATAAAGGATACGTAGGTATCCAATCTGCGGGTATGATCTCAACTCCGAAATAATCGTTGTCCATCTGAATGACAATAAACTTCAAATGCCCCATTGAGTGGCTTTAAAACCAGTATGGTCATCATAATGACCAAGAGACTTTTATATAATGTATTAAAGGATAACATTGACTAAGAATCTCTAAAAAATATAGATGATTCTATGTCGATGAAGAACCTCAAATACATATAAAATATTATCTAAATTTACTACATATCAATCATTGATTTTCAGATCTAGAGGAAAGCTCATTTTATACTTGGTAATTTAATAAGGATTCAAGAACATAACTTAAATCTATACAGAGAGTTCCGTAGTAGACAATAATTCCCCTAAAAAATGTGTGATGAGTCCGACCTCCCATCCTCTCGACCAATGAAAATTATTAAGTCTCATCAGTTCATAACTGATGAGCACCTACCTTTGGAAAGTAGGTCCAAATAGATATAGAATCATTAGATGTTTCCGGTTCTATGAACAAACCCATTAGAAATATCATGGAATGTTTGAAGATTAAACAAATGTGGTCATTCTCAATTCCATAGAAAACAACCCTTCATAATTATTTGTAAAAAAATGAAAATTGTCCTAATAATATACCTCGGGAGTGTCGTAACCAAGAGTGCAACAAGGCACGTTGTCGTGCACTAATTCTCATTCAAGTCTACCTCAAAGTGGTGTTTTCAGGTTTTACCCATAGGTACATCTATTCCAGATCTGAAATTACCTTCTCGTATCCAGACAGGGGTATATTTCTTGGAAAACTCACAAAATCTCTACAATTCCAAAATATTAGTAAGTTCTTCTAAACTAATTCTCAAATTCTAGCTTAGGGTAATGTGCTCTAATCAGAGAATATCTAAATCCATATTTCAATGTTTGTACTAAAATTCCTCTGATACCAACTATAGCGCCTGACCTCGGTTACCCAGAGTCGGTGCATTATTACATAAAATTGGAATGATACAAGGAAATCATGTCTTGAAAGACCGATCGGTTTTGTATCCTTGGAAATACTAGATACATTGCTGAGTTTTACATGACATTATAAAATGAAAAACTAAAACAACATTATTTCTATAGACCACACACATATCCCCTCAGACTATCTCTATATTTTAGTCATAAAATAATTCATCACATCCTGGAAAAAATAAAACATAGAAAGGGGTGAGCTCAGATGCTCATTAAGGATAACAATATAGCAGAAACATTAATAAATATGCATAAAACATTAAGGCAATGTATAAGACTAAAACAAAATACTTTTAAACTTGATCTTCAGAATAATATTGAAAAGAGAAAATCAAATAATTATATTTACTTATTCACATGTATATTCTACTAGTCTAATAATCAAATGAAATATCAATATCCACTTTCATAATGATGGAATGCTTAATTCCAGACTTCGTAACCACATAATCAAGGCCTTGTGACAAGAATAAAAATAAGATTTTGTCAAGGACTTGTTCCAAGACAGTAGTTTGTCTCATGAGACCTACCGATGAATCAAGGAGCTATTTCGGGCTCCACCTGTCACATAATAAGTCCAATGCCTTCCTCATATGAAAAGGTTTAAACATAACATAAACATTCGTATTAAAAACTAGCATATGAAATTTCAATACTTTTTCCATAAACCATGAATGGTGTTAAAATAACACATACATAGTAAAACATATCACAAAACCTTCAATACAATATAGATGTTTTGTATCATAATATATCAACTTCAAATAAGCCTAAAATCCATCAAAGGATGTAGAAATAGATAAAATCAAAACCTTTTTTTAGAGAAATATCTATTTCAATTTTGAAATCATTTAAAATTAATGTAATTATAAAAGAAAACATTTATTTTGTAAATATTCTTATAATCTTTTATGGGATGTTTTGGTGATGTTATAATGACATAAAATAGCCGCACTCGCCGTATAAGTTAAAAACATTCTTACCTTAATTTTGTCAAAAAGGCTATAAAGTGCCTTGTTTGGAAAAGGATGGAAAGATTACTTTCAAAACCTATAAGGAAAAATAAGGGTATAGATTAATTTAAACCATTTCCTAGTAAATATTAAAAATGTTTTGATATACATTTTTAAGAAGCATGGATGTGGATGATAAAGATGTCCCAGTAGATAATTATATATAAACAACCTTGGATAATGAAGAGATTGTAAAATTAACCCTTACCTTGTTCTTTTCCTTGGTCAAGGGTAGGATAAAATCCTATATAATGGTTAGATAATTGTTATTAAATTATACAAGAACCATATACATTAATATGATATCATATATGATCTTTTAATATTGCTTTGTTAATGATATATCAGTAGTATCATCATTTGGGGTGTTAACTGATTCATTTTCCTTTATATGATTTGTTACATAAGTAATGTTTGTTGTGGATAAGATGTATATTATTCATATTCAGAATGATATTAAGTCTTCAAACAATATTTTTAATCATCAAATGAAAATTAGTCTTGAATGGATACGATGGGGAATGAATCTCATCACGTTCGTGGAGACGGCAATCCGTATGTACACACGAGCAACAATATCATTCTTTGGATATTAAAATAATATATAATTGGACTGTATATCATATATATAGAATCATTATAATGTTATATTTTTTATTTTCATCATTTATACTCATTAGTATACACATATAAATGATTAAGTGTTTGAATAACAAACAACACCATGACGTGGATACGGTAAGCCGTACGTACGCACGTATGGTGACATGTCATTCATAGGATGGATAAAATAATGAATATGGTTGTATCATTTTTATATTAAAATAAAATTATATATAATACACTAGAGTTATTATTTTATAATGGAAACAATAAAGAAATAGGAAGTGGAAGAAGAAAAGAACTTGAAAGCGGTGATGAAATATTTACCTCTTCTTCAGGTTTTTCATTTTGATTTGATCAAAAGGCCTCCGTAGGTTGGCTTTCTGACTAAAGGAGGGCCTCTAGGATGAATTAAAGATATTTTAGAGGATATTTGGGTAGGGTTTTTCCAATAAAAAAGGCTTTGAAGGTGTGAATTTGATAGAAGGGTATGTGCCCTTTTATAAGAGGGGCGAGGGCCACCTTTAGAAAAGATTGAAATATTATTTTATAATAAAAATCATTTTCGGTTTCTAATGGATCCAAAATGATTTATTTATAGGATAAGGTGTGGATGGGTCTAAAACCACTAAACTAATAGGTTTTATATAGGTTTGGGTCACTATATTAACCTTATCTTCTAGATTTAACTCTTAGTTAATAAGTTTTACATTTACCATGTCTCTTTATATTTTTATATTATATGGTTAATAAAATTACTATAAATTTCCAAGAGAACCTCAAGTGATTCATTAATGAAATATATAATATTATTTTAGACCTTTTTCTGAACCTTATATTTCTACGAATAGAATATAAATTAATAATATAATATTTGTTTTAAAAACTCTTTTATGTCAATTTTGACACTATTTGCTATTTTGTTTTTGTTAAATTCCTAATAGAATTATTAATTCAAAAAATAATTTAATAAACCTTAACATGTCACATTAACCTATAAAATTCTTGGATGGCATCAAAACTTTAAAATTATATTTATTTTAACATCTTTAATACCATTTATTTGATTCTTTCATTAATGAGGAAAATATTGCATCATCATTGTGTCATAAATAAATTTAATTATTCAATGTCAAAAAATAATAAATAAAATACCATTAGGTAGGAAATATTTTTATATTTCCAAATAATATTAATAGTTGAAGAGATAAAATATATAATCCTATGTAAAAAAATTACTAAAAGATATATGCTTATGTCATTTTTATATTTACTTTAACTTAATTAATATAAAATGTCATTATCACTTACAAGTTGCTCCATGGGATCCCAAAATTGACCCAAGGATGCCTATGGTCAGAAGTGTATCCGCCAATATGGTTAGAAAATTTGTTAGGGTAATTTAATACTATTATAATATTATTTTTTACCCTTATTTACCGGATTTACCATTTAACCATGGTAAATAAAATATTTACCGAAGTAACTATTCAAAATGTCTAAAAATAAATGTTACCTATTTACGCAATTTGGAATTCCTCATTCTAAATATGGAATCCATTTTTATAAATTTAGAACACAGAGGTGAAATAAATTAATTTAAAATTAATTCCTATTGTCAAAACAAAATACGTGTTTTTAAGAAATAATAACTATCAAAAGATTAACATTTGCTTATGTCCAGTTTAAATGTGAAATTACGTCCAATGACCAACATTTGATTAAATGGTAAAAATATAATCTAATTATACTTAAAAACAAGCCAATAGTGTAATTTATCACTATAAATTATTTTTATTAAAAAGGTAGTTTTTAATTAAAATTTAATATTCTTCACTATTCATCAAAAACTGAATATTTTCTGAAAAATACCAAAAATTCACCCTAAGATAATTTCGATAATCCGACCCCAAAAATGAAGTCCATTTTGAAATATAAAATCGATAAAATTTCAAAAAGTGGGTATTACTATTCATAACGGCTAGTTTGATTGGTCGCGATGTGTTATAATCTTGAAGTTGCGTACAACGCAAGCTATTGCATTATTTAAAGGGAAATATACCATGGAAGCTTTGGGTGTTACAATTATACAAAAACAAAAATATATAATTGTTTTATATTTTTCATTAATAATTTGTTTTGAAAGACTTCACAATAAATTTTCATAAGTTAGTTATATTTATTCCTACTAACCTAACAGATAGGTTAAAATAGTCATTTAATACTAAGGGAATCACTTGGTTCGTTTAAACTTGTGATTGTGTGAAATGTAAGATATTGAAGAATTAAAATTATTTAAAGAAAATATTTCATAAAAACATCTGTGTGTTACTTCCACCATATTCAATTTCCAATGTTGTATAATCTCAAGAATACCCAATGCACAACATGCCTTCCTCTATGGAATGCTACTTTTCAGTTTTTAGTTTTCATAAGTATTATATAAAACCAAAATGACATAAAATATTATTTTTATGGACCTCAACATTTTCATGAGGACTTTGTTATCCAAAAACAACTTCCTCCGTGATAATTTTAGGCCTCCCCATTTTAAAAAATAAATCTTCCAACAAAAAAAAGTATATTATTTATGTTGGTAATACGCTAAAGACACACACACACAGAGATATATATTTACAATGCATATGATATAATACATTAAACCCAATGTAATTCATCTAGAGTGCATGAATATTATACCTCACATGATCAGTGCATTCATTTTCCACCTAACAAGATGAGTGCATGAGTTTTCCACCTATTTCACTCATGATTAATTTAAGTTAATAATACATTATTAATGTGTTTATAGCTTAAATGTATATTGAATGTTTTAAATGGATTCATCCAAGGGGAAGTAATATACCCACACTTGATACATTATATATGGCCATTTCAATTCTTTAAATAGAAGGAATTAATACTTTCCACATAATGTAATATGATCCTCCTACTGTGTGTGGTGAACGATCGTATGTTTCCAGAAAATATTTATGAATAATACTCTTTACTTCTAATACTCATTGATAATAATCCAATAAAGGTTTTAGCACCCTTTTGAGAGTTGCAGAAATCATATAGTTCCGAACAAAGATCTAATGGCCAGTGTTCCCCTTTCTAAGGCAAGAGTATTTATTCAAATTCTTGGTAATATTTATCAAGATTTCTCATGCTTTAGGTATGATTTTGTTAGTTCAAATATAAATGTTTGATTATTGGTGATAAATCAATAAAATATATGGGAATTTTATAATGTTTATAATCATAATATTATCTTGAATAACCCATAAGTGGTATCATATCCTGGTTGTTCAAGGATTAGAGTTGTTTAATTCATTGTTTTTTTTAAGAATTGATATCATAATTCATAAATTATTATTCCATAATATATGATATGTTATATATATTCTATTTTGACCTACTTTAGTGTACAATAGATTTAAATCTTAATGTAGAATATATCATAAAACCTCAATTTTATTTGATCATATAGGTTATGATATTAGGTATCATAATTTTTCATATATTTTGGTTTTTCACAAGATATGTTATTTTAATGTAATTACCCTAGATTCCTTATCATTAAATATGATTGAAATTATAGGACATTTCCACTCATAAGAAATTATATGAGTCAAATTTATTATTGAATACAACATCATTAAATTTTATTTATACACAATTCTACATCAACCAACTATTATTTATATTTTACTAATAATAATATGAACATTATTCCTAAAATACGTCATGTATAGAAGTTTCAAAAAAAATATATTTGGATGATTTTAGTTTTAAATTGTAAATTTTTTATAAACTAAAAGTTTTAGGAATTATAAAAAGATTTTTTCAATGCCTAAATTAAATATGAATTTATTTATGGTTAAATTTATGTGATAAAATGTGTCTATGAAATAAGTCCATACATTTCATTAAAATTTCAAACCAATAAGATTTGGTTTTTCATATACCTTGACCTCAGTTTTTTATTGGTAGTTATGAACTCAGATAATTGTTGGATATAGATTGTATATATTATATGTATGAGATATTATGAATTGATTTTATCTTGAGTAAAGTATCCCTATGTATATGAAAGTTAGGTCATACTTTCCATTGGCCTCGACACTTATGCCTTGTTCTAGAAAAGTAGGTGTTGGTTATCTGTGGCTTGGGGCTTACTCATGTGGAAATATTTTCTTTTATTTATTTCCATTCCTTTTAATGCAAAGTTCACCTAAATTATAAGTGGGATGTATTTAGACATTATAAACATAATCTAATTCCATTTTAGGATAATAACAAAAACATTTTGGTTATGTAAAGAGTAACACATTAATCTTATATGAACACAATAATTTTGTTATTTGAATTGGGATTCAAAAACTAAATATTTAGAATCAAACATATAAAATGTAATAAAAATGAGAAGATAAATATTTCGTAATATGTAATAATTATTAATTTTATAGTCATATAATTTATAGTAAATTAGTGTGACCTTAAAACCCCTTACATAATTAGTGTGAAATCCCTTACCTAGTGGCACTTTTCAAGACCTCGATCCGCCAACGAGGTAGGTCATGCGAAATATGGGATCCCCTAGATTATCTTGTGTAAGGAAATAATGTTATGAGTAACTCTATATTATCATGTTGGGTAGGTTATTCCAAATATTAGGGCCCATTTACTTTCCTTTGGTTGTCTATTATTGGGGTTTTATTAAGGGAAGCACTAGCTGGGAGAAAGTAATAATATTAGGTTACTATAATAATAGAGTTGATTATTTCCCTTATGGTTTATATAGGAAAACAAATTTCCACTCAACTATCCACAAGTCATAAAATTTATGATTGGGGAAATTCCCTAACTATATAATTAAGTGGTGTGAGGAATTCCACAACAAACTTATTTCTTAGTGAAATATAAATCATGGATCTCTAAATTTATATGATGCATGAGATGATCATTTTTATTGGTAGCACATTCATTAAGAATCCTTGATAAATATATTTAAAAATAAATACTCACCCACTGGTATGTCTTTATCATAGATTATGGCATACTTCATGATTATCATATTGAGATCAATTATAGGTGTAAACTATAAAATAGTTAAATATTAGTATCTTTTAAAGAGAAATATTCTTATATTGAATCATTTAGATCCTCTAAATGTGAATTCAACACTACAATATTTTAGATGAACGCTATATTTGATAGTATATACAACACACAACACTGAGCTTAAACGAAACACATATTATTATTATTTAAATATGACTATTACAACCTAGACATTGAATTAGAGGGTATGAATGTGATTAACATCATTATGAAATATATATATATATATACATATTTATATTTAGGACCCACTCAATAAAAAACTATTTATATATTTTTAGGAAATAAACATCAATTTTTTTAGTAAGGAAATTTTATTCTTCAAAAAATGTTTTCTTTTCAAAAATTATTTTTTTGATTTTTGTGAGAAAATAATTTAATTAATTATTTCAAATTTTATAAAATTTATTTGAAAAACTAAAATTTATTTTTTAAATCATCATGTAAAAAATAAATAATTTTTAATCAAGGGATTTTTTTTGAATATAATTATTTTCAGGAATAATGAAAAATACAAGTTTTTCAAATAATGTCATTAATTCTTGTAATTGAAAAGTTACATTAAATTTTGGAATAGATCTTCAAGTGAAATATTATAAATTTTATTTGTAATAATATAATTTATTGCATCATCAATATTCATTATTTTTATATAATTAATTTTTATGATTAAAAATGATTTTTATAAAAAAATGTTTTTCAATGCATTTTATGTATTTATATTGAAATTAATTTCTTCTACTTATAGAGATTTAATATTGATAAATGGATAAAAAAAATTTAATTATAAGGTTTACATTTATTAAACCTGTACCTTTTCTTTTTGTTCATTATGAATACTAACCATGGAAAATATTTTTCACTTTAGTAAGGGTAAAATGGGTTAAATTCTGTCAAAACCATGAGATAAGGTCTTAAAATCAATCCAACACTTTATTTTATCCTACGTTTTTGGTGTATGTTTTCTCTTTTCATCCAATTATTCAATATATGGCCACACGGTGCCATTTTTTTATTACGACCTTTATATTAATTTATAAAAATAATAAATACAAAACAACACACTCTTGAATTTAACACCTATAAATTTTTACAAAAGGATAAAAATGATAAGTTCATTTTTAAATTTTGTTTAAATATAAAATATTTTTTTAACCTGGTAATTTATTTACAATTTTTAATTATTAAATAATTACCTTAAACTCTTACACAACACCAATATAATATTTATTTGATTAATAAAAATTAAAATAAATGATATTAAAAATATTAAAAGTTATACTATTTGGGTGAATTATATTATTCCATGATATTTATAGATATAAATAACATATTATATATGTTTTAATGGTTTACATATTAATCACATTACTTTCATGCGGTTTTCAATGTCAAATTATGTGAATAGTTTTTAAAAATATATTAGTTATATTTTATTAAAAAAATATTTTTTTTAAATTATTTAAAAATCATAAAATATTTAAATAGGAAAATTAAGATGATAAATGGTCTAAAATCTCATTTATTGGTAAATTTTTATCCAAATTTTAACTTATAAGTAAAATTATAACCCTTTATGTTTGAAAAAGTCATTATCATTGTGAAGATTAAAATTAATTAACCAAGGGTTTAAACCACAAGATATGGATTGAAATGAAATATAAACCTATATAAATTTCACAGGTTGAGGATACTTCTACCTTATACTCTTTTACTTATAATCTATGTCGATTTGGAAGCATTTTTCTTGAGAATGGCTTAATTATATTTCAATCTGATTTGAAATTCCAAGTTTGTCATTTTCCTCACATACAAAAGGGAACCCCTTTATCTCAATTATTCACACTAATCTAAAACCAATAGCTTAAAAAAACCCAAATCATTAATATTATAAAATTTTCTATCCACTAATTAGATGTTATTTTAATCTTAAAAGACTATTCCAAGGGTTTTAAGAAGAAAACTGAATAAAATATGCTAAAGAAGCGGTAATCATCTTCACCGACTACTCAAATTTTTTTCTTATTCTACTACCTCTAAAATTGTTGTAACAACCTTAAAATAGTAAATACATCACAATAAATATATTCACATGTCATTATTATTATGGGAAAACCATTTTACATCTATTTTACATCCTATAAAAATACAAAACCTTGCTTGTGCGCACATACTACTTATCGTCTCCACATAGTGGTGTAATTCATCTTTCAACACCACTTTTCAAAGATGTTCATAATGATGGAACTAATGAATATATCTTATATTTATGAAATAATTATGATTCTATAATTATAAACTCATATCTACCTACTTAGCTTCTAATCTTTTATGAAATGATAATAACGCTCGAGTGTATGTGTGGACTACCATCTCCAAAAAGTGATGTGATACTTTTTTTGTTTTTTCTTTACATGGATGGTTATAAGGATAGAATTACTAAATATATATTATATTTATATCATTAATATAATTATAGATATTATGGAACCTAAGGTTTTTCATGTAGTGTAAGCATGTGGTAGTGGGAGATATATTAATTTTTTGTAATTTTGAGTTGCCAAAGTTCCTGACTGGAGATCTCGCATGTCAAATTTATAATTAATTTATTTAATGTCGGATGAAAGGAATACCTGATCTGAGAATTATTTCTCTGTTGTAGATTTCAATCATTTTGAAATATCCTTTTTTATTTCCTTCATTTATTTTTGAGGATCCAAGGATATAATCCCTCTAGAAGTGATCCACATGTTATCTTTTAATATCTGAGCAATGAAAATCTATCTCCAGGTACTAGCACTGTGAGTTGATTGTGTGTCATGATTAATTTTGATCTCTCATCCTTTGATATTGAATGGAAATCTATTAAATTTATTATTCTTTAGAGGAATAAAAAAATGAAGAATCGAGATAGAGTTTCAAATAGTTGAGTGATTCTCATGTTTTTATTTTGGATTCCATACACGATTGACATAATGTTTTATTTATAGAGATATGGTTTAGGATGAAATAATTATTTAATTTCATGTTGAACCTTAAATAATATAATAATTAATAAAATAAACCATGCAAAATATTAATATTATTATTATTATTATTATTATTCTTATTATTATTATTTTTTGCATACCAATTTTATCAAAAACAAATATTATTTAACCAGTTTGCTAATTAATATTTGTCATCAAACACGGTCTTGATCTTTTTGAACTCCTATAGTATTTATTGAACTATTGAACAAATATTTAATTTAAATATTTCATTCATGAATGAAAATTTTTGATTTATAAAATGTGAATAAAATTATCCCTCAATCTTGAGAATAATATTTATTCAATTAATTAAATTAAAATGGAATTTAATCAAGATCATCGAAAACACATAATGTGTGACACTATTGGATTATTTATCATTGGAATTAGGTGGGATTTCATAATGTTCTAGAATAATTTGTAGTAATATGTAATGAAACAAAAATAAATTACTTTATGTCACAATGATTAAAACCAACTATGATCCCTCATTGTTTAATATAATCCCTTTATCACAATATCTAACCTAGTAGGTTTTACATCAGTATCACCAACTTATTTTCTCGATATGTATTTCTTTGACTATATGAAATAAACATATCATTTCACCAAGGCCATAGTATTTAAATTTATGGTTCTATTCCAATAAAAGTGTCGATATATAAAATTCTATAAATATGTAAGGAACAAATCCTTTCTTGACTTTTTCATTAATGACATGTCAATTGTGAAACACCCAACATTCCAAACCTCACCAAAATATATATAGTCAAGATTTTAAATATAAAATATAAGTTTTTCAGTAATTAAATTCATTAATAATAATATTAAAGTCTTAGGAACATTACACATGCTCATAACTTAAAATATTTCATGGAAAAAAACATGCAGAATTCTTTCTGATGGGTCTATTTTCATAATCTCACATATTAGAGATTACTAAGTGAAAAATTCATGAGAATAAGCCTCATAATTTTATGATTACTCACACCCAAAATTATATATACTATGTTTCCCATCATAGTACATTATATTACCATAGAACTATATTTAAGATTATTATCATAGAACTTCAATGTTTTCAACACAACAGGGAACTTCTATGATCTTACCATATAAATGTGTACTCTAAGAATTTATTACCTTATAGATATATAGAATAATGAAAAATATATAATAAAAAGTTTTATTAATATTAAATATAATAAATATATATGTAATCAAAGTAAAAAATTGTTTATCCTAGGATACCAACTCTAAAAAACTCCCATTTAGACTACAGAAATATGTCTATCACATGTAGTCCACTAGACCTCACATGATAATAATATTTCTAATGTGTTAAGGATTTTGGAAAGGGTCCCGCCACATTGTCTTCCTTTGAAATACTGCTCTCCACAACCTCACTTATCTGAGGAGAATACCTCAAGAGATGATACTTCTAAAGTATGTGATTTGTCCGCGGATGTGACTTTGGCTATATTGTGAGACCCATTAATAAAATATTAACACAATATATTATAATATTATATTTATTTCTAGGTACCACACAAAGATATTTTATGAATTTTCACATCCATACTAGTTCTTTAGCTTCTTCATAATCAGAAATATACTCATAATCTAGTGAATAATTTTCAACCACAACCTATATTGAGTTTTTCCTGATCAACTTCATTCAAAGAGAATATATATCTAGTTTGTGAATTAATTACATATTGATATATTTGGAAACTAGAATATACATAACATTTGATAACTAGTCCTGAATCTCATCCATAAACTATGAACAAATCCTTTATATGCCTTAGATACTCAAGAATAGTCTTGACAACCATCTAATTATGGTCACCTGGGTCATATTGATATCTTTCTACCACACGTAATGCATAGGTTACATCTAGAATAGTACATATAATATCATATTTGAATATACCAATATTTTTCAAGTGTTGAATCCTTTACATTCAATTTATTTCCTCATGTGTATAAGAATATATCTTCTTGGAAAGATGAATGTCATGTGGTGTAGGAAACAATAACCCCTTTGATTGTTCCATACTAAATCCCCTCAGTAACTTGTCAATGTATTTACTTTGACATAGTCTGAGTAGTCTCTTTGATCTATCATGATTTATATTGATCCCTAGAATATATTTTGATCCACTCAAGTATTTCATGGGGAGGTATTTTTTCAACCACACCTTAAAAGACTGTAAGATTGGTATTTCATTTCCAGTAAGTAATATGTTATCAAAATATACTATTAAGAAAATTACTAAACATATACTTAACTATTTTTAGATACAAGGATCAAATTCATTCTTTATCAAAAAAAATTTGTTTATGGATTAATAAAAATAAATATTACATGACCTAG
Organism: Viscum album; assembly: GCA_963277665.1. NCBI lineage: Eukaryota > Viridiplantae > Streptophyta > Magnoliopsida > Santalales > Viscaceae > Viscum > Viscum album. Next base: position 1,851,887,605 of record OY728129.1, on the reverse strand, counting down.
ATTCTTTTTAAATCTCTAAATGGATTTTTAAATTTTGATTTTATTATTGGCATCTTTTTAAGTCACAAACCCTTTCGGTTGTATCAGATAAACATATTCATGAAGGGTCCCAATAATGAATTCTATTTTAAAATGCATTTCCAAAATCTCAAATTCATAGTAATCCGCAATGGAAATTATAATTCTAATGGCTTTCATCATTGAAATTGGTGAAAATTTTCATTGTAGTCAATTTTTTGATGCTATTTAAAACATTTTACAACTAGTTTAACCTTATACGTATTGAATTATCCTTTCATGTATAGTTTATTATTGAATACCCATGTGAATCCAATAGTCTTTACAACCATTATATAATTTACCAAAATTGAGACTTGGTTTTGGTACATGTAATCCGTTTCAAAATTCATGGATTCTTTCTACATCACAACATCTGTGCCACTTATTTATTCTTTATAGGTTATATTATAATCATTATCTAAGACTAATGAGTAAGGATCCTATGTTAATCTAAAGACCTTCCATTATGGTACTCTAACCTATTTTTTACTCTTACGTAGTACTTCTGTCTATGGAACAATTTCTTCTTCCCCAAGGCTTTAGGGAATCTCCTCCTCTGCCAACTCTTGTGTACTTTGATCCTCAAATTCATAAAATTATATATATCTCCCACTATCACTTTCATTAATGTTCTCCCTCTCATGTAATATATCAGGTATTTCAAATATTAAAATTTTTAGGGGTAATATAGGTTATACCCCTTGTTTATTTGGAGTATCCAACAAAGGTACATTTTGTGTCTTGGGGTGTAAGTTTGTTAACCAAATAGCCCTTAAAATTATTCAAAACCCCACACATATATGTATGAAAGAACTAGGTTATTTCCATTCCATAAATGGTATGGCATACCATCTGACTCTTTAGTGGGAAATTGGTTTAGTATTTGTGCTTATGTTTGTAATGTGTATCCCTAAAAGGATAATGGAAGAATAACATGAATCATCATTGATCACACCTTGTCTAATGAGGAGTAGTTACTAATTTCACTTACACCCTTCCACTGAGGTGTATAAGGAGTAGGGAGTTGATATAATATCCTAAACTCTCATATGAAATCATTAAAGACTTGACTAATATATTCACCACCATAGTCTGAGTGGATTTTATTAATCTTCATACCAAGATAGATTTCGACTTCATTCTTGTATTCCTTGAATATATCAAAATAATATTAAATATACCTCATTATGTAAACATATCTATATCTATAAAAAATATCATTAAAATTTATGAAGTATGAGTACTCACCCCTTGCCTCAATAGAAAACGGTCCACACACATCTGTATGATCTAATTCAAGAAGATATTTGACTATTTCATCTTTTCCACTAAATGGGTCTTTGTCCATTTTACATTGTAAACATGTGTGGCATATTCCATGTGGTTTTAGTTAAAAATATTTTAAATATCTATCTTCTGATAATTTAGTCATGTAATTTTCATTTACATGTCCCAGCTAGTGATTCCATAGTTGGGTGTGGTGTGAGTCATGTGAAGTAGTTTTTTATCATTATCATTACAGGGTTCATGTAATCCAATAGGTAAAGATACTTATTTAAATGTTATTTACCATAAAAATGTTATCTTTATAAAAGAAGCATCATTTATTTCCAAACTTGAAAATAAAAACATAAATATCATGTATGGATACAGAAATAATGTTTTTGTTAATTGAATTCATATAATAACAACCCTTTAAAAAAATATCGTTCCAATCATCAACATGAGTAGGTAGTCAGTCCTCTATATATAAAATTGCATGTTTAACTTCATTGGTTTCTTGTTGGTCTACCTTCCCACTTTCCATCATTATGAATCTACTTTTTTATTATATTTGAATACATATGTGAGCACCACAAGCTATATCAAATAGAAAATTTGAATAAATTGATAAATTTCGCTCACTAACACACACACCTGAAGCTTCCCATTATTTATTTGGTTGGGTGTAGATTTTCTTCTAGTGGCCCCTCTTTCCACATGAAAAATGAACAACATCGTGTTCCTTTTCTTTCCATTTTATATTCTCCTTCTTAGAAGGGCATGAAGAGGCTTTGGTGTTAGAGATATTGACTTTACCATTCTATTTTTTTCAACATAAGCACAAAAGGACTTTCACACTTCATCTCTTTATATACTTTTAAAATACGATTGATAAGATTAGGAATAGATTTATAAATTTTGTCTATATAAAAATTCACATTAAAGATAATGAATCTTCAAGGGAGTGAAGCCATATTAAGACCAATTCCTAGTTATTTTGAGAGTTTAAACCCTAGAAACACTAGACACTCAATATAAACAATGAGAAAACTATATAAGGCCTAATTGGGGAACCCTCTCTAAGAATACTCTAAAATAGATCAATGGAAATATAAAATCCTTTCTATATAGATATATCATGGTTAAGACCACGTAGGTTATCATGAATGATATACACATCCATCTTTTTGTAAGACTTCATGAATTCACTATATATAGATAACAACATTAAAAAATGAATTTAGATCATATAAATCTAAAAACATCATAGAAGAATTACTCTTCATCACTCACCTCTTATGTAGGTGTATTAGGAAGTGAGGATTATAGCATGTAAGATTTACATTCATTGTTCAAAACAACTCAAAGCCCTATGAACCACTCCTAGAAGTTACATTCAGTGAGGAGGTTATCATTTTATAATATATATCAAATGGATATAATGGATTAAAAAAATTAAATTTTATTCTATAATTAAAATATTAGATGATTTGCATTTTTTATTAAAAAATATGTATGAAATAATAAATTAATTGATTTTATTAAATATTCCATTATTTTATCATGCCCCAAAAGTCCTCACCATTAAACTCATAATATTTAGTTACCAAAAAATTCTAGTGGAATGTATATATATTCCCATTCCCATAACCCTACTGAGAATTTTTCAAGATAATTAAATGTATTTAGGTAAGAGATTCATTGCTAAATGTGGGATTTCATCTTCTTGATCCTTTGAGTAGACTCCACTATCCTGAAATCCTGACTTGGATTTCCTAAACAGTTTACTTCAAGTTACATCTAGTCTATAGGGAGATACGTATCTTGATATAATATGGTTAAGTCAACCCCTTTCCATCATAACAACTCCACGTTAAAATTATGTGTCCCAATGTGGGCCGGTGAAACACTTAGTTCTAAGGTTTTTATTCCTAATCATGTAATGGAAGTCCAATTATGAATTAATATATATATGAGGGATTTTCATTTATTATGAATAAATTTTATCCTATATTATCATTCCCATGTGTTGTTAATATTTAGTGGATGTTACTTAATTAATTAACTATGCCTGATAAAATATTTATGCACAATCAATTTATTTAAATTCCACCTGTATAGATTAATTCATTCATTTATGTGATTGTGGCCTTACATCCATGAAACTAAATAATGTATAGATAGAAATAATTAATTAATTAAATGACCCATTCATGGGATTTAACTAATTGTTGATTTGATGAGTGGAAATGAAATCAACCTATAGGCTAGGGGAAATAACTCTTGTTTCTGGTCATGGAATATGTACAACGTTCCACATGTCCACTTGTGTAATTCCTCGATTTACAAAATTATGATATCATCATGAACCACTTCCATATGTCTTGGGAAACTCAATTAATTAAAAGTATTTATAACTCACACATAGTTTAGGGGAAGCAAAGGATTGGTTAAAGGGGGTGGGTTACATAAATATTCTTGGAAATGAAAGTCTGACATAATAATGTAAAGAGAAATGACTCATATGAAATCAAATTTAATTTCATAATAAATAGCTTTAAACCCCTGTAATAAATTAAATTATGTTAATTCAAAAATATACATTGGTTTTGTTTTAGCTTATGAATAGTCATATATGTAATGTAAAAGTAAAATTAGATGTCTAACATTCATTTATTAGTCCATTCTTTATAATCAAGATAAACACACTTACATTAATTAATTAATTAATTACCTTTTTTCATAATGACCATCCAAATTCATTTGGAAGATACCCATCATTAATGAAATGCATATAAAATAAATGAAAACACAATACTTATATATTTTTTTAAAATAAATTATTTGGTAATTTAGAATTCATTAAAATCATAATTAATTTTTCAAGAACAATTGGTACTATTCATTAAAATAATGTTTTTCATGCTTCGATTTTTAATTTAATGTAATTTAATTCTATTTATTTTTTAGGAGACTACACAATATGTAATATCTATATATATTCCATGTTCATCAGTTTCCATGTATCCATGCTACAGACCTAGGGTATTGGCATGTACCACGACCAGACGATATGGTGTGTACTAATGAGAGACACACTGTGTGTTTCACTTGTAATGTTTGAAAGATACATGACTGGGTATTTAGTGTGTATCTTAGTAAATTACAAAGTTTGTATAGGCTAGCTACACACCATGTTTTTTGAATGTTGTGTACCAGTGAAACCTATCTAAAGACTTGGCATGTTCTTGACCAAGAGACTACAAAACATGTGCACTTCATCTAAGCATTGTGTATCTATAATGTCATGTGTCCAAATAATAATATTTAGTACTTGAAATCTATTGAAGATGTGGGAATTTTTTAACTACACACCATAGACATCAGATACATGAAATGTATGTCATCAATGCTTAGGATTCCTGTCTTACGTGGTTTGACCATGTATGATGACCACATTGATTGCATGAACATTTCCTCTAACCCATGTACAATACATGACATGAATGTTGTATATATACGGTATAATACAAAATGTTGTGTTATAGGATGGATGGTCAATATGAGTATTACATCATGTGAAATAACAACATGACATTCCTTGTATCATGTGATATAGCCATGTTTAGAGTAATATGGTACATATAATATACTCCTACTACATTCCATGTAATGTTGTCTTATCATCAAAAAAATTTCTAGTTCCTGATGGAATCTCTAGTCATTCTTTATATTTTCTTAGAAATTTAATAAAATGAAAAACTTAATATACATTATTAAAATGTTGATAACTTGTTAATTAAAAATGGATTAAATAAAAAATAATATGAAATGAGAATTCAAACATGATTGTGTATGGATCAATGATAAAAATAAAAAATTTAAAATTTATACATGACTGCTTTGATACCACTTGAATTGTTTGGGCACAACAGAAGCATGCAGTGGTGGGAAATATATTAAAATTTATTTTAATATTGATAACAATGAGCGAGGATCTTTCACATAAAAATTATAATTAATTTATTTAATATTTGAAGAAATGAATACCCAATCATATAATTCTTTCTTTGATGTAGACGTTGATCATCTGAAAATACCCTTTGTATTTTCCTTCATTGTACTATGACATTCCAATGATATAATTCCTATAGCAGGGATCCACATGTGATCCTTTGATCTATGAGAAATTCCCATCGATCTCTGGGTGCTATTACGGTGAGTCAATTGTCTCATGTTTTTTATGATTATCACTCATCCTTAAATCTTGAATAGATCTCTCACTTGATTCGCATTCTTGATGGGAATATAGAAAATAATAGTCAAGGGAGAGTTTCAATGTGTACAATTATTCTCATGTTTTGATTTTGGATTCTATAAACAATAAACATAATGGTCTATTTATAGAGATAAGGTTCAGTTAAAGTAATTATTTAACTGAATGTAGAACATTAAATAATATAATAATCCTTAATAAACACCATGCCACAAATTATTATTATTATTATTATTATTATAGTTTTTTGGCATGTTATAACTTTTTCAAAAAAAATATTATTTAACTAGATTGTTAATTAATATTTTTCACCAGACTTAGTCTTGGTTCATTATAACTCCTATATAATTTATTGAACTCTAGAATAAATATTTAATTTAAATACATAATGCATAAATAAATTTTTTTGATTGATAAAATGTGAATAAAATTATCCCTCAGTTTGGAGAATAATATTTTTTCTATTAATTAAATTCAAAATAAATTTAATAAAGATCATTTGAAACAAATAGTCTATGAACATCTAGGATGCTTTTCTAAATTGGAATTAGGTGGACATGCTTAGAGTTCATGATTACCATCTAGTAATGGTTCAAGGCACCAAATATAAATAACATAATTTCATAATGATGAAAGCCACAAAAAAATACTCATATTGTAATATAATCCCTTCGTTAAAATATCTGATCAAGAAGGTTTCATATTTGTGTCACAAAACTATTTACTTGATATTTCATTATTTTCCTATATAAAATAAATGATTTATTTAATAATATCCATAGAATTTAATGGGATAGTTCTATTCCAATCAATGGCTTGAGATATCAACTTCCATAAAGATGTAAGGGAAAAATATTTCCTCAACATATCCATTAACTACATGTTAATCAAGACACACCAAACGCTCGTTACCTCACCTTGAACATATGGCATCGAAGTTTTCATCTGAAAATATAAGTGAACAATTCATGAAAGTAATTAATGATAATATTAATGTCTAAGTAAAATAACTCATGCTTGTATATAGGACTAACCGATGACATCAAAACATGTGTAATTCCTACTGGTGGGTTTGATCTCACAATCTCCCATCACGGATATTACCAAGTGTGAAATTTATAAGTAGAATCCTCATCCTATTATGAGTAATTACACCTGAAATTCTATATAATATGTTTCTTATATAGTAAATTAAACGACAAAAAAACTATATTTAGGAATTATGTGTAGAACATTAAGGTTTTAATCATAGAGGGGATTTTCTACGACCTTATCTATGCGGTGTATTCTCTAGGACAACATTACATTATTTTCATATAGAAAAATAATAAATATGTAAAAATATGTTTTATTAATATTAAATAAATTGAATATATATGTAATCATATTATAAACAGTTATTCCTAGTACACTAACTCCAATAGAACCATGATCAAAGTAAATGGATAGAATATTCTTTACTAAAACCTCCAAAAAAACAAAAGTGTTAAAACCTAGAAAAGATGATTTTAAAGGAATTATTAATAAATAGGTGTTATAATATTATAAGTGAATGATATATGATATTATAAGAATTCAAATGATTCTGGTATAAAATTTTAATAAATTTGGAAGTTGAACATGAGGTAAGGGTTTGTCATCTAACTTTTGTTTCCGTGAGACATATGCCATATTCACCTATTTTTCCTTGCATATAAAGTATATACTACCAAATTGTTTTGTTTTATCATGATTCGATAAATATTCATAGTATTTAATGTTTCATTTGAAGTTATATATTTAATGGGGATTATTATTCAAAAATTTCCAATGTGGTAAGGGTTTAGTTTGAAATCTCATCATTTTTCAGGATTGTTTATGTTTAAGTATCCAATGGGGAAATTATTTGATCTTTATATCTTAAACTGAATCTATTTTATAATAATATATTTATTTATAGAAAATAAAATCATTCTTTTAATTTTCTACACTTTTAGTACATAATATAAATAAATAATGTTTATGAGGAAAACTGACTTTGTTTTTCTAATCGGTTGGGAATATTTTTCTTCCATGTCCATGTTTTCCTTAAAATGTTTTAAAGGATGTTTTTAATAATAAAAATGGATTTATTAATACCCTTTTTAACCATTTCTTTACTTTTACATAATTCTTTAAAAGTAATATTCTTTTCTATTTTCAAATGTGCTACTTTTTTGACTTTTTACATAAAATGTGAAAGGAATCTTTGTTTTTGACAAACTATACATGAAACAAATTACATGCCATCATGAATGCTAAATATTTTTAATCCATCCTTTCATATTTCCATGATTATTTTTAAATAATTGTTTTCTTAATGTTATAGAATTTTTTCGTTTACAAAAGTGAATTTCAAAATGAAAATGGTACTTTCCTCAAGAATTTTTGTAATGACCTTATAATGGTATTTCTATTCATCAATGAAAACAAACTATTATTTTACCTATTCTATAATAGGTATATATCATAATAATACCATCTTAATTTTTTTAGGATGATTTATGACCAAATTTATTGGGGAGTGTATTGACATTCCAAATGCAAGTTCTTTCTATATAGACAATTGTTGATTTTTTAGTCATGTTGATTAAGTTATATTGTTTATTCATATGATGAATGGATTATACATGTTAAGTGATAGGTGGATCCTGAAATTATATAAGACCTTGATTAATTGATAGGTATCATGTGACAAAATAGGCTGGGTATTTTTCTGAGGTCTTACCCATTTATGTATGATGTCTATTCGTGAGGCTTCTTTGATATGTTTATGATGTATTGGAATGAGGCCTAAATAGTGAGTTTAAGATGTTATGCATTATGAATTTTATCATTATGAAATTTATTATTGATATCTATTTGATTATTTGAATTGTTTTGATATCCACACATAAGTTTCAAGATATGTGATTATTTATATATATACTTATTTGATCATTATTTATTCCCGCCATATTATTTTTTTCTCATGTTATTGGTTAAATGGAATGTGTTTTTAGTTAGTTAACATTAAAAATTCATTATTATTTATTTACACATTCTAGATTCTATTTTAGGTAACCATTACTAATTATCTAATCTCACCCTTTACTTTTTATCATTTCCCCATGATATGAGGTATGAAATTGTGAATGAAATCAATGATGCAAGAATATTTCTTATGGTATATTTTTATATTTCTAATGTAATATAAGAATATTGTATGTATCTTGTTTACCATGTGTGATAAACTATTCAGTCCTTTGGGATGAAATCAATTGTATCTAGTGATAATGTCATAATTTAACCATTATATATGGTCTACTAGGGTCGGGGTCTTTACAGGAATTATATATAGATCAATTCCATCAAATTTGAATCTTTTATTTCAGATACCATGTGTGCATCACAAATTTATAATAATAAACATAGAATAAAAAAATGAGAGAATTTATTAAGGGTGAAGTAGATATTTATGTTGGTAATAGAGAAAGAGTTTCAACATTAGATTTTTTCACCTATTATTTGAATTTATCAACTGGATTAATCCTATAATTAAATAAATTTTGTTTTTTTCCACTATAAAAAACTTTTATTTTTGTATCATGTTTAGAAAAGATGGTATTTTTTATCTTATTATGTAAAATAGTTGTTCCATATATAATAATGGAATGTTTTATATAATTGGGAATAGAATTAACTATCTATAGATTCAAGATATATATAATCCTCTTTATAACACTGAGAATAAGAAGTCTTAAGTTGATTCTAATCCCACATACCTTGGGCATTGTCAGCTTGGACATATAAATGAGAAATCCAACCAAAATCTCTATAAATATGGATTATTACAATAATTCAATTATGAATTATATGGAAATTGAAAAAAATAGGTATTAGAAAAAATTAATAAGAAATGTTTTGGGAAAAAGTTGAAAAGTCTAGTGGATTTTTTGATCTCATGCATAGTGGTGTTTGTAGACCAATGAGTATGAAATAAATTGGTGGTTATAGGTATTCCATTAATTTTACCAAAGATTTTAGTCAACATGGTTTTGTGTATATTATCAAATATAAGTATTAATCCCTTATAAATTTCAAAGGGTTTCAAAATGAACTATAAAATCAATTGGGTAAATTATTAATATTCTCTGATTAGATTGTAGTTGTGAATACTTGTTCCAGAAATTCATAGATTATTTGAGAAGTTATGGAATTTTTCTATAAATCACTCCTCCTAGAGTAAAAAAATTTAAAAGTGTATTAAAAATGGGTATTTATACACTATTATATGTGGTTTGATGGATGATGAGTCTATAAAACCTTCCTATTAAATTTTGTGGTTATTATTTAGAAACCATTACATTCTTACTAAATTGTGTTCCATCAAAAGAAATAATGAAGACACCATATGATATATGGACTGGGTAACATTATAAAATGTGTTTCAGGAGGATCAGTGGTTTCAAAGAACCCATATAATTATTTAATTTTGATAAAATTGGTTATAATTCAAACAAATGCTTATTTTTTGTTATCCAAAGGAAACTATGGGATATTATTTGAATAACCCTACAAAACACAAAGTGTTTTTGGAATGAGATGATGATTTTATTAAAAAGCACCATATCAGTTATGGTGTCTGTTGGAGGAGAGTGATACTCAGATAATTTCAAGATCAATAAATAGGAATTGTTCTTGAGAGGAAAGATTAGACGATTCCATAAACTGATGTGGAAGAAGAACCGACCCAACATACTTAAGAACCTCAAAGGTCTAGTAGGATTTTCTAGATACCTATTATATATGGATTCTTCTCATGGATAATGATAATGATGTAATGTTTATAAGGGATGAGTATAATACCTACCATGATACCATTAAGAGTCTTAAATATATGAAAAGGATAATATCCATCGAATCTAGAATGGAATCCATGTACAATAACCATGCATGGAACTTGGGGGATTCACCAGAAGTGGTAAGACCTATATTGTGAAAGGGGATTTGCTATAATAAAACTGACATAGATAGTAGATTTTATACCTATAAATAAAGCATGGTGGTGAAAGTTTATAGAAAAATTCATGGTGTTGACTATGAAGATAAATATTCCCTAATAGTGATTATTAATCTCATATATATTTTACAAGCCATAATAACTTATTTTGATTATGAGGTATATCAAATGGATGTCAAAACCACTTCTCTTAATGTGAATTTCATGAAGGATGTGTATATGACAAAAAAACAAATGTTTTATATTTCCAAATGAGTCTGTTAAGGTATTAAAACTACAATGGTCCATTTATGAACTAAAGAGATCTTCTCAAAGATGGAATATATAGTTTCATGATACAATCAAAGAGTTTGGGTTCATTAATAACACAAGTGATTCTTACGAATACAATTGGAATAGTGTGAGTATAATATTGTTTCTAATATTGTATCTAGATTATTTACATCTTATTAGAAATGATATCCCAACTCTTCACTCTATGAATATGTAGCTGTATAAATCATTTTAAATGAAATACATGGGTGGAACAACTTAAATAATATGTATGAGGATCTATAGAGATAGATCTAAAAAGATTCTTGGAATCTAATGGACACTTACATTGGTAAATTACTAAATAGGTTTAGCATAGAGAACAAAAAAAGGGATACATTACCTATGTTATGTGGAATGAATAATAGAATGGTTCAGGATCCTTCTAGATAGTTATCAAAGATGGATAAAATTCCCTATGACTCTATTATTGGTTTTATAATGTGTTCTATGGTTTGTTCTCAACCTGATGTCACCTATGATATTAGCATAACCAATAGATAACAATACAATCCTAATGTGAGTCATTGTATTATTTTAATGAATATTATTAATTAATTTAGAAGGACTAAGGATATGTTATTTATCTTTAGAGGAGAGGATGGGATCTGTGTAAAATGTTACATAGATGCTAATTTCCAATCATATAAAGATTATACGAGATCTTTTCTAGTTTTTTGTTTCCCTAAATGGTGGTTCTATCACTTGGATGAGTTCTCACCAAGACACCATAAGAGAATCAACTATATATTAAGAGTACATCGTCACATCAAGTACAACATAGGAATATTTTTGGATTAGAAAGTCTATATATGAACATGAGGTTGTTCCTCTCATTCAAGAAAAAATCAAGCACTACTATGACAATAATGGAGTTATCTATCATGATAAGGAACCTCAATCACACTATATGATCAAACACATCCTTCAAAAATACCATATGATATTTAATATTGTTGATAGGGGTAATTCAAGGATATGTTGAGTGGTTATAGAAAAGAAAACATAGTAGATTCATTCATGAATCCATTATCACAACAATAACATGAGGGTTATGATAGGTATATGGTTATTTGATACATGAGATATTGATGTAATGGATATATAATGTATCATGATTTTATATTAAAATTCAGTCTCTATTTATTATTCCTTCATGCATGATACAATTTATTTTACAAGAATGGTTGAATGATAATATCTCCTCAAAGTACAATCATTGAGTTGTCCCTAGTCGTTTATTATTATAGAGTAGTATGAGTTGTGATGATATATAAATATTATCATAAATATAATCATGTACTAATTGTAAAGGGTTGAATATAAATTATAGATAATAGAATTTTCAGGTAAAAAGTAAGATACTTATTACATGGATTGGTTTTCTAAAGTATATCCCATGGAATTCTATATTACAATTAATATAATTAGGGGTGTATAATTATTTTCAATCCTTTTACCTAATGTTGATGATATAACTAGAATGGGAACCTTTATACTCCAATACCTTTCTTATGTAATTCAAAAGAGACTTCTCTAATCCGATGGTGGTTTTATATGTTATTGATCATGTCATCAGTTGGAATAAAACCAAGATGTAATTTATACACTTGTATTAAGAGTAAATACATCATTCACTTGATTTAATTATACTAAATAAATTCATGTCTGTTCTTAGTTTGGTCACATATTATTTTCTTAGATACTTTTATGAGGGACATATGATTTGCTCCTCTATTAAATTAATCACATGTGATGTATTCATTAATATGTTTAGTATATTTTAGAGAATTTAGAAAATATGAGATGGATACTTCTATATTTACCTGTTTTATGTCTATTGGTAAGTTGATATTAAGGAAAAAGTGATTATATAGGTATTCATATGATGTATATGATATATATTTTTGTGGAAATTTGTGTATAGAGATATGAGTATGTTCAATAGAGATCACACCAGATCCCTTAGTAGCTTGACTAGCACTGATTATTTTCTAAAGTCTTGTATTTTCATAAATATATAAAATTTGGATTTCATATTTTCTTTTAATGTTATTAAGTCCCATATGGTCACACATCTTGGAATTTTTATAAGGATTAATTTTAGAACAATGTGTTTGTTCTAAAATTAAGATAGTTTGATGAACCATATCCAAAAGGGGTTTTGGATTGATTTAAAAGGAGTTGTGTAGTTTTGTATAAAGTATTTATATATTTTAGTGAAAGTGGTATATTTTCTATTATGTAATAATAACATTTGCATATGATATATATTATATTATGTGTTTTACCCAGCGTAATGAACACAGAGTGCATACATCTACCATCTCCCAGGCCAAATGCATGAAATTTCTACCTTATTCTTGCATGGATTATTTAATATACTAATCCATTATGAATGGATTTATTATATCTTTAATATCAATTGAATGGGATTTATGGATTAATCAAATGATATGTAACATACACACAAAATATGTTACAAATGACTGAAACATTTCATTAGGTTGGCTATATAAATGGATATGATCCCTCATATTGTGTGTAGTGAAATATCATTGATTTTAGGAAAACATTTCTAAATAACATTATATTGACCTAATATTTTGTCATTATAATCCCATGTGGTCACTATCAACCCTTTGAGCTTTGAATGAATCCTATAGTTATGAACTTGTATCCATTGGATGACAATCCCCTCAAAGGAAGAAGGATTTGTTAAAATGATTCATAATATTCATCAAGGATTATCCTATAAAAAATGAATATGGAGACTAATATTATCACATTTCAGGTGCACTTTTATTTATTTAGATATTTACATTTTATTTATAAATATTTATTAGAAACATATATGGGTTTTTTCCACTATTTATGATCATAAGATGATCTCACAAAACCCATCGCTTTGTCTTGTCACAAATCTTCTCCCTGTTTGAGTTTAGATATCATCACCATGTTATTTAAAATGTAACACCCCAAGCTTCCACAATATGCTTCTCTTTGAATAATACAATAGCGTGTGTTGTATGAAACTTCGAGTTCTAACACACCACAACCAATCAAACTAGCCATTATGAATAGTAATACCCACTTTTTGAAATTTTATAAATTTTATCTTTCAAAATGGACTTCATTTTTGGATTCGGAATATCAAAATTATCTTAGGGTGAAGTTTTGGTATTTTTCTGAAAACATTCAATTTTTCATGAATAGTGAAAAACAATAAGTTAAGGTTTAAAATAGAATTTTTATTTAAATAATTATTTATTTTATTTAAAATTTTTTTAGGTCAAATTAGATACATAATACCTATATAATTTCAATGTAATTAATTGGAGTTAGTTTATAATATTTTTAGATATATAAAAATTTTATTGAACTTTTTACCATCTTCTATCCACCTCCTAGGAGTATTTATAAATTTACAAAAAACATAATTTTACCGCTTCAATGAGTTGAATTTCAAAAATCCAAGAGACATAGTTGATATCAATAAGTAAAATGTGGTTAAATAATATGAAAATAATTTTTGGTGAATAGTATATTTTTACTTTTATTTACCACTGTTAAAAGTAAATAGGGTAATTAAGGGTAAAATGATATTATTATTACCCTAACACATGTCCTAATTCTATCGGACAAGTGTAATTAGACCAAAAAAACATTAGGAATAAAATATGATCCTTTAGGTCCACTTGGATTAGATTAGGAAATTTATTATAATTTTATTTAAAGAAGAGTTAAAAGAGTAAAAATCAATGTTTAATAACTAAAACATTTTCTCTATAGGGTTATACATAAGATAAATTAAACTATAAATATTAATTATAAATATAAGGAATTTTCATACATAATGGTATTTCATTTATGTTTTTTAGACATTATATATTTTAATTTATTTATGACACAATGATGATGCAGTAATTACATAATTAATAAAATATTAAAATAATTAATATTATAAATTTCCAAATAAATTTAATTTGGGAATTTTTATGAATTAAAATAATTTTATAGGTTAATATGACATGTTAGAGTTTGTTAAAAGACTTTTTTTCTAAGTAATAATGCTGTTATGAATTTAGCAAAAACAAAATACAAAATAGTGTCAAAATTGACATAAAAGAGTTTTTAAAACAAATATTATATTATTAATTGATATTCTATTCCTAAAAATCAAATGTTAGATCAAAATACTTTTATAATGGTAAGTGTATCATTAATTAACCACTTGGGGTTTTCTTGGAGGTATATAGTAATTTTATTAACCATATAATATAAAAATACAAAGAGGCATGGTAAATGGTAAACTATTTAACTAAGAGATAAATCTAAAAGATAAGGTTAATATAGTAACCCCAAACTGTCTAAAACCTATTGATTGAGTGTTTTTCGACCCATCCCCACCTCATAATTTTAATTATTCATTTTGGAGCCATTAGAAACCACAAATTATTTTATTATAAAATAATATTTCTAGCTTTTCTTAAGGTGCCCCTCAAAACTCTTATAAAAAAGCACTTCTCCTTCTCTCTAATTCACACCTTGAAAGCCATTTGGCTCAGAAAACCTCTTCCCAAATACCCTATCAACGATTTTACATTCATCCAAGAGGCCATCCTTTAGTTATAAAGCCAACCTAAGTAGCCTTTTTGATCAAATCAAAAGGAAGAACCCGAAGAAGAGGTAAATATTTCATCACCTCTTTCAAGTTCCTTTCTTCTTCCACTTCCTCTTTATTTGTTTTTTCCATTCTAAAATGATAACCCCAGTATCTTATATATACTATGATGTTATTATAAATATGGTAATACAAAATTAATTATTCTATTTATCCTTTGAATGACATGTCACCATACGTGCGTAAGTACGGCTTATCATCTCTACGTCATGGTGTAATTGTTATTCAATACATTATTATTTGGATGGGTATAAAAATGATGTTTAATTAATGTAAATAATAAATATACCATGATAATGATTCTGTATATATGATATATCATCGAATTTTATATTATTTTAATATCAAAAAAATGATATTATCTCTCGTGCATAAGTACAGATTACCGTCACCACGAACGTGATGAGATTCATTCCCCATCTTATCCATTCAATTATAATTTTCATTAGATGATTAAAAATAATGATTAAAGACTTAATATCATTATTAATATGAATAATATACATCCTATACATAATAAACATTACTTACGTAACAAAGCATATAAAAGAAAATGAATCAGTTAACACAAAAAATGACGATAATACCAAAATATTTTTAACAAAGCAATATTAAAAGATCATATATGATATCATGTTAATGTATATGATTCTTGTATAATTTAATAACAATTATTTTACTATTATATAGGAGTTTAACCTACCCTCGACCAAGGAAATGTACAAGGTAAGGGTTAATTTCACAGTCTCTTTATTATCCGAGTTTGTTTTTACGTAAGTATCTATTGGGACCCCTTTATCACCCTCATACATGTTTCTTAAATATTTATTTAAAAACATTTTTTATATTTACTAGACTATGTGTTAAAGTCATTTATACCCTTTTTGACTTTTTATAAAATGGTTTGAAAGAAATCTTTCTGTCATTTTCCAAACAATGTACTTTCTGACCTTTTTGACAAATTTAAGGTAAGAATGATTTTTTAACTTATACAGCAGGTGCGACTATTTTATGCCTTTATAACATCATTGAAGATTCCCTTAAAAGATTATAAGAATATTTTCAAAATAAATGTTTTCTTAAATTATTTTAAAATAGAAAGAGATATTCTCTAAAAAACGTTTTTATTTCATCTATGTCAACATCCTTTGATGGATTTTAAGATTATTTGAAGTTGATTTATTATGATAAAAAACGTCCATATTGTATTGAAGGTTTTGTGATATGTTTGACTATATATGTGATATTTTTACACCATTCATGGTTTATAAATAAATTATTGACATTTTGTATGCTAGTTTTAATATGAATGTTTATGTTATGTTTAAAACTTTTCATATGAGGAATGCATTGGACTTAGTATGTGATGGGTAAATCCCACTATATCACCTAAGTGCATCGGTAGGTCTCATGAGACAAACTAGTGTCTTGGAACAAGGCCTTGAAAAAATCTTATTTTTAGTATTTGCACAATGCCTTGACTATGTGGTTATCAAAGTCTGGCATTATGCATTCCATCATTATGAAAGCGGTATTGATATTGCATGTGATTATTCGATTAGTAGAATATCCATGTGAATAAGTAAATGTTATTATTTGATTTTATATTTGTCATATTATGCTGATGTTCAAGTTTAAAAGGCTTTTGTTTTAGTCTTATACATTTCCTTAAATGTTTATGCTTATTTATGAAAGTTTCCACTATATTGTTATCCTTACTGAGAATATGAGCTATCCCATTTCTATGTTTTATTTTTTCCAAGATGCGAATAAGTATATTATGAATGACCTATAGGGATATTCTATGGGATCTCAGTGTTGTTTATGGAAACAATATTGTTGTAGTTTTCCATTATATGATGTAATGTAATCCTTATGAATGTATCTAGTACACCCAAGGCTACTAAACTAATCGATCTTTTGAGACATGATCTTTTGTGATCTTGATAATGATATGTAATAATGCACTGACTCTAGGCTTCTGGGGTCAGGGCGTTACAGTTGGTATCAGAGGAAGTTTAGTATAAACCATGCAATCTTGATTTAGGTAAACTCTGATTAGATGACATTACCCTAAGATAGACTTTGAGGATTAGTATAGAAGAACTTCCTAGAATTTTGGTATTGTATATATTTTGTGAGTTTTCCACGAAATACATCCCTGTCTAGATATGAGTAGGTAGAGGTGGCTCTGGCACATATGTACCTTGGGGTAAAACCCAAAAACACTACTTTGAGCTAGACTTGAATGGGAACCTGTTCATTAAAATGGCCCTTGATGCGCTCTTGGTTACGACACGCCCAGTGGATATGCTTAGGATAATTCTCATTTTCTTTAAAACTCATTATGAATGGTTTCTGAGTATATACTTCCTCAAAGAAAACATTTTTTATGATTATGGATTATATCCACGAACTGTTCAATTTTTGTAAATTGTTTTACAAGTTTGGATTTTTGTATTGCAATTCATAAACTAATCTTGTTTATGTCATTGTTTATAAATGGTGCGTAGTGGAATGAATGGAAACTGTATCAATACACACACTCCATTTAAATATTTACCTCCTTCTCAAAATAATTATAGAGGAGCTAGTGATACAACTGGTGATGATCATCTTATCACTATACTGGGACAACTCACTCAAGTTATGAATAATAACCTTACCCATATGGAGCACCCTGATCCACAGAATAGAGGATCAATGTTATATCGTTTCATGAGGCAAAACCCACATACATTCAATGGGGGTAAAAATCCACTAGTAGCTGAGCAATGGATATATTCCTTAGATAAAATATTCCACACCTTGGGGTGTAGTAAAAAGGAAAAAATAGTTATGGCAATTTACCACCTCACTAAATATGTTGATCAATGGTTGTAATTGATTCAAAAAACAAAGGAATATGTTGAAGTATAAAATATGGAATGGAGGGAGTTTAAATAGATTTTCCTAAAAAATACATTCCTCATGACCATCGAGAAGATATAGAAAGGAAATATTTGAGTCTGAGGAAAAAGGAGGGTGAGAATGTCGCAAAGTATGAGGATAACTTTACAAGGTTAGAGAGGCATGCTACAGATTATATACGTAACCCTAGAAGTAAGATTGATCATTTAATTGATGGGTTAAAACCATTTCTCCGTCGAGAATTAGTCTCACAATCCTTCTCATCATATGAAGATGTTGTCTCTTGTGCTATCAAGACAAAAAAATAATTCTCTAAGTCTTAGGACTTTTAAAAAAATCAAGAGAAGAAGAGATCTGCTGAAAACTCTGGAAATAGAAATAAGGGGAAGAAGGGAAAAGTTTAATATCCATCCTGTAGTAAATTTGGGAAGAAACAACCCAATACTTTCCTGAAGGAAATGGGATTATGTTACAAGTGTGGTGAAAAAGTCCACCAAGGTCGTGATTGTAAGGGTAAGAAAGAGTCTATCGATGTTGAATGCTACAATTTTATTGAAAGGGGGCATTATGTGAATGAAGGTCCTAAGTGTTAGGGGAACTTACTTTAGAAAAGGCCAGGGGATCAAGGGAAAGCTTGTGAGATCACTACAGCTAAGGTTGAAGCTCCGAAAGACGTGGTGGTAGGAAATTTAATGGTTTCCTCAAGTTTAGAAAATGCTTTATTTGATTATAGATCATCATATTGAATCATATCTTCCCAATTTTCTAGAAAAATTAGATATTTACAATTTAATTTAACAAGGGAGTTGTCAGTCCAAATTCCTAAGGGAAATATCATCACAACAATGTTTTATGAATCAGTCCCCAATATAGCATATAAATGTTCTTTATCTGCTGATCTCATCATGATACCCATGATTGAATTTGATATAATCCTCAGTATGGATTGGCTTCCGAACCATGATTCAAATATGTATTGTAAGAAGAAGGATGTTACTATTTTTGATGACGATGATAAATAACACCTTATCTTTAAAGAAGAAATATCACCACCTGATTCTTATCTAGATCCACCCCCAATAGATCAACTAAATTCAATTATTGGGGAGGAAGAGAATGAAATAACTGTGGGTGAGGGAAGGAATGTTCAAATATAAGATTTACCTATTGTAAAAGAATATGTTGATGTGTTTCTAGAATATTTACCTAGAAATCCTCCAAAACGAGAAATGGAGTTTTCCATTGATTTAATTTCTGGTTCAAGGCCCATATCGAAGACCCCTTATAGAATGGACATTGTGGAATTAGTGGAACTAAAGAAATAACTAGAGGAATTGAGTAATAAGGGATTTATTCTCCTTAGTGTTTCTCCAGGAGGAGACCCTATCCTTTTTGTTAAGAAGAATGATGGATCAATGAGGTTGTGCATTGACTACAGGGAGATCAATACTATAACAATAAAGAACAAGTATCCCCTTCCTCACATTGATGATGTATTTGACCAACTTCATGGAGCTCAATAATTTTCAACGATTGGCCTTCAATATGGATATCATCAGTTGTGTGTGAAGAAGGAAGACATTCTGAAAATAGAATTTCGAACCAGGTATGGGCTCTACAGGTTTACAGTAATGCCTTTTGGATTGACTAATGCACCCTCTATTTTCATGGATCTAATGAACACAATTTTCAAAGAATATCTTGATGAAATTGTAGTGGTATTTATTGATGGAATCTTGGTATACTCCAAAAGCTATGAATATCATGAAAATAACTTGCCCATTATCCCGAAGACTCTTAGAAGACATGAATTATATGGGAAGTTTAGAAAGTGTGAATTATGGCTTCTGGAGATTTCTTTTCTTGGACATATAGTCTCTAAGGATGGAATCTCCTTTAATCCTTATAATACAAGAGTAATCCAAGAATGGCCAGGACCGATGAGTATAAATGAGGTACACAGTTTTATTGGTTTAGAAGGTTATTATCGGCGTTTCTTCCAGAATTTTGCACGATTGGCTAACCCATTAACAAATATTACATGAAAAGGGGTCAAATTTGTTTTGAAAAAAGAGTGTGAAGAGTACTTTGAAGAACTGAAGAGAATATTAGTCAATTATCCTATATTTACTCTACCATAGGGGAATGATGGGTGTTTTATTTATAGTGATGCTTCAAAGAAAGTACTTGGTTATGTCCTTATGCAGAATGATAGGGTTATTTCCTATGCATCACAACAGCTAAAATTTCATGAGAAAAACTATCCTACTCATGATCTTGAGTTAGAAACTGTAATCTTTTCTTTGAAGATATGGATACATTATCTCTATGGTGAAAAATGTGAGATATATACTGATCACAAGAGTTTGAAGCATATTTTCTCACAGAAATAACTCAACATGAGGAAAATGTGATGGCTTGAAATACTAAAGAATTATGATTACAGTATACACAACCACCTAGGGATGGAAAATAAGGTGGAAGATGCTTTGTGTAGAATGGATCAGGGAGTTTTGAAAATGATGAGAGTTGAAAAGGATCCTATATACATGGATCTAGTAAATATGGATATGGGAATCACCATGGAAGGCGAAACATCAATATGTTTTCAAATAGTTTCCAAACCATCTTCACTAGAAAGGATAAATAGTTATCATACCAGTGATGAAGATTTTCAAAAAAAGATTAATGTTATGAATGATGGGAGATTGAGTGACTTTGTGTTGAAGATGGAATTTTGAAATTTGAGAAGAGACTTTGTGTCCCCGATATACCTGATCTAAAAATGGAATTGTTGGATGATGCTCATAGTTCCAATTTTTCTATATACCCTGGTAGCACTAAGATGTATAGAGATTTGAAGGAACATTTTTTGTGACACTACATGAAGTGGGATATTTTTGATTTTGTGTAAAGATCTATGGTTTTTAAACAAGTGAAAGATGGAAGGAAATAGCTTGGAGGAGTCATGAAACCTCTTCCCATACCTGATTGGAAATGGGATAATATTATGATGGACTTTTTCATGGGACTACCGAAGACTTCTAGAAAGAATGATTCAATATAATTCATTATTGATCGTTTTACAAAGTCCGCACATTTTCTTGCTATTAGAGAGGATTTACCACTTTAACTATTGGAAAAAATATATATTAATGAAGTTTTAAGACTTTATGTAGTACCCCTATTGATTGTTTCTGATCATGATCCATGTTTTATATCAAGATTCTTGAAAAGTCTTCAGAAAGCCCTGGATACTAAACTTTATTTGAGCACTGCCTACCACCCCCAAACTGATGGACAATCAGAATAGACTATTCAAACCTTAGAAAACATGTTGAGATCCTGATCACTTGACTTTCAAGGTATGCGGGATCAATATTTACCTCTGGTATTATTTTCCTATAACAATAACTTTCATTCAAGTATTCGGATGGCACCATATGAAGCATTATACGGAAAGAGATGTCGCACACCAACCTTTTGGGATGAGGTTGGTAAAATAACACCCGTAGGCCCAAAACTTGTAGAGGAAACAATGGAAATGGTTAAGGTAATCCAAACCCACATCGAGGCAGCACAAAGTAGATAGAAGAGATATGCTGATAACCGAAGGAAGGATTTGGAATTTCAGGTAAGAGATCATGTTTTCTTGAAGGTATCTCCATTTAAAGGTGTTATACGTTTTGGTAAGATGGGAAAATTGAGTCCCAGGTACATCGGACCTTTCAAAATTCTATAATGAATTGGGGCTCTAGATTACCATTTGTAAATGCCACCAAGTCTCTCCAAATTTGTTGATGTATTCCATGTATCACTGTTTAGAAAATACATGCCTAACCCAACGCATGTACTCACCTATGAGAAATTAGAACTGGAACCCGATCTGTCTTATTGCGAAGATCTTGTCAAGGTTCTTGATATAAGAGAACAGGTGCTGAGAAATCGGACAACTCATCTGGTAAAAGTTTCATGGAGAAACCATAAGATGGAAGAGGCAACTTGGGAACCCGAGGAACTTATGATGAAGAACCACCCAAGTCTTTTTATGGAGTAATATTCTAGAAATTTTGAGAACAAAATTATTTGAAGGAGGGGATAATGTAAAACCCCAAGCTTCCACATTACGCTTCTCTTGGAATAATACAATAGCATTTTTTGTACGCAACTTCGAGTTCTAACACGCCAAAACCAATAAAACTAGCCGTTATGAATAGTAATACCCACTTTTTAAAATTTTATAAATTTTATCTTCCAAAATGGACTTCATTTTTGGATTAGGAATATCAAAATTAGCTTAGGGTGAATTTCTAGTATTTTTCTAAAAATATTCATTTTTTGATGAATAGTGAAAATACTAAGATATAGTTTAAAATAGAATTTTTATTTAAATAATTATTTATTTTATATAAATTCATTTTAGGTCAAAATAGATACATAATACCTATATCTGTTCAATGTAATTCATTGGAGTCAATTTATAATACTTTTAAATATATAAAAATTTATTGAACTTTTTACCGTCTTTTATCCACCTCCTAAGAGCAATTGCAAATTTACATAAAACATAATTTTACTGCTTTCATGAGTTGACATTAAAAAATATTAGAGCCATGGTTGATATCAGTAATTAAAATTTGGTTCAATAAGATGAAAATAATTTTGTTGAATAGTAACTTTTTACTTTTATTTACCATCGTTAAAAGTAAATTGGGTAATTAAGGGTAAAAATGATATTATTATTCCCCTAACACTTGTCTAATTCTATTGTATATGTGTAATTCTACCAACAACAACCTTAGGAATAAAATTTCATCCTTTAGGTCCACTTGGATTAGATTAGGACATTTATTATTATTTTATTTAAAGAAGACTTAAAATAGTTAAAATCAAAGTTTAATAACTAAAAAAATTTTAATATAGGGATAAACATAAGATAAATCTAACTATACATATTAATTAGAAAGATAAAAATATTTCCTACATAATGGAAGTTTATTTATATTTTTTAGAAATTAAATAATTTAATTTATTTATGACACAATGATGATGTAGTAATTACCTAATTAATAAAATATTAAAATAATTCATATTATAAATATCTAAATAAATTTAATTTGAGACTTTTTATGAATTACAATAAATTTATAGGTTAATATGACATGTTAGGGTCGTTTATAAGAATCTTTTGGAAGTAATAATGTTGTTATGAATTTCGTAAAAACAAAATACCAAATAGTGTCAAAATTGACATAAAAGAGTTTTTAAAACAAATATTATATTATTAAGTGGTATTATATTCCTAAAAATATATGTTTTGTCCAAAATACTTATATAATTATAATTTTATCATTAATGAACCACTTTTAATTCTCTTATAATTATATAATAATTTTATTAACCATATAATATCAAAATACAAAGAGAAGTGGAAAATGTTAAACTATTTAACTAAGAGTTAAATCTAAAAGATAAGGTTACTATTGTAACCCAAAACTGTCTAAAACCTATTGGTGGAGTGTTTTTCAACCCATACCCACCTTATACATTAAATAATTTATTTTTGATCCCTTATAAACCCAAAAATTATTTTATTATAAAATAATATTTCTATCTTTTCCTAAGGTTCCCCCACCCCTCTTATAAAAGGGCACTTCACCTTCTCTTTAATTCACACCTTCAAAGCCATTTTACTCTACAAACCTCTACCCAAATACCCTATCAACTATCCTACCTTCACCCTAGGGGCCTTTCTTTAGTCATAAAACCAACCTATGGATCCCTTTTGATCAAATCAAAAGGAAGAACCTGAAGAAGAGGTAAATATTTCATCACCCCTTTCATGTTCCTTTATTCTTCCACTTCCTCTTTCTTTTCTGTTTCCATTATAAAAAAATAACTTCAGTATCTTCTATATAATTTCATGTTATTATAAAAATGTTCAAACCAAATTCTTTATTATATCCATCCTTTGAATGACATGTCACCATTCTCATGTGCGTACGGCTTACCGTCTCCACGTCGTGGTGTAATTGTTATTCAATACATTATTATTTGGATGGGTATAATAATGATGTTTAATTGATCTAAATAATAAATATAACAAGATAATTATTCTTTATATATGATATACCATCCAATTTTAAATTATTTTAAAATCAAAAGAATGATATTGTCGCTCGTGCATACGTATAGATTACCGTCTCCACGAACACGATGAGATTCATTCCCCATCGTATCCATTCAAGTATAATTTTCATTAGATGATTAAAAATAATTTTTAAAGACCTAATATCATTATGAATATGAATAAGATATATCCTATCCATAACAAACATTACTTATGTAACAAATCATATAAAGGAAAACGAATCAGTTAACACCGAAAACGACGATAATACTAAAATATTATTAACAAAGCAATATTAAAAGATCATATATGATATCATATTAAAGTATAAGATTCTTGTATAATTTAATAACAATTATTTTACCACTATACATGAGGTTAACTTACCCTCGACCAAGGAAAAGTACAAGGTTAGGGTTAATTTCACAATCTCTTTATCATCTGAGGTTGTTTTTACTTTAGTATCTACTGGGACCTCTTTGTCATCCACATCCATGTTTCTTACAAATGTATTTCAAAACATTTTTACTATTTACTAGAATATGTTTTAAAGTCATTTATACCCTTGTTTTACTTTTTGTAAAATGGTTTGAATGTAATCTTTCTGTCCTTTTCCAAACAAGGTAGTTTTTTGACCTTTTCGACAATTTTAAGGTAAAAATGTTTTTTTAACTCATATATCGAGTGAGACTATTTTCCACCGTTATAAAATACTCATAGATTCTAGTACAAGATTATAAGAATATTTTCAAAATAAATTTTTTCTTAAATTATTTCCAAATGGAAAGATATATTTCTCTAAAAAAAGGTTTTGATTTCATCTATGTCAACATCCTTTAATAGATTTTAGGCTTATTTGAAGTTGATTTATTATGATACAAAACTCACATATTGTATTGAAGGGTTTGTGATATGTTTGACTTTGGATGTTATATTTTTACACCATTCATGGTTTATAGATAAAATATTGACATTTCGTATGCTAGTTTTAATACGATTGTTTATGTTAGTTTTAAACCATTTCATATAAAGAATGCATTAGACATAGAATGTGATAGGTGGAGCCCGTTATAGCTCCTTGATACATCGGTAGGACTAATGAGACAAACTAGTGTCTTGGAACAAGTCCATGACAATGTATTATTTGTAGTCTTGGAACAAGGCCTTGACAATGTGGTTATGAAAGTCTGGCATTATGCATTCCATCATTATGAAAGTGGCTATTGATATTGCATGTGATTATTCGATTAGTAGAATATCCATGTGAATAAGTAAATGGAAATATTTGATTTTATCTTTTCCATATTATTCTAAAGTTCATATTTAAAAGGATTTTGTTTTAGTCTTATACATTGCCTTAAATGTTTGTACTGATTTATGAAAGTTTCCGCTATATTGTTATCCTTTCTGAGAATCTGAGCTCACACCTTTCTATGTTTTATTTATCCCAAGATACAAAGAAGTATACTATGACTTACTTGTAGGGATAGTCTATGGGATCTCAGTGTTTTTTGTGGAAACAATGTTGTTGTAGTTATCCATTTTATGATGTAATGTGAACCTTTTGAATGTATCTAGTACTTCCAGTGCTACTAAACTAATCGATCTTCGAGACTTGATCTTTTGTGATCATGCCAATAAAACATAATAACGCACTAAATCTGGGCTTCTGGGGTCGGAGCGTTACATAAAAATTCCTAGTGAAATTGATCACAAGTGATTTATAAATCTCTAGGTATTATACAATAAGCTTTGTTTCAATTCATCTGAAATAATATTTACTATGGAGTGTAATAACCTTGTAATTTTCTATAGATAAATTTATTTATTGAAAAACATTCTACCATTTAATGTACATAATTGTTGTTTAATGTTGAAATCCTTATATGTTAGAATGGCATACTAAACACCCACATCATCTTAACTCTAGTTATTCACGTGTTCATTACATCTTATCCAAATTTACCAAAATGTGGTTATTTCTATGGTGAAGGATTCCTTCACCAATATAATTTTATTTAACACAAGATCATTCCATTAAAGCTCCAAGTATTTCCAAATTAAAAGTATACATTAATAGGAATATTAAACATAAAAAACTCCAATAATTTACTTCATATCCTTCAGTGATTGTCTTTTATCAATCTGTTCATCATTTAAGTACAAAACATTATTTCTATAATCTACTACTAGATATTCTCATAGAATTCTCATATCACCATCATTATGTATTTTAAACATTAAACTTTTATCATTAATAAATATAACATACAACCTTCTGTTTTTAACATATTGATCTATGATAGCCTTAACATATGAGTACCATGACTCCCCAAATAGTAGAAAACCAAATTTGGATTTGATACTATTATTTCACAAACAAATGCGAGTTACCCCTAATTTGGGTAGTCAAGCTAGACCCCGACACAGATAATGGGGATTATAAATCTTCATGGGATGATTTCACCTGATGAAACAATAATAGCATGTAACATACGCCTATAATTCATGCATGAAAACTCTATAAGTCATATGATCACACATAAAAAATAAGAAATTTCAATATTAAGTTAAACAAAAAAGGAATAAAAATATAAAAGAACAAATGAAATATATTCAAATCCCAATAATAAAAACTAAATTATATCAATGTAAAT
Source organism: Viscum album (assembly GCA_963277665.1). Lineage (NCBI taxonomy): Eukaryota > Viridiplantae > Streptophyta > Magnoliopsida > Santalales > Viscaceae > Viscum > Viscum album. Next base: position 1,851,860,293 of record OY728129.1, on the reverse strand, counting down.
ACAATTTCAAATTTAAATATAAAGACAATCATAAACCAAGATAAACCAAAACATAAAGATGATATTGAATAATAAATAAAAAATATAAAATACCAAAATAAATTTAGTTCCATATCCAAATATTTCCATATGTTAATAAAAATATCACTTTCATAGAACCACCACAATACATGAACTTAAATCAAAATACTAACAGCTATATCGAAGTGGAACCTATACAAAACCAAAAAACTATAAAGGCATGATTAAAAATTCCTAATAGGTAACCGCCCCACACCCCATGTATAACCTTTAAAGTAAATTATTTTCATGCTAGTTTGAAAATACAAATATAAAAGTAATATTTTCATTTTTGTTAAAATATGTTACATGTAGTTCTCTTGTCGATGACTGAAGTTATATGTTTCCCAAATTAATTACTCATTCTTAGAACTTTTGTATAGCATAAATTCAGGGTCGATCCACAGGGAACTATGGCGTGCATGAATTCAACTGATTTAATACTTAATTAGGTGAACTATGAATAATTTAGAGTTGATTGGTTTGATTTTGGTTTTGAATTAAAACTAAATTGTTTTACGTTTAAGAAATGATTAACAGTTTTAAAGAAAACAATGGGTGAATTTAAAGAGATTAAAATGGGAAGAAAAGACGTGTCGGGGCTGTGGTGATTAAGGAGTTCTTATGCAGATTGTTTAAATGGTTGTGTTGTTCATAATAATTCAATCATTCTAGATTTCATTTAGTTACAAGATTTCCTCGGTCTAGTTCCTCTTGTTTGGAATTAGAGCAGTTGACTCCTTGGTCCAGTATGCAGTGTTCTTAATTATTTATTAAGTTCATTCCATTATTTGAATTGGTGAAACCTATCCAATTTTCATGGATGTTTTCACCGTTACTTTTCATTTGTATCGCTGACAATTCTTCCCTTGGTCCAGCTTAGAATTCTCAGTTATATTTGACAGTGAATTAAGAAGGGTAAGAAGAATTACAACGAGCTAATAGAACTATATAAAACAACACACAAATTATGATCCCTTCATCTACAGCCCCAACATGAGGGGTTTAGTTACACATAGAAATTAGAAGATAAATGACACACGTGATACCTGACGGATTCATCATGTAAGCGTTGAGGTAGGGTGTCAGAAGGAGGAATGGTGAAATGATGGCACCTCAGTGGATTTGGAATGGCAGCAAAATGTCTCATCTTCCCAAAATGGTTTCTCCCCTCCAAAATCTGAAGGCAAGGGCCTCTTGTTATAAAAAAATAAAGTACACGCCGTGTATATAAAGTACACACCGTGTATTTTTTGTCAACATGTGTTGGCGCCAATTTCTCCACGGGTAGGCAGCCTAACACGCCATCTTGGACTTTTGAACACAGCGACGCCTGGTGGCTCAGTGTACACAGCGTGTAGCGCCGCCATACACGGCGTGTAGTGTCAAAATTTGGCAACCAACTCCTTCTAGAATATCAGACACAACGTGTATAGAAATGGAACACGCCGTGTCTCCTTCAACGGCCACATGGGCGTGTAGAACCTTCTCGACAACTACCACTTCTAGAATGTAGTACACGGCATGTAGCACCACCATACACAGCGTGTATCTTCTACCTGGTGACATGGGAGTGTACTACCTCCTTCGGTCTGTGTCCTTGTCTAGATGTACATGGCGTGTATAAAAGTACATGTTGTGTAGTTAAAAAATTTCACAGACTTCCCTTGATTCGTGTATTTATCCAAAAAACTTTTGAAAGTAAACAGAATCACTAAAATCAAAGAATATGTTCATGAAAAATAGATATTTTATGAAAACATGTTTTTATATTAAATTATATAAATAGAAATGTATACACAAATTGGGTGCATCAAATTCCCCCACACTTAGTCATTTGCTTTCCCTCAAGCAAAATCTCAACATCTAATTAAGAGATCCTATACTTTTAAACGGAAGGCATTAAATTAATCAAAAATATAAATGATAGAGTTACTGAGGAAAAATTCCAAAAGGCACAAACAAATTCAATTCATAAGAAATTAAAATCATGCCTCATATATAATTCAATTAACTATACTCACCCTCTTTTAACACATTCTGCAACCTTTCAAAAATAAGAACGCCACTTGATTATTTACCTTACCAGTCAAAATCACACTCCACACTCAAGATATTTTTATTCAAAGTTATACTCAATCTAAGGTATATACACTCTATCCATAGGTTTTCAAGATATCTTGTTCTCTACTTCAGAAAAATTGAATTACAAAAATCATGAGGGTTTTAACAATAAGGTTCAGATTTCTCTATGGCTAAAGGTTGGTAGGTTCAGATGAAAAATAAATTCTGAGGCTTGAAAAAGGAAGGATAATTCCTTTAAACAACATTTCATGATATTCAAAGTAATGTTCAATGAAAAATTCTTCCTTCACAAGCTCATTCAAATGCTTTTGTAATCGTCACCATCTTCACCCTTAGGCAAGTAGGGTTCATGAGCAAATAAGCATAAGGTCCCTTTGTTTTTTTTTTGTTTTTTTTTTCTCATAAGGGAAACACTTATAAATACAATGAATAAATATTTGGAACCCTTTATTCCCCAAATAATCAAGAGGTACTCCCCCACACTTCATTTCATGAATGTGGACAAAAATATGCCATCTATTGCCAACTCCCTCTTTAAAGCTCAAATGAATAATCATGCAAAGTTTAAAAAAAAGAAGTAGGGTAGGAAGGGAAATAGGCTTGTAACGTGGCTTCCAATAATGGTTGTTCATGTCTTCTATGGGCTAAGCGAAGATTATATGTAGGGTAGGTCTCAATATAAAGGGGTTGAAACAATCTAATTCCTCAATCATGTTAAAGTAATTCAAAAAATTCATCATGTTTTGAAAAGAAAAACTTTCAAATTCTGGTAGTGATGCATATCCTAAGAATCTCTCAAGAAAGAGGGTATTAGAAAAGAAATACCAAAACGGGTTTAGAATACCTCTCAGGAGTGGAAAACTAATAAAGGGACAATCAGGTCATGACATGCATATAAATGATTAGCCTAATCAGTGTAATTTAATCAAGGATGAAAAGTTGCAATTGAAACAATATCAGCAATCATTTTAAAATACTTAAAAACAAAAATAAGCATGCAACCTGTCCAAAAGTTTATACTGATAACTCTAGCATTTATAAGAATGATTAAACAAAATTTCTTTACAGTTTCAAATATAGAATCTAATAATGATGTCTTCTAGATTAGTTATAGGGGAAAAGACTAAGGTGAAAGAGATAGATGCTCCCCCACTCTTAAGACTGCACATGGTCCACCAAGTGCAACATGAAGGTAAAGGGTGGGCAAGGGTGAGATATAGGGGACAAAATGAGGGAAATCAGTGGAAGAAGTAAATCCAAAAAGAAATAAAATAGAAATGGAAAAATACTCCCCTCGTGAAAAGTGATGCCCAAGGCACTTCATGATACCTGTGACTGTCAGGAAAAATGAAAACTGCAAACAAGCATAACACCACAGCACAGAAAATGACTAAAGAAATATATAAGATAAAGAAAAATGTCACTATCATGGAGTCGCCTCAGGGGATGGAATATCTAGTATAAAATTGGCCGGTAAAGACGGCACAGGAGGCTCTGACTCTATGTAGGGAAGGGGAGATGAAGAATTAGGAGCTGCAGGTGCTGGACTCAAGGTAGGAAGCTCAGTAGTAGGCCCAGGCCCGGAAGAAGTGGTAGTAGTAGGGCTCACTATAGTCAGGAGAACAGAATCTGTGGCCTACACAGGAGAGGGCAGTGGAGAAACAGCAGAAGGGCCAGGAACGGAGGCAGAGGCTTGTGGATGAGGCAGTGGAACACCAAGATGCTGAGCAATATGCGCCAACAGATGCTCCATCCGGTCCTGGTGGCCATCCAGATGAATCAAATGGCGTGAAATGGTGTCCTGGCACCCGATGATACAAAATAACTTCTTCTCCATCGTGGATAGGCGGAGGGAAAGGGTCGAATCGACTGAGGGTGTGGGGGTAGGTGGGATGGGTGATGGGACAGAAGAAGTGGGGTCAGTAGGAGGTGGGTGAGGTGGAGAAGCTAGAGGGGGTGGGGAAGGAGGATCAGGGTCAGCAGCTGGGGAAGGGGGGTCAGCAGGTGGCGGAGCTCGAGCCTGAGCAAGGATGTAGGCACCCCCTGCTTCCGGACCAATCCCATGCGAATGAGCATGAGAAAGTCTATCTGATGGGGTGAACCTATCAAGTCATGATGTAAAGAGGGCTCGAATACACTTAAGTGGTGGGCAAGACGGGTGGTGTAAAACCCGCCGTTCAGGTTTCCCTGGCGGCCAGTAAACATGGAGTGGAAATATGAGGCGGCAAGATAGGGGAGGTCCGGGTAGTCGTGCCAGATGACACAAGTAAGAAGCTCCATGTCATGGCCGGTCACGACCCCCATATCCTCATGGAAGGGGAATAGAATGGCGCTGAAGCACCGGTGGGTGAAGTGAAGGACATGGTCGGCTATAAGAGTGCTCTTCTGGGAAGTGGGGGAGTATCGGTGGTCAGGCCCAATGATCTCCCGCCACATGGAAACGAGTTCAGAGTGCTCGGGCTGGGTCAAGTCAGAAATGGGGGTTGGGGTGATAGGATGGGGGTAGAAGACATACCCTAAGCCAAACTCAGTCATGGTAAGAGAGAAACACTGACCGCCTAGCCGAAATCGAACTATGGGTACTACATCACCAGGGGTCTCTCGGTACTCCTCTCCATCGAACTCAAATGAGGCACCAAACTCAAAAAATAAATCACGGAACACAGGATTGTTGACCTGGAAAATATCGAGGAGTGAGGTGTGCCCGATAAGTTCCTCCAACTCCTCCAAAATACCAAGCCGTTGCGGGACGCTGCTGTCGAGGTATCAGACACTCAATGGGATCGGCCGACGAGAGAAGTGTCGGACCCTATCATATGCAAGATTGGTGACCGGGAAGACCGTGCAAGGATAGGGAGGACCTGCAGGTCCCGGTCTAGGTGCCGGTGCAGCAAAAGCGGCTGGCTCTAGAGCTGGATCTTCCAAAGTAAAGGGTGGCACGGTGGACGGTGTGCTCGAAGAGGGACCAGCTGCTGAGGATGATAGTGCAGGGAAAGTGGCAGCTGGTGCAGTAGAAATGGTGGGGCTCGGAAGCTCGGTGTTGAATGGTGGGGGTGTAGTAGAAGTAGGCACGACCTCCGCTGAGGGAGTAAGTGGTGGAAGAATGGCCAATGGAGGAAGCTTGAAGACCAGAGCGTCTGGGTCCGGCTGCGTAGGAGGTCGGAGTCGGATCAGACGATAGTTGGGCCTCTCTCCCTCAGGGGAGGAGGCTGGCCACTTCCCTCGGGAAGGATCGTGATCTTCCACAGCCTAAAATAGAAAGAAAAAGAAAACAAAACAAAAGAAAAATAAGAAAAAAAAGGAAAACAAAACAAAGAAAATGTGAGAAAACTGGAAAATAAAAGTACACGACGTGTACTCCAGAATACATGGCGTGTAGTCAAAAATGTAGAGTATCCCATGTTCTTTGGATAGACACGCCGAGGGTGAGAAATAGACCATGTAAAAATACACAGCGTGTACCGAACATACACTCCATGTTCACTCAAAGTACAGGTGGTCGTGTGGAACAAATGACACGGCCATGTTGTTATCAGTTCAAAGAAAACAACACCCACTGTGTAGGTGAAGGATACGGCGTGTACTGCACACGAAAAACATGGTCGTGTAGAGGGTGAGACACGATCCAGCGAAAGATATAAAAGACACGGTGTGTACCGAACACACATGTCGTGTTTTGGAACATGGGGTGACAGGCCGTGTTATATGCCACACACGGAGGGGCCAAAGGAAATGATCTACATGACATGTACCAAACACACACACCGTGTATTTAAACATGGTGTGTGAGGCCATGTAGAAAAGGGGAACTCGGGCACGATGAGGAAAAGGACACGGTGTGTACCAAAAATACACACTGTGTCTATTCAAATTTTGAAGTATTTGGTGTGTGGCCGTGTATAGAACCACACGGCGTGTGTTTTTTATTTCATGTTCGTGTACTACCGAAAGCCGAACGGTCGGCCGATCCGATAAACACCCTAAACGAGTCTAAAATTTTGAAATAGAGGGTGTAGAATGGCGTACCTTGAACGAGGATCACAATGTGAGAAGAATCAGAACTTGAAACGCCCCAAATCGATGGATCTGACAAATGGGGGTTTGGGTGGCGTTCGGGAGAAGAAACGGGAAGAAAGGAAGTAATGGGGCGGCCGTGCGACACCGCCTCAAGCCGGGTGGCCCGCGACTTATATAGCTGCGGTACACGACATGTAGGTTTGGACTACACTCCGTGTGTTCCCAATTTTTTGTTTTTACAATATATTTAACTAAATATAATTATTAAAGTAAACTATATAATAATTATTAATAATTAAAATAAAATAGATATATCTACAAATTCTATTACAAATAAACCTATACATGACATCTATTGGGAAATACACGTCGTTTATTTTAAAATGAGAAAAAGAGTAGTACAACCTTTGGTCCGGTGCTTGGGGCGGGATTCAAACTGGCGATCGGTTGTTCCGAACGGACACCCTCACCCACTGGAGCGAAGGTTGTACTACTTCCCATATGTAGTTTATAAATATAGTTATTCTATACGTCCTATACACACGGGAAGAATGAAATTCATGGTGTGTGGTTTTTATTTAGGAAAGGATGGGGATGTAGTGGGGAGATTAGCGTGATTCGAACCCAGGGGTTTTGAACCTGGTGCTGAGACGTTTCCAATCCGTCAACTTCACCATCATGTTAATTCTTATTTTAAAAATGTTTTTAATTTATATTTGAAAAATTATGGCGCACACGACATATATTGGAGTACACATTGTGTGGTTTTATTAAAAGAACAAATAATGGAAATGGGACGGTTGTCTGGATTTGAACCCAAGCCTTTTGGAATCAGGATACGAATCTAGCCAACCATCCCATCCCCATCATGGGTTTTATTATATTTAAAACATATATATATATATATATATGAAAAATGCCACACACACCATGTATTCTAAAAGGAGGAACCCCGATCCGAAGGTAGGTCAGGAGGATTCGAACCGAGGATGGATCGAATAAACTCCATTGACTTTTCCATCGGCACCGGCATCATCCCTAATTATTTATTTGTTATTCTATAGATTTATACTATTGAGATTATAAATTAAAAAGACAAGTACACGCCGTGTATATAAGTGGGACAAGACGTGTAACCTCTAGGTTGCCTCCTAGGAAGCGCCTTTGTCTTAGGTCGTTGGGTTGACCTCTTACCTTGCTTCCATTATATTTACGGTGGATGATGGTCCTAATAGTGTCCGACCTGGCCATCTAGAATTTGCAAGTTCTCGGGCTCTTCTTCCACAAGAATGTCTGGAATGTTAAAGTTATCAAAAATATAAGAACATACCAGATCATCCACCAGGAGATTGTCCATAGTAGTTATTTCATAATAATCCTCATGATCGGACAATGAATCCTTCTTGATGGCTTTGAGAACATTGTAGGAGACTCTCTGGTATCCTACCTGGAAAATAAGCTCTCCTTGGTGCACATCAATGTGCGTCTTCCTAGTGGAGGGGAAAGGTCATCCCAATATAAGTGGTACCTCTAGATCCTCCCCCATGTCGAGGATGATGAAATCAGCTGGGAGGATCAGCCTACCCACCTTGACCAGTACGTCCTCCAGTATCCCCTTCAGATGTTTGATGGATCGATCAGCTAGTTGAAGGGCTACACGGGTAAGCTTGAGCTTGTTGAGTCCCATATTCTTGAAAACTCCGAGGGTCATGAGGTTCACGCTGGCCCCTAAGTCGCAGTGGGCCTTCCCAATCTCACATGATCCAATAGTACAAGTAATGGTCAAACTACTTGGATCTTGGAGTTTTGGGAGGAATGGAATATTGAACCACCACGAAGCACTCCATTGTTAGTGCAATAACTCCCAAATCCTCTATATTCCTCTTGTTCGAGAGTATTTCCTTCAAGAATTTGGAGTATTTTTTCATTTGTGTTAGGGCCTCCGCAAATGGTATGTTGATGTGGAGCTTTCTGAACACATCCATAAATTTTCTGAACTAGTGGTCCATCTTCCTCTACTTCAATCGCTCTGGAAAGGTTAAGGCATGCTTGAATGGTTGGACTACTTCATTTCCTTTATTTTTCAAAGCCTCATTATACGGGATTTTGGATGAGTAGGGGTCAGTATTGGTACCTTTTTCATCAACAGTGGGTGTGGATGCACCTGGCTGTGATGGTGGCTCCTTCTGTGGAAATTCTTTTCTGCTCCGCAAGGTGATAGCATTGGCCTCCTCCCATGGGTTCTTTTCTGTATTTCCTGGAAGTGTACCGAGTTACCTTCCTAACAGTTGGTTTTCCAGCTGGCCAATCTGATTCTCCAAGCCTCGAATCGAAGCTTCTTGATTTTGGAACTGAGTCTCAGCAGTATATATGAATTTAGTCATCAGATCCTCTAACCTTGAGGTGTTCTCCTGCTGAGGTGGTTGTTGAGCCGGTGGAGGAGGTGTTTGTCGTGGCTACTGTGGACGAGGGTTTTGATACCCTTGTTGCTGATAAGGACCCTACTGGGGTTGTTGCAACCTTTGGTATTGGTTCTGGTATGGAGGTTGGTTGTAGTTGGGCAGTCGCTGGGGCGGAGGATTCTGCTGTTGTTGGCCCCAGCCTGTGTTCTTTTGATCTCTCCATGCTGACTTCTGGGACTTCTGGTACTAGTTGGGACCTTGATTTTGGGAAACATAACTCACCTCACTCGTCGAAGGGCCTCCAGTCGAACTCGAGAATTCTCCCATGATGTGGTTATCACCACAATTGCCAAATGTTGGATGGTTCGCCGCATGAACTTGAGATGCTCCTTTGAAATTCAATGCATCGATTTTCTTGGACACAGTGTCCAACTGATCAGCTATAACATGGTGGTAGCGTCAATATTGTGTATACCTCGCTTTTGATTTCCCCACTCAGAGTTCCACTGGGAGCTGTTGGCTGACATGTCTTCCCGTAGTTTGAATAGTTCTTCAGGGGATTTTCGCATCACCGTACCTCCAGCTGTAGCGTCCACCACGGACTTGGTATTCGTGGTAAGTCCTCTGTAGAAGGTATGGACTTGCATCTAGAGTGGGAGTCTGTGGTGTGGGCATTTTCGTAGCATTTCATTGAAGCCTTCCCAGGACTCGTACAACGAATCGGATTCATGCTGCTGGAAATTATGGATCTCATTCCGGAGTGTCACCATCTTTGATGGTGGAAAGTACTTGGACAGGAACGCCTGGCCTAGCTCCTCCCAGGTGAGGATAGATTGTTGTGGAAGCCCTTTGATCCAGTCTTTTGCCTTGTACCATAGGGAAAAGGGTAATAGGTGAAGACAAATGGCGTCTTTGGACACTCCATGGTAAAGAAACGTGTCGCAGATCTCCAGAAAGTCGGAGAGATGGGTGTTCGGGTCTTCACTAGGTAGGCCTCCGAATTGGACAGTGTTCTGGATCAGCTGCATGATATGAGGCTTGATCTCAAAGTGCTGGGCCTGGAACAGAGGACGAACGATGCCCGTATCAGCTCCGTGGATTGAAGGAAGTCCGTACTCTATAATGGTATGTCTTGGAGGTTGTCGCTGAAGGGGTGGAGCTTTCATGAACTGCTCCTGAGGGGAGAATTATGGTCGTGGGAAAAGTTGTTGCAGTGGTCGTTGGTAATCCCTTGGGAGGAATTCCATGAATGCTCTAGGAGCCTGCTCCAGTAGACCATGAGTAGGAGGCTGATGATTCTGATACTGATGCTCAGCTGTAGTATCTACGGCTGGTGCTCCCTCTTCCTTGTCCGCCATGGTTTGTGGTTGCTGGTCGTGAGTTTATGTCAGTGTACGCGGACGACGAAGCAAGGTCCGTTCAATTTCCGGGTCAAGTGGAACTACTTCTGAGGACTCGACGCTTCTGGATTGTGTAGGATGTCTAAACATACACTGAAAGATTCGGCACAATCACAACACAAATACCAGGTGTAAAAAGGGAAAAGTAAAAGAGAAAATTTGAAATGGGTTTAGAAAAGATATTTTCGATAATTTTTTATTTTTATTTTCACATAAATCAATTATTAACACAATTTAAATCTTAGCACTAAAACCAATGATGTTCCTCGGCAACAGCGCCAAAAATTGGTCCCAGCAGTCCTTGACTTAAATTATATGCGTCCCAAATTAATTACCCGTTCTTAGAACTTTAGTATAGCATAAGTTCAGGATCGATCCACAGGGAACTATGGTGTGCATGAATTCAATTGAGTTAATACTTAATTAGGTGAAGTAGCAGAATTTAGAGTTGACTAGTTTGATTTTGGTTTTGAATTAAAACTAAATTGTTTTACGTTGAAGAAATCCTTAACAGTTCTAAAGAAAACAATGTGTGAATTTAAAGAGGTTAAAACGGGAAGGAAAGATGTGTCGGGGCTGTGGTGATTAAGGAGTTCTTATGTAGATTGTTTAAATGGTTGTGTTGTTCATAAGAATTCAATCATTCTGGATTTCATTTAGTTACAAGATTTTCTTGGTCTGGTTTCTCTTGTTTGGAATTAGAGCAGTTGACTCCTTGGTCTGGTAGCCAGTGTTCTTAATTCTTTATTAAGTTCAGTCAATTATTTGATTCAGTGAAACCTATCCAATGGTCATGGATGTTTTCACAGTTTCTTTTCTTTTGTATCGCTGAGAATTCTTCCCTTGGTTTGGCTCAGAATTCTCAGTTATATTTGACAGTGTATTAAGAAGAGTAAGAAGAATTACAATGGGCTAACACAACTATATAAAAAAATGCACAAATTATGATCCCTTCATCCACATCCCCAACATGAGGGGTTTACTTACACATAGAAAGTAGAAGAGAAATGACACACGTTATACCTGACGGATTCATCGTGTAAGCATTGAGGTAGGGTGTCGGAAGGCGGAATTGTGGAATGACGGCACCTCGGTGGCTTTAGAATGGCAGAAAAACGTCTCCTCTTCCCAAAGTGGTATCTCCCCTCCAAAATCTGAATTCCTAGGCCTCTTTTTATAGAAAAATAATGTACACAGCGTGTATAAAAATTACACGCCGTGTATTTTTCGTCAACATGTGTTGGCGCCAATTTCTCCACGGGTAGGCGGCCTAACACGCCGTCTTTGACTTTTTAACACGGTGCCGTATGGTGGCTAAGTGTACACGGCATGTAGCGCCACCATACACGGTGTGTAGTGTCAAAATTCGGCAATAAACTCCTTCTAGAATATCAGACACGACATGTATATAAATGGAACACACCGTGTCTCCTTCAACGGACACATGGGCATGAAAAACCTTCTCACCAACAACGGCTTCTAGAATGTAGTACACGGCGTGTAGCGCCGCCATATACAGTGTTTATCTTCTACCTGGTGACATGGGCGTGTACTCCCTCCTTCGTTCCATGTTCCTATCTGGATATACATGGTTTTTATAAAAGTACATGTTGTGTAGTTAACGAAAATTTCGCAGACCTCCCTTGATTCATGTATTTTGCCAAAAAGCTTCTAAAAGTAAACAGAATCACCAAAATGAAAGAATATGTTCATGAAACAATAGATATTTGCTGAAAACATATTTGTATATTCAATTATATATATGGAAATGTATACACAAATTGGGTGCATCAACATGCAACCGTCTCTTAAGTTCATTTTATCCATGGTAAATAATTCAACCATTTAATAATAACCAATATATAAAACATTTTAATAAGGGTTGGAATTTAAAGTAAAGGAAATTATTTAAAAAACATACATTAGAAAAACTGAAATGGTAGAATAAAATAAAAGTAACTGAATCTTTAATATAAATTTCAAATAACATGAAGAATTCTTATGAGAGAACAATTTCTTCTTTTAAAGTAAAGGAAATACCTACATAAAATGAACATTAACACAGTAACTACAAATCAACGAGAATAAAAATATATATTATGTGGGATACATCACTACATGAATAAAAACGTAAACAACAACAACATCAACTCATGTAAACAAAATATAACTCGACATCATCAGAGTAACCCTGGGGAACTAAGGCCAAGACACACTAGGATTAATGTACTAATAAATATCCAAACAAATTTTATAAAACTTAGTACATTCCACTAGCCATAGTTGCATCATAAACTGTAAGGAAAAATAAAAAACTGGTTAGAGTGTAATTGTAACTTCAAATGATTAATCTAGGTAGAGTGGAATAATTTTTCTATCAGTCTGGGAAGAGTGGAATTGATACCTAACAGGTTCTTTTCCTAGTTTTCTACCTAAGTACCTTGGGTTACAATGATCAACCAAATAGATGTGATTAAAATAAATCATGAAATAAACAAAAATATATATCTTAATTATACATATCAATAATGAATCATAACACACCCACACCTATGAACTCCCTTTATAGAAGCACCTCCTTTTTATCAAGAATAATAATACAGTGAACACATCCCATATTTGGGAAATTCACCTCCTAAAAAAACATGAAACAAAGATTAAAAATATTTACAAAACATTAAATTATATTATAAACATTACCCAATCGAATTTCATTCCAAATATTAATAAAATGTCAGAAAATAATATCAAATAATCCTTAAATCAAAATACAAAGTTATAAAATCTAGTCCTAATATTATTTTATAAAACACTTTTTGGAAGCATGATTTTCCTTCCTTTAAAATCATTAAGGATCAAAAATGACATAAGGATTATCTAATTCATTTTGAAATATCCATTTAGTATTTTCAAAAAACACTTGACTTATATTAAAAAATGTTTTAGAATTTAAGAACTTGAAACACCTTTATCTAAGTGATATTTATGAGGAAACAAGATAAATTTATTTACGAATCGATAAAAACACACACCATAACCTATAAAATACTAAAATAAGGGGTTTAAAATAATAAATTACTCTTGTCTTAAAATTTAAATAGTTTTGATTGGTGTAATATTCCACAATCTATTGAATTCTTAAGATGGGGTATTATTACACCACTAAGGGTTAAAATAATCCCCTAAAGAATGATTCAATAGTATAAAATTAGAAGACCCAAATTAAAATAAATCAACAAAAAACCATAGTATGGTATAACCATATTAAGGAAAGAAACCAAGATGAAAAGGAAGTAGAAAAAATGGGGGGGGGGTAGAACTCATTACCTAAATTAACCATTATCAAAGCATGAATGGAATCTATGGAAGATCCGAGTGGGAAGGGAGAAATATAGGTAGATGACACTAATCCTAATTGGAATAAAATGGAAGAAAAATATGCCTTGAGTATTTTAAATTCAAAAAAGGGAAATAATGAAATTTCCAAAATTCTAAAACTGGATATAGGTCATCACAACATGGCCTTCCTATTAACAGTCTAACTCTCTTTTTAAAGAAATACTATGCCATAAACATTTGATGACACTACATGGTACAAAATCACCCTCACATAATTATTACTTATCAAACAATTTTATTAATTAATAAATATATCAAATCAACTTTTATTATCATTTAAAACAATTTTTAAATCATAAGATCCATTTCATAATAATATTCATGAAAATACATTTTTCCAGGAATCAAATTTTATGATTTATAATTCCCTAAATAAATCATAAAATATTATCCAAGCCATAAGGTAAATCCTCACTTATTTTATAAAGGAGATAACCCTTATGTATTTTATAATTAACCTTATGTATCACAATGAAATCCTATAATTCACCAACTTATTCAAACAAATACCTCTAATGTATGAAGGGAATGAATATTATATTTCATACTTTTCTATATAAATACTATTATGTATCAAGGATTTTTTATTACATATATAATTAAACTCTATAATGACTCTTATTCATGAATAGTTTTATTCTACATATCATAATGGATTCCCAAACTTAGTTATTTTCTAAAAAGAGGCGGACTCTTATGTATGGGGTACCCATACATAAAATTAACATCCACAGATTGAATTTTTTGGACTTATTCATTTTTACAATCCTTTATGGGATAAAAACTATGTATATAGGGTTATATCCTTCAACAAAATCCCCACTCAATAGTTAAGGGTAAACAATAAATATATATGAAATTTTTAAGATTAATTTCATTAAATTCTAAATATTTAACATCTAAATCTATTAATCATAAGAGTAAAAACAAAAAAATTAAAAGATAATACTTTGATATGTATGTTTCTTTTTTTATAAAAATATTATTTCTTTACATCTTCGAAAACAATTATTGAAATAAATTCTGCACTCCCACTTCACAGCCTCCGATCTTTTCACCTCTATCAGGTTCTCCAATTCCATGATAAAAAACTTCCAGAATTTATATGAATCATGATATGATTTACCTAGACATGGTGTGGCCTCTCCCTCTATAATTAACATTTCAAATAGTCTATGACCAATATGTATTAAAGAAATACTATTATGTTCTATAATTTACAATTTTTTGAATTATAAATACCCATCACACCATGAAGCCTCTTAGCCATAGTGTGATCCATGATCCACCCAAACTTAAGAATTCACCTCCAGTCTTCTATGAAATAATTTAACCTTATTCACTAAATGGACTACAACCATAAAAAAATTTTATATCACCATAAAAAACACCACTATTATCCTAGATCAAGAAAAAAATTAAATAAATATTTAAAATAGTAAGGATATCTAAGGCTAGGGTGTGACATGAGAATAAATGTGATAAAGAAAGTGTCCCTTGGAAGATCAATGTTTGAGCACTAATTTTTTGTAAGGCGGTGCACCTTGGCATAGAGTAGATATAACCAAATACTTGTATATATCAAACAACACATAATAGTATATTTTGGTACACTGAAACATCCTCATGTGTATGATCCGTGGATATAGTCTGGTGAATGAATACCAAGAAAAAAAACTATTTTTACTTTTTCTTTACATTTCAATATTAATGATTATTATTTGGTGATAGTTCAATAAAGGGAGATATAGAATGAAAAATTTTACTAAAAAGGGAATAATATCCTCTAGTGGGTGAGGGATAATATTTGAAATAAAATGTTTTTATTGGATACAACCCTAATTCACACACCCTACTCTTAAGGTGCCTTGGGTCTCTTGTCGTAATCCACTAGTCCCAATAAAGAAATCACAGGTATTATATGATTTTATAGGATCCTAAGAGATATGGATTTATTATGAAATATTATTATATATTAATGTCCATATATAATTAAAAAACTACATACCAAGAGGCCATTGTGATTTGAAATTATAAGAAATAGTTAAAGCCTATGATATCAGAGATGGAATCTTCACACTAACTATGTTTGAAACATGGACAATTCACTTGAAGGGGTGAGACACAAATGGTGAAATAGGGTCTTAAATATGAAAAAAACATTAATGGTATAGTGTCTACCTATACATTTTTCACGATAGAGAAGGGGTATAAAAAATCCATTGTATTGTATTTGAAGAGACATTTTCACTGATAATGTTGATAAGATCCATTCAAATTTTACTTTCCTTAAGGGTTCATTATGATAATTATATATATATAATGGATTTTAGGACCACTTTTCTAAAAACTAATTCACTTTTGGATGTTTATATAATTCTAACTATAGGTTTTAGAGTGCCAAATTATGATTGTAAAGCATGAAAGTTACAACTATCCATTTATTGACTGAAGAAATCCTCTTTATGTAAAAAAATATGTTTTAATGATACAATTAATGATTTTTGTTTCATTAAATTATTTTATAATTATTATGTGTACAAGTCAGTTAGAGGGATTGTTTTGGTATTTTTAGTATTATATTTGGATAAAATACTAATAATCAGAAATTATGTCCTAAATATATATCTTTTAAAGGTATGATTATCAAAGTGATTCTTCATAAAAAACAGGGGAAAATAATCCTACACAGTGGGTATAGATCTCACTATAGATAAATATAAAAGGTTACTTTATCTGATTTATAATACATGTATTAGTAAATAGATAAAGTGTTTTAGCATATACAAATCCAAGGATGTGTTTTTACCTATATTGAATGGATCAGGTCTTATGAATATTGGATTTCTATATAATGTTTTGGAAAGAAGAAGCATGGATAGTATTTTTTATGAGTCTACCATAGGTTCCACCATTTATGCCATTTTATATACTTGAATGGATGTATCTTATGCTTTGGGTAAAAATAGTTGATACTATTTTAATCCAGGTGAGAGTTACTAGATTATTTTCAAAATCATCCTTTTTTAATTTATAAGAAATGAAGATATGTTCTGGGTGTCTGATGGTGAATAAGATATCATTATAAGTGGTTACCCTTATACTAGTTTCAAAACCAATAAATATGACATGAAATATCAATATGGTTTTACATTTTCACTCAATGATTGAGCGATCAATTTAAAGAGTTCTAAATAATCTGAATTGTAAAAATCAATAATAGGGGTAGAGTACATAATTACATAATATGATGTTAATATGTTTGGATCAAGAAGTTCATTACTGAACATAGGGAGGTTCATATAGTTTATGAAGAAATTAATCATTATTGTGAAAATAATGGAGCTGTTACTTGAGACAAGGAACCACATTTTCATTAATGGACAAACTAAATCCTTCAAAAATACAATTTCCTTTTTGAAATCATTGAAAAGGGCGAGGTAAAGATCTAATAGGTGGATATATAAGAGATTTTATTAGATCCATTGACAAATCCATTAGATTATCATAATTATGAGAGTTATGTATGGTCTTTGGGTATTAGATACATGGGACTGGATGAAATCTCCATTATTAATATAAATGTATCATGGTTCAATAATATTGGATATAGATCTAAAATTTATATTATTTTTTATAGTTATTTAAATGATTTAATCTATACCAACTTATCAATATGAGATTAATTTCATTATTTTTGGATTTTAGGGATGTTTTTATCTTAGATGTGAAAATTACTTAATTCTAGAATTTTAATAATTTTCTCACTCGTGTATTTCAAGAAATAAAATTTCAACATTGATCCCAATTGATGAATTATTTTTTAGGATTATTTTTTCATTGGAATTTGAATTCTTCATATTGACATAGTGTAAATTCAAACTCCATAGGGCCCAAATAGTTCAATTAACATGGACAATAATTTGGGTTGATAGATTTGACCTTCCCTCATGAAATGAAGAATAAAATGGGCTAAAAGGAACCAAATGATGTGATTACGGTTTTAAAGGATACATAGATAAGAGTATCATGTAAAAATTAAATTTAATGGATAAATTTTCTCCTTAAATATTCCATTTAATCATTCAAAATAAAAAAATATTAAGAGTCTGTTTTTATCACAAACTAGATCTGTTCGCTATCAAAATCGACACGCGACCCAGTCCACAACAAGACCTGAAGAGTGTTACCTATCCTTAAAAGATGTAAAAAGTACCTGGTTATCATAAACAAGTCTTTGGTAATGATTTACAAGAGTTTAGAAACTTACAACTTCCAACAAGAATGAATAAACCAAATATGATAATTTAAACGAAACAAGTCTTTAAAAATTTTAAAAATTTAGATACATAGGTTTATTCAAGGACCAAATACTACTAAAATGGAATAAATAAAAAATAAATATCCCAAGAACCACCACATTACAAGGGGTAATGCCCTCATTCCATCTCAACAAAGCTGCATCATGAAGGACTGCTAGAAACTCGGGCAATCGGTTCTAAGAGCTCTACCCACACTTGAAAAAAAACATTACCAAGTCTACTTACACCCAAAGGTGTAGCTTGGGTGTGAGACTAAGTCCACTAGTATTCCACCCAATGATATTACATGTGATAAAAAAATTTAGACAAAAATATTTCATGTTTTTATAAATAAGAAATGCTAGCAACAATTTCTAAAGTGCGCCTTTTAAAGGAAAACAATTTTCAATGGGGTAACCATAAAGAATGAATACATTTAAAAAAATGTAAGCTAACTAATATTCCATCCAAACACATTTTATTCCAATGGTATATAAAATAAATCCATTGATCGCTAGTTACAAAAAATACCCCAAGAAACTTTCTATATGTAGGCCCCCGGTACCTCGTATCTCGGTGAAAAGTAACCATAATAAATAGTTGTTATCATGAAAGAGCCACTAGTTTGGAAAATTCTCATATCATAGTGGTCCCAAAAATTCATAATAGTTTATTTAGTGATTTCATCATAAAAATTTCTACATGAAACAAGGATGAAACATCTCGGGATCACTAGAATACTAGTACACATCAACCCACCTAGATACCCTGGTTTTCCCTCTAGTGCTCAAACATGTTCCACATAATATAAAGTACCAATTGCACATGAAAATTCCATTTATAAATAAAAAACACACCAAATATCCTAAAACCATGTCACATAACACTTATTTAATATTCAAATTCATTCTAACATCATACTCACACAAAACAGCACACAAACATATTTCACACCCATCTTACAATTTAATAAATCATTTAAACAATTCATAAAATTTTCTCAAAACATTTGAAATCACAAATCATAATTTTATCCTTTAAAACCCCATTTTAATGGCATAATCCCACCAAAACATTACATAAACAACCTTTCCACAATTTTTATAACTCAATAAACCATTTAGAATTTTCATAAATAACTTTCAAGAAGTATAATAATTTTTTTTATATAAACCCAATTTAAAAAACCTATTTTAAACCAAAAAGCACACCAATAACAAACAAAAAGAGAATTTTCATCCCTATAAACATTTGATAAAACACATTAATTCATTACAAAATGACCCCAAAATATCTCCCAAGAGTTACACATTAAAAACACAAAATTTTAAGAAAACATTAAATTTTAAAACCAGACACTTAACTAACTCTACCAAAATTGATTACACACCACACATAATAGGAAATAATCATTCAAAAAATGTTAAAAAATAAAATATAACTCATAAAAATATTCTTACACATGGAATTTCTTACCTTCTGTGTAAAAACCTCAAATCATTGTTCAAAACTTCAACTGCCCCCACCGCACCACAGGAGAGTGAAAATGAACCCTAATCCACAAGATTTCACCAAAAAGACCAAACATAAAACCCTTGGTAAGAAACCTATCTACTAGAAATTTTATAATTTTAATAAGGAGGGATGAAAACCCAATTAAATGGAATAAAACAAAGAGAGAATAACCTATGTGCATGATTTTGAAGTTTCCCTTTAAAACCCCCCATAGAAAAGGGTTTCTAAGGTTCTTGGGGGAGCTTGGGAGCCTTAGATGGCTGTGAGGCACGAAATTTTGAAGAAATTGGAACATTAGTGTTTATTCTACAAAGGGAAAATGGGAATTAAAAAATATTGTTATGACCTAGACACCAGTGTACAGTTTGGTTGTAGAGTTTAGTAAAATGTGCGGCAAAACCATGTGGCTTGTTCTTCCCACAAAAAAACTCTCCATATTTTCTCCAATTTCAAAGGGGTACTAGGGTGGATTTGAGGAGGGAGATAGGACAAGAATAAGAGTAATAATGTCCAAAATAAAACCCCCATTTTAACCTAAAACTCATCTAATTCAAGGGTATAAACCACCCCAAGAACAAACCCCAAAAAAGGTTCCACTAGGAGTGTCACAAATTCAATTCCAAGACACCTCATCCTCATAAATTTCCTTTAATAATGACAAGGCCAAATCCATACAATACATCCATGAATAATTAATTAGATCAAGAACACCTAAGATAAAAAATCTAATCTTGCAACACCCAAAAACCAAAAGAAAACTAAGAACCAAATGAATATTCGATATAAAGCATAGAATAGAAGATCTGGTTGTAACAGTTTTTCTAGAAAAAATATGCTTCATCAACTCACCATAAATTTTTCTACATATGTCCAAATATGAATATATTTTTATGGAGTATTAAACATAGATAGATATAGAATGTGATAAATATTTTCATGAATAAACAATTTTTATTGTCAACCATTCACTACACTAACTAATCTCAATGTTTTTGTGGACATAAATTAAAGGAAAAAATTTCCACACCTCAACCCTATAAATATATGTATCGACATTCGCTCAAAGATTTTGAATATAATGATAAATAAGGGATTTAATATAGAATTCAAACCTTTATTTTCTATTTATTTTTTATTTTATATTTTATTAGTTTCATAATGATATCTCATTCCTCATTCATCTATATTACCCTTTTTTGGAGGTGTAAAACATTGGAGTGATTGGGAAAGGTAGGGTTTTCCTTTAGTAGTGTTTGAATCTTGTGATATAATTTAAAATTTCATTTTTTTTGTTGAACTATTTCTACTTTTAGTGGTTCCCAATTATATTAGTGTGATTTCATTTTGGGTTTTGGTGTTATTTATTATTTAAATCTTTGGTTAAGGTTTTAAACAACCTTATTCTAGTGAAGACAGCCTTAATTGAGAAGATTTTGTTTGATGATGAGTATTTAGAAATCATTAGATCATGTGTTTAATAAGTGAGTTATTTTTGAATTTATAAGTATCAAAAATACCTAATTTGGACTTTACTTTGTAGTTTAGTAATGGTTTGTTGACTTTAATACATAAAATATTGGTTTCCATTACTTCCTTAAACCAAGGGTGATTGTAAACTTGATCAATGAGTCCTTAATTTATTATTCAATTAGAATAGTAGTAGTATGAATTTTACAAACATAATTTCCTTAAAAAGGTAATTTAAACCTAACTCCATCCCTTTCTTCATACTTTGGGTTATAATATATTTTTAATTAATTTAATCGGTTTTCAAAATAAAACAATTTAAAAATTATAATTTCTATACTTTATAGTGATAAACATGATTTTTGTACACTTATCTCAATATAAAATCTAACCGAACCACTACATTGAATTTATAAGTTAGGAAATATTTTTTTGGACCCACCCCATAATAGGTACATTCTAAAACTTTGCTCTATTTATGGGTTGGTGGTGCCAAAAATATAATTTTCAAATTTCATGAATGAAACCACTAACACTGATCCTTAGCCCATAAATTATAAAATAGATTGAACCTTATTGATTAGAGTTAGAAACATTAAATTTAAATCTAAATTTTAGGAAATTTCTCTTGAAGACTTGATTAAAACTTCAATTGTTCACTCTAAGACTTTCTTCATGGGTGAAAATCATAACCAAACACTTGTAGACCTCTATTCACCATAATTCCATAATCAAAACATTCATCTTGTCATTATAGAGTTACAAAATTATTTTTCATATGAAACTTAAAATGATCCCATTAATTCATAAATTTCATATATTAGTAGGAGAATACCTAAAGAAACATATTATAGAGTTCAAACATTTCTTATCCACTTTCAGACCACGTGGATTAGTTGAGGATTGGGAAAACATGAAGGAATTCCCCTTCTCATTCGAAGTATCTTCCAAATAATGGTTTTATGACCTATAATTAGTATATGTACATGACTAGTATGAGTTAATATGATTATTCATGCAATGGTTCTTACCCACCTCTAAAATCACATCCAAAATAAATGAGATTTATATCATCCTACATTTATCTAGAGAGACTCTTTAATTGTATTGGGAGTGGTTTAAGAAGCCAGGTGTCAGCTACCCACATCGGGAAAATGTGGAGTATCACTTCCTTATTTTATTTTAAAATGATTTATGGAAAATAATATAAACCTTTTGGATACATCATCTAGAGGATCTATTATTTAAAAGTCACCAAAATAATCCAAGGGCTTGATTAGGAAGAATTATTAGAACTCACAATAGTTTCACATAAGAGGTAATGATAAAAGAGGTATTATTGAGGTATGAATTTATCATCCATAAAAATTATTACAAACTAGGATTGAATAATTAACTGGTTTTCTTTGAGATAGATATCCTTGAAATAAGTGAGTGTAAAACAAGTCTTGGCTAAGGTATAAAGTTTATGCTCATCAATTAATCATTTCACTTACCAGTGTCATGAAGTGCAGGTAATAGAAAGTTGTGCAATAGCCTCTCATAAAAAAAATAAAAAAAAATCATGTATTGAGAGATCTTAACCAAGTACAATATATATGGAATAAATGTAATAATACTAGACTCCCATACCAAAATCAGTTCCAAAACAATCCCTATTCCAACATCGATTCCAAAACCAACCACCCTTTCAACAAATGGAATATTATAACTGAATATCTTACTAAAAACCATCCAATTTACAGAGACCCTATAATTATTGATACACTAGTGAACAACCTCATATTACAAAACTATAATCCAAGGTTGATGGAATATAATATATGTTTGATAATCTAGAAAACATGGTGGGAATTCTTGTCAAAACCCAATCTAAAAACGTAGGTAAAATACTAACCCAAATGGTTCCAAACCTAAATTATAATGTCAGTATGAGAAAACAATAAGTTATAAAGAAACAACACTATCATCTACCCTTGAACCAGACACATGTACACCTATGTTGTATGAAAATGATGTTAGAAATTCTAAAAATTCTATGTAATGTCATCGAGAAGAAGAAAAGAAAGAGGAATAAAATAAGGATAGGACAAGGCAAGACAGACAAGAAACCCCATTAAAAGATAAAAAAGGGATTAAAAAGTATTACCCCCACCATTCCCATCATGTATGTTAAAATCAAATAAAATAATGGAGTAATCACTTCAAAAATAAATTTATGGTACTTTCTAAAAAGTATAAACTAATATTCCCTAGAATGAAACACTCAAAAAACATAAGGTATGCTAAATGTGTTAAGGATATTTACAATAAAATATGATACTTTAAGGTAATGGGAGTATTATAATTGGAAGAAGTGTCTTATCCATTATCACACCATAGTTTCCAACCAAATTTCAATATCAATAGATATTTTTTTTGTTTCATGCACAATTGTATATTTAACTTTCTATAATGATTTATGAGATATTGGTTCTTCAAATAATGCATTTTATCAATTAGTATACAATTTTTTATAGATGGTATTCTTAAATCCCACATGAATGGTAGTCTATCTTGAAAATAGATCCACTGTTTTCCCAGTGGGTTTTTTAGAAGATATACTTGTGAAAGTCAAATATCTGCAATTTCTAGCTGACTTCTATATACTAAACTTGGAAGATGATAGGTTCCCATCACACTCTCCCATAATTTTGTTGACAAATTTATTAAATATGTCCAAAACCATTCTCAAAATTCAAGAAGGAAAACTCATCTTTGAATTGGTAGATAGGACACCCACATTAATATTTTTATTCCAAGAGGCACCTATTAAATGATCATTCTCTATTTTCACTCTCACATGAATTTGGTCCTAAACCAATTGAATAATTAGGTATATATAGTGAATTATTATCCTTATGATATAATCCTACCATTTAAAATAGTACTAAACTTTTAATGGACAAAAACTCTATATTTTATGATTACAAGTTGTAAGAAGATGTATAATATTATTTGTTTGATGATTTATTAAGTGATAAATATGATGATATTATTTATTATAAAAAGTAGATAAGTTACTATTTAAAATTTCTAATAATATATATATATCCCAAGAAATATATTTGATTTATATTTTTATAGATAATTTAAATAAAATAGGGTGGATCTAAGGTGATATCCTTGGGATAAGTCCAAAGTTATTCTCAAATATAATTCTCCTTGAGGGAGATTTGAAAACTATCTGACAGTCCCAAAGGAGGAAAAATACCTCTTTGATGTAGTTTGTGATAAAATGGATCAATAACCTCTTGGAGGTAGGGATCATCTGACCCATTTTAGATTCAAAATAGGTTATCACCATATATATCATTATAAAAAATGACCTAACCACTATGAGGAATGGAAAGAATCAATTAGTCCCTATGAGAATTTAGACTAGCTGGAGAGAGTACATAGGTTTTAGGAAGTTGATTTAATTCACTAAAAAATATCATTTTTATATCCCCTTCATTTACTAAATGTAAGATATATTGTCATGGAGAACTTATTATTACTTTTTGGATGGATTTTTAGGCACCTATTTATCCTAATGATCAAGAGAATATTACATTTATTTTTTACTTCAATACATTTTCTTACAAAAGGGTTCCAATTATATTATCTATCTTGTTAGATTTTATAGGTTCATGGTATGTATATTTTTTATAACATTGATAATTATATAGAGGTTTTCTTAGATGATTCCATATTATTTAGAAATTATTTTGATCCTTATTTGAAAAATATGGATAAATTTTTGAAAATTTTCATTGAAAATAATATTGTTTTAAAAATTTTAAAGTGTAATTTCATGGTTTAGAGAGGGATTGTCCTTGGTAATGTCATTTCAAAAAAAAGGAATTGAATTTGGTAAATTAAAAATTGAAGTAATTAATTCTCTATCTTAACCAAATTATGTGAAACATAAAAGATCATTTTTATTAAATGTATGATTCTACAAGAGGTTTATCAAATATTTTGGAAATGTTTTTATACCTCTTTCTATACTACTATTAAATTGAGTTAATTTTTATTTAAATAGTGATTGTAGGGAAGAATTTGGTGAGTTTAAGTGGGGATAAATTACCCAACTAGTGTTTCATCCACTAAATTGAGAATAACCATTAGAGTTTCTTTGTGATTCTTCTAAAGAAGAAGATGGAGTAGTCATTTATTAGGGAATTAAAGTCATGCCATAAGTCATTTCTTATTCCTCAACTATATATGTAGCAAAATCCAATTACACAACCAGATAAAAAAATTCTTTATAGTTTTCTTTAGTTTTGAAATATTTAGATCATATATTTTTGGAACTAAAGTCTTTGTATTTTCGGATCATGTGGATCTCAAGTAATTGAAAAATATGGTAGAAGCTAAACTTAGTCTAGTGATATTGATGATACTAAAATAAGATTTCAACTTATTAATCGAAGACAAGCAGGGATCTGATAACCAAATTATTGATCACATGACTAGACTTCCCAACACTACTGAATTAGACACTCCAGAAAAAAACCACTGAATGATCACATTATATGAGAGAAGGTATACATGATTGAAGGGTTAGTTCCTTAGTACATTTAAATGGTTAATTATATGGTCGCATCTCAGTTCCCATATCATTTAAAAATCCTTCAAATTCAAAACATGAAATCTAAATCTAGATATTAAAATTTTCAAGATCCATTTCTTTTGAAAATTTTCAATGATCAAGTGATAAGAAGATGTTTTCCTAAAATTGAAATTGAAATTTTATTTGAGTTTCTTCTCACATTATCCTATAGAGTCCACTTTTGAACCTAAAGGAGAGTAAGTAAGGTTTTAGAATATGTAATTTATTGGCGAATTATCCTCAAATATAGTCATGATTTTTTCAAAAGCTGTGAAAAAAATTATTTTTCTAGAAATATTTAAACATGAAAAGAAATTTCACAAAATAAACATTATTTTATGAGATTTTTTATGTATGTGGGATAGCTTTAATGGGACTTTTCCAAATAGAATTTGGAAATTATTATATCTTGATTGCAGTTTATTATGTTTCAAAATAGACGGAATAAAAATCCACTATGACTGATGATGTTAAATTTCTTTGTGATTTTGTTAATTCTAGAATATTTTATATGTTTTGAGTTCTAAGAGACACCGTTAGGGATCAAGATACTCACTTTTTAAACAGGATAATAGAGGATTTTCTGAGAAAGTATAGGGTGCATCATAAAACATCAACTCTTTATCATCGATAGACAAATGGCCATGTTGAGGTGTCCAATTGGAAAATAAAAGGGATTTTAGAAAATATTGTTTAACCTAATCAGAATGATTTGATTCATAGGTTGGAAGGTACTTTATGACCATATAGGAAAACCTATAAAACCTTGATATGAATGAGCCCATATAGATTGATTTAAAGAAATATCATTAATTTTATGATGTAATTTAATCATAATGAATACTGGGATATGAGGTGGATGAATTTAGATCATGAAAGAGATGGAAAATAGAGAATATTTTAATTATAGAGTTTGGAGAAAATTATAAGGGAATATTTTAAAAATTGTAGGATTTACAAAGATAGAATAAGAGTGGATCATAAAAAACTGATCCAACTAAAATTATTCCTTTATGGAGACACAATGTTTTTATTTAACAAAAGACTCAAGTTGACACAAACTAAAGTTGTTTATATATGGTAAGATACATTTATAGTAACCCAAGAATATCCTTTCAGTTATTTGTAGATTATAAAGGAGGGAGAGTAGGATCCATTCACTATTAATGGGAATAGGTAGAAGAAATTTTACTAGAACTTTCTATCAGATCCAGTAGAGGAGATCACACTTCTCTAAATTTTTCTTACGTCTCTTTAAAACATAATTTCTTATTTTAATTAAATTAAGAATAATTTTTCATGTAAAATATACGTGAATTCATTTAAGAATTTTCATTGGTCGAGAGGTGAATGAGCAGTTCCCTCAGGGCCTTAATTCAAGGAAACATGAGTCCTTCCCGAGGGCTCCCATCAACAATCGCTGCTAGACTCGTGTGGAAGTGTTCCCTCAACATGATGAGGGTATCGTTTCTAGGCATTCGGCTTAGGTTCCTTGAACCTGAGAAGGAAAAATGAATCGCCAGAGGCGAAATCCGGTCAATAGTGATCAGGTTCTCATCTCTGTCATCTCCGGAGAAGTCCACCAAACTAACTTGGTGGAAAGAAATGAGAGGGCACATACAGCCGTCCGTTTTAATCCTGCTGTCCAGCAGACTCATCTGGCAGCAGCACGCCAATCCCACCAGGAAATTACGTCGGAGTACTACAGATAGGAACACACACCTTTTTATGAATCATCAGCTAGTCAACAGGCTCTTCTGACTACATATGATGGATCCCACCTAGACAATGTGTTGACCACTAGTAAACAGGCACATACACCTGCTTACACTCATCAATCCTACCAGCAGCCTCATCTGTCAGTGTTGAAGGATGTTCGTCAACCATGTTTGGTGGAGTGCAATCAGAAAGCACATACACCTCCTAGTATTGATCAAGCCTACCAATAGCCTCGCTTGGTAGCACATGGAGAAGTTAGTTGGAAAGCTCCGTTGAAAAACAGGAGGCAAACTCAACTCTCTGCCCCCACACTTGAGTACTGTAAGGATTCACTGATAGGAAAACGAGGATAGGAGCATGAACATACACCTGCTCCAAGAATAGAATGGACGTATATCCCCGTTTTGGCAGTTGAAGTCACCAAGAAAATTCTGTCAATGTTGAAAGAGCAGATGAAAATCCCTACTCATATTCTGGATGCCTGTTAGGATATTATAACAGCTTCAGCAGAATCTCAGGGAAAGATAAACAAATATGTCCCTACCAGTGGAGTGACACATCAACATTTCACTCCAGAGTAGATAAAAACCTCTGTTCCACTCCAGGAGGGTTGTGGGGCGCACTCCCCTATATCATACGGACAACCAAGTCAGGCACCTACACCTGATTTGAGTGGAGATCGTCATCCTAACCTGGACATCTCTCCTAATCAGGCACATTCACCTAATCATAGTAGACACTTTCAACAACAAGTGGTTTCCAATGTGATTAAGAAGGCATCTAAGAAGAAGACCCACCCAACACAGTCAAGAAATCAAGAGCAAATCTGTAACATGGCATTGCTCGATGCTGGAGTTCTTGAAGCCCTCAGATAGTTATTTGTTGGAATCCAAGATTATACTCCCTCATTTCCCAATAGTGGGAACATTAATTCCGAATGTCTTCAACAGACACTTCCTCATGAAGGCTTTCTTTATGACAGTTCTATCGATCTTGAAGTTTCATCTTCAGATGATAGATACAATATCCCTCTGTGTGGCTAGAAGACCAAGGAGCAAGAGATCTCATCTTTTGTTGTAACCCACCATGGTGGTCCTCCCCATGATGATGAATTTCTCTACGAAATTCCTCTCGGAATTAGTGATACACATTGCCCAGAAAATGCTCCAGTGGACAATGTAGTGCAGAGAAAGCCCTCTTATCTTGAGGCACTTGAAAATGAAAAACCAGTCATGTCTAATGCTTCATCACTAGCAGGTGAAATACTTTCTCAATTAGAAGATATCCTGGGGTGTAGATCATTCTCCAAACCACCCCCGGGACATTCATCTTCTAGTTTGATCAGTTAATTCTCTACCAATCCTATTGAATCCCATGAATTAACAATGAAGCAATAGCTATGGTCAAATCAGGTAGAAAAATCTTCATTGAATGATAAAGAGGAAGTGCTGAAAATGAGAAAACAACTAGAGAAAGGTGAATTGCCAGTCATGTTTTGGCCTTTGGCTGACTCTCAGTATGACATTCCAGAGATGTTGATGGAAGATGGGATTAATGACATTCGTCTCAACATATGGAAAACTCTTTGTCAGTTGAAAAAGAAAGTATTATCTTATAATGAATATGAAAATCATTTTAAGATAATAGAATGGTTACAACGTCAAATTGACTTGTCATCTCTATTAGTATCTTGATATCTGAAGGCTGAGAAGCAGCAGAGAGCCCTTCAACATTCATGCCTTGGCGCACTAAGAAGGTTGTGCCAGTTAATTGCCAATGCCCCATCTGGTATTCATGTCAGAGGATGGGGTGTTCATGGAGCACTATATTTCACTGTACTCTCCAATCAACAAAGCCCACCAAAGGTGGTTTCATGCAATGTTATCTCCCAGAATTGGCCACATCTGGCTGGTTTTGTGCGAAATCAAAGGCTTCCCAAGAACAATCCTCAACTAGTTCTTCTTAATGTCAAGAATATAGAGAAAAAGTTATTGAATTGCTCATACATCAAGAAAACGAGAATATTGAAAAGGCCTCTCGTATAGAGCAAGCACATCATCAAGTGACAGAAGTGTCAAAAATCATCCAACGGTCTTTTGAGCCAGGTGATAAAAGTGGATGTCGATTGATGTATCCAGCTAATTTCCAGACTAAGGTCCACAAGATCAAGAGAGATTTTAAGAAAGTCTCAGACATAGCATGTCAAGATCCACCCCAGCTTTCCACACTGGGGACTCTTTTAATCCAACCCTCAGAATCAACAAATAGGATTCGAGGAGTTGAGCAAGAACAGTAGGAATAGCCCCAATCCACTAGATTGGGGAATTTTTCAAATCATCAATCCCCTCCTCAGTGAAAGTCGGTCTTCTCTTGATTGGGGAAGAAGCCATAGGAGGAATGAAGAGACAAATTATTAGGATATTCCCTCCAGATTTCGGTTCATCAAGAAGTTCCTGAGGGATCAAATCAACAAAAGCCAGTGTCTTATTAAGGGAATGGAAGAAGACAATATCACAAAAATGTTGATAGAAGGAATTTGATGCATTATGCATCAATTAATGTCATTAATTACATTGTGGCTGATCCACCAGATGATGCTCATTCATAAGGATAAGATGAAGAGGTTCCTGCTCAGGAAGTTGTTTGCATAGATACAAATGAAGAAGGTGTGCGTACACGAAATCAAAGGCTTACCCAAAATTTGGGTATTCCTTCAAGTAAACCACTTCCCCCTCTCCGAAGGGGATCAAACAAGGGGAAGGGAAAGAATCAGGTTACATATCCTTCCTCTGTAGAAGGATAATCGCTCTCATTAGAGAAAATATTTTCATACCAAGAGGAAGAAATGAAGGAATTGAGGAGGATGAAAGTAGAACTATTTCAGGGTAGTCTTTCTCCTAAGCGTGCTGGAGTCAGTCAGCCAAGGGAGTTTGTTTCAGCTACTGAGATGGATCAAGAATATCCTCCTCTATCAGTACACCCTCACAAGTCTAATCCAATGGGTCAAGTGCAACAATAATTGGCAGTGCTTCCATAAGTTGCAGTACTAGCCACCATACCTGTCCAGACTCCAAATATTGCACCTGCCCAAGTTGAAGTTCAATCGGATGATTCTCAAAAGTTAATAACTACCATTAGGTCATTAACAGCTCGGTTAGAGAATATGTAAGGGAAGCGTGCATAGGTTCAACCAGAAAAGAGAGATTTACCTGAATGGATAGATTCAATCCCTCCCCCATCAGGTTTTGGGAACCATGTATTCTCTATTTTAAATGGATCAGGGGATCCTGAACAACATTTGACGCATTATGGGTCTTGTTGCGATCCTATGATGGGAACTCTGGAATAGAAAGAAGAAGTGAAACTCAGATGCTTCATGTGAACCATGCAAGGACCAGCTTTTGTTTGGTATACATGATTGAAATCCCGGTCAATTATCGGATGAAAGGATCTTCGTCAACGATTCCTTCTTCAGTTCAGCTCAAATTTGCCAAAGACAATAGTTTTTTATCTTGCAAACTGTATGAAAAGGGAGAATGAAAGGGTTTCAGATCTCATTGCTCACTGGAAGGGATTAACATATTCCCTAGGCTTAGAACTCCCTCAATAAGAACTATTTCCAATATGTGTGGCAAATCTGCATGACGAATTACGCATGCCGTTGATCCCTTTGAAATACACAGGAGGGTTTCGAGACCTTAATTCAATCGCTCAGAAGATTGAAGATTCCCTTATACAGACTAAGGCTAAATCTTGTGTAATTCCATCAGTTCCAGGAAGAATAATGGGTAAAGTAGAGGCAACTACAGTTATGCTTAAGCAAGCACCTGTACCTACTTCTACTTCAAAAACTTCATCTTCCTGAAGGGCTCCACCTCCCGAGCTTCAACAACAAAGGTTGTTCCATCAAGATGATCAAAGAGATAAAAGATAGAAACAATTTGAGGATCTGAAGAATAAATTTTATTCTTTCTGAAATGAACAAGTTCTTGGATACTTCATTTCGGCTTTGGAAAATAATTTGGTTCAGTTTCCAAGGCTCAAAAGGCTAAAAAAGGAAGGAGATGAAGACCTTCCCAATTATTTCCCCTTTTATCAAATGTTGGGGCATCCCCTCCAGGAGTTTTTTGTCTTCAAAGACCTCCTAAAAAAGATGGTCAACTCAGGACAAGTCAAACTAAATGGCTCTTCATCCCAGGTAGCATGTGTTACTGCTACAGTTCCAGAGGAAGTAGGCGAATGGAAAGAAGTCAAAAGAAAAAATGCGCAGATTTATGATGATTGGATGGTCAGGAAAATGATCAACCTAACTCATGCCATTTTGTGAACACAATTTAAGAATCCAATTGTGTCTTTTACTATGGATGCCACAACAAAATCCTCTTCAGAGGGAAAATACTCAAAAGTGCGGCACAGTTCGAAGAAAGAAAAGAAATCAGAGAAAGATGAAATTGTGTCAAATCCTAAGTTGTCTTTAACTCGGGAAGATTTCATGTCATCTACTTCAAAGCCACGGGCACCATCCCACCAAAAGGTACAACCTAAATTGGCTAATCAGGGAGAGTCTTCATCAGATCAAGAGTTAATCTTTGGTTCTGTTAACATGATTCATTTAACAGATTGTTATGCCAATCGCAGCTTCAATTTCGATGAGCCTGAATTCCTTGTATCAATCAGAGGAGTTGGAGGAAGTTCCAGGGGTCTGGGATACATAGGAAGACGTGGATATCCCATAAGCCACTATTCCAATTCTACCCCTTCTAGAACTGTGTATGTAGTAGAAACTCGTGGTAGAGCCCTTTAGCGAGTTCAAAAAGAACAAGCACATTCTTCCACCAATAGAAAAGCCAGTCCGGGCACAGTTATTCTAGAGGATCAGTTGGGGATTCCACCTTAATCCTCTTAACAAGTAAATGGATCTAATCGGTCTAATCTTCCAAATCCAGGAATATTTCCAACTCCTATCCCGATACAAGATGCATCAACTTCCAAAGCATCAACTTCCAAGTCACCTGCTAAACCACATGTTCATGTTGGGAAACACAGACGTCTAGATCAAACGTATGATGTATTGAAACACCTGGACCAAGTACCAGACAAATTATCAATTTTGGATGCTTTGAATCTATCAAAAGATCTTCGGGAGGCACTCATCGAGGCTTTGTCATGTCCTCAAGAGTTTGAAACTTAAATTACTGTAGCTGAAGTCTATCACGTACAGAATAATCCTCCAGAATGCCATGCAGTGATATCTTTCACAGATGAAGATGAAGATGATGTTTTTTATGGGTATATTAGACCTTTGTACTTATCTGGAAAGGTCAATTGTGTAGACATTCGAAGATCTTTCACTGATAATGGTTCAGGAGTCAACCTCATTCCCATTCGTACATTTCATTGATTGGGCCTCACGAAATCTGATTTATCACCATCTACTATGATGTTACAAGGATATGATAAAAATGAACTAGAACCAATGGGTGTGATTACACTCAGAACTCAGTTTGGAGATCTTGTATCCAATTCATATTTCATAGTTGTTGATCAAGACTCAGCCTTCAACATCTTTCTTGGAAGACTGTGGCTACATCAACATGCGACTATCCCTTCATCATACCATCAATGTCTCAAGTATTGTTTCAATGGTAAATTTGAGACATTGTATGGTGATAAGTCTCCGTTTAAGACATGTAAATCTCAATACATTGAGGCATAATTCTACCACATAAGGGGAAATGAGGAATCAACAACGAAGGAGATTACCAAAGTTAATGCTCCATATGGTTTGGAAAAGATTCCAGTAAATCCATTTACACATGTGAGTACATAGTATGTATTGCCTATCAGTCAAATTGACAGGATAGACTCAAATAAAAATACAATCATGGAAAAATCTGTAATGTCAATCACAGAAATTGAGCCAGAGAGCATGGAAGATAGTGGTGATCCACCAAGCAATGATGAAAGCCCAAATAGAGATGTCTTTATTTCATCTATTGAAATCCATCAAGTCTATGCTTCGCCAGCTGGGCCAGAAGAAGTGATAGCAATGTCAAAGGTAAACAATGATGTCGATTATCAATCCATCATCTCCTCTTTATTACCCAAGGAAGACCCTTCATCATCAATCAGGTCAGAAATGGGAGCTTCTTCTTCAAGATGTTCAAATTTTAACATCTCTTTTGATCATGAAAATTCTGCTTCATCATCTACTATGCAAGTAGAAATGGAAGAAATAACACATGTTAAAGAAGAAGAGGAAGATCTCAGGGATGCTTCTCCATCATTTGAAGAGGGTATCTCTACAACTGTGGATAAAATCAGAGAAATAAATATGGGTACAAAAGAAGATCAACGCCCCACTTTAATCAGTGCGGCCATGACTCTTTAAGAACAAGAGATGTATATTTCCTTTTTAAAGAAAAATCGATACATATTTTCTTGGAACTATACACAGATGCCCGGGCTTGATCCTGATTTTTCTACTCATCATTTGGGTTTACCAGAAGAACATCGAGGATTTAAGAAAGCCGCAAGAAGAACACACCCAAGCTATGCTTCCAAAATTGAAGCTGAAGTGGATAATCATATCAAAGATAACTTCATCAAAAAGTTAAATATCCCAAGTGGTTGGATAATATTGTCCCTGTGAAGAATAAGAACGGAAAAATTATAGTTTTCATTGATTTCATAGATCTTAATCGGCATTGTCCTAAGGATGATTTTCCAGTTTTGATTACAGAACTTTTAATCGATGCAACAGCTGGATATCAAGAACTTTACTTCATGGATGGATATTATGGATATAATAAAATATGAATGGCTCTAGAATATGCGGAATCCATAGCCTTCAGATCCCCTCATGTTGTGTTTTGCTATCGGGTAATGCCCTTTGGCTTATAGAATGCAGGTGCAACATATCAGCATGTCATGCATCGTATCTTCAAACCTTTTTTAGGGAAGTTTGCTGAATGTTATGTGGGTGATTTGGTTGTCCAATATAAAAAAACTTTCTAATAACTTGGATGATTTGGATGTCATATTCCACAAGCTTTGACAACATAATTTGAAGATGAACCCCTTAAAATGTGCTTTTCGGGTAAGCTCAGGAAAATTTCTCGGCTTTGTTGTACGCCATCATTGTATTGAAGTCAATTATGAGAAGACCAAGTCAATATTTGGTATTACACCTCCTAGAAATTTGAAATAATTAAGAGGACTTCAAGGACACTTAGCCTACATTTGGGGTTTCATCGCCAATTTAGCAGGAAAAAGTTTACCCTTAACCAAATTAATGAAGAAGGGAGTCACTTACCAGTGGACTGAATAATGTCAAGAAGCATTCTATATTATCAAGAAATAACTCTTGATTCCACTGGTACTTATGCCACCTGTTGAGGGAAGGCCACTTATCCTCTACGTGACAGCCTAAGAATGATCATTTGGTGCCTTTCTTGCTCAGAATAATGATGCTGGGAATGAAAACAGCCTCTACTATCTCAGTCGGACTATGCTTGAAGCAGAAACCTAGTATTCAAATATTGAGATGTGCTGCCTGGAATTAATCTTTGCAGTTCAGAAGTTTAGACACTACCTGCAACATCACGAGGTTCAATTGGTATCTCGCAATAACCCGCTCGAATTCATCCTTAGTCGTCCAATGCTTAGAGGACGTCTGGCAAGGTGGGCAGTTATTTTGCTGCAATTCGACATTCAATATGTGTCTCAGAAGGAAATAAAGGGCCAAGATCTGGCTGATTTCCTTGCTTAACATCCTTCAGTAGAAGATACATCTTCATATATTGAACTCCCTGATGAGGAAGTCTTCCCTATTCAGGATAGTCCTCAAGTATGGGAAATGTATTTTGATGGTGCTTCCAGAAGTCCAACAGGGAGGAAAATGGAAAATCCTAAATTCAACAAAATTGGGTTAGGAGATGTTCTTATTTCCCCAGAAAAGGCAGTGTTACCCTATTCCATCTTATTATGGGAAGGTGGTACCAATAATGAGGCATAATACCAAGCTCTCATCACAGGCATGGAGTTGGTGCTTCAGGCACAAGTGAATCACTTAAAGGTGAAAGGTGATTCAGACCTGGTAATCAAACAAGTCAATGGTGATTATGCCATTAGAAAAGAAGAACTAATCCCTTTGTATGATTACATCAGAGAGTTACTGGCGAAATTTCCTACGGAACCGACATTTTCTTATGTCTCGCGATCACAAAATGGTCAAGCGGATGCACTGGATAATATAGCCACAACTCTGGCAGATCTAAATCGGGACAAGACAAACATCAGTATTGCCCACCGTCGTAAAATTTCACCTTATGTTTGAACCGGAACAGAGGAGATCAATGAAATTAGTCCCATTATTTAACCATATGGTCATACTACAGGATTGATGACACCTATTAAAAAATACCTTCAAAATGGAACACTTCCACCTGATAGAGCTGGAAAAGAATAAATCTGGCGACGTGTGGTCAATTTTACTCTTTATGATGGCCCAGATCACCTAGATAAAATTCTCTACAAGAGTTTTTTTTTTTGAAGGAGTTCTCTTCAGATGCATTTATGGTGAAGAGACAATGGCTGTCATGAAAGAAGTGCATGCAAGAGTCTGTGGTGCCCACCAGTCTGGACATAGACAGTCTGATCAGATTCAAAGTCTTGGATACTTTTGGCCTTCAATGATACAATATTCTATTGATTTCACAAAGAAGTTTCATTCATGCCATGTACATGCCAACTTCATCCATCAGTCCCCATAATTTCTTCATATAGCTAAATACTCGTGGCCATTTACCACATGTGGAATGGATGTGGTGGGACCTTACCCTTCAGCTACTTCCAAGCAGTTTAAGTATATTCTTACTGCTACTGACTTCTTTTCCAAATGGGAGGAGGAAATACCTCTCAAAGAAGTTAGTTCTAAAATCATTGTTAGCTTCATCAAGTCTAACATCATTACCAGATTTGGTGCCCCTCATACCATATTGACGGACAATGGAACCAACTTCTGTTCATCTGAGGTGAAGAAGTTGTATCAAGAATACAACATCAAATCCAATCATTCATCTTGGTATCATCCAGTGACCAATGGATAGATAGAAGCCTTCAACAAGACTCTTTCAAACATACTACAAAAGATGGTAGATAAATATAAGAATTCTTGGCCTGATAAACTCTTTCATGCTTTATGGGATTATCGGACCACCACCCGCACTGGAACACGGTCAACACCATATTCATTGGTATATGGAACGGAAGAAGTCTTGCCTACTGAAGTTCAAATACCATCGCTCATAGTAGCTCTTTGTGATCAATCATCTATATATGAAAAATCTCAAAATCTATTGGATGAATTGGAATGGTTATATGAGGAAAGATTGTGCACACTGCACCACGTGGAAGATTATCAGAATCTAATAGCACAAGATTTCAAAAAAAAAGTTCATCTTCGTTCATTCATTCAAGGAGAACTGGTATTGGTTCTCAGAACTCCAATGATACTAGGAAAAAAACCTCCCAAGCTTGAACCAAAATGGGTAGGACCTTATTCAATACATAAGGTCTACTATAATGGAGCATATTCATTTATCTCAATGAATGGAGAACTCATCACTACTCCAACAAATGCCAGATTTCTGAAGAAATATTTTGTATAAACACAAAATTCATTATCTATGGTCCATGCATATGACCTTAAACTATTTTCACTTTCGTCCAACATGACTTTATATTGTGTCCCCTTCATCGTCCTTGATATATGACGTTAAACTATACAGCAACGGTCCATACATATGACCTTAAACTATTTTTATTAATTTTTTCCTATACGACGTTAAATTGTGATGTCCTAACTACATGACGCAAAAATGTATAGAAGTCTCTTATGTGCAGCAAGACATTAATCTGTACCATCTATGGTCCATGCATATAACCTTAAAATATTTTCACTTTTGTCCAACATGACGTTAATCTGTTAAAAATCCCTAATACGTCCAACATGATGTTAAAATGTGTCCTCTTTTGTCCTTACTGCATGACATTAAACTGAATAGTCCCCCATTTGTCCAAACATGACATTAAACTGTATTGTCCCCATCATCCTAACTACATGATGATAAACTATACATAAATCCCTTAATACGTCCTACATGACATTAAACTGTATTTTTTCCCTGCTACATGACACTAAACTGTGCAGCACCAATAGTCCTAACTACAAGACTTTAAACTGCATAGTCCCTTCATATGTCCTACATGACATTAAACGATGTATCGTTAAGGTTGCTGATACCTCTTATTTCTCACACCGAGTATGACTCACGTGAGCTTAGAGAAAACATCAACCATAATACCCACTCTCGGCCATTAACCATGCATAAGTCCCAACAAAATTTTTTAGGGCTTTGTCCCAAAGAACAACTTGATCACTAATTCATTCTTTAATTTAACTACACAGACTTTGATCCTTGCCTTCCGGGCTAGGTACGTAGGAAACCTCTCTAGGTTTAAGCCCAAAACCAATCTCTTCACATCGGTTCACCTACATCTCATACGATGTTGATTTCTGAAATCACCCCCAGAATCAATATCTTTACATTGGTTCAAATTAATCCTTGCTATATGATGTTAAACTGTACAAAATTGTTTTTCTGGTATGACAATAAACTACAACATTATTTGATACCCTCACCTGAGAGGAAATCATTATTTACATTGATCTTCAATCAGGTTTTATTCCAAAGACTACGTGCATACATGGCAATGCCCAAACTTTTTATTTTGGGTCAAACCATCATTGCACTAAAGTCCCCTTTCACCCTTCACATGTACGAACCAAATCTGTACAGGGGGCATTTCTAGAACTATGTGGGCTTGATTCCCATCCTTATGGGATACGTAGGAATGTTCGAGTATCCCTCAAATCCATCCCCAAGTCTTTTGGCCTAACCCCAAATTCCACATTCAGTCCCTTGGCTGAAAAGTCCCCATGAAAACACACACTGTGTATTCTTTATTATGGTCTGAGCTCTATGACCCTAAACTAAGATCTCCTATACAATTGTACCACATGACATTAAACTGTAGTTCAATAACTATGTATGGATTGATTCACATCCTTATGGGATACGTAGTGAAGTCCAATATTTTAATTCAAGACCTAGCCACAACATGATTATGGTTAGTATTGATCTTTGTATCTATACATACATTATACAGTACTCATTTTTCATGTGTCACACTCCTAAACGTAAATATTTTCAGATCTCCATAACCCTTTTCTTTACTTCTGGTCAAAAAATTTCGGATACCTGGGAATTCTTTTTTCTGGCCATGCAGCACGTGCCGTTAGGCGGCCTTGCATAAACAAGTCTACATAACAGACCTATCAGCCAAAATATGCTATTATTTGACTATGCAGCCAATGCCCTTAGGTGAAACTGCATAATTCAACCCCTTAACAGGTTTGTTAAACAATAGTAACTTCATTCTTAGGATGAAAACCTCTTTTTTTCCTTAGTTGTCTTAACGACGATATGTAGGGATCCGAAAAAATAGCCATTCTCTAAATATTTGTCTCATAATCTTTTTCATGATCTAAAAATATTCAAGTCTATGGTTTATATTTTACCATCCCTACGTTTGGGTCAGACCTTCGTAGAAGTGACATTCATCTAGTTCGTAAACAATCTTGTTTGGAAATATCTTCTTCATATTCAAGTGCCTCTCTTTATATACAAATCTCTATGCTTTGGAAAATTTGAATCTCTATAAACTTCCACTGTATTTTTAGCAGTAGAAAAGTAACTTTCTGAGAGTTCTTTTTCTTGACTATGCAGCACGTGCCCTTAGGCGTCCTTACATAAATAAGTCTACATAATGGACCTGTCAGCCAAAAGAGGCAATTATTTGACTATGCAGCCAATTCCCTTAGGTGTACCTACATAATTCAACCCCCTAACGGGGTTTTTACATAATGGAAACATCATTCTTGGAAAATACTTCTTCTAATTCCTCTTAGTCCTTTTTCATATCATTCTTCATATTCAAGATTTCTTAAGTCATAGTTTACATTTCTTTTCCCTTCCATACTTGAATATGGTAATATGTTTTCAAACAAATTATCAAGGAATTGGGTCAATTTTTAATCCATTCAGTCAAAGCTATTTCGACCTTAAAAATTAGCCTTTTTATGTCCGACGTGCATGACTTTAAACTGCCCACAAAAGACAATGGAACTTTGAATAAAAGTCAAGTTCCAGCTCACTAAACATACATTTTGTGTGATTTTAGGTAATATTGAGCAATAAAAAGATTCAAATTTTGTAGGGTTATTTATAATAATCCTATAAAAAATCAAACTATGCTTACTAGGCTCATTAGATTAGGTAAAATTTAAAGCAGGTAGAAAAGGAAAATGTATGCACAAATGATTAAAGGTGAAAAAGTTCTTCATTTGATGCACAATAATTAGAAGGACATCCACAGATTAGAGTCTCTTCTATTTTCCAAGAAATTAAATGAGACTATCAACATAAGTCTTCACATGATGTACAGCATCCTGAGCTTCATCAGCAGCCACTTGAAGCTCATGCACTCGACCAACTTCACTCTTTTCAACCTGATGGATTGATTTCTTGGCATCTGCAATGGATTTAATACCATTCGTCTGAGCTCCCTCCAGTGAATTATTGAGTTGGTCAAGTTCCCTAGTAAAATCATATAATTGTTACTGAAGGTGCCTTTACAGGACGATTTTATCTTTGATCTTATGCTTCAGCTCCTTTATCTTGGCAGCATAGTCAGCCTCAGCTCGGGATACTGCATCCTCAAATTCGCTGATATTGACTTATAGTTTCACCCTGGTCAGATCTTCACGACACTTTTTCTCCTACTCCCTTCTTAAGATGACCTGTTTCACCACGGCATGGATATCTTGGTATCCAAAACTGCCAAGTCCTAGCATGACGAATAGGGACGACAATTGGGAAATCATT
Organism: Viscum album; assembly: GCA_963277665.1. Taxonomy (NCBI): domain Eukaryota; kingdom Viridiplantae; phylum Streptophyta; class Magnoliopsida; order Santalales; family Viscaceae; genus Viscum; species Viscum album. Next base: position 1,851,820,282 of record OY728129.1, on the reverse strand, counting down.
GATGACAGCTCTTCAAGAGACACTTCAGATATTATTTTTGATATGTTGTTCCATGCCTTGCGTCGTGAAAAGATGAGAGCCTTAAGCACCTCCGGGTCTGATTCGACATCATCATCACAGGGGGGCATGTAATCTGGGATTAATGCACTTAAGGAAGTTCCATGTTCTGCTCCTTCCCCCCTGATCCTGGTTGCTTTGAATTCTACTACTGTTTGGGTGGAAGTTGATACTTAACCTCTAGATCTATCCATTGAAGTTGATAGCCCTGTTTGATCAATTAAACATATGGTTATTTTCATAGAACAATGAAAGTTGGTTTTCTATCTTGAAAACTCAGTACAATCATTACCTAACAGTAGATCAATAGCTTGAGAACACTCCTCCCCATATTTCCCAGTTTCAACATGATCTTCAAGATGGGTCTTAGGAGGGTTTACTGGGTTTAGCTCCACTTGAGACAATGTTTCTGAAATGGTAGGGTTGACATCAATGTTCACATCCTCTTCAGGCATTGGCAGTTCAACAGCTTCTTTGGATGGAACTGCATATTATTTTCAGTCATGATTATAAGTTTAAATTATAAGAAAATTTACAGGATGATGGATAACAATCATGCCCAAGATCTTCTAAATCACATGATAACTTAGAATGATCAAAAAATTATTCGAAATACATGCCAAGATTCATCATTTCATCCAATGATATTTCAGAATCCTGGTTAGTCTCACCAGTGGGAGCATTTGATGTGTCTTCTTGGTGACCCTCATTATGCAGCCCCTGACCCTGGATAACTTCTTTAGGAAGGATGGAAGATTCAGTTGTCAGGGTTGCCAATGATTCTGGTGTAGGTGTTATACCTAAAATATCACAGAACGAAAGTTAGTTGATGTTTTCATTCAACATTTAATGATGAATTGTATGAATCATTGTTGAATTACCAGAAGCATGTTCTTCTCTACTTGTAGCAGAAGCATAAGCAGTATTGGGAATAGATGTTGGCTCTTTTTCAGAAGCAGCCAAGTCAGCATGAATTTGAGTTTGTTCCACAGCACCCTCTGTGGTCCTCAAAGGAGGATCAGTTCTCTCCCTAAGAGGGGAAATTGAAGAAGCCCCTGCAATCCCAAATAAAATGAGAAATCTTTTCATGGTTTAAGACTCATGATTATCCAAAGGACTTACCACTACTGATGAAGCATTTAGTTGTGGACTTCTTCCTCTGATGCCTTTGCTTCTTTGGATTTTTGGGAGTGTCAGTAGTCTCCATTATAGGCACATGAATGGGAGAATGGAAAGCCAAGTCCAACTCCTCATCCATGGCCTGTTGTCCTGGAGATATCTCGCCCAAATCATGAGGAGATTCAGCAACAGCCCCGATGGCAGTACCACCAGGGCTATACTATGGTGAAGGAACTTCAGTAGTTCCTTTCCTTGCAAGTTGTAGGATAAAGAAAGTAATTTCCTTGAGTAATAAAGCTTTGACTGAAATCGAGTTGCAAAGTAAACAAGGAAAGAAAACTTACATCTTCAGGAGCCACATACTCATGCCACTCCTCATCAGTGACGCTGTGATCCATCATTTCCTTCATCCTCTTGGTGATAGTGATAGAATCGTCGGTGGAATGTATATAGGTCCTCAACTCTTTGACATAGGCTCTTACTTCATTAGGGTTATCCTTGAAATGAATATTTGCAGGAGCCTGAAGAGTCCCTATTTCAGGATGATGTCACCCTTCACATAGCTCCAGCCAGATAGTTTCAGTATCGCAGTATACATCCTGCCATGTCTAGAAGGCCTCTGGTCATAAATATGTAGGTGTACTAGAAGGCTGTGAAGAGGGTCCTACAACCTTGGATTTTAATTTCTTTCTAGCTCCTACAACTATAAAAATAGAATGAAAACTTGTTACTCTATAAAGTTACTAGAAATTAAATTGCCTCAATAAAGTAACTCAGAAGGAGTTGATGGAGTGGCTCTCTTGATTCTGACAGGAGGATTATATAGGGCACCTGGCCGCTTTGACACATATTTTATCTCCTGAGAATCTGATGAATCATCCTTGGTTGAAGAACTCGGTGAACCAGCTTCATGAGTGGAAGAATCACCTGCCACCTGAATTGTTTCTTTCTCAACGGTAATCTTCTTCTTCCCCACATGATAAACAGTTTTATTCAATATTGCCTCAGGATATGATGCTATCCAGTTTTCAGCATACCATATGGACAAATTTCTTACCGTTTCAACATCTGTTAAGTCAAAAACAACCCCAGTCCTTTCTATATCCATTAAAAACCATAGTTGTCGGGCAACCATTGGATGTTGCTCTGACCTGACGTGCACTGGAGGAGAGACAATAGTTGTCTGCAGACACTTGATTTGGCGTGCAAATCAATATGGAGCATAGGCCTCACATATAATTTCCCCATCAATTCTGGTGGCCAGTACACCATCTCTGCAGGCCAGCATGTAAGACCTCTGTTCCAAGCTGGCTGATCCAGCGTCAACAAATCACCTTGTCGGCAGATTTCCATAGGGGAAGAAGTGAAATTCCTTTTTCATACCCATCCTTGTCCTAATATCATAGTTATTGAGGGAAAAAGGTCAAACTTCAGAGAAGGCCTTAACAGACGACCTGAAAGAACTTCCAGGAATCTGTATTCCGTTCTGAACAGCATATGTCCAGAAGTGAGTGGTGATCCATCCCCATAAAACATGGAATGGTCCCACTAATCTCAAAGGAGACTTACCCATATATACATGGAGTAAGCTCCTATGAATCTTTTCCAAAACTGGGGTAGCCAACCCCACCATCTTCCTCCCAGTCAACTTGGTTGCAATAACGAAGGTCCCTGTCCTGAAGCCTCCCTTCGAATCTCTGACTGGAAAAATATAGACACTGAGCCATAAGGCTAAAAATCCTACCAGACGGGTCTTCTTTGGGATTTTATGATTCACTTCATACCCCCATTACTCATACTCTCTTGCTTCCTGAGTAGGCCAGAATGTGCCAGGAGCACCTCTCTTATCTGCTCTAGGGCAGCTAGTAGGATGAGTACTGGTGGGGCCCTTTTCCATCTTCTTCTTTAGAAACACATCCATCCATTCCCCTGGGTGAATATCCCTTCTAGAATGAGTCTTTGAAGTCTTTGAGATTTTGATCTTATGATAAATCTTCAATAACTCTCAAACCAAATCCGGAGTCTTCTCCAGATCATTCAAGGTTTCCTTTGGAAGGATGAATTCGTCACACATATCACCCAAAATTGGAACCCCTATGATACTATAGACATCCCACAAAATAATTCCTACTTCTCCATGGGTCAGATGGAATGAATTTGTTTCTGGGCTCCAGCAGCTAAGAAACTCCAGTGCAAAATTATCATTCTTATAAACATACGTCTGCCCAGCCCAGACGGCTTCATCAATTGAAACTCCCTTAAGATCCTCGATAAACTCTTCACAAGTTTGTCGCAGCCAATAAACCCACATCCAAGTTGAATTGACCCCTCATCTAGAACGGAATTCCCATTTCTAATTCTAGCCTTTGGATTGATCCATCTGAGAATTTAGAAATATTGAGAGATAATAATGTGGTTTCAGCTCAGGTTTTGAGGTTTGAGATCTGGTGCACACTTTCTATGATGCATTATACAGGCTTTCTTTACTGTTCCAATATCAGAAAATGTTCCTGTGATTGAGACATTCGCTGAAAAAAAGTTGGTATATGACTGAAACCAGGAATTCGGGAGATAGTTCTTTGCCTCTAGAATATTGGCATCTTGTAGATGACCATGGCCATACAGAGGCAGAAAAATGCTATGCGGGAAATTAAGATGATGCTTCTTCATGTATTTGGCAAATTCTGGGAGAGTACTTTCGTAGGTGGAATAGTAATCATGTCCAAAGATGTCCGTCATATCATTAATTCTTTTGCTTTCCAGTTCATCAGTCGTTTTGATTCTCTTGGGAGCCATTGGATCGGCACAAAAGTTGAATAATTAACTCTTAAAGTAAGTTAATTTTTCATAAAATTTGTGAAGGAATTTTAAAAATTGGATAAGGAATTTAGGCGTACATGTCCCATAGTTGGTGATCAAGCCTTCGGTCGGGCAAGTATTGGGTGCACATGTATCACGGTGCAAGTCCAAATGCCTTAACAGAAGCGCGACACAAGAAAAAAGAAGCACAGACGAGCGAAATTCGGGAGTCCACTTGCGCGCCGAGAGAAAGAAAACAAGTGAGAGTCGGGTGCTTTGCGCAAATTGAGGCCCTCTATTTATAGAAGAGGTCGTACCCCTACGCGCCGGACCCTGCTTACCCAAATCCCATTTTCACGCCATACCCTGCGCGCCCTAATTTCCTTTCATTTCTCGTTTTCCTCAGAGTCAAATCCTCATTCCTTTTTGGATCCAACTATGAGGGGGGACATTTTTTAAGCCCTTTTTTCATCACAGAGTCTAAACGAAATGAAAAAGGGAAATACCTCAAACAAAGAAGATTAATCCTTTGAATAAACATCAAAAAAAGATAAAGGGATGAACAAGGAGAACATTGCCCATAGGTCGTGCAAGTTCCAACATGGTCGCGCAAGTATACTTTCGCGCCACCTAAATGGTCGCATAGGTGACTTGCACACCCTCTTTGAAAATCGCCCAGGGTCTTCTCCAGCCTATAAATACCCCCGGTGGGCCCACCATTTCGGGAGGATTTTTTCCAGAATTCAGATACAGAGCTCTGAACGCCCAAGTCTCTTCTTTAAGTATTCATAACTCTTCTAAGGTAATTCTTTACCTAGAATTGAAGGTATAAACTAGAGGAATGAGGTCTAAGTGTTATAATTCACTAACACTTGCACAACTAAGTGTTTTACCCTTAAAGGAAATAGAAACACTTGCATGCCTCCTTACCTACTCATTGAAACTTGCACGCCACTCTTCTGGAAGTACCTTGGGATAATTCTAAAGGCATTGATCAAGGATTGCCCAAGTATTACCCTACTGGTTAATCCTCGCGCAAGTATATAGGTGTCACGCAAGAATACATGCGCGACCAAGACTTGCGCGCCCACCAGGACTTGCGCGCCCCTCTATTTTTGGGTGCCTCTCCTACCTATTTCACATCTCTTATGTTTATCCACTTCCCCTCTTTAGGATTAAGCCTTCAGAACTCTCCCCAAATCCATTTATGGCATGATTTCATTGTTGGTTTCCTTATCTGAAAGGAATTTCGTGGAACATCTCTAAAAACCCAGTGATTTACACATATTTATGTCACTAAAGTTAGAGATTTCATTCATTCAACCTCATCCTTTAGGATGACAGAACCCTATTCATGGGCCTCCTTTTCAGGAGTAAGCCCCAGTCATAATTTTCCTTAACCTGGGCCTCCTTTTCAGGATTAATCCCCAGTCCAAATTCTCATTAATTTGGGCATCCTCCTTTGGAGTAAGCCCCGTGTACTCATTAATTTGGGCCTCCTTTTCAGGAGTAATACAGAGTCATAATTTCCCTTAACCTGGGCATCCTCCTCCAGGGTAAACCCCAGTCCAAGTCCCCTAGTTTGGGAATCCTCCTCAGGAGTAATCCCCAACCATAATTCTTTTTACATGGGCATCCTTTTCAGGAATAAACCCCAGTTTCAAATCCCTTTAACCCGGGCCTCCTCCTTAGGAGTAATCCCCAGTCTTAAATTTCTCTTAACCAGTCTTAATCTACTTTTTTTATCTGGGTTTCCTTTTCAAGAGTAAAACCCAATCATAAGTACCCTCCTAATGTGGGCATCTTCCTCAGGAGTAAGCCCTAATTTAGAGTAGTCAAATCATCATAATGTACATATACAATTAGGAACCTTGTTCCTGAGTTTCTTCCCTGAAGTAAATCCTATTATTCATCTATCTGGTCAGTCATTCATACATAAGCCCCACATTATTTCTTATGATTGTATCTGTCATGGCACAATTGTCTGGTTTTACCAATACCTCTTGTTTCTCACACCGAGCATGACTTACGTGAGCTTAGAGTGTAAAAGAAATTATGACATATTTCTTTAAGCCCTCAGTCATACATAGACCTTATAGTCCCTTACTCTAACTATGTGGGTTTTGATTCCTTTTCTAAATAAAGGATACATAGGTAGCCCATTTGCAGGTACGATACCAACTTTGAAATAATCCATGTCTTTCTGAATGACAATAAACTTCAAGTGCCCCACTGAGTGGATTTAAAACCAGAATGGTCATCATAATGACCAAGAGATATCTATATAATGTATTAAAAGATACCATTGACTAAGAATATCTAACAAATACAAATGATTCTCTATTGATGAAGAACCTCAAATACATATAAAAGATTTTCCAAATTTCCTACATATTAATCACTGATTGTCAGATCTAAAGGAAAACTCATTTTATACTTGGTAATTTAATAAAGGATTCACGAACATAACTTAAATATATAAAGAGAGTCACGGAGTAGACAATAATTCCCCTAAAAAAGGTGTGATGAGTCCGACCTCCCATCCTCTCGACCAATGCAAATTCCTAAGCCTCATCAGTCTACAACTAATCAGCACCTTCCATTGGAAAGTAGGTCCAAATGGATATGGAATCATTGGATGTTTCCGGTTCTATGAACAAACCCGTTAGAAACCGATTGGCATGTTTTAACCATAAATCAACGAGGTCATCCCCAATTCTAGAGGAAACAAATATGTTGAAGATCTCTCCCCAAGATTAGAATATTATGTTCCAAGTTTCCAAAGACACTAAACTATTACGGTCCTTTGGTGTCTGTTTTTTTTATATATTAAGTATTCCACAAAAGTAATGTAATGTCCATTTACGTCAAGATATGGGTCTCTATAGTTGGTATTATAGGAAAGGTTTAGTTAAACTTTGGAAACAAGGATGAGAGAACTTTAGTGAAATCCTTAGAGATATTTATAAGGTATGTCTAGGGATATCCGTTAGGTTAAGTATAAGTATAGGTTATAGTCCTTGAATTATGGTAATGATATTAGAATTAAACCTAAGATATTAGATATTGAAGTTACTCCCCCTTTATTATGTTGTTTTCCTAGCATGATTTTTTCCACTCACACTATTCTTTTTGGTTTTTGAAAAATGGCAGGAAATAGGAGGATTCATGTTAATGGAGAATATGATAGACAATGGAATGATATTCTTCATGAGAAACCAAATGAAATGGGATTTGGATGTCCAAACATCGTTATTATTCATAATCAGCAATCTCATAATATGATCAATAATATCAACTTTGGTAAGTTTCCTGACTCGACTAGTAAGAGAAAGATGGAGTTTCATGATGATCATAGTGGAAAGAAAGTTCAATTTCCCCCATGTAAATCATGTGGGAAGAGGAATCAAGGAGATTGTTTCAAAGGAACTGGAAGATGCTTTATGTGTGGAAAAGAAGGACACAAATCCAGTAATTGCAAAGGAAAAGGTTCAGTTAACACCATGGACATGGATAATGGTATTTCTAAGACATAAACAATGGTTAAATGTTTTAAATGTGGAATGTATGGGCATTATTCAAACCAATTCCCTAAGGGAAAGTCTCATAAAGAGAATCATCATGGTCATATCAGTAGTATTTATGTTGATGATGATGAAGAGACTACAAATGATATGTGAGATGAAATAATTGATGAACCTCGGTCAATGGTTTAAGAAGGTAGTGCAATGATTTTATGTTTATCAAGAGTAAAGTTGTATAGGTAATTTAATGGTACTATGGAATATAGAAACATCTAAGGATTGTTACACTATTGTTTTTCTTAAAGTATTTGAAAGTATATGTTGAATGGTACCGCTAACCAGGAAAGGTTATTCAGATATTTTTGGAAATAATATGATATGTGCATAATGAAAGGATAAAGAGATAATGAAATGTTTGATATTATTAATGATCTCATGACTGATATAAGGACAAAGTTATATCATGGTTTGAGTATATAGAAATTTTTGGATTCTGGTACGTGGAAGGAGTTAACTTTTGACAGCATTAATGTTGTCACTAAGGTTCAATGGGTATTCTTTTTTTTTCAAGAGAATACATTATTAAGGTATTCACATGTTTGGAATGTGACCAACAAGATATATCATATGATATATGGGGGATAAATGATGGTATTCACGTTCTTGTTATGTGACCTTTCAAGTAATCGTTTTCTTTATACTATGATATTGACATATGTATTTTGGATAAGCCTAAATATTGGAATGGATTATTTTGGACATCATATTGAATTCTTTAAGGATAAAACTTTTTTTTTGATATTATTTCTAGAATGTTATAATAGTGTAGTATTAGAAAAAGGGACAACCTACAGGAGGGGTGACAACCCATGGCATCAGACAAGGTTACGGGAATCGAACTCAAAACTGACATGAGACAGGCCTTTATCACATACCATTGGCCAAACGGAAGTCCCTGGTTAGTAGAAACTAGTTTTATTTTATTAAGTGGTATGATAGATGAAGTATAAGTCCATTTTTTGAATCATATATGATTAACCTCACCATAGATGGACTTATGTTTGATAAATTTTTCAAACCTTTTGTTTGAGACAGATGGAATGATTTATCATTCTATCACATGATCTACTAACACTTCAAGAATGACAAATTCAACTTCATTTCTTTATGTGATGAAGTGGAAATTGTTCAAGGAACGAACAACGGTGAGATTGTACCGAAATAAAGTAAGTATTTATTCCAATTCAAATTCTTCAACTTTAGGGAAATGATCTAGAAAATCAAAAATGTTGTCCAAGTGTCCTCATATCCGATGAATCAGATGGTACCTTAGATCATCACAAATTTATGGCTTTGTGATTGTTGGATTTTTTATAGCCATGTTCTCTACCACTCTCCATCAGAACATGATGGTTAGATTTCTCTTCCATATCCATATTTTAACCTATGTTCTCCTATATGGAAACCCAGTGATGAGTTAATTTCAGTAACCGTTATGTTTCATAAATCACTTTTTAAAATTAAGTTTTAGTATTTCTTTTTGCGATGTGGGATTCTATGAAAGAAAATTTCAAGTAGTAAACCATTTATAACCCCGACAAATTTTGAGGGTGAAATTCAATTTAAGGGGGGTAGAATGTAACAACCCGAGATTTTATGAGAATTATTCTTTTTTAATTTATTTGATGTCTTGTGTTGAATGCTACACCAAGATTATCTTGTACTATACACAACACCGTATTAGCTTGCAATATATGAAACACTATTCTTGTCTCGTGTTACACAAAATTTCAAGTTCATTTTATGGAAATTATTCTATGCAACATTAATTATAGATTTTGTTTAATGTATAAATGAAATAAGTTTTGATTATGTTATACGCAACACCAAAGGGAGCTTGCACTACACGCAACCCTTACTTGGATTTCATTACACACAATCACGACCTTCCTCGATAGCATGTGTAGTACGCAATACCGGGTTTCACTAAACAATGATATGTTATTAAAATATAATATAAACTATCTGTTATGAATAGTAACACCCACTTTTTGAAATTTTAAAAATTTTATCTTTCAAAAAGGACTTAATTTTTGGATTTGGAATATAGAAATTTGCCTCGGGTGAATTTTTGGTATTTTTCTGAAAACTTTCAATTTTTAATGAATAGTGAAAACACTAAGTTATTGGTTAAAATCGACTTTTTATTTAAATAATTATTTATTTTATTTAAATTTATTTTAGGTCAAAATTGATACATAATACCTATATAAGTTCTATGTAATTCATTGGATTCATTTTATTATAATTTTAGATATATAAAAATTTTATTAAGCTTTTCACCCTCTTTTTCCCACCTCCTAGAAGAATTTGAAAATTTAAATAAAAAATAATTTGACCACTTCTTTGAGTGGAAATTCGAAAATCATAGAGACACAGTGTGGTTCAATAAGATAAAAATAATTTTTGGTGAATAATAACTATTTACTTTTATTTACCACAGTTAAAAGTAAATAGGGTAATTAAGGGAAAAATGATATTATTATTACCCTAACACATGTCCTAATTATATTGGATAAGTGTAATTCGACCAAAAACAACCTTAGGAATAAAATATTACCTTTTAGGTCCACATGGATTAGATTAGGACATTTATTATTATTTTATCTAAAGAAGAGTTAAAATAGTTAGAACCAAATTTTAATAAGTGAAACATTTTTAATGTAGGGTTATACATAATTTAAATTCGACTATAAATATTCATTAGAAAGATAAAATTATTTCCTACATAATGGTATTTAATTTATAATTTGTAGACATTAAATAATTTAATTTATTTATGACACAATGATGATGGAGTAATTACCTTATTAATGAAATATAAACATAATTGATATTATAAATACCCAAATAAATTTAATTTGAGAATTTTTATGATTTACAATAATTTTAAAGGTTAATATGACATGTTATTATTTCTTTAATTAACCTTTTTCGAACTAATCATGCTGTTATAAGTTTTACAAAAATCAATTACCAAATAGTATCAAAATTGACATAAAATAGTTTTGAAAACAAATATTACATTATTAATTGTTATTCTATTCCAAAAAATATAAGGATCAAAAAAATGGCTTAGATAAGGTTATATATATTAATAATTAACCACTTTGGGTTAGTGTGTCTTGTTATAGTAAGTATATTAACCATATAGTGTAAGAATACAAGAAGACACGGTAAAAGTTAAATTATTTAACTTAGAGTTAAATATAAATGATAAGGTTAAAATAGTAACATAAACTTGTCTAAAACCTATTGGTTGAGATGATAGTGAACCATACCTACTTTATCTTCGAATTATATCAATTTTGAGCTATTAAAAACCAAATATGACTTTATTATAAAATAATATTTTACGTTTTTCCTAAGGATCCCCTCTCCTCCCTTATAAAAGGGCACCTCCTCCCTCTTCTCTTTACAAAATTTTGAGCTTTCAAGATCTTCCAACCCCTGACCATTTCCATTATATACTTTCCTAAGAACATTATATAGGTTCCTGACTCCTCAAAAGACTAACTCTAGTGCCTTAATAAGAATCTTAAAAGAGGTGCGTCGAAGAAGAGGTAATCTCTTCTACCGATTCATTCAAGTTTTTTTCTTCTTCAACTTCCTCTTATTTAGTTGTTTCATTGTAATGTAATACAATAAGTATTAATAATATACAGATATGATATTATAAATATGAAACAACCCCCTTACACCTTCTATCTATCCTACAGAAAACGAAATCACCGTGCGTCTGTACGTACGAAATACCTTCTCCACGCCGTGGTGTAATCATTTTTTCCACCACCACCTTACTTGGATGGGTATAATGGTGTAAATAATAACTTTATATGGTTATTATAACATCATACTGATTCTGAGATATTATATCATCCACTCCAATTCTATTCAATAATTATGGTAACGATATCATCGCTCATGCGTACGTACGGACTACCGTCTCCACGAATGCGATGAGATTCATTTTCCAGGATTAACCACTCAAGTATGATTATAAAGTATATATAATAAATAATCATCAAAGATATTACATAATAATGATACTAGATTTATGTACATATATCATTCATTTACTTAATTCCATTCAATTCAATAAGGAAACGAAAACAGCGTTCATGCATACGTACGACCTACCGTCTCCATGAACAGTGTATTTCATTCCATTTATCAATATATCATATATATTTATATACTGAATATATAGTATGTATAAATCGTGTTTTACATTATATAATTAAGTCAATAAGTATATTTATAATAATATCATGAACAAAAAATCAAAACACGTATGATAAATGAAACGATTTTACCCAAAATATTGCTTTAACATGGAATTTACAAAAGAAAGGGTAATATAAAGTCATAAGTGAACCATATATGATATCATAACAATGAATATTATTCTGAAGTAATTCAATTACATTATTTAAATCATTATACAGGAGGTTCGGAAACATACGAAGCATATCAGACATAAGGTAAAGAATAACTTTTCCAATGTCGTTTTTATCCGAGATTGTTTATTCGTAAGTATTTAAAAGGGTTTTATTTATCATCCATGTCCCTGTTTTCTAAAAATGGTTTCATGTATTTTTAAAGTCATTTTTACCCATTTTTTACTTTTACTACATGATTTTTAAGGATTATTTCTTTTTTTACGTTACGAGGTATGTTTTTCACTTTTCCGACAAAATCATGTGAAGAATGTTTTTTTAACTTATATGGCATGAACAGATTTTTACAGTTTCATAACGCCCTATTTTCATAAAGATTACTCTACAATATTTCATGATTATTTTCAACAAAATCCTTTTCTTTTAAAATTGCATGGAATTTTGTGAAAGGAAAATGATTTTGAAGAAGAAAGGATATTTTCCTCAATAATTCATTTCAAGTGTTTTATAAAAACCATTTTCCATCTAAGATGACATTATTTCATATGTGTATGTTTCAAGTATAATGTCTCTATGATTTACATCGTTTAAATTTTCTTATTATGAAATAATATCCATTTGTTTTATATGGATTATGTTATGATGATATGATGTTTATGAAACCCATTTTATTCTTTGGGTTATGATGAATGATTTATTTTTATGTTGTGAGACAAATAAGAATGATTTCATTATGAGATTAGTGGGTCCTATATCTCCCTCCAATGCATTGGGTAAAGATTTATATCTCATGATATAGACATGGCTGGAAAGGTAAGTTAATCCGGTTCAGTGATACAGGACTAGAATAACGAGTGAACTCGATTTAGAAATGGAATTTGTCCACTAAGATGGTCTTGGCAGCAATGCCTGGCTGCTATGGAAATCATATCATGTGATTATTGGTTTTCCAAAATTAAATGTTTTATTCCCATGAAATTTTATCATGATTGATGTTCATTTATGATCTATACCTTACGTACTGCCAAGATTTATTTCAAAACTCAAGATTTTGATGTTTAAATTTTATGGTCATGTTTTGAAGTTCAAATGTATATTGTTTGTTTTATTTTCTCCATGCTTACCATTTCTGAGCATTTGAGCTCACCCTTTATATGTTCTGTTTTCCCAAGGATATAACGAAAGGTTTTAGGTAAAAAAAAGGGAAGATCTTTATGGGATATGTTGCAGATCTTTCACCAATATTAGAATATTATGTTCCAAGTTTCCAATGACACTAAACTATTACGGTCCTTTGGTGTCTTTTTTTTGTTATGTATTAAGTATTCCGCAAACGTAATGTAATGTCCATGTACGTCAAGATATGGGTCTCTACAAAATATTATTTATAAATAAATTAAAAATAATTTTCATGAATACAAAATGATAAACATTCATTCAAGAAATGTTTTATGAAGTCACACCCACTTCTTTAAGTTTAAATCACCCTTTCTTCATTTAAAATTAATGTTACATGGAATTTGAAAATATTATCAAAAATTCTATTCTATTGAATTGAGTTGAGTGGGTATAATTATTGATGATTAAATGATGTATTTTATTCACTTTTAAAAACACTTTTATGAGTTTTCGAGTTTATTTTATTCTAATTATAGTGAGGATTATACCATACTTTAGTGAAAATTAGAATCATGCAATTTTTCTTCAAAAAGAGCCAACCCTCCTTTTCCCTCTCATATTTTTTAACATTTAAATCTTACGAACCAAAAACCATTGAACAATAATAAATATTAATCATTATAAACACACGTTCTTGACCCGAATTGGGTTGATATATATTAATTTTTAAACACTATGGTGACTCTTACATGAGTTTGGATAAGAAAAGACATGATGAAAATAATGATTTATGTGTTAAGAGAAAATTCAGGTGAGTTAAGTGTTTTTTTTTGAATGGGAGAATAAATTAAGTGGAAATGCATTGAATGATCTAGATGGAGAATTCAAATAATAGTTTCTCAATATTCATGATATATTTTGTTTCTTTATATTAAATTGGTGGATCTCATGGGTATGTGTTTTAAAATTTATTTTATTTAATTTTGATGCTTACTTTCCCAAGAGTATAAGTGATAAGAGTGGGGGAATTTATAAATATTAAATTTTTATTATTTTCATTTGAATTTTAATGATTTAATCCCCACCAATTTATCAATTTTAACTTAATTGCATCATTATTTAAATTTTAGGCATGTTTTGATCTTTGATGTAAAATTTTCTTAATTCAAAAATTTTAATAGTTTTCTATCATTTTTTTTATTTCAAGAATAAATTTTCATATAATGATCCAAGTTTAGGTGTTATTTTTTCTATAGGATTACTTTTTTATGGTTCTAAAATTCTTTAATTGGACCTAGTTCTTATTCAAAATCCACAGGGACCAAATAATTCAATTTGATGCGGAAAATATTTCTGGATGAAAGAATTGACATTCCCTCATTAAATAAGTCAAAAATTAAGATACATATCACCAAGTTATGTGATTATAGTTTTAAATGTATTGGATTTTCATTTAAAAAATAAATTTCATGTGTACATTCTCGCATTAAATTTTTCTTTTTTATGTGCTAAAGTATGGAATATGAAGAGTCGGTTCTCCCAAAAAAAGTGTGATTCATTAATTCACATTCAACTTCATCAACACATGTTAAAATATGATGAAATTTTGAGGGATCATGAAAAATAGAGAGATAATATTTTTAATAAGACACCATTTCTACAATTTACCATTTACTATAAAAACTAATCCTAAACTCCCATTGGATGGAAACTTCAGGGAATATTTTCCACCCCTCAACCCTATAAATATTTATATATAACTCCCTTAAAAGGTGTTTAAGTGAAGGATAAATAAAGTATATACTAGATAATTGAAATCTTGAAGTGATTAATATTTTTTAATTTTCCTTTTACTAGTTCCATAGTTATCTCTCCTTCCTCATTCATCTCTATTACCATTTGTATTGAGGGGTAAAAAGTTTGATTGATCTTGTAGGGGGTTATTCTTTTATAATGGTTAAATATTGCTTTATAATTAAAAATTATTATTTTATATTGAATTATTTCTTTTTCCATTGGTTACTAATTCTCTTAGGGTGATTTTATTTTGGGTTTTAGTGTTATAAATTTTTTATAGCTTTGGTTAAAATTATTTTAACTCGATTTTCTTAGTGTATTATATCTTAATTGAGTATATTATATTCGATAGTGAGGTTCTAGTGATATTTGGAATGTGTGTAGAAGACGTGATTTTTTTGGATTTATAAGGTCAATAAAATACTTATTGGGACATTCCTTAGTATATTTGGAATAGTTTACTAAATTTCATATACATGGGCGTTGTTTCCATTGCTTCTTTCAACCAAGGGTGATTGAAAAATTTGTACAGGATTATTTCAATTTTCATTTAATCAAAAGAGAGTTAGTATGATTTCAATGACTACAATTTCATTGAAAAAGGTTATCCAATGCTGAACCCATCACTTGGTTCATCCTTCTGATCTCAATCTCTTATACATTACTTAATTTTTTAAAAAATACCTCTTTCTATAATTTAAAATTGAAAATCATGATTATTATGTGCTCCTCTTTGAAGACAATCTAGGTTTACCAATAAAATATACTTTTAAAATATGAAATGATTTTTTTTTATCATCTCACGAAAGAAAAATTATAAATATAAATCTTCATTTATTATATATTAAAGGGGTCGGTATAATTGTCATGAAAAATGGAATCATAAAACCCCTTAATGTATAAAATTTAGTTATCACTAATCAATGATAATCATAGAGTATTTTGGGTGTTAAGATTTGTTATGATTATTGTGAGAATAATTTCGTATATAATATAGATTACAATAATATCTAAGCTATCTGATCAAATTATTTCACTTGGAATTTCATATATTCATGATATGGTAATGGGTATATGCCTCATTTAAATCATTATTACATAAGGTTGATAAGATAATTTTTCTATAAGTATTTATAATTATTTACCTTTGTTATGTCTATATTGATATTGATCTCTTTAGTGGGTGGTTGGGTATATTGTTGACCATGTCGTCAATTAAGAGTAACCAAGATAGAATTTATCCTATTATATAAAAATTATGAGATTTGGGAAAATGATTTAATTAGAATTAGTAAATTAGTATCCATTTTTAATTAATTTACATGTGACATGATCAACAATTTATATGATTGAGATGTGATGTATTTCATCAATAAAGTCATCCTATATTAAATAATATAGAATATATAAGTTGGCCTCTACTATATTGACATGTTCCATGTCTTTTAGTCAATTTTTTGTATTAGACAAAGGGAATGTAGAATAATTTATATGATTTATAAAGATATATCTTATGATGGATATGTTATATGGAGATATGAGTGTGTTTGATTGAGATCAAGATATACCCCTTTATAGAATGGGTAAAATTGAATTTTTTCAAGTGGTTGGTATTTACTTGTAATTATGTATTGGAAAATTCATATTTTTTTCAATGAAAAAATGGAACTTAGGGTCACATATTAGTCAATGTAATGTGGATTAGTTTTATTAAACATAATTTATAAATTGTTTAGATATTTTATATGATAATAATACCCAAGTAGATTGGATGGACTCCCAAACAGTTGTGATAATTTATGCAATGTCTGGGAGGATTTAAAATAATTGGGAGATTTTTTTTAATATGTACAAAATTATATACGCTGAAGTTATAAGAGACACTTTTTTCATGGTTTTTTTAGGTCATGGTTCATCATACCATGTTTTAATATTCATATTAGAATGATATTGTATATCATTTGAATATCATTCATGCTATGATTATTATACTATTTTAAATGTTTATACATCATCTGATGTTATAAATATAGATTATTAACTATTAATGGAATTTAAAATTAAAATATTTAATGAGTAACTATTTTAAAGAGTTAGAATAGTGGAGTTAAAAAAATTTCATTCGAAAATTTATAAAACATTATATCATCAATATGATCATTCATTTAATGAATGATTTATATAGGTACACTATATGGACTGTATTGGGTGATATTGGTGATCATTCTATATAAAAATAAATCTATCTCTAATTCTATTATCTTAATCTAATTTTGTTGAGGATGGGTTAGCACATCTTAAAAGGAGAAGGGGTACTACTAATGAATTCAGTGATTCGAATTTTTGGTGGACACCTATAGAAACAATTGGTATTTTCTATGTGATCTCAATAAAAACCATTATGAGAAAAGATACATTATAAATTATGATGTATGATTTATTTAATGAATTTTCATTTAATTTTATTGATTAATCTTCCCATATAGCATAAATATGGGTTTTTTTGATTTCATTATATTTAAGCATAAAAATGTCCCATAAAAGCCTTTAATTTACAAATTGACCATAAAATTCATGAAATATCATCCAATATTAACATGGAATTTTAAAATATAAGGAAAATAATTGTTTTATCCATATAAAATTCCATCATAGACATTGTTCCTCTTCCACTATAAGATCAATATCACTAAAATGTTTTTTTATAAAACGTCATAAGTATTGTTCGCATTTACCCATTTTCATTCATGGAAAGTTCTATTCTATAAGTAACCATGTCTATATTGGTATGATGGTTTTTCAATTTTAATCCATTCTACTCAAGGATATCCTAATATATAATTTAAATTAAACTTCATAAATAACTACATGTTTATCCAAAAGATATATAGTAATGGTTTGACCTTTTATCTCTAGCCAAACTACTTATTTATTTCCCATTTTCCCCCATTTTAATCTAGTGAATGGTATATTAGTTATAAATGTTGTTTTTTACTCATTCATTTTTTCCATGCTACCCATATTTCATCCTATATCACACGATTACATTCCAATATATTAGTGGAACCTCACCATGAATTGTGTGTGTCTTGATTTCCATTTTTACAGGATACACAGTGATATATGAGCCTCCAATATCAAGCCCAACCACATTTTTTCAATAATATTTCCCACTATATAATGTCATTTTATTCCTTTTAATTCACATCAAGTATAACTTATCAAACACATACCAAGGGTGTCTTTTCTTCTTTATCAAAGGTCGTTCACACCCTATCAATGGGTCTTTATTTAGAAAAATGTGTGTATTTATTCATTATTTTAAAGGACACATGGTGTAACACCCCAAGCTTCTACGATATGTTTCCCTTTGAATAATGTAATAGCATGTGTTCTACGCAACATCAAGTTCTAACACACACCACAACCGACCAAACTAGCCGTCATGAATAGTAATACCTACTTTTTGAAATTATATATATTTTATATTTCAAAATGGACTTCATTTTTGGATTCAGAATATCGAAATTATCCTAAGTTGAATTTTTGGTATTTTTCTGAGAACGTCCAATTTTTATGAATAGTGAAAAATACTTAAAAACAACTTTTTTAATCAAAATAATTTATAGTGATAAATTATATTATTTAGTGGTTTTAACGTGTAATTAGAATATATTTTTACTATTTTATCCAATGGTGTTCATTATAATTAATTTCACTTTGAAATTGGACATAAACAATTGTCAATCTTTTGATATATATTGTTTCTTAAAAACACGCTATTTGTTGTGACAGTGGGAATTAATTATAAAATTAATTAATGCAACATTTATGTTTGGAATTTTGTAAAATAGATATCATTTTTGAATTCAGAATATCAATTATAGCTTAGGGTGAGATTTTGGCATTGTTCTGAAAAACATCAATTTTTGATGAATAGTGAAACTACTAAGTGGTAGTTAAAAAACTGAATTTTTCAAAAAACATAATTTTACCGCTTCTGTGATTGGAATTTCGAAAATCCGAGAGACACGATTAATATCAAGGAGTAAAATGTGGTTCAATGAGATGAAAATAATTTTTGGTGAATAGTAACTTTTTACTTTTATTTACCACGGTTAAAAGTAAATAGGGTAATTAAGGATAAAAATGATATTAATATTACCCTAACACATGTCCTAATTCTATTGGACAAGTGTATCTCGACTAAAAACAACCTTAGGAATAAAATATTATCATTTAGGTCCACTTGGATTAGATTAGGACATTTATTATTATTTAATTCAAAGAAGAGTTAAAACAGTTAAAATCAATGTTTATTTACTAAACCTTTTTTTAATATAGGGTTATAAATAAGATAAATTCTATTGTAAATATTTATTATAAATATAAAAATATTTCGTACATAATGATATTTTATTTATAATTTTTAGATATTAAATAATTTAATTTATTTATGACATAATGATGATGCAGGAATTACCATAATAGTGAAAAATTAAAATAATTGATATTATAAATACCCAAATAAATATAATTTGAGACTTTTAATGAATTAAACTATATTTATAGGTTAATATAATATGTTAGGAGTTACTTAAGTAACTTTTTTCTAAATAATAATTCTTTTATGAGGTTCACAAAAATCAATTATTCAATAGTGTCAAAATTGACATAAAAGAATTGTTAAAACAAATATTATATTATTAATTGATATGAAATTCCTAAAAATCTAAGGTTCGGCCACAAGACTTATATCATGATAGTTTTATCATTAATGGACCACTTGGGGGGTTTCTTGGATTTATATAGTAAGTTTATTAACCATATAATATAAAAATACAAAGAGACATTGTAAAAGTGAAACTAATTAACTAAGAGTTAACACTTTATGATAAGGTTAATATAGTATCCCAAACCTGTCTAAATTCTATTGGTTGGGTGGTTTTCGACTTATCCCCACCTTAACCTTTAAATAATCCACTTTGGAGCCATTGGAAACCGAATATGAATTTATTATAAAATAATATTTCTAGCTTTTCCAAAGGTGCCCCTAACCCCTCTTATAAATGGGCACTCTCCCTTCTCATTAACTCACACCTTCAAAGCCTTTTGGTTCGGCCAAACTCTACCCAAATACTCTCTCAACTTCCCTCACTTAATCCTAGAGGCCTTCCTTTAGTCAGAAATCCATCCTAAGATCCCTTTTGGTCAAATCAAAGGGAAGAACCCGAAGAAGAGATAATGATTTCACCACCCTTTTCCAAGTTCCTTTCTTCATCCACTTCTTCCTTCTTTGTTATTACCATTCTTAAATAATAACTCCAGTATATTATATATACTGTGATGTTATTATGAATACGGTACAACCATATTCATTATTCTATCCATCCTTTGAATAACATGTCACCATACGTGCGTACGTACGGCTTACCGTCTCCACGTCGTGGTGTAATTCTTATTCAATAAATTAGTATTTGGATTGGTATAATAATGATGTGTAACTAATGTAAATAATAAATATAACATGATAATGATTCTGTATATATGTTATACCATCCAATTATATATTATTTTAATATCAAAAGAATGATATTGTCGCTCGTGCGTACGTACGGACTACCGTCTCCACGAACGCGATGAGATTCATTCTCCATCGTATCCATTCAAGTATAATTATCATTTGACGATTTAAAAATAATTTTTAAGGACTTGATATCATTATAGATATGAATAAGATACATCCTATCCATAACAAACATTACTTACGTATCAAAACATATAAAAAAACGAGTAAGTTAACACCCGAAACGACGATAATACTAAGATGTTATTAACAAATCAATGTTAAAAGATAATATATGATATCATATTCTTATATAATTAATAACAATTATTTCACCATTATACAGGTGGTTAACCTACCCCAACCAAGGAAAAGTACAAGGTAAGGGTTTATTTCGCAATCTCTTCATTATCCGAGGTTGTTTATACGTAATAATCTACTGGGATCTCTTTATCATCCACATCCATATTTCTTAAAAATGTATTTCAAAAAACAATTTATTATTTACTAGAATATGGGTTAAATTCATTTATACCCTTGTTTGACTTTTTATAAGAGGTTTATAAAGGAATCTTTCTGTCATTTTCCAAACAAGGTTTTTTTTAACCTTTTTGACAAAATTAAGGTAAGAATGTTTTTTTAACTTATACGGTGGGTGCGGCTATTTTCCGCCATTATAAAATCGTCGAAACTTCCTTTACAAGCTTAAAAGAATATTTTCAAAGAAAATGTTTTATTTTATAAATATATGACTCTTAAATGATTTTAAAATAGAAAGATATATTTCTCTAAAAAGAGTTTTGATTTCATCTATGTTAACATCCTTTGATGGATTTTACGCTTATTTGAAGTTGATTTATTATGATACAAACCTTCTATGTTTTATTGAAGGTTTTGTGATATGTTTGACTGTGGATGTGCTATTTTTATACCATTCATGGATTATGGTTAAAGTATTGACATTTCGTATTCCAGTTTTAATACGAATGTTTATGTTATGTTTAAACCTTTTCATATGGGAATGCATTGGAATTATTATGTGACGGGTGGAGCCCGCTATAGCTCCTCGATGCATCGGTAGGTCTCATGAGACAAACTAGTGTCTTGGCACAAGGCATTGGAAAAATCTTATTTGTAGTATTGGCACAAGGCCTTCGCTATGTGGTTATGATAGTCTGGCATTATGCATTCCATCATTATGAAAGTGGTTATTGATATTGCATGTGATTATTATATTAGTAGAATATCCATGTGAATAAGTAAATGGAATTATTTCATTTTATTTTTCCATACTATGTTTAATTTCAAGTTTAAAAGGCTTTTGTTTTAGTTATAAACTACCTTAAATGTTTAATCTTATTTATGAATTTTTCTCCTATATTTTTATCCTTACTGGGCATTTGAGCTCAGCCCTTTTCTATGTTTTATTTTTTCCAGGATGTGAAGAAGTAAATTATGAATGACCTGTAGGGATATTATGAGGGGATAATAGTGTGGATTATGGAGACAATATGTTGTTGTAGTAGTTTTTCACTTCATGATGTAATGTAAAACTTTATGAATATATCTATTGTTTCCAAGGCTACTAAACCAATCGGTCTTTCGAGATTTGATATTTCTTGTGATCAAGCCAATGTTATGTAATAATGCACCAACTCTGGGTAACTGGGGTCAGGGTGTTACAGTTGGTATCAGAGGAATCTTAGTACAAACCTTGGAATCTAGATTTAGATAAACTCTGATAAGAGCTCATAGACCAAAGAAGGACTTTGAGGATTAGTATAGAAGAACTTCTTAGAATTTTAGTATTGTAGAGATTTTGTGAGTTTTACGAGCAATACATTCCAGTCTGGATACGAGCAGGTAGAGGAAGCTCGGGCACAGATGTACATAGGGCTAAAACCCGAAAACACCGCTTTGAGCTAGAATCGAACGGGAACTGGTGCACGACAACGGGCCTTGCTGCACTCTTGGTTACGACAGTCCCGGGGGATATGCTTAGGATAACTCTCATTTTCATTACAAATCATTATGAAGGGTTTATGAGTATATAATTCCTCAATAAAAACATTTTTTATGATTATGGATTATATCCATAAATAGTTCAATTTATGTTAAGTGTTATGTATTTTGATTCATAAAATGATCTAGTTTATAACATTGTTTAGAAATGGCACCTAGTGGAAGAAATGGAAACTGTATCAATACACTCACTCCATGTAGGGATTTCCCTCCTACACAAGATAATTATAGTGGAGCTGGTGATGCAACTGGTGTCGATCAGCTAATCACCATACTAGGACAACTCACTTAGGTTATGAATAATAACCTTACCTATATGGAGCACCCTGATCCATAGCGTGGAGGATCAGTGTTGGATCGCTTTATGAGGAAACAAACACCAACGTTCAATGGGAGTAGAAATCCCTTAGTAGCCGAGGAATGGATAAATTCTCTAGAGAAAATATTTCATGCTTTGGGGAGTAGTGAAAGGAAAAAGTTATCATGGAAGTTTACCTCCTCACCGGAGATGCTGATAAATGGTGGTCATTGATTCAAAATACGAAGGAAGATGATGAAGTATAAAATATGGAATGGAGGGAGTTCAAAGATCTGTTTTTAGAAAAATAGTTTCCTCGTAACCATCGAGCAGATATGGAAAGGAAATTTCTGAGTCTGAGACAAAAGGAGGATGAGAATGTTGCAAAGTATGAGACTAACTTTACAAGGTTAGAAAGGTATGCTGGAGATTGTATACGTAACCCAAGAAGTAATATTGATCATTTCTTTGATGGGTTAAAACCATTTCTCCATCAAGCATTTGTCTCACAATCCTTCTCGTCGTACGAAGACATTGTCTCATGTGCTATCAAAACAGAAAAGGAATTCTCTAAGTCTTATGACTTTAAATCCAAGCAAGAGAAGAAGAGATCTTCTGATCAGTCCGGGAATGGAAATAAGGGGAATAAGGGAAAGGTTGAATATCCATCCTGTGGTAAATGTGGGAAGAAACACCCCGATACTTGTTTGAAGGGAATGGGTGTCTGTTAGAAGTGTGGTGAAAAAGGCCACCAAGCTCGTGAATGCAAAGGGAAGAAGGAAGCTACCAATGTTCAATGCTAGAATTGCAGGGACATAGGACATTATGCAAATGAATGTCCTAATCATCAGAAGAACTTACCTCAGAAAAGGCCAAGGGATCAATGCCAAGATTATGCTATCACTACTGCTGAGGTAGAATCTCCAAAAGACGTGGTGGCATGTAATTTAATGGTTTCCTCAAGTTTAGCAAATGCATTATTTGATTCTAGATCATCGCTTTGTTTCATATCTTCCCAGTTTTATAAGAAAATTAGATATTTCCAATTTGATTTAACAAGATATTTTTCAGTTAAAACTCCTAAGGGAAGTATCATTACAACAAAGTTTTGTGAATCAGTCCCCATTAGAGAACATAAATGTTCTTTATCTGTTTATCTCATCATCATACCTATGATTGATTTTGATATAATCCTCGGTATGGACTGAATTTCGGACTATGATGCAAAGATTAATTGTAAGAAGAAATAGGTTATGATTCTTGATGATGATGATAAAGAACACTTTATCTTTAGATAAGAATCATCACCACATAATTCTTATCTAGATCCACCCCCAGTAGCTCAACTAAATTCAATTATTAGGGAGGAAGAGAATAAAATTACTGTGGGTGAGGAATGGAATGTTCAAATGGAGGATGTACCTGTTGTTAAAGAATATGTAGATGTATTTCTGGAAGATTTACTTGGACATCCTCCATAAGGAGAAGTTGAGTTTTCCAATGATTTAATTCCTAGATCAAGTCCCATATCGAAGACCCCTTATAGAATGGCCACTGTAGAATTAGTTGAACTAATGAAACAACTAGAGGAATTTATTAATAAGGGATTTATTTGCCCTAGTGTTTCTCCATGGGGAGCCCCTGTTCTTTTTGTTAAAAAGAAAGATAGATCTATGAGGTTATGTATCGACTACAGTGAGATCAATGCTATAAAAATAAGGAACAAGTATCCCCTACATCACATTGATTATTTATTTGACCAACTACATGGAGCTCAATACTTTTCAAAGATTGAACTTTGATCTGGATACCATCAGTTTTGTGTAAAGAAGGAAGACATTCCGAAGACAGCATTTCGAACCATGTATGGGCATTATGAGTTTACTGTAATGCCCTTTGGATTGACTAATGCACCCTCTGTATTCATGGATCTGATGAATATAGTTTTCAAGGAATATCTAAATGAATTTGTGGTGGTATTTATTAATGATATCTTGGTATACCCTAAAATCTACGAGGATCATTAAAGTCACTTGCGCATTATCCTGATGACTCTGAGAAGACATGAATTATATGGGAAGTTTAGCAAGTGTGAATTCTGGCTTCATGAGATTTTTTTTCTTGGCCATATTTTCTCTAAATATGGAATCTTTGTTGATCCTTATAAGTCCAAGGTAATCCAAGAATGTCCAGCACCTACGATTATAACAGTGGAACGCAGTTTTATTGGTTTGGCAGGTTATTATCGATGTTTCGTACTGAATTTTTCCTGATTGGAAAACCCATTAACGAAGATCACACGTAAAGAGGATAAATTTGTTTGGACAAAAGAGTGTGAAGAATGTTTAGAAGAACTGAAGAGAATATTAGTCAATACTCATATATTGAATCTACCATCAGGGAATGATGGGTTCGTTATTTATTGGGATGCATCGAAGAAAGTACTTGGTTGTGTCCTTATGTAGAATGATAGGGTGATTGCCTATGCATCACGACAGTTGAAAATTCATGAGCAAAACAATCCTACTCATGATCTTGAGTTAGCAACTGTGATCTTTGCTTTGAAGATATGGAGGTACTACCTCTATGATGAAAAATGAGAGATTTATACAGATCACAAGAGTTTGAAGTATATTTTCTCACAAAAAGAACTCAACATGAGGCAAAGGAGATGGCTTGAATTACTCAAGGATTATGATTGTATGATACTCTACCACCCGGGGAAAGCACACAAGGTGGAAGATGCTTTGAGCAGAAAATATCATGGAGTTTTGAACAATATGAGAATTGAAAGGGATCCAATTTTCATGGATCTAGTGAAGATGGACATGGGAATAACAAGGGAAGTTGAAACATCAATTATTTTTCAAATGGATGCCAAACCATCTTTACTAGAAAGGATTAAGAGTTCTTAGACCGATGATGAAGAATTTCAAAAGAAGATTAAAGCTGTGAATAATGGGAGATTGAAAGAATTTTTGTATGAAGAAGGAATTTTGAAATTCGGGAAGAGGCTTGGTGTTCCTAATATACCTGATCTAAAAAGTGAATTATTGGATGATGCTCATAGTTCCAATTTCTCTATACACCATGGGAGCACCAAAATGTATAGAGATTTGAGGGAACATTTTTGGTGGGACAACATGAAGAGGGAGATTGCTGATTTTGTTTCAAGATGTATGGTTTGTCAACAAGTGAAAGCTGGAAGGCAACAGCCTGGTGGAGTATTGCAACATCTTCCCATATCGGAGTGGAAATGGGACAATATTACGATGGAATTTGTCATGGGTCTACTAAAGACTCCTAGAAGGAACAATGCAATATGGGTTATTGTTGATCATCTTACCAAGTCAGCATATTTTCTTGCTAGAAGAGAAGATCTACCACTCGAACGTCTAGCAAGACTATACATTGATGAAGTTGTGAGACTTCATGGAGTACCCCTATCGATTGTTTCTGATCGTGATCCCCATTTTACTTCAAGATTCTAGAAAAGTCTTCAGAAATCCTTGGATAATGAACTTCATTTGAGCACTGCATACCACCCTCAAACAGATGGACAATCAGAACGAACTATTCAAACCTTAGAGGACATGTTGAGATCCTGCTCACATGACTTTCAGGGTATGTGGGATCAACATTTACCTGTGGTATAATTTTCCTATAACAATAGCTTCCATTCGAGTATTCAGATGACACCATATAAAGCGTTATACGGAAAGAGATGTCGTACACCAACCTGTTTGGATGACGTTGGTGAAAGAAAACTTGTAGGCCCAGAACTGGTGGAGGAAACGATGGAAAAGGTGAAGGTAATCGAAAATCACATCGAAGTAGCTCAAAGTAGGCACAAGATCTATGCCGATAATCGAAGGAAGGATTTGGAATTTCAAGTCGGTGATCACATTTTCCTGGTATCTCCATGGAAGGGAGTCATACGTTTTGGTAAGAAAGGTAAATTGAGTCCCAGGTACATCGGGCCTTTCGAAATTCTAGAATGATTGGGGTTGTAGCTTACCGATCTGCAATGCCGACAAGTCTCTCCAAAGTTCACGATGTGTTCCACGTATCTCTATTGAGGAAATACATGCCTGACCCAATGCATGTACTCACCTATGAGGAATTAGAACAGGAACCCGATCTGTCTTATTGCGAAAATCCCGTCAGGATTCTTGATATGAGAGAACAAGTAATGAGAAACCGGACGACTCGTCTGGTAAAAGTCTTATGGAGAAACCATAAGATGGAAGAGGCAACGTGGGAACCCGAGGAACTTATGATGAAGAACCACCCGAGTCTTTTCATTCGGTAGTATTCTAGAAATTTCTAGGACGAAATTATTTGAAGGAGGGGAGAATGTAACACCCTAAGCTTCTACGGTACGTTTCCCTTTGAATAATGTAATAGCGTGTGTTGTACGCAACATCGAGTTCTAACACACACCACAAACGATCAAACTAGCCATCATGAATAGTAATACCTACTTTTTGAAATTATATATATTTTATATTTCAAAATGGACTTCATTTTTGGATTCAGAATATCGCAATTATCCTAAGTTGAATTTTTGGTATTTTTCAGAGAACGTCCAATTTTTATGAATAGTGAAAAATAATTTAAAACAACTTTTTTAATAAAAATAATTTATAGTGATAAATTATATTATTTAGTGGTTTTAATGTATAAATATAATATATTTTTACCATTTTATCAAATGGTGTTCATTATAATTAATTTCACTTTGAAATTGGACATAAACAATTATCAATCTTTTGATATATATTGTTTCTTAAAAACACACTATTTGTCGTGATAGCGGGAATTAATTATAAAATTAATTAATGCAAATTTTATGTTTGTAATTTTTTAAAATAGATATCATTTTTGAATTCGGAATATCAATTATAGCTTAGGGTGAGATTTTGGCATTGTTCTGAAAAACATCAATTTTTGATGAATAGTGAAACTACTAAGTGGTAGTTAAAAAACTGAATTTTTCATAAAACTTAATTTTACCACTTCTGTGATTGGAATTTCAAAAAATCTGAGAGACACGGTTAATATCAAGGAGTAAAATGTGGTTCAATGAGATGAAAATAATTTTTGGTGAATAGTAACTTTTTACTTTTATTTACCACGGTTAAAAGTAAATAGGGTAATTAAGGGTAAAAATGATATTAATATTTCCCTAACACATGTCCTAATTCTATTGGACAAGTGTATCTCGACCAAAAACAACCTTAGGAATAAAATATTATCATTTAGGTCCACTCGGATTAGATTAGGACATTTATTATTATTTAATTCAAAGAAGAGTTAAAAGAGTTAAAATCAATGTTTATTTACTAAAACATTTTTAATATAGGGTTATACATAAGATAAATTCTATAGTAAATATTTATTAGAAATATAAAAAGATTTTATACATAATTATATTTTATTTATAATTTTTAGATATTAAATAATTTAATTTATTTATGACACAATGATGATGCAGGAATTACCATAATAGTGAAACATTAAACTAATGGATATTATAAGTACCCAAAGAAATATAATTTGAGACTTTTAATGAATTAAACTAATTTTCTAGGTTAATATAATATGTTAAGAGTGACTTAAGTAATGTTTTTCGAAGTAATCATTCTGTTATGAGGTTCAAAAAAATCAATTATTAGATAGTGTCAAAATTGACATAAAAGAATTTTTAAAACAAATATTATATTATTAATTGATATTAAATTCCTAAAAATCTAAGGTTTGGCCAAGAGACTTATATCATGATAGGTTTATTATTAATGGACCACTTAGGGGGTCTCTTGGATGTATATAGTATGTTTATTAATCATATAATATAAAAATACAAAGAGACATTGTAAAAGTGAAACTAATTAACTAAGAGTTAATACTTAATGATAAGGTTAATATAGTATCCCAAACCTATCTAAATTCTATCAGTTGAGTGGTTTTAGACCTATCCCCACCTTAACCTTTAAATAATCCACTTTTGATCCATTAGAATCCGAATATGAATTTATTATAATATAATATTTCTAGCTTTTCCAAAGGTGCCCCTCTCCCCTCTTATAAAAGGGCACTCTCCCTTCTCATTAACTCACACCTTCAAAGCCTTTTGGTTCGGCCAACCTCTGCCAAAATACTCTCTCAACTTCCCTCACTTCATCCTATAGGCCTTACTTTAGTCAGAAAGCCATCCTAAGAGCCCTTTTGATCAAATCAAAAGGAAGAACCCGAAGAAGAGGTAATGATTTCACCACCCTTTTCCAAGTTCCTTTCTTCTTCCACTTCTTCCTTATTTGTTATTACCATTCTAAAATAATAAATACAGTATCTTATATATACTGTGATGTTATTATAAATATGGTACAACCATATTCAGTATTCTATCCATCCTTTGAATAACATGTCACCATACGTGCGTACGCACGGCATACCGTCTCCACGTCGTGGGGTAATTCTTATTCAATCAAAATTGGTGTTGTATTCAAATACATCTTCAACTCATGGAATGTATCATCACATTCTTTAAAACATTAAAACCTGATCCCATTTTTGTTCAATATTGAAAGTGGTGCTACCAAATGGTATGAGTCCTTGATGAATCTATGATAATAACCCACCAAACCTAGAAATATTCAAATATCAAAAACATTCTCAGGTTATTCACAAGAAACAACTGCCTAGAAATTATATGGGTACACTAACACACCTTACTTAGAGATTATCTGATCCATGAAATGTGCCCTACAAATCCAAAATTGACACATAGATAGCTTGGCATATATTGGATGATATATCAGTGTATTCAGGATGATGTCAAATTATTAGTAATGATCATCATGAGTCTTGGTGTACAATAATATTTATTCCACAAAAATAAACAAAAACCAATCTAGGTATGGATGAAATATTCAGTTCATTAAGGTCATGAACATAACAAGATCATTTTTCAAACCAAATAGAATCACAAAAAAAACTCATACAGGCTTTTCCAAATCATCAATATTGTTTATGGTATATCCTAAATTCTCACTCTCAACTGATGATACCCTGAATTCAATTTTATCTTGGAAAGAACACAAGCACTAATTAGTTGGTTAAAAATATCATCAATACGTGGAATATGATACAAGATCTTAACTATCATCTTGTTCAAATTCCAATAATCAAAAAATTAATTCAATGTCCCTCCAACCTTATTAGAAAACAAAACTAGAGTACCCCAATGTGGTTTACTCAGATAGATAAATCATGTATCAGTAAATTCATCCAGCTATGTTTTTATCTCTTGAAGATCTATTATTTCCATTTTGAAAGGTGGAATGGAAACTGGTTTAACTCTAGGGATTAACTAAATTATAAAATCGGCATATCTCTTAGGTTGAATCCCCAAGAATTACTTATGAAACACATCCTAAAAATAGTCCACTATGGGTGGAAATACACTTTTTTTCACACCCCCACCATCCAAAAAAAGAGTTAAAACCTAGGTGATGAGATCCCCCAATTGTTGGTGAACTATCCCTACACATCCTACCTAGATATCCCACTCTCCAAGATGAAGATAACTTTTACCTTTAGAATATGAAAATTTTGCTCTCCTAGGGTAACAATTGGTGTGGGATCGGTATGATACTGACCATTTCATACCAAAAATCAATCCAATAACTAACACTTTAAGTACATAAATAGTCCAAAGAAAATGATACTCACCAACCTCTAGGGAAAATCCCTTTCACAATAAAATTTCCTTTGAACCTACACTAAATGGTGTGTTGATCATTATAACCCCACTCAAAAATAGCACTATTAGAATAAAACCATTCACAAGTTGAGAAAATATAAATTATTTTGAGGTTCCCATATCAAATAAAACTTTATAGAGAATAAAATCTATAGTAATTTCACCTCTTATGATCAACAACCCAACCTCGCTATCCAAAAGTGCAGTATGAACAACAAGAAATTGACTTAACCCTCTACCCCATGATCTAGACTAAATCCTATGAACTTCACTACTCTACAGATATGGGTGCTATTTCCTTGAGGTACCGCATCCACAACCTCAACTGTGACGACCAGTAGAACTAAAAATACCCAACTAGTATTGGGTGAAAGACCCCCTTCTCATATTTTG
Source organism: Viscum album (assembly GCA_963277665.1). Classification (NCBI taxonomy): domain Eukaryota; kingdom Viridiplantae; phylum Streptophyta; class Magnoliopsida; order Santalales; family Viscaceae; genus Viscum; species Viscum album. The sequence continues at coordinate 1,851,789,363 of OY728129.1, read as the reverse complement.
GTTTGGCCTAGATCCTCTATCACTCCCCATTGGTCAAAGTTCCTACAATAACTATGTATGTTTTCCATCCTCCCATAATCATAGCACTCCACTAGTGTTCGGGGGATACTTGGTATGAATGTGACCTGGCCTACTGCACTGATTGTTGGACACTTGATTACAACCCTAAGTAACATTCTTATAGTGATGCTTCCTACCCTCAGAAGGTATACCTCCTGGTCATCTAGTAGAGACCACTTGTCCACCATGGGAATCCTCCTCCAGGATCCCCATATAAATTAGACCTTGATTATCTATCTTTGTAAACTTATTCAGTTAGAAGATGTTAACCTTGTAATTAATCCCATATTTAATTCAATACTAAAAACATCTCTCCATATTTTCCTCATCTGCAACCGGTTTTGGGATAAAGTGATACAAGAAAGTGAAGAGACTTTCATAGTTTATCATGGACATGCTTACCTGGGTCAACCAAAAAAAATAAGGTACCCTCTCCTATATCGGTGTCTCTTGGTAAAATTGTTCCAAGAACATATGTAGGAAGTCCTTACATATAATTAAATCCAACTTCTCATCCCTAGACTAAATATACCAAGAAGACTTTTATTTAAATCATAACATATAAACTCTCAACTTGACTCTTTTCTTTACAGGAGTCTCTAGATGGTCTATAATTGTCTAGATGGAATCAATTCATAACTAAACAACCTCAGTTCCACCCTCTTTGGTAAAGGTCATATAGTCCTTAAATCGAAACACCCATGTCATATTAATCATGTTTCACAAATCCCACTATGTGTAACTTTCCATGAACTTCATAAATCAAGTGAATGTTTCATGGTACTTCTCTCTTGCTCCTTCACCCAATACCATCTGGACCTCTGGTCCCACTACTGGAGGATCATTTTCTACAATTTCATCATGTCATCTTATTAGTAAATGTCATCATGGATGTATTAATCTATAATTACAATCACACATATTATGATAGATAAAATATCATTAAAACATTTCAACAAGAGATATTTAATTAAAGTTTTAACTGCCATCCCACATACACCACCCCATGGTCAATACCAAGGCACTATCACTACCCTCAACCATCATTAAATGGGACCGTGTCTTACACAAGGTAACAAATATTCATATTAATAAGTTTTAAAATTATACACCCACTTTAACCATTTCAAATTACTATATTTACAATCTTTTAACCATTTGAATATCATTATTAGTTACCATTTATTTTAAATTCAACAAATAATAAAAATCATTTTCATTCCCTATAACCCATGTATAACTTGTTTCCCATGCATGCCTAATATTATACATGCCACATAAATTACATTGTCCCTAGGGTGATTTTTGCATACTAAAATCACATTCCATACCAGGCCATTAGTAAAATATCAGGAAAAAAACATCACAAAACAAGTGCATCACCAAAGGTGAAATAATATTCAACTATAATATAAAACATTAAAAACAAAAATCCCCCACCCTGGGTACTTGGATTTCCACACCACACATGGGTTAGCTACTCCAATTAATGAGCTCATGACCAAGGTCCAAAAAATCCTAGTCTCCCATCTACCTTTCCCAAATAATAATATAAAAAACCTCCTTTGTTATTAATTTATAACACCTAGACTTAGGTGCCACATATCGGTGCCCTGAGATGGTTTCTAAATGCCCTTAATCATACCTCCCTGTATGAAAAAGGATAACGACTAGCATCGAGGGTCTAATATATAACATGGGGTGACTATACCCTCTTTATGAAAGCATCTCAATAGTAGAAACCACTATTAAATAAAACCAATATTCTTTAATAATCAATAATCTTCCAAACAACACATGAATAAATCTAAAATAGGGAAAATGACCATAAAATAATGTGGTAAATGAATCATTCCATATAATTGTTAGGTGACTAATGAAGTCCCAAAATAAAGACACACTAACAACTCCTAAGTAGGTCTTGACATCATATTTGGTTCCCTTATCCATGCTACATCCTGAATCCCAACACATCCATGTAACATAGGGATTTTATCATTATAATAACATGAAAAAATTAAGTCTATTTGATTACCGATGACAGTACCCAATTTGGGTGTGAGTAAAACTCAATAAGCCACCACCAAAAACGTATAAATAAATATCCAGTCTATAACAGTGTATGCAGTTGAATAACGAATAAAGATAAAATTCAAAAAAGTAAATAGGTTTCATATTTATTGTTCTTTAATCAACGACTTTATACCTTATTCAGCCCATGTTGAAGTCTGAACCATACACCATAGGTATTTTACATTTTACTCCTTTCATGGGACATCATTATGGAATTTAATTCCATTTTTTCTAGGTAACCTAGAGCAATAGTTTGGGTACCATTATCAAGGAAACATGGAGTTTCATTCCAACATAAATTCAGATTAATTCATCATGGGCCTAGAGTCTAACACCACATGGGTACTTGGAGAATCAGTCCCTCATCCACAACTCATTTTTCACATTCATATATAAATATATTTCGGGGGCCTAGAGAATCATCCTAGAACCCCATGGGTACTTGGAGCATTAGTCACTCACCCACAACTCATTGTTAACATTGAAATACAAATATTCATTGGGGAGCTAGTGCATAAGTCTAGCACCCGATGTGTACAAAGAGAAACAATACCTCACCCAAAACTCTTTTTTTACAATTATATAAAGATAAATATCAAGGTTCATCATCAGTTAACTTCTTATATATCATTCAGAAACATATTTCACCATTACATTTATCAAATACAACCTTGGTTCATAACTTTTATCATAAGTAATGACATGAAAATCCACCCATGAATCCATTTATCATAAATTATTATACAACTTATCAACCTTTGAAGATTAATCCAATAAACCCTTTAAATCACACTACTAAGAATGAAACAAGGATTTAGTTCAATTTCATAAACCCACTATTTCCACATTATTATTTTAAAAGTATCCATTTCATGATTATTTCCACACCCCATGGGTTTCCTTAATGTTTGCTCTAATTATATTCAATGAGTCTAATAGGATCTAAAATGGTTCTCACAATTTTATGGAATTCAATTAACATCTCAATTTGAAATAAATTTCATGATGTTGATAGAAAATGGTACAATGAGAAACACAATATCATGATCATGGATTTGGGAATTTAAAATTAGACAACCTACCATAGGATCATTGATGAAATCTATCTTATCCTTATCTCTTAAATTAAAGTACAATGGATGAAATCACAGGAATAAGGAATAAGAATGATCAAAACCTAGGATCACGATAAAAAACAAGATTCGTTATAACCTAGATGTATACCATCAACAACGGAGGAAACAATCATTCATGGCCAAAGGGAAGATAGATAGGAGAGAGGGGGAATGAAGAAAAGAATATATCATATACTAGAGTGGAGTTTATTTTTCCATCGAATCTTTGATTCACAATGGAAGTGGTTATAGGGGCCTATGAATACACCAAGGAGCCTCTAAGTGAAAAGAAAATCATATTAGGCAGAGTGTTGTTGATTAGGGATATAAATTAGGGGGTTCATGAATTTTTAATCTAATTTTAAAAATATTTTAAAAAACATGCACACTATTTCCTAGATATGAAACATAGTTAGACAAACCATGTAACTTAACTATGCACCCCTACTATCTATGGGGGTTGACAGTTTCTCTTTGAGGCACATTATTTGTTAAAGTGTGAAACAATAGAGCATAAACCTTATGTCTATGGTTTATAGGGTTTATGGTTTTCACTTATTGGCCACCAGATTTGAAAAGTTGTGAACTAACAATGTGAACCCCCTCTATCCAAGGGGATGGAGACAAAAACATTTGGTGTTGGGTGCATGGTTTGGGTCTCATGGATATAGTTGGTAGTGTTTTGGGTTTGGTTTTATTTTATTTTCTTGGATGATATGTATTAATATTACTATAACAACAACTTATTTGGTTTATTTATTTTAGACTTTTTATTATTAATTATTTCTACATATTTCTTTATGTGGTTGCTTAATTTGTATTAAATATATTTATTTTATGCATGGTTGTTTGATTTACAGATGGTTTATGTCATATTTCAGAATAACATCTTTGAACCCAGACTCAGGGATCCAAATCCAAAAAAATAATCTTTATATTTTTAAATTTTATACATGATGCAATTGTTTTATATAAACCATTCAAACTAAAAAGGAAATATTTTATCATGTACATACCAAAGGAAGTTTTGGTTTTATAGTATTAGATAATTAAGAAAAACTCTTACATGACATTGCCTATGTCTTTAAGTGATAATGTTTTCCATTATACCCATATTTTCTTATTCCACATTAATTTTTCATCACATCCCATATAAAACCTTTCTAGATATATCTTACATAAAATATTTCATTATAAACTATGTAAAAGAAGCATAATAAGGGTGATTTCAAATTCTATGTAAGGGTAAACATAGTCATTAAAAATTTAATATACCTTGTGAGCACAAAATTACTATAAGGGTAGAAGAATATGTTCAAAGTACATGAGACTTAAATAAGATAATTCATACCTATAAAAACCGGGATCATCATGTGACATGGAATAAAGATTTAACAAAAGAAAGATTAATAAGAATCAATAATCATGATCCATGAGAAAATAATCCTTGAGAAAAGGATAAATTATAACTCATATAAAAAATAGATAAAACATATTGGAATCTTGGAATATATGTTTTCATCACCCATACTCACTCATTTAAGAAATAATCAAATCCTGGTTAAATCCATATGAAAAACCTCCCTAGTTAAATCCCTCCTTATTTCCTTTAAGGATAAGGAAAATTAATCTATATTTTGGAGAGATATATCAAGATCACTCATCATATAATCCATATTGATATCTCCCATCTTCATTATATATATTGGTCTTAACTATAATCATCAATAATTTCCAATTAGTATACTTTAATATAACACATAGAATATTTCATTTTTGTCATCAATCTTCTAACAACAACTCACATTCCTCCATATCATGATTTACCCATGTAAAATGAAAAGGTTTTATGATAATAACTTTAATAAAACCATTGTAATACATACAAAGAAATAATATGGATGATATCATAAGATCATATTCCCAGTGAGGTCGAGGAATCATTAAAGGATATTAACCTAGATAAAAATACCATTAAAATAAAAGTTAAAATATTTATTTGAAAACATGGGAAAATACACATTTATTAGTATATTTATAAAACAAAAAGTCACAAAAATATTGATAAAATTGTTTTCCTCAAAAATAACAAAGAAATTTGGAAAGTAATCTTTAAAATAAGGAATAGTTATAGCAGATAGATAATCTGATTGTCCGGTATATGCTAAAACAAATATTTCTTTCACACCTTTGGTAAAGAGTAACTCATTTGGGAAATATCAAGAAGACTAATTTTAAAAAAAATTATAGAAAGTAAAAAATTTTAAAACTAACTTTAGTTACTCCTCGGAGAATAGTAAAGACATTCTTAAAAATCTTTTAATGAAAGTACTAACATGGAAGAAAAAATGTTTCAGCCAAAGAGGAAGTAAGGACATATTTCTTTAAAACATTTTCATTGTCATTTTAATTACCATAGAGTGTAAAATGAAACAAAACATTTTAACCAAAAAAATAACTAAATGAGAAGTAAATGGATTATATTTATAATTGAAAAATCATATAATTTCTCCAAAGGATCCTTGAACAAAAATAATCTCAAAATGAAATGAGATTGAAACATAAATCTTTTACCGCTTTATAAAATTTTTAATAAAAAGTATATGAAAATAAATAATGATAATTAAATTTATATACCCCATAAATTATTATAGTTAATGTTTAAATATTAATTCATGGGGTAGTACGTACACCATTTAAACTAAAACGTGGTGCATAACATGAATTATGTCTCCAATAGTTGAAATTGAGATCATGATACCCTTGGAACTTTTATAACTTTTGAATAAATATCTCATTAAAGAGATAATTTCAAAGGAACCTTAAATATCATGATAAAAGAGTCACTCATGAAATAATTTCACAATAAGGATAATATACACCTTATCAAATAAATTAGACACAAAATACAAAATATATCTCAAAGAAACAATATTGAGATGAATAATCTATTTAATGATTGTATCACTAAAGTGAGAATTAGACATTGAGGTGATTATGTGTAATAATTTTTAAAAAAAAATAAAACAAGTGTTAATAAAACATGATATAATAAGAGGTAATTTGACACATAATAATGGCATAATATAGTCAATGAAGTAGAATTATATCCCAATGAATAAAATTGAGTTAAAAAACCCCTAACATCATGTCCATACATCCTATTCATGTCATTTAAATCCTTCATAATAGACATATATTGATTATTTTATTATTTATGAACATTTTATATTTTTCTTAATTTATCATTAAACCATTTATTTAAATGAAATATTTTATTATTTAATTGGTCAAGTCCACATTGGGTGTTTTCAGGATGTTTGATTCATAATTGAAAAATTACTTTAGTAGGTTGATCAAGGTAAAAGGGTTAATTACTACATCATATCTAGAATAATAATCATGAAATAAATGAGATTTTTATATATTAAATACAATTTTATAACCATACATTAAAGTAGTACACTAACAAATTACATCGCATTGTGGAGGTGGTAATCCATAGGTATGTACGAATGACGTTATCATTTTGCAACATATAGAAAGTCAAGAAAATGGATGAAATAATATATTTATAAAATGATAATTATATAATTAATAATATATATATATATACTTTAAATACATTATTATAAACATTAATGAGTGGTTGTGGTGGAAAATAAAACACATTTCTTCATGGGCATGGTAATCCAGACGTGCGCACGAATGATGTTTTCATTAACATTTGATGGGGAAACGAGTTGAATAAGGTTATTACATAACATAACAACATATAAATATGTGGTAGATATTGAATTTATTATACTCATATAATTATTATTGAATTTATGGTGGTAGATGAAGAAGTAAAATGAAGATGGTTGGTTAAGATAATTACCTCCTCTTTGAATAACCCCCTTTGTATCTCTCCCAAAAGACCCTAAGCATGATATTTTACAAATAAAATAACCTATATAATTTATGCAAGTATTAAAATAATAGGATTTTGTGGCTATTGTTTGAGTTATGTGGATTAATATGTGTGAGTAAGAGATAAGAGGGGGTGTCTTTATTTAAGATAGAGAGGGGAACCCTTATAATTACTCAAAGTATTAAATTAATATAAGCTATTTTTCTTGTTCAAGTGGCGCAAAAATAACTATATTTCAAATATAGGATGGATATAAGTATAAAAATGTCATAAAATAAAATCGAGAAACGTTTTTATGGTTTTTTAACCCTTATATCTTAGTTTTAACCTCCCATTAACCCTTTTAATGATTACCATGATAACAATGTTTTTTACAATTTAAGGGTCATGAGAATTACTATAAAAATAAAAGTGACCTATAAATCAGAAATTTTTTATATTATACACCATATCAAATTCACATGGAAAATTATAATAGTTCTATTAATTTTAAATCATTTAATTAAATATTATTTTAGATAAAATCCCATTAATGTCATTTTTGGAAAATTCACATAGTCAGAATTTTAAACAAATATCAAGATAGTAATAAAATGGGAATTTAAATTTTTTTAAAAATTAATAATACATTTTCTTTATCTAAAAATTTTTTATAACACCATAAATAAACCAAAAATATCACTTTATTATTTTTAAAACTTATTTACTAGGTTTTTCTACTACTTGAACAAGAATTCTGTCAGAGTTGCATAAGCATTTCTGATAATTATTCCATGACTAATTTTTTTTAATAAAATATCATAATAAAAAATTATTTACTGTCTGAAATATATTTGTTAACTAAACTTAAACTCAGTTTATCCCAATGAAAAAATATTATAATTATTAAAATAAAGGGAGTAACATTTTCAATTTATTCTAAAATTAAAATAATATTAAGGTCAATATCAAATTAAAATGGCACTAAGTTTCCATATCTTCAAATATTGGATTAGTATTGTCCAAATAAACTCATAAAATATAAATAATTCATCTTATATTTTTTCATATCCTTATCACAATATTTTAACCATAATTAGCTGATTTACCCTTACCAAGGTGATAAATATTTATCACTATTACTATTCATAATGACCAAAAATAAATTTAACACATTTTCAAAGTGTAGAAATTATGATTATAAATATGGAATAGATTTTATCAAATTCAATCTAAATAAGTGGAAAATTTTCTTTTAAAATAAACTCCCAAAAATGCTACGAAAAATGATTTTATAAACAAATTCATCTTTTAGTATAAATATGTTTTTATATGAAGATTATTCATAATGTGGATTTAAATAAAATTAATTATAATATTTTTAATCAAAATGAACTAAATAAATTTAAAAAAAAAATTTACTTTGTAAATAATTGAATAGAAAAGATTGTTTTCAATAAAATTGGTATTTTTCACCATTCACTGAAAAATTAAAATTTTAGAAAAAAACTCAAAATATCATCTAAATATAAATTTTTAATGATAATTTCAAACATTATTCGCATTTTATCAAATAATATTTCTAAAATTGGTAGAAATTAATTATAAGATACACTCATAAAAAATAATAAAAAACATTTTTGAACAAAGCGTATTTTGAAGCATTAAATGACATTAATAAAAATTAAGAGCTTATTTTATAATACCTTTTCAATTTATTTTTATTGAGTAGGATATATATATATATTTAATAATTTTTTTAATCATTTTTGTACCCTATAAATCAATTACTAGGTTATAAGTTTCATATTTAAATAATAATATTTCATAATCATTAAAGCATGGTGTTGCATGTTCTGTATGCTATCAAACATAGTGTTATTTTAAACATATTGTGGTATTACATTATTGGTGGAATCTATGATATAGTTATTTTTTATTCAAAGGTTTAATTCATTCCTCGATGCATATTCTTTATACCCAGGCACTAGTTTCCATCCCGTGGGGATCAAGAATACCTTTTGATCCGAGTGGTGGAATAAGTCTGGTGACATGTCGGTTCATTCTAGGAAATTTCATTATATTCTACCACTTTTGTTTTATTGGTAATAAAAATAATACATAATTAAACTTATCACAAAAATCTATAATTATAAATAAAATAATTTATTTATCACAATAATTTTATGTGTGCAGTGATCGGTAGAGATCAAGAGATAATTTTATACATAAGTGCATGCAAATAATGTTGAATAGAAAAATACTAAATTCACATACCTCTCCCTAACATAAATAACATCTTGATTAAATTCCCCATATATTATATCTTTCCTTATCTCTCAAATCATTAACTCCTTAAAAATATTTGATCCATCCACCTTGAGATAAAAACAATTCACTTTCATCATTTATTGATTAATCTCCCCTTTTCTTTGTCCCTTCCAATAATTTTCCAGTTTCTCTAATTTCTCTCAATTATATAATAAAACTAAATGTTAAATTAATAATAAGTATTAAAAAAACCATTTTATGCATTAAAATCATCTTGAAATAGGGGATATTCTGAACCTTCTCAAGCTAAGGGAGGTGGTTGAACACAAAGATTCATCCAAAATTTTTAACATGTCAATGTGGACTATAGTTTTGTTAAAATTCCTACAAATAATTGATTCATTACGACATAATCCACTTTAATTAATCCTTAATCTACATTTTACTTTATAAAATGGTATTATATTTTAATATGATTCATATGATAATGTTGTGCTAGATTCTTCATCAACATAATGGTGCTCTTATTATCATTACAGAATACCAAAGGCACCCTCACATATTCACCAATATCCTTCTATTGTTACTTCATCCCTAATAACCGAGTGTATTCATATATATATAAAATATAATTTTCTTTAACAATTCTATGAGATATACTCTATTAATTCATATTTATCTTTCTATTGTACTTCTTCTCAATAAATAAATCTCATCCACTATTATATTTCCTTTCCATAATGTCTCCATCCCAATCTAAAATTAGATATGTAAAAAATATTATTATTTCCCTATATCAAAAACAAAACCACAATCAATATTTCCTTTAATGTACTTCATGATCCTTTTCACACCAATGAGTTTTTCTTTCTTTGGATTACTCTGAAATTGAGCCACCAAGAAAGTACCATAGATAATATCCAACCTTATTATTTCTATGTAAACAAATATTTTAATTATTTTTATATATTAGGTATAATCTATATCCTCTCCAAATTTATTCTTCCCAATTATGGTTATAACCATTTTTTGATTTTAAACAAGATTTTAATAATGAATATCAAACTTCATCATTGACTCCCTTACAATAGTTTCTTAATAAACACAATTATATCCATCATGTTGACCCACATTCAGCCCAAGAAATTATATGAGCTCGCCAATAATGGATTAAAAATATAAAATCATCAATTTATAAAACTCTTTTATTTATTTTTTGCTTTCTTCCACCAAATATGACATCATCAACATAGAAAAGTAGCATGAATTTTGCATCTTTAGATGATTTCAAATAAAGCTTAGGAATGAAATCACCTCTCTGGAATTCATTATTCCTTATGTATGATTATTTTTCAATATACCCAGACATTGGTGATTTTTTCCTTCCACAAAAAATCATTATTCAATTTGAACGCCTTTGATTCATCATCACCAATTTGAAAGCCTATTGGTTGTATAATGTACAATTCATCCTTGAGCACTCTATTCAAGAATTCCATCTTTATATCCATACTGAAAACTTTAAACCGATTTGAATAATGATTTATAAGAAAATTATTAATGAAAAATATCCATCCACCTGTAAATATATCCCCTCTACATATACACCCTTTCTTTGAGTATATATCTTGAACACTAATTTTATCTTGTTTTGAATCACATATCCTAATTTTCAAATTTTTTTAAAACTCATTTTTTTATAATGATATTATGATCCTATGAACTTCTCACAATCTCACAAGTATTTTGTTTTCAAACTCTTCATTCATGGGTCCTTCATGACTTTTGCAAATGACGATGAAATCACTTAAGATAATAGAGCAGTGTGCTTCACAATTCACATCAACCTTGTTTCTTTCTATATAATATCTTTCTCTTGTGATATTTGATTCATTAATCTAAAATATACATATCCTCATTTTAGTCAATAATTGATTATCTTTTATAGCCACTTCATTATATTATTAAACCTCGTAATCCTCACCATGGGTCGAGTGTTAAAGATCTCTAAATTTTAGGTCAATAAAATTTTCTCCGGCATAAAATTCATTAAAAAATAAATTTGTTATTTTATATCAAGAATTTTATTAATACAATTTAATATAATTTATCTCCCATGTTTTATCAAATCTCTTTTTGATGATTTTAATGATTTACTCTTTTTTTATTATAATAAAAATTCTCCCTTATTGGTAGGGATAAAAAATGAGCAGTCAAATCAAAAAATGACTAGGTCCATTATAGGCAATGCTTATTTTGACTTTGCTTATTTTCGAATATTTTTATACATTCAAAATTTTACATGCCCAATCCATTTTTCATACCGGTTAAAAAACCCATTGGTATGCCTATAATTTATTTTTTTATCAAGAAATGTGGTGTATATATATATATATATATATATCAATTAAAAGTGGAACATTATTTATGAAGCATCGACAAAGGTACTCATAATTAGTAATTGGATCAATTATTTACACTATATAATATTTTTCCTCACTTTTTTACACTAATATTTGAAGAAAAAGAAAACTAATTTTATAGGGGTGTGGGGTTGGGGGAGAGTAAGCTTACCTAGGGGAGATAGAAATAAAATGGGTGACAAGGCTGTTTGTTGGATGGGAAAAGAGATTTGGAGAGAGGGAGATCCTAGGGATGTAGGAAAGGGAACATAGGTTACTAGTAAATTCAATTTCTAGGGTGACATTATGATCCATCCATTAGATATTCAGAAAATCATTTAATGGTATTGTGGTCAGTTCCATGATCTTATAAGATTTCTAGTATAAATACAAGTTTATTCAAGAAAATCATTGAATCTTGTTTTTAAACTACATTAAACAAGTTAAACTAATGAAACCCATATAAATGGGATTTAATTCCAATCCCATGTTCTCCTACCTATTTTTTAAATCCAAATCATTGGTTTTATCACAATAATATTTCAAATTTTCTTCTTTATTTTGAATATAAATTTTTTTAAACACTCAAAATTGTTTCAATGTCATATTTATGGCATGATAAATTTTATATGGTGTATTATAATCTCTATGAAATAGTAAATCCTAGTATTATTATACACATCCATGAATAGTAATTATTTATAACATTTCATAGAAAAGAAACTTTCAATGACTAATATATTTTCGATATTATTCTCAATCTGGTTGCATCCTTCAGTGAATCCATTTTTATTTAGTGTGGTCACCAATGAAACTCATTCCTTAATTACATGCTATTAAAAATAATTATTCACTTTAATTGTGGTATACTCATTCCCATTATCCATTTCAATAATTTTTATAGATCTTTAAATTTCATTTTAAAGTCACATCCAAAACCTCTTTGTGCATTCTATTACCTCCTTATTAGTTTTTATAAAAATAATGAAATATATTATGCTATAATCATTAAAAAATACAATTAAATACCATAGTATAGAAGTATGGAACTATATTATCAAAATTCACATGTTGCTGTGTATCAATATTTTTATGATTAATGCTTATTGTTTCTATTTTTATAGAGATTTATCACCATATTCCCCTCTAAAAAGCATCAAAAATAGTATCTAGATCATAATTTATATTTTAAATATCGATCATTTCCTTTATACTTTATAAATTATCTATTCTTGGTAAATTTATATTCGCAATCCTTTAGTGTTATAAGTTTTTATCATCTTTTATAGTGAGGATAAATGTATTTTCTTTTCTATAAATTGAAATAAGTTTCCATTAATTCACCTAATATTCATCACGGAATTTCCAAACTTGCCTTTGATTAGAAAACACTTTGGGTTAGATGTGCAGTCATGTCCTGAGCCATAAAGTTTATTTAATCTTAAAATATCATGTCTAATTATATCTATATAGAAAACATATTTATTTTTTTAATTTATTTACACTAAGACTATTATTCCGACCTTCTTTTATCTTAGCGACTCCATCATTATCAAAATAAACCATTCCATCAAAATTCCCCATTAAATTCTTCAAAATATTCTTCTTCCTAATAATATGGTATGATCATCCAATATCAAGAATCCACATTTTTTCCTTAAATATTTTTAATCCATATTGGATAGGATATAATTAATCTTCCAGTTTTCATTTCAATAGATTCCTATTTGAGATAAGACATTGGTTGGTCTCTCCTTATTCTATTAATCATAAGTATTATAGTCATATTATTCTTCTTTGAGTGGTTAAGATATATTTTCTAATGTAATCATGTCCAATTATCTTTTTTTCATTATCCTTTTTACTCTCATAGTTTGTTCCTAATTCTTCATCAAATGAAATCAATTTCATTATGACCAAAATCTGATTAATGAAAACAATATCTCTAAAAATAATTTTTCATTTCCATTATATTATATATTATCATTATATCTTGTTGTATTTCAAACACCTCACCAATAATATATTCTTTTACCTACTTCAAATAAGTTATAGTGTGTCCAGATTAGGTATAAAATTATCACCTCTTCAATGGAAATATTATTCACGAGTACTATATATATTTATAATCATGAAATAGCCACTTGGTATTTATACACTATCGATGATTGAGTGATATCATCAACCATTTTTCCCCTTTATCCTTTTCATTCACTATATTTGATTCTAATAATTTATCTTCATATAATATTCTTGTTTCCCATGTACTCAGTCTTTGATCATTCAACACCTTTTCAATACTCTTTGTTTATTTTTCACCCCTTTCAATCAATACTTCATCCAAAAGGTTTCCAAAATATAAAATTTACCTAGAGCAAACTATTTTGATTTATGTTTAATTTTTCTTTATCAAAATAATTACTTCTTCTTAAATATATTCAATCTTATTTTCTCACTCCTTGAAACAAGAATTAGTTTCATTTATCACCTAATATAATTCTTCAATTTTCATCTTAACATCCAAAAATTCATCCTAATTTTCTTGAGTAGCCCCTTAATCATTAACTACTTTCTCCAATAGAATAATTTTAGTCTTGATTTAGTCATAATACATTAAATATTCCTTTAATATTTCACTAATATTTTGGTTTTTATTTAGTACTTCATCTGATATTTAAACAATACTTTCAAGTTCAACCATAGGATCAACAACACCTTCTAATTGATTTTTTTCATTATTCTTCGATTGAAAATTTTTAAACAATTTTTATAATAGTATCGTTAAATATAATTTTTAATTTATTTCAACCATTATTTAATTAAAATTAATCATTTTCCTCAACCTTACTCACCGGGATATTTTTCTAAAACCTCTTTATGGTTTTATTTAAATTTGACGTTTCATTTTCAAAAACAAATTCATTAATGATAATAAAAGTAAAAAAACTCACCATATTTAGATTATTAACTACTAAAAAATCTTACTATGATATTTTTGTCATTTCTATATTAAATTTAATCCAAAGGTAACTTTCCCTCAAATATTCTTGTCCCTTGTGAGATTTTTTATTCCATAAATTATAAAAACATATTTCTCACATATTAATCTCTATATTTCACATCATTGAAATAAAATGTATCTGTGCAATTGAATGATATCAGATTTTATGAATAGATAAATACATCTTCTAGATTCAAACATATTTAATAATTCATCATCTTTCCAAATAGATCATCAAGATATAGCTCTAAAAGGTTTCTTTCTTCATGTGCAGAAATATTTAGATTGTATAAAGATGTAAATATCCTAAAATATTTCATCATGATGTAAAAATACTTCGTATAATCATATATTCCACAAATTTATCCAATATAATCATTTATTTGTTTGAAGAAACCATTTATATGTTCATTAAAACCCATCTTAAAATCATTAAATTTATTGTGAAGAACATTGAACTTTTCCTTGTTTATTTTTTTCACCTTCATTGATATTGGAAAATTTATTCCATAATAGCTTAGCAGAAGTAATGGTCATTAATTTAATCGATATTTAATTATGAATTACTTTGTATAAAGAATTTTTCTAATTTTTATCAAATTAGTGAAATTTTTACCCACTTTAATCATGGATATCTCTATGGTATCACTCACATGTATTCCATGTATAGAAATAAAAAAGACATCAAGCATAAGGGGTTATAGATGTGATCTAATTAAATGAGTAAATATCTGATAATTATAACCATAAAAAAATGGAACTATATTCATCTTCATAATTTTCTCCATGTAAAAAATATTTCATAGATTGATTCATCAAGAATAACCTTATTGTTATGATACCACTAGTTACAATGAAAGGGTCCCAAACAATCCTTGAGAATGGGGGTGAATTAGGGTGTGAGTTTTTCTTCACATCCCTAAAAATATTTTGTTACAATTTTTTCAAGAATGATATAAACATTTTATAATCAACTATGTGTCCAAAGAATTGAAGTATTAAAGGTAAATGAATGTGCACAACAATTTTACTTATATTTCTATAAAGGGTTACTGCAGGGAGCATACAATAATGACAGGTAAATGTTCCAATGTAATCACTACTTGTTAATATGATTAAAAGTTTTTTAGAAAGAATCTCTATAAATCCAAGGGTCTTTCTCTTTACTCATCTATTTATTAATTATTTATAGACAAGGTATATAATAAATATCACCAAAAATGTCATTGACAATGATTTCATTTAGAGTATTTAACACTAAGAGACAATAATGTTTTCTTTTTCTACAAACTTCATAATCAAATATAGATCTTCAATATTATTATTTTCAACAACTCTACTCCATGATAATTATTGATGAAGTATTTCATTATAGTAAAATTATATCTTCAAAAATCCCCCAAAATCTTCCTCAAATACCTCTAATTAAAAACATCCAAATTTATCCAAAATGAAAATACTATATTTCAGTACCAAATTAAACCTTGAATTTATGTATAATAAATGAATTAAATTTAATATTAATATCCATGTAACATATATAATTTAAATCATAATTAATCTATAATATTTCATTTTTAATATCCACCATGATTTATTGATGCCTACACCATGGCATGGTCGGTTCTGTCTCATACCTCATCCAATATGAACCTGGGATTTCATAATGTCATATCATGATAGATATAGCCCTTAAAAATTTTAAATCCCTTTACAATGAGTTAATATAATGTGGTGAACTATAGAATCAGTCATAGTGTATGTATCTTATAAAATATGAACACCACAACATTGGGTACAAATAATCATTAATTTTCATCGTAAAAAGATCACTATGACCACTTTGTTTATTCACGACTCATTTGCATAAAATCTCTATAAATCTCCATCAAATAAAAATAAATTAAATTAATCCTGTAATGTTAAATCCTATTTATCAATGGGATCATTCAAGTCACCAAAAAATGCACTAAGACATAATCCAAAATTAGATCCCCATTTTTAAATCTCAGACTTGAACCAATATTAATAGGTCTTTAGACAGCACTGACTCTTCCATGGAAGAAATTATCAAATCATAGACAAAAATAAAAGTTTCCTCCACAACCATAAGTATATTCTCTCATCGTATTCATCTACACTATAATATATAAATTAACACTACAACATGATGGGATCTTCATTTATCACAAACACATCAAACCATGGTACTCCTTCTCTAAGATTATCCAAGCCTTACCAAGTAAAATAACATTATATAAACTTAACTTATAAATATTATAAAAAAACAAACATAACACTTATTCTAACCTATAATAAAATTAGTAACATGTGTTATAATATTCCTAAAAATATAAAAAACATTCTAGAAATATGGATTATTTAACCTCTAGAATATCAATATCAATATATAGGGTGACCCAAAACTCTTTAAGAGTTCAATCATTCCTCATTGCGTAAAACATACTCAATGAAGTTGGAGGTGTTGCATAATTATATATATTTTAATGGACTTTCAAATAATTCATCCTAATAAATTTGTGGGGTACTACTCCAACCGTGGATTCAAATTCCTCATATATATTATCTATTTTTTCTCCCTTCCCCCATTTCTATCAGTAACCCTCTAGTTTTCTTTTGTTCAAAAAAGGTATCCCACATACTATGATTTTTAATTCCTTAAAACGTCCATTTGGGTATGAATATATCTAGGATAAAACATATATAATTAATAATATAGTATAAATATAAAATATTAGAAAATATACTAAAACATATATTCCCTTGTGAGAAAACATAAACCAAAAATATCATATGATCATTGGATGTTTCTCACTATGAATGTACTTGTGCCAAAATATCAGTGTAAATTATCATATGATAATTGGATATTGCTAACTATAAACTTCACAATTTAGTGTGGAACATATTATTTTCAGTAAACAAAAATAGAACGTAAAGCTATATGGATAATAATTATTTTATATGGTATCACCATCAATGTTCGCAACCAATACTCCATCTCAAAAATGAAATTAATCATAAAAAATCCTCATAGAAACTATTTTCATCATATATTATTAATCTATTTAGGTTCTTAAATAGAATTAATGAAAACTATAAGTCATTCACCATTGTTCTAATGATATTTCATGCATTCACAAAAACTATTCATATAAAAACTATGTTTATGAGTGTTGGTTTAAACCTTAAGTTAGTAATTGATATAAACTTTTAAAATTCATACCCCCTAAGATATGCCACTACCCATCCAAATATAATTTAAAATTTATCTCATGTACTACATGTAGACTTATTTATATTGATTTGACCCAATACATGGTAATCCCTATCTATAACTACCACTGTAAAGCTAATCAACTAACATCATGCCAGTTTAACTTCAATGATGAAAGTTCATTGATGGACTTTGGTGAGTGAATTTCATACTAAAAGTTTCTACCCACTCAAGAAAAGTTTTACAAATCCTATCACCTAGAGAGGAATATTAAATCCAGGCTTATGTTGGTATCACCACTTTATTTGTCATCCCACTTCCAAATTCATCTAATTAGCACCCTCATATCCATGAATATGTCAATTCATGTATGATGTTAGCCTCTTTATAATTTTATTGGACCCAAAAGTCTCTTATAAAATATTAATCAGTTTAATAAATGACAATTTTGGGAGGAGGTTGGGTTTCATTATTTTTTACCCTTATCTCCAAAAAAACACTTTGATAAATACTTGGGTTTATTCAGGATCATCCCAAACACTTAATGCTCATAGGAATTAATCATACATTTTCAATGAATTAGGTTTTATCTCATTTTATAAATGTTATATATGCTAATCCATAACTATCTATGAATCGGGTTGAAGTTTCTAGTCTTTTGGAACCAATGTCTAATGACTTAGGGTTCAAGTTAGTGATTCATTATAAAAATGACTATAATGTCAAGAAAACTTCATATAGTCTAATTGATTTGAGTTATTTCTCAAATATTATATATATTTGGAAAATTAATGAGTCCCAACCTATTTTTCTTTGAGGTTTCCTCTCATGAAGATATCTCAGCTAAAAATATACCCTTTATAATGGACTTCTATAAAATTGACATAGATTAATTGATAAAAATGGATGGTTGGTTAATATTTTTATGGTTGTTCATCCATCGTCATGGGTGAAACCCATAATCTATGTTACACTTTATAATTATACTCCCTTCTAAATTTTCCATTGAAGGAATCACTCATCTGTGTGTATTCCATTACATATGTGAACTAAAATGATGAAAATTTGTTGCATAGAATGGGAACTAGTAGATTGTTTAAGAGGATAAATTTATTAAATAATATATTTTCTAGTTATATGTTGCTTTAAATGTGTGATCTAAGAAGGATTATAAGTGTTCGGTGGCACAAATATATTTTTTTTGATAGGCTGGGGTCAGAATTTTAAACCATTAATGTTCTTCTCTCACTAGAATCTGGAGTATTCTGATGAGATGATATTGTAGCCATTTTTATAAAAGAAATAAAAAAAATTAGAAGTATAACAATAAATTGGTTAAATAAAAAATTCTAAAATATTATAAATTAAATAAATTGTGTATAAGTATTATGATCACTCAGAAAAGACCTCGTCACAAAAAGTATTTTGAATAACTAATTCCAACACGGTTAAATTAATTAACACAGGTTAAATTCCTAAAATAACTCGAATAAAAATCATACATAAGATTAAATTTCATTAAAAGAGCATTTTTTATTCAAGTTTCATAAAGGGGTGTGTTTATATACGTTGATTTTTAACCCACTATATAAGGTACAAGGTCATCTTTAGCTTCTATTCCCATATTAAGTTATAAGAATATACAAATGTATATCGTTTCCTTGAAAAATTATATTACATTTATCTTGAATGAATTTGATTTTAAAGGGTAATTTATAGAAATTTAAAATGTATTTATCATGACAATAATATTATCAAGTATAATGTTGGTGAAATTAATATGAAATTGGGATTTTATGTATAATGTTGGATTTCACAATGTAGAAAACCCTAACATCTTCCATGTTTATATGAAAATTTACCACAATCTATATTATGATGGTGTTTTTGGTGTCAATGTATCACAGAGATTTTTTATAAATTGGATTTTTTTACTAGAATCTAAGTCAAAACATTGAATAATAATTAGAGGAAACTGAATAGTTTCTAAATTATATAACAAATTTTCACTACATCGAGAACAAAAAAATAATATCTGAGTTTCCAAATTGAAAACTGGAATTTACCTCCATGGAAAATTGGTTCTTCTAAGTCCCATAGAGTGGAATCATACTAGAGGCCTCCTCAAGAAAGTTTAAATTTCAAACATATGTAAAAAAAAATTAAAAATATTCACTGATAAAATGGGTTACTTTATGGTAACTTTCACATAGACTCATTAGCTTCAAGTTAATTTTTTATGGTATTCTTGAGTTTTCACAGATCCTGATACTCACACAACTTTAATGTTTTATGATATCTAATAATTTTTCAAAAAAGGTTGTGTAAATAATGATGGAACTTCTTAAAGAAAGGTTTGATGGTCATGGAATACTTGAATAGTTTTATTACCTTTCAAGCAATCACATTATTCCCTTAAAATAAATATCTTTATTATTACCTTAAATATTATTTAGGGGGTTCATATTCTCACCTTTATCTATATTTCATTATTTTAGGTCTATTATAAACTATTTTTTTAAATTCCATATACCTTCACTAATTTTATTTAAACACCCAAACTTTGTGTTACTCATTTATAATCCAAATTAATACATCAATCCTAGGAAAAATATTATACCTAGAGTTATTCACATGCGGCCTTAAAGGATATGGTAAAGTTTTTCATTTCACAAATCTAAAATTTATAGTTTACATTTTCTCATAGCCTAAAACTACACGACTCAATTCTCAAGGATGAGTATTATACTAAGATCATTTGTATTTAAAAATTAAATTATACCCCCTTTACTGGCATCTAATTTGTAAAGAATCATTTGTTGAGGATGAGTTCCTTAACATCATTCAAGGAATTAAATTATATACACATACATTTAAACTATATGGTTTTTGATTCCCTTATCCAAGATACATAAGAAGTGCATAACCCAACATCATTTGTAGAGGTAAAAAGAGAATTTGTTATGTGGGTACAAATTCTCTCCCATGTATACATATTTGGATAGGTTGGGGGAATACCATTCGATTAGATTTAAACCCTAAAGGGTGGTATGGATTTATATGGACTATATCCTTATGGGTTAACTCAATTTTCTCTACAAACTATAAAACATAGTGGATATATTTTTAGAAGGCAGATTAAAACCTCAAGGACTGATTTGGGTGGTTTTTATCATCTCAACTTATTTTCAATTAAATCCAATACTATTTAAATGGTTATTCATACTAGGTATGGGTTTGATTATGGGAAATATTTGCATGTGGGTGAATGGTCCAACTATAGAAAATATTATATCCATTACCTGAATTGGTATACCAACAAGTATTTTGGTCCTTTAGGGGTGGATTGTATATTAACATATTGGTTGGGGATGTGAATGAATAATTCCTCTTAAAAAGTTATAAATACCCCCATGTAGAAATGTTTTGATAATAAATGGATATACCATTATATTGTTTAAATACCCTGATGAGTCTTGGGATTTTTTTGGATAAACATATATATGCTATATACTCTAATAAAAAATGTATGTATTTTTCAAAGCTAAATAAAACACTGAAAAATTGGTCTTGGTAGATGTTATTTGGTCAACAACCCCCCAAATTCAGAACATTATCTCCATAACCAATTGAAAAACTACATCATATGATTCTTAGGTGTTATTTGAAAAAATAACCATATATAAGTAGATCGGGTTCTTAAAGGAAGACTCTTTAAGGTTTAATAACAAAAATAATTTTATCCCTTATTTTCTTTTCCTATGACGTCCTACAAAGGATTCCACTCTTCTCTAGTATTACTCTGAGGAAACAATTTTTCATTACTTAATGAAATAAACTATAAAATATACCTTTCACATTTCTATATAGTACTAAACTCTATAGTTACCCTATCACATTCTTAGATACCACTAAATTCCAAAGTTACCATATCATATTAATATATGGAACTAAAATCTATAGTAACTTTTAACCATCCAAGACAGCACCTGACTTCATAGTAATCTATTCACCCTCTTATATGGAACTAAAAATATTGAAACCACATCATGTCACTGGATGACACTAAAATATGTTGCAACCATTCACCATTTTTAGATAGATTTAAAATATAAATAAATCTTCTCTAATTCCCATGTTTCATTAAATAGTATACCAACTTCGAAGATATATTTAAACACTAAAATAAATTTTATAGGATTTGGATTGATAGTATAACAAAAGTACCATCCTATGAATGTTACTCTAGAGATAAAATATTTAAAAAGTCTATAGAAAATAAATTTCAATAGGTATTTATGTAATAACTCACTTACCAAAAACTTAAAGACATGGACCACCTCTATAAATGGATTTAAAATATAGATTCCCTTTCTATTGGTATATAAATTATAGATTATCCCATTTTACATATATGGTGGACATTAGACATCTTATTCAATAACTGCAAGAATATTTAATTATTAATATATTTTTCTCAAGTATAAATCTTGCCTACTTTGATTGAAAGTACTAACCTTGTTTAAATATAAATAAATATTATTAACGTATTTCTATAAATATTATTTAGAGAATGATTTAATAGAAACTATAAAATATAAAAAGGAATTATATATTTAATAATAACCTTTTTATTAGGGTGATTCAACCTCTCATATACTATATTCTGAGACAAATATTCATGTTCCATAATTTTATTATTTTGAGGGAGATACATAGGGATGTCATGGAAAAATAAGAAATATATCTTTGATATTTTAACAAAATTGTTTTTGAGTTTTCAAAGTCCTTATATCTCAAATGTTTTAATATAATATAATATATAATTTCTTATTTGTTCTATATATTTCTCTATATATGTTTTTTATTTTTTTTACTTCATTCATTTTAATCTGTATAGATTTTCAAAATAATACAAGGATAATCTGATTGTAGCTCACCCATTTTCCTTCTTCGATCTTATTTATCAAATAAGTCTGAGTTATAAGAAATTTATTCGTATTTTTTCACTACTTGACTTAATTTTTACTTGACCAATTTGGTAATATTATTATTATATGAATTTAGGTTAAAAGTTTATAAGGTATGAGTATTTATACTTTAATATACTTCACTACTGGATTTATAAGTGAGTGAGTATTACTTGTCCTTTTTTTTATGAGTAAGATGGAAAAGGGGGGGGGGTAAATTTACTATTGAAAATTAAACTAAATTGTTTTATACAATTATGAAATCATAAGAAATATATCTAATCTAAAAAAAGTAAGCACAATAGAAATTAAAAGGCAACACAATTTGATAAACAATTCTTGTGAAACTAAATATAAGTCCCTAAATCTCCTCCCCTTAATATATTGAGATGTTTTAGATTAAAACAATAGAATTTAGTGATAGCCAATGTAGCGAACCAATCATAAAACAAACATTTATTAGATCGTGTAGATAAATATTCAATATATTCTACAAATTAACTTGTCGAGAATCAAAACGTTTTAGTGTAATTGGTGACTATATTCAAAAAAATCTTATTTTAGAACAATATTCATCATCTAAAACATATTTATTTATATAAGGAATCATTCTATATTCACCATTCTTAGTACCCTAATTCATAACCTATCGAGAAATTAAAGCATAGTAAGGGTGACATTAAATTCTTGGTAGGGGTTAACATGGTTAATATCAATCAATGACCATATGTGATAATATGATGAGAATAATGGTATTATAACATGTGATTATTAATAAAAAATCATCAACAACAATTCATAGACCATATTCATGAGCCATGGAATATCATTTTAGTATGTCACAATATTGGAAAACCATAAAAAATCATGATCTGTGAGTTCAAATAATAAACATATAATTATTTCATATTAGTGTGGAACCATTATAGGAATAAAAACAATATCATATGTCTAGGTTAACAACTGATACTTTCATATCATAATGGATTATGAATCACCACCTATTTTAAACATCATAGTTGATTATTCATCCCTACCTGTTTTCTATAGTGGATCGAATACATCAGCTTGTTTACTATAGTTATATCATGTGATATAAGTAATTTACTATATTAATATATATTTATGAAATTTTGGTTTCACTTTTCACATAATTTAAACCATACATTTCTGATCCATAGGATAATTAAACATTGACCCATTATTAGAGGATAACCAAAGGAAAATAAATGGGTTTCTTAAACATATCCTAAATATAATAATAAATCATTAAAATAAATATTAAAGATTGTACCAATGAAACATATACTAGGTAAATAAAAACAATCCTTAAAGTATGATGACAAGATAAAAAATACCTTTAAAATAGAATTATAACATTTTAAAAAAACATGAGAAAATATCATTTTCCTCTGATAACATTTTAAAAAATATTCTAAAAATATTAAAAAAATTATTTCCTTGGAAGATAACTAAGGAAAATCATAAATTAATTTTAAAGAAAATATATATTATGATGGTGGGAATATATATTCATGTTATATATGTTAAAATAAAACATTATTTTCACGCTTTTGTAAAAAGTAAAAAATAACTTGTTCAGAAAACTTTTAGAAGGATTCCATGATAATACTTTGTAAATAAAGTCAAAATATTATGAAATTTATCTTTTAAATACATTTCAATTATAGGTAATAACTTAAATTTTAAATATATGGAATAAATATTTATCATCCAAAGAGTTAAGATGGACAATTTTTACACCCTGAGATTTTGGTAATTATTTGTTTCGAATTAATTTTAACTTTTTGATAGTTTTAATTTCACGTTTCACTTAATATAGTTTATTTTATTTTAAAGAAATATGTTTGGTTTGAATTATATGAAAAACCAATTAATAGTGAAAAAAATAAAAATAAAAATAATCTTTATCTACATGTAACACCAATTTTAGCTTACATTACACACAATAATGACTTTCCTCGATGAATTGTGTAACACGCAAGAACGATTATTACCGAACAATATTACATCATTAAAATGTTATTACTTAACATAAAAAGATATAAAAAATATGTTATATTAGTGGTTATGAATATTATTAAATATTTTATGAAAATATATGGTTTACAAAAAATTAATATTAATTCATGGGTTATTAACTAATAAGAAATGAATGTGAAAACCGGTTGAATATAAAGGGAAATATTATTATTTGTATGGTCACAAAGTTGTTTTAACCTAATAAATTAAATTAATTATAATTATTTAGTGATATTAATGTAATATATATTATATATATTCAATAAAAATTATTTTATATTCATCAAATAGATTTTAGAGGCATAATATAATAACAAACCCAGTTTTATGCTTAAAATGCAATATTTTTATTAAGACATTTTTTACACCATTTAATTGTGAACCCATTTTAAATCTAATTTTTTGAAATTTTAGAGATTTAATATTCCAAAATAATCTTCATCTTTTTAATTTTAATGTAATAATAAGGTTAGGTAAAATGTTTGGAATTTTTCTTGGATGTTTTACATTTTAATGAATAGTGAAAAAACAAAATTTTTGTTCATAACTAATTTTTCATCTAATTTATTTGTAAGTTGAAATTATATTAAATTTTTTTAAAGTTTAATTAGATGATATTTTTATATGTTAATATAATTTTGGGAATTGAGACCAATTTCACTTTGAAATTGGTTAAAAAACCTAGCAAAACTTTGAATGTTTTTACTTTAAAAAGTTTCATTATCGACCCAACTGTGGAATTAATTTTAAATTTATTTCTAAAACTACTATTATTGTAATTTGGTAAAATGGATTAGATATTTTTAATCATAAAAATATATAATTTCTAATAATGTAAACTTAATTTTTGAACAAAAATATTAGTGAATGTAGTTAAAATTAATTTCATCAATTAAGGTAAAATTAATCTTATCTAAAGAATAACATTAAATTTATGACCCAAAATGACCTATAAACTTGTAAAAAATCCATTTTATAGAATTATTGCTACCCTATAATTCATTTTCTATAATTTGGTTCACTCATTAATCCAGTTTCAATAAACAAAATGTGGGTGGGGTCTCCCTTTTCCAAAATATTACAAGAGTGTCACTCCTCCTCCACTATAAAAGGACTCAATATCTCCCACTTATTCATGCCTCTAAAAACACTTAGGTTAGAAAAAAATCAACCAAATACACTAAAACATATCCCTAAATTCTTCATATAATCCTCCTCTGGTAAATAAATCAATCCAAGGAATCCTTTTGGCACAAATGAAAAGGACTTTTCTTATTAAGAGGTAACGTCTTCTCTCAAACTCCTTTATTTTATTTTCTTTATCTACCCCTAAAAATATATATATTCGATGATTTTATAAATAAAAATTATCCTAAATATACTAGTATTTTTATATTAATTGTTTTACCTACACTTAAACACACTTCAATTTAAGGGGTAACGAACATACTTTTTACGTGTACGGTGAACTACCGCCTCATAAATGATGATTGTTCGTTTTTTACTTTACCACCGATCATGGTGGAAATTATGATGGAAAATATATTAATATATGTTATATATTATATTTATTATATCATTAAGCTTCTGTAATTTTTTACAAGACATTTCTTCATACTTTCAATTTTTTTAATATGATAATTTCTATTGAGGAAGTGTGGACTACTGCCCCCGCAAAGCGATGTGATTCGTTTATACACTACATAGAATATATTAAGGATGGGTTTTGTAAATATACATGATATATATGATATAATAAAAATAATTTTATAATTATATATATACATATTTATATATATAATCTTTTTACTTTCTTTCTTTTAACACAGCAATTAAACAGAAATAGTGTACATGCGTACATACGACTTAACATCTCCATGAACGGTGTATTCTGTTTCATACTTATATATAGTATATATATTATTATAATACAAATATAATGAATATATATTATATTTAAATCATGTTTCAAATTATTTAATTCATGATATATGTATAAGTACTAAAGATATTACATACTAAGACACATGTTAAAAAAAGAAGATATTACCCGAAGTGAAACCTCAATATGAAATTGTTAACAAAAGGGTAATATAAAGCCATATTAAAACCATATATGGTATTTTAACTAATAATAATGCTATTTTATATCATTATAATAAATTTATAATTATTATAAATTATTTTTGAATGATTACGATGAGAGTTGATGTACATATTAAGATAATTTCATCTCACTTTTTAATTCCATGAGATACAAGCTTTAATCACCACCCATTATTTTTTGTGATGTGTATAATTCACATGAATGTATTAAAATATTATTATTATTATTAAATTTGTGGGTAATTACTTATCTATTTTATGAACTTCCTTTCATGGTGTTTATGTTTCAAAAGTTACCAAATCGGTAAGATAGTTTTGTCTCAATTTACCCTCTTTGAGGCACATGCCTTGTTATGAACCTATATTTTTATATGAGGTATACATAATACATTGGAAAATTTATATTATGAACTTTATTCCCTTAATAATATTTTTTTATTCATGTAATTTAAATTTATTACTTGGGGAGTATGGTTCAAAGTTACTAAGTGTTAATATTTTATTGTAATAATCTCATCTCTTTTTGAGATTTTTTATGATTATGCTTCCTTTGTAAAACTATTATGACCCAAACCTCAAGAGAACTCATGATTTTTTTATACCCTAGTTATTCATGATATATTCATGTATTTATACCATTTTTATACTCTTCGGTACATAATATAGTTAATAAATATTTTTTCTAGAAAGCCCGACTTTACCCTATATTCAGTTGGAAATCTATGTTCCTTCAAATCCATGTTTACTAAAATGGGTTTCAAATAATATTATACTATTATTCTGTAATATTTTAAAAAAAATGTTCAATTTTTTTCTTTTAAACATTCTTTCAAAGGAATACTCTTATCTCTTTCGGAAGAAGGAATTTTTTTAGCTCTTTAACTATGAAAATGTAATCTTATTCTTACCTCATACAACATGGACGGATTTACCCACCATCATTTCTATGAATCTTACATTGAATGTTTAAAAGGTTAATTGTTAATAAAATTATTTTAATGGTAATTTTCAAATAAATTGTTTTGAAAACATTTTCATTATTTATTTGTAAGTTTTCCAAGTATTTTTTGAGGAATGTGTTTTTCAAAAAACATTAAGATTCATTGATAATTTTTTAAAGCAAATGGGTTTCAAACTATTTTGATAAATTCATTTTTAAGTTTTCAAGGAAATTTTTTTTCAAAATGTTTTAAAATCTACCTTTATAAGATTTAAAATGAAAACAAAATTATTTTTTTTTAATTTTTTTTATATGTTTTCTAAATATTTACAATGAAATAATTTTCAAAACATTTTCAAGATTCTTTTATATATTTTCAAGGAAAATGGTTTTCAAAAGGTTTTATGTTTTTAAAAAGGTATTTTTCATTAAGAAATGATATTTTCCCCAAGAAATGTTCTCAAAATATCATTCTAAGTAATTCTCCAACTTTGATGACATCTTTTGATGTTACTCATGCCCTTATAGGAAATGATCCAATGGTTCTATTGATATCATTTAGTGAATAATATATGTTTTGATGGAATGATGATTATGACAGCCATTTCTCTTCCAAATGTTATATTATTTTGAAACCTACTTCCTTTCAAGGTGTTATTCTTTCATTAAATTATTATGAATCCAATCTTTTTTAATAGGTTTAGATTTTATATCTTGTTTGTGACATCCATTTCATTTCATGGATCATGATATGATTATTTGGTATTTTGTGGAATATGTATGTACGATTTAATTATGATATGGGTGGGACATATATCTCCATCTAATATTTTGGGTAAAGATTTATATCTCAGGATATATAATAAGATGGTCTTGGGAGAGAACATTTACTACTAAGATGGCCATGGGAGTGAACCATGATTACCAATATGGTATGAGGAGTGAACTCATGACACTAAGATGGACATGAAAGTGAACCATGAATACCAAGATGGTATGAGTAGTGAACCCATAATAATAATATGTTCTTGTAAGTATGCCTTGTCTACTATGGAAATAATATTATATGCTTATGTGTATTCTATAATTACATGTTTTATTCCTATATTTTGATTTTGTGACTTTTGTTATTTATTTCCTTGTAATTCATGTCTTATGAACTTTCAAGATTTATGACATGATTCATGTTTATGATAATTGATATGAAGGGTATGATCTTATATTTTCTTGATCAATTTATCATACCCATATGCTCATGATTATGCTTACATGTCTCCCTTATTTACCCTTACTATTCATTTGAGATCACCCCTTTTTATGTTTCCTTTACCATGTTAGGAAAATATGTATTATGTTTAATGCCTCTAAGAAGGGTTCTAGTAAATAATAACCAATTTGGGTATAATGTATCTCATTTATGTACTAGTGTATATGTTTTGATGTTTCCAAGGGCATTAGGCTAATACGGTCTTTGGGAATCTGTTTGTATAATGTTTTAAGTATTTAGAAAAAGTGATGTAATGTCTATGTACGTTAAGACTGGGTTGTAATATTTTTTATTAGAGAAATAGTTTAGTTAAACTTTGGAAACTAGTATGGTAAAAAATTACTGAGACCCATAGTTATATTTTTAATTATATGTCTAGGGATTTATCTAAGGTTAAGTGTGAGGATATGTTAACATTTTGGAAAATGTACTCAAATTTTAGTAAAGGATAGAGTGAGTTTTTTTCTAGAAATACGTCCCTTTCTAGATACTAAAAATGTATTTGGATCTGGTATAGATGTAACTAGGTGTAAAAACTATGACAAGATATTTTGGGCCTAACTCAGGGTAATCCGGTACCCAGCAACCGACCTTGCTGCACTCATGGTTTGGTACTTCCTGGGGATATGATTTGGTAAATCAAAAAATGTTTCATGAACCATCATGAAGTATTTAAATATATGTTTTCTATGAATAACATTGTATAAACCTAGGTTTTATTATATAAATAAATTTTTCTAGATTTAGACATCCTATAAGTAATTAATTTCTTGACTATGTGGTTTTCTTCTATGATAAGTAATGCTCATACTATTCTTCTGGTTTTAGTCAATGGTGGGAACTGGATTAATGTTGAATGTGATGGATGATTTTATAATGTGAAGTTGAGTGGAATGATTACTATAGTGAAATGTGTTGTGATCATGCTTAATTAGTTTTCATATAACATGATTAATAGCGTGTAACTTAACCAACTCAAGACTCCCCAAGGAAGAGAAAAAATGTGTTCGCTAAGATTTCAAGTAAAGGAGACCATGGGAGAGAGAAAATTTGATTTCCATTGTTTCAAGAATGTGGAAAGAATCACCTAAGTGAACGTATTAGAGAAAAAATAAGATGTTTTGATTGTGTAAAATAAGGACACAAATAAATTGACTATAAAGAAAAAATGAAGAGTTTGGTTACAAACAATTGATGAGAATATTGGCCTCCCTAAGTCATCATCAATGTTTAAGTGTGTTATATGTGGAATAAATGATAGTTATGAAACTCAATGTCCCAAGAGGAAAGATCTTGAAGAGAATAATAAAGGTGGTGTGAGTAATAGTTACATTGAGGATGATGATGATACTATAGATGAAATGTGAAAGGAAATTGGTATTGTGTAATATGATGAGGCATCCTTGTTAAAGGAATAAGGATAAAGTGGAATAATAAATGTTTTTATGTAATTTGATTTAATAATTATGATATAAAAAAGGAGAAATATATAAGTATTTATAAGCTTATGTTTTTTTTGCTAATGATTTATAAGAATACATTAAATGGATCCAATGGAATAGAAAAGTGATTTAATGTAAAGGTGATATCCATGTAAAACACATAATTAAGGGAAATATATCCTTTAATATGTTCTTTCTGTTTCTATAATGTTGTTTGGATAACGATATATTGGATATAAGTAAATTGGATGGTACTCATTGCCTTGGAACTAATAGAGGACTTATTGACAAGTAAATTATTCTATCATGGATGAACTTTATAACTTCTTGGATTTAAGGAATATATCTATTAATATATGGAATAAGGAATCATTCAAATTTTACAGAAGTATTTATTGTAATCTAAGTTACTATCATGTTTCAAGAGAATATATGATAAGGATATTCACATGTTTGGAATGTGAAAACCATAAGCTACTTTGTGATATATGAGTTAATCAATGTCACACTAATTTTGTAAATTTATAAATTCTTGGATTTTAATATTTTAGAACAATTACTGGTTAGCCAATCATGAAAAGTTTAAGTTAAAATTCAGAAGAATTATTTAGGTACTATGTTTTTATTAAAAACCTTGATTAAAATGCTATTTAGTGATTAACCTTATTTTAAGTATGTTCATCTTATTTATTTTTGAAATTATATTAGTGTGTTTTTAGGAAAGTAAATTATGTATGTCGGGTGAATCTTTAATTGATGTATAATTAGGGTTTCATTCCTACCACTAGACTATGCAATGTCTAGGATTATGTGTAATGATTTTTCTTTGATTAATTATTAATGATGAACCTACAGAGTTACTTTTTTTGTTTACATATTAGTATATTAACCATATTGATTTTGAGGAAAATTTAGAAAAAAATAGTAATACTTTTCATTCTTTTATAGGCCTTAATATATGATGAATGTGTATTTTAGCACTTCAGGAATCAAAGTTAATCTATGTACACACATTTACTAAATTAATAGATGAATAAGAAATAGATACAAACATAACTAAAGAATGAAATTTGGTTTATAGAAATATATCAAGTATATTTTCTTATATTATTCATCAATACAATAATTACTCAATGTTAGGATAATGATCAAATTAAAATGTGTTGTCCTAAAACATTAATTTTGTTGGACCAATGGCATTTTAAATCATCACAGGTTTGTGAATTTGAGGCCCTCGACTTTTCTTTAATAATTTAGTTATTTGTGATTGATGACATAAATCACTCCCTATAAATATTTATTATTTTAATAAATTTATAATATTCACTCTCAACCTATGTTATCCTATGTGGAAACCTAGTTATATGTTACTTTGGGTGAAAATTATGGTTCCAACAATCCCTTTTTAGGGGAAGTTTTAGTATCCATTTGTATGATGTGGGTTTCTATGAATAAAATTTTCAAGTATTAAACCATTGATAACATATAAAAATTTAGAGGGAGAAATTCATTTTAAGGCGGTTAGAATGTAACACCTTGAGATTTTGTGAATTTATTTCGAATTAATTTAACCTTTTTGATATTTTTCATATCACACAGCACTGAAGCTAGTTTATTTTATATTAAAAAACTATTTTTGGATTGTGTTGTATGAAACTCCAAGTTAATCATGAAAAACATGCAATATAAAAGTTATCTTACTCTACACAGAACACAAGGATTATCTTGATTTATATATAATACTAACTTTCCTCTATGGATTGCGTAACACACAAGACCGAGCTTTACCGAACATATGTATATCATTAAAATGTTATTACATAATATAATAATATATAACCAATCTATTAAAATAGAGCGTATGAATATTATTAAATAAATTATGGAAATATACTTTTTACACAAATATAAGATAAACTTATAGGTTTCCAATTAATTATAAATGGATATGAAAACAAATTGAATAAAAAGTAAATTATTTTTATTTTTCTTTTCACAAATCTGTTTTAACATAATAAATTAAATTAATAAAAGTTATTGAGTTATATTAATGTTATATATATGTTATATATTTAATAAAATTGTTTTTATAATCATCCAATAGATTTTATAGAGATAAGATAAGAATAAATCCAATTTTATTCTAAAAACCAAATATTATTATTAAGGAATTTTACCACCTTTCAATAGAGAACCCATTTTAAATATAATTTTTATCACTTTTATACATGTAATATGTAAAAATAAACTTCATATTTGAAATAGTAACATAATAATTAGGTTAGGGATAATTTTTTTAATTTTTATGTAATGTTTTATTTTTTAATGAATAGTGAAAATACTGAAATTAGTTCAAAACTGTTTTTCATCTAATTTATTTATAAGGATAAATTATATTTAAATCCAGTTTAATTGTTTAATTAGATAATATTTTTATTAATTAATATAATTTAGTTCATTGAGAACAATTTCACATTGAAATTTGGTCTAAAAACTTAGCAAACGTTTTAATGTTTTTCCTATAAAAACCCACATTTTCGACCCAACTGTGAGATTAATCTTAATTTTTAAAAATTATGTTATTAGAATTTGGATAAATGGATTATATTTATGGAATAATAAATATTTATAATTTATAATAATCACAAATTATTTTTTGACCAAAAATATTAATGAAAGTAATTAAAATTAATTACATCGATTGAGGTAAAATAAATCTTAACGAAGGACAAAACATTAAATTGAAGATGATAAAATGACTTATACACTTGTAAAAAATCCATTTTATATCCATATTACGACCCTATACTCCCTTGGATCTAATTTTTATCATTAATGGATCCACTTTCAATAACAAAACATGGGTGGGATTTCCCTTTTTCAAAATATTACATGATTGACACTCCTCCACTCTAAATGGACCCCACCTCTCTCTCTTCTTCACACCTCTAAAACTAATTAGGTTCACACAAAATCTACTCAATAAACTTCCCAACATACCTAACATCCTCATATAACCTTCCCCTTGGTAATAAATCAATCCATGGAGGACTTTTGGCACAAACCCAAAAGAGTTATCCAATTAAGAGGTATTATCTTCTCTCAAGCTCCTTTATTTTATTTTCATTTTACACACCCTCCCCTATCATTATTAAATTCTTGTATAACAACACAAGTATATTTAATATACTAGGATTTTTTTTATTCTGATTTATTTAACTACACTTACATGAGCTTCCATCTAATGGGTAATGAACATACTTCTTACGTATACGACGAACTATAGCCTCACTAAATGATGATTGTTCATTTTTTCTTAACCTCCTGTCTTAGAAGAAATGATGATTGAAACTCTGTTTATATATGTTATATATTATATTTATTATTTATTTAAACTTATTTAATTATTTTTCAACCCATTTTTTTATTCTTTATATTTTATGTTAATACGATAAGTTTGTTTGAGTAAGTGTGGACTACCGCCCCCACAAAACAATGTTATCCACTCATATAGTACATGGAATGTATTAAGGATGAGTTTAATGAATATATATGATATATAAGATATAATAATTATACTTTAATAATTATATATAAACATATATATATATATATATATATGAATTTTACTTTCTTTCTTTCAACATGACAATTAAACTAAAATAGCATTTATGCGTACGAATGACTTACCATCTCGAAGAATTTTGTATTTTATTTCATGATTATATATTATATCGATTATTATAAGAAACCTATACATAATATAAATTCTATATAAATAATTTTTTATATTCTGTAAATCATGATATAAGTATAAGGACCAAAGATATAACAAATTAATACACATGTGAAAAACAATGCAGATATTACCTGAAGTGAAACCATAACATATAATTGTTAACAAGAGTGTAATATAAATCCATAATAAAACCATATATGGTATTAGAAGTAAGAATATGGTTATTTTATAAATTTATTATAATTTTATATTTAATATATAGGAGGTTTGAGTGTGTATGACAAGAGTCAAGAGACAAAGTAATGGAATTTCATCACACTTTTTGTTTCCATGAGATACATGATTTATTCAACACCCATTATTTCTTTTTATGATGTGTATACTGACCAATAATTTATTATATTATAATTATTATTAAATTTAAGGGTAAGTACATATCAATTCTATGATATTCTTCTAATAGGGTTTAGGTTTCAAAAGATACCAAATCGGTAAGATAATTTTGTCTCAATTTAATTTCTTTGAGATAAATGTCATGTTATGAAACTATATTTTTATATGAGGTGTACATACTGACATTGAAAATTTATATAATGAATATAATACCTTTAATGGTATTTTAAGATTCATGTAATTTTACTTTCTTACTTGGAGATTATGGTTCAAATTTATTAAGTGATAAGAGTTTATTGAAACAATCTCATCTCTTTTCAAGATTATTCATGATTATGCTTCTTTTCTTGAAATCTTATGATATATACCTCAATAAAACTAATGAATTTTTTTCTACTCTATTTATTAATTATATATTCATGTATTAGTACCATTTTTCTACTTTTTGGTACTTAAGATATTTAAAAAATTGTTATTTAGAAATCCCGACTCTACCCTCTCTTCGGTCAGAAATCTATGTTCCTTCAAAACCATGTTCTATAAAAATGGTTTCCACGAATATTCTAAAATTATACTATAATATTTAAAATAAACTTTTACCCCTTTTCTCTTTTACCAATGATTTCAATGGAATCTTCAAATATCTTTCCTAACAAGTCATTTTTCTATCCTTTTACCATGAAAAGGCATGTTCTTCTTACCTCATAAGACATGTACAAATTTATCACTATCATATCTAAGAAGCTTACTTTTCACGTTTAAAAGTTTAATTTTTATGAAATTGATTTTAAAGATAATTTTCAAAGAAATGGTTTTGAAAACATATTAATTATTTATTTACATGTTTTAAAATTATTTTTCAAGGAATGTTTTTTTCAAGAGGTTTTTAATATTATTTTATAATATTTTAATTAAAATGGTTTTCTAAATGTTTTCAAAGAATCCTTTATATGTTTTCAGGAAAAATTGTTTTAAAAATATTTTTGAAATCTACTTTTATAAGTTATCAAGGGAAAATATTTTTGAAATGTTTTAAAATATTATTTATTTATTTTAAAAGTATTTGAAAAGAAATAGTATTGAAAGAATTTTAAAGATTATTTTATTATTTTTCAAGTAAATTTTTTTCAAATGGTTTTATGTTTATAACAATGTATTTTTCAGGAAGAATGGATATTTTACACAAGAAATGTTTTCAAAATATATTTCCAGTTTATTTTCCATCTAAGATGACATCTGTATATGTTACTCATTCCCTTCTAGGAAATGATATAAAGGTTCTATTCATACTCTATCTTGAATGGTTTATGTTATGATTGGATAATGCTTATGAAACTCGTTTCACTTCAATGGGATATATGATTGTGTAACCTGGTTCATTTCATAGGTTATTCTTTGATAAAATTATTATAAAACATGTATTTTTCCGTATGTTAAGATATGATTACATGTTTATGACACCCATTTCATTTCATGGGTTATGATATGATTGTCTATGATTTTTCATCACATGTATGTATGATTTTGTTATATGATAGGTGAGACCTATATATACCTCCATTGCATTAAGTAAAGATTAATATCTAATGAGATATACTAATATGGTCTTGGGAGAGAACCTTGAATACTAAGATGTTCATGAGAGTGAACCATGACTACCAAGATGGTTTGAGGATTGAACTCATGCTACAAAGATGGCCATAGGAGTTAACCATGACTACCAAGATGGTATGGGGAGTGAACCCAAACTACTAAGATTGTATTTGAAGTGATTAATTCGCTACTATAGAAATCATATTATATTCTTATGTGTTTTCCAAAATTCTATGAATTATTCCTATGTTATGATTTCAGGTCTTATGTTCTTCATTTCATTATGATTCATGTCTTATGAACTATCACGATTTATTCCATGATTCATGTTTATGATCCTGGATATATATGGTTTGATCATATATTTTCTTAATCATGATATCATACCCTTATGCTCATGATTATTCTTACAT
This sequence comes from Viscum album, assembly GCA_963277665.1. Lineage (NCBI taxonomy): Eukaryota > Viridiplantae > Streptophyta > Magnoliopsida > Santalales > Viscaceae > Viscum > Viscum album. The sequence continues at coordinate 1,851,752,405 of OY728129.1, read as the reverse complement.
TTCTCCATTATTTACCCTTATTTAGCATCTAACCACACCCCTTTTAATGTTTCTTTTCCCATGTTATGAAGATATTTATTATATTTAATGTGTCTATGAAGGGTGATAGTCAAGAAGAACCTAGTGGGAGATAATATAGATCAATTATGTACCATTGTTTCTGTTTCCATGTTTCCAAAGGAACTAGACTAATATGTTATTTGGACATCTATTTTTATAATGTTTTAATTATTACGCAAAAGTAATGTAATGTCTATGTACGTTAATATTGGGTTGTTATAAAAGGTTTTCTTAAAAAATATTTCTCAATAATTGAAAGAAACAAATAGATTAAAATGTTAATAATACATGTAAATTATAAGAATAACAATAGGAAATAAAATATATTAATTTTAAATGATAATTTATATCAAACTTTACTTAATTTAAATTTAGCAAATATAAACCCAAAAAGAAATGGGATTGTAACATAAAATTTTACCTCAAATATGACTTGAATAATAACCACTATAAACTCCTATATATTAAATTTAAATTTATTATAATTTTATAAAAGAAAAATATAAATAATTATAATATCATATATAGTCTACTTATAAAATTTCAACACACATTTATTATTAATTATTTATTTAAATTATCATTTCAGTGTGTTACCTATTTCATTTTTCATGTAAATTTTGGTTCATTATTCATGGTACTTTCATCATGATCATTTTTATATAATATAAATAATTTTAATTATTAAATAAATATCATATATATTAATTATATAAATTTTTATAACTATCCATAAAATATATATATAGAAAAAAAAATCAATTACACCGTTCATGCAGACGGTAGTTTGTACATACATATAAATGTTATTTCCATCTTCTCAAAAAATAATTAAATAAATATAAATAATATTTTATCACCATATAATAATGATTATATCATAAATATAATATATATTCTTTAAATACAACATTGTAAACATCCATTTTAAACGGTGATAGAAAATGAATCATATTTCTATGTGGAGGCAGTATTTAACACATACACATGAGCAATACGTTAATTTCCCATTTAATATTAAGGAGGTAGAGGATGGTTCTTACATAATATTAATAATGTCTCAAAATATTTATGATACTATATTCATCATGTTATTTTGGATATAATATGTTTATATAAGTTGGAAGAAGATATAAAATTTAAAGAGTTGGGATAAAATTTATACCTCTTATTTGAGTGACCACTTTTTTCTTACACCTTAAGCCTTGAAATATTGGTCTTATGTGAAGACCAATGGATATATGATGAAGGTAAAGAATATGGGAAATTATGTTTTCAATTATTTACCAATATAATAGGATCTTTATGTTTAGATAAGGGATGAGAGGTGGTATCCTTTTATAAGTGAGGGAGTGGACACATTTGGAATTTTTCAAAAGATTACGATATATTAATGTATTACTCAATGAAAATGGATCCAAAATTACTCATATTCAGTTTTTAGAAGATAAAGGGCCTAAATATGACCATAAAATAAGATGTAGAAAACAATTTATGTTATTTTAAGTCTTATAATTTTAGTTTTAACCCTTTTGAGTCTTTTTAACTCTTACTGTGGTAATTGAATTTTACCAAAGTTACTATTTATAATGAACAAAAATGAAAGTATACTCATTAAAAGATTTCAACATGATGATTATAAATATTTATTAAATATTATAAAATTAAATTTATATATGTTTCATAAATAACTTTTAAAATAAAAAATCAAAACATGATGAAACACGATTTTCAAGAAAAATGCATTTTTAAGTATAAAATTGTTTTTATACCAAAATTTATCCTAATTTAAATTAAATAATAATTAATTGTATTATGTTTAATAGAAATCAAATTTTAAAATTTTAAAATAAATTCAAAACAAAATGGGACTTTTTAAATACTTGAATGGAAAAGACCATTTTATTTAAAATCTATATTTTTTCCTATTCACTGAAAAATTAATCTTTTCATAAAAATCCCAAAATTTCACCTTAAGATAATTATGATATGATTATTCAAAAAATTATATACTTTTTATAAAATAAAATTTATTAAATTATAATTAATTAAATATAATATCTGTACACATTAAAATGGTTTTATGAAAAATAACTTTTTTAACTTTAAATGGTTTTATCTTCATTCGTAATCTTTATATAATTAATGTATGGATTATTTTTCATTTATTAAGTTAAATTATCAATATATTAAATTGAAACACTTCTTAAATAGTTATAAATATACTATTTTAGATAAAAATACATAATATGTATTGAAATACATTTCTTCAGAAAAGAGTTCTTTTAATCATTAAATTATTTTCTAAAACAATTGAGTGCTTAAAAATAAATGTTTATAATACTAAACCATTATAAAGATGTTTAATAATATGTTTAATACTACTTATATCATCCCGCCATTTTATAACATAAACTTTCATTACATTACACACAACTGAGGATCTTTAAGGTTTAGTGTCTTGGAAACCAGGAACATAATACATGAAAACAACATAAAGCATTCTTCTTAAACACTTGAAAGGCTTCTCCCTAAGTTCATCCTAGGTTCATTACTGCATCTCATAACCTGGGGACATACATCAAAAGAAAGGGTGAGCAGAAGGCCCAGTAAGGGAAACAAGAGGAACATTTTACATGTGAACTTGATATACTTCAATAAGGACATGAAAAGAACTTTAAGGCATGAGAAAGGAAATCATGAGTCATTTCATAATAAAAATAACATTTTCCATAACTTGAAGATGTGGCTACATCATTTAACATAGACAATCATGAACATATCACCAAGGTCCATCCCCAAGGTGTCATTTGAAAATTACCAAGGTTATTCACCAAGGTATCATGAAAATTGTAATCTCTAGTGGTTACATCATTACCCAATGCATTGGAGCGCTATCAGGGCGCACCCTTAAATTTGCCTTTATTATCATTTGAGCCACATATTTCATCATCAAAAATTTCATAAATAACCCATATAGCATAAAATAAATGGGTTTCATTTCATAATCATAATGTTTTAAAAACTGCTTTAAAGACATGATCTTTACGTCACTTTAAACCCACGGAAAGGGAATGCGGGTCTCATGTATGTAAATCCCAGAATTTAAAATGGAACATTTTGATATATATGTGAATACCCTTGTAGAAATAAGAGCTTTGAGTATTCACTTTATAACATAAAATAATTTTTGAGAAAAGAGAGAGGCATTTTGAGGGGGAAATTCTGCAGCATAACGGCTAAGTTTCGGGGTTTTAGAAAACATTGAAATGGGAGGGGACTTGGGTCACCCACTCATAAATGATCCATAAAACAGTAGGGTGAAAGAATAAGAAGGATATATGGACCTGGAAATGAAATTTGGAGGACATACCATTTGAAAAGATAAGCATGGAAGGAAAAAAGATTAGATTTCTCTTATGAAAATTCGGCAGCCTTACGGCGTCACTTAACTTCAAAAGAAAATGATTTGACAAGATCAAATAGGGTCCCTCATCATATGATCATAAGAGATCAGTATGATAGATATAGAGATCATACCCCAACATAATAAAAAGGAACTTGAAAGACTTGACATGAAAATCGAACTTGAAAAATGAGAAGGGTGAAAGAATCCCTTAAAAATTCGGCAGCCTAACGGCGTCACTTAAACTTTCATAAAACGAAATGATGAGAGTAAGAGGGGATCTCTCATCATATAAACATGAAAGGGCAGTAAGAGGAATATAAAAGAACATCCTCTCACATAAAAACATGGAGCATAATAGGAATGACATAAAAGAGATTACATGAAAAGAAAGAGAGGTGTCGGATCCCTTACCTTAAAATGTGACTCTTGAAACTCAAAGGATTGGACCTTGAGGGCTTGGGGGCACCTTGGGAGGACTCCTTGGAAGGTAAGAAGACCAGAACTTCGTTGGGGGAGAGTTGGGAGTGAAAACTAAAGGAGGAAAGGGTGGGTATTTATGGGGAAAGTGAGGGGACAAGCATTAATGGCCAAGGGACACCTCACTAGTGGTTTTGGCAAAACCATGGGCTTGCCCATGGTATTTGCCCATGGTATTGGCCACTTGGGACACCTCACACCTTATATTACTGTTCATAATTCGACCATATTGAATATATACTTAATACATCATTTAATGATGTCATTAAACACCCGTAACTTAAAAACTATACTTTCACTATTCACCGAAAATTCAACTTTCTCAGAATAATCCCAAAATTTCACCTTAACCAAATGTCAATGCTATGATTTCAAAAATGAACTCCATTTTATAAAAATAATTTTCTAAATATTTTTAATTTTATTTTTAAATAAATACACTATTCACCGAAAATTTATTTTTTCAGAAAAATCCCCAAAAATTACCATAACATAATATCGATGCTCTGAGTTCAAAAATGAAGTCATTTTTATAAAAATAATTTTCTAATTATTTTTTATTAAATTTTTAATTAAAAAACACTATTCATCCGAAAAAACTAATACTTGAATAATAATTTATGAAACCGTTATTTTCCCATTTTATTGAATCACATTACTTAATCAAGGTGCCTAGATTATTTTAAAACTTTCTTTAAGTGAGATTTCTAATCCATTTGGTCACATTACTAATCCTAAGCATAAAATCACTATTCACTATTTACTATTCATCAAAAATTAAGTTGATCTTATTAGACTCCAAATTCCTTAATGAACACTTTTGTAGAAGACCATTTTTTGAAACTCATTACACATCATTAGTTATTTAGGGTTTACATAAATATTTCAAAATATCCCTTTTTCAAAATTCATCAATAAAATACATTCTAAAATTATCTGGACGTTTGAAATTTCACAAACATCGCTAAAGGAAGAAATCTCAATTTATTCACCCAAAGGGATTGCACAAGGAAGCTAGGGTCTCGTCACATAGCCCCTTATAACACCGGCATAAGACCTGAGTGTAAGGTGTGCTATGGTGAGAGAATCTGAGGGAGGCTCAGATAAAATTGCCCTAGTAGTAATCTCTACTAACTTGAACTTCTCCCACAGGCGTTTCCGTTCAAGCTTGACACGCTGGAGTTCGGCTTGGGCTTGGTCCAAAGCGTAGCCCACAGATGCTACCTCCTTCCCAAGCTTTGATAAGTGGGCTTCATAAGGGTTGAGTCTACTGGATGAAGCCATCGACTCCTCTTTCTGCATTAACCATTAACATCTTATTAAATCAATAAGAGTAAGTTAATATACTACTCAAAAAGATTGGGTCGTTACATTCTTCCCCCCTTAAGAAATTTCGTCCCCGAAATTTATACTTGAGGCCTAGTCGAAAAGGTGAGGGTACTTTTGCTTCATCGTTTCCTCAGGCTCCCAAGTCGCTTCTTCATATTTTTGATTCCTCCACAACACTTTCACAAGGTGGGTAGTCTTGTTTCGTAGGACCTTGTCTCTATAGTCCAAGATCTCCACTAGCTGCTCCTCATAAGAGAGGTCATGTTCAAGTTGTACAACCTCTGGGTTCAGTACATGCGAAGGGTCTGGTATGTACTTCCTCAAGAGAGATACATGGAAGACATTGTGAACTTGAGCTAGGTTCGGTGGAAGTGCTAGACGATAGGCCACTGCTCCTATTCGATCAAGGATTTCATAGTGGCCAATGTACCTAGAGCTGAGCTTCCCTTTCTTCCCAAACCGCATGACTCTCTTCCATGGAGAGATTCGAAGGAAGACTTTGTCACCAACACCAAACTCCAAGTCTCTTCGTCGATTGTCAGCATAGCTCTTCTGCCGACTCTGAGCAGCTTTTATGTGTTGTTGGATAGCATGAACCTGTTGTGTCATTTCTTGCACAAGATCAGGCCCAAGAAGCTTCCTCTCACCAGTTTCATCCCAACAAGTAGGAGTTCTACACCGCTTTCCATACAGAGCTTCATAGGGTGCCATCTGAATACTCGCATGGAAGCTGTTGTTATAGGAGAACTCCACTAATGGGAGGTGTTGATCCCATCCACCTTTAAATTCCATTGAGCATAATCTCAACATGTCTTCGAGTGTCTGAATAGTCCTTTCAGATTGTCCATCAGTTTGAGGATGATAGGCCGTACTAAAATTCAATTCAGTATTCAGAGCATGCTGAAGACTTCTCCAGAATTTTGATGTGAATCTTGGGTCACGATCAGATACGATGGATAGTGGTACCCCATGCAGCATTACCACTTCCTTCACGTATATCTTGGCAAGCTGATCCAGAGAGAAATCTTCCCGAATAGAGATAAAATGGGATGTCTTGGTGAGACGGTCCACAATAACCCATATCGCATTGTTTCCTTTGGATGTTTTCGGGAGACCAGTTACAAATTCCATGGTGATATTATCCCACTTCCATACTGGTATGGGTAGCGGTTGTAATACCCCCTTAGGAAGTTGTCTTTCTGCCTTTACTTGCTGACACACCAGGCACCTTGTAGTGTAATCGGCAATCTCCCTCTTCATGTTATCCCACCAATAATGATCACGAAGGTCTCTATACATATTAGTGCTTCCCGGATGTATATAGAAAGTAGAGCTATGAGCTTCATCCATCAGTTCTTTCTTTATCTCCGGAATAGATGGAACACATAGTCTTGTACGAAATTTCAATACACCTTCTTGATCAATATTGAAATCAAGGAACTTCCCATCCTTTACAGCCTCGAACTTCTCTTGCAGCAAAGGATATTCTTTTTGAGCCTTCTTGATCTTCTCTAGTAATGAAGGTTGAGAAATCATTTGGGATAGGGTTGATGATGTCCCTTTCCTTATAATTCCCATGTCCAGTTTTACTAGATCTTTAATCAAGGGATCTCCCAGGATCCTCATTGTTGCCAGAACAACAGGATCTTTCCTGCTTAACGCATCCACGACTTTGTTTGCTCTTCCAGGGTGATAATGAATTGAACAATCATAGTCTTTAATAAGCTCCAACCATCTCCTTTGTCTCATGTTCAATTCTTTCTGAGTGAAAATATACTTTAGACTTTGGTGGTCAGTGTATATATCACATTTCTCCCCATAAAGATAGTGCCTCCATATCTTTAGAGCAAAAACAACGGCCGCCAGCTCTAGATCATGCGTAGGATAATTCTGCTCATGAATCTTCAACTGTCGAGATGCATAAGCAATTACTTTGTCATTTTGCATGAGGACGCACCCAAGCCCTTTCAGAGATGCATCGCTAAAAATAACGAATCCTTCTCCGATAGAGGGTAGTGTTAACACAGGTGCAGTAACCAATATCTTCTTCAGCTCTTGGAAACTTTCCTCACATTCCTTTGTCCAGATGAACTTAACCCCTTTTCGAGTCAACTTGGTTAGTGGATTAGAAAGCCGTGAAAAGTTTTTCACAAACCTCCTATAATATCCCGCTAAACCAAGGAAACTACGAATCTCAGTTACTATTGTGGGTTGAGGCCACTCCTCCACAACCATTGTCTTTGCAGGGTCAACCGAGATTCCTTCATTGGTTACGATGTGCCCCAAGAAAGCCACTTGTTGTAACCAAAACTCACACTTGCTGAACTTCCCAAAGAGCCTCTCCTTCCGTAGAGTTTTCAAAATAACCCTCAGATGATCTTCATGCTCCTCACGACTTTTTGAATATATCAAAATATCATCAATAAAAACTACCACAAAGTTATCAAGGTAGTCCTTAAAGACTCTATTCATCAAATCCATGAAAATAGCAGGAGCATTAGTTAAGCCGAAGGGCATAACAGTAAACTCATAATGCCCATATCTTGATCGGAAGGCAGTCTTTGGAATATCTTCCTTCTTCACCCTCAGTTGATGATAACCAGATCGAAGGTCAATCTTAGAGAAGAATTGAGCCCCATGAAGTTGGTCAAATAAATCATCAATTCTTGGAAGAGGGTATCTGTTCTTCACTGTAATCCCGTTCAGTTCTCTATAATCAATTCATAGCCGCATTGATCCATCCTTCTTCTTCACAAAGAGAACTGGTGCTCCCCAAGGAGACACACTCGGTCGAATAAACCCCTTCTCCAACAAGTCTTGGAGTTGTTTCTTTAACTCTTCTAGCTCCACATTTGCCATTCTATACGGATTCTTTGATATCGGTTGAGACCCAGGTACGAGTTCAATGGAGAACTCTACCTCTCTTTCTGGGGGAGGTCCAGGTAACTCCTCAGGAAATACATCCATGTATTCCTGAACAATCGGAACATCTTCAATTTGTATACTCCCTTTCCCTTCTTCCTCATCACCGATTAACTCCATAAAGAAAGCTATAGGAGGTGCTTCTAGATAGGGATCAGTTCGGGATATCTCTCCTCGGAAGACAACTGTAGGCCGTTCATTCAAGACTACTGAGATTTCCTTACTTCTGCATTTGATCTTATCATTATACTTTGAGAGCCAGTCCATACCTAGTATAATGTCAAATTCCATCATGGGAATGACTAATAGATTTGCGATAAGATTGTGCTCACCAAAGTAAACACTAGAGTCTCTAAACACTGTTGATGCATGGATAATCCCACTTGGAGTCTTGACTAACAACTCTACCTCAAGCAATTCGGAGATTGATTCTATATTCTTTGTAAACGTGGAAGAAATAAAGGAATGCGTAGAACAAGAATCAAATAAAGCACTTGCTAGTTTTGAGAGGACAACAAGAGTACCTGCTACCACATCGTTCGGAACTTCAACTTCAGTTGTTGTGATAGAGAAAGCACGACCTTTCTCCCTTGGCCTCTGCTGAGGTTGATGGTGATTCCCCTCCACCGCCCTCGGATTTGGACATTGATTAGAAAAGTGCCCAAGATGTCCACACTTGAAGCATGTGACTTCGGATAGGGCCAGAACCATCTTTCCTCTATCGTTAGTGTTGGGAAGTTGAGGCTTCACATCACCACGACAATTCCGAGAAATATGGCCTTCTTTTCCACACCTATAGCACTTGCCACTTCTGATCAAGCAGTTCCCCGGATGCTTCTTCCACATTTATTTCATGTGGCATGTTGCATATGCTTTCCACCTCTTTCCTGATCAAAACTTCTTCCCAGGCTCGGTTCTAGAGTTCTCTTCTTCTCATTATATTTGTGAGACCACTGTGTCTCCCCAAACTCTAGTTCAACTTTCATAGCACTTCGAACTATTTCTTCATAGCTATCGTAGTCCCTGTTGGCTAGATTCTTCCGCAGATGTGGTCGTAGTCCGCCAAAGAATCTATCAACCTTACCATTAGGGTCCATGACAAAGCTTGAGGTATAACGGGAAAGCCTTGTGAAGTTCATCTCATAGCTTCCGACAGATTCGTTCTCCTTCTGCTTCAGCTCGAGAAACTCTTTCTCCATTTTCGTTCTCATTGAACGAGGGAAATACTTGTTAAAGAAAATCCCCCGAAATTCTTCCCACTCCATAGCTTCCATCTCTCCTCGTGGCTTCTTGTTTTTGATCAGTGACCACCACTGATCAGCTTCTCCCTCTAGGCGGTAAACAGCAAGGGTGACTTTTTCTTGTTCCGAACAATGAAGTACAGAAAAGATCTTTTCAATGGAGCTTATCCATTGTTCCGAAACCAATGGGTAGGTAGATCCACTGAATGTTGGCGGTCGTTGACGCATGAAGGACTCAACAGAAAGTTGTTCCCTTCGTGGTGAGGTCGGCCTCTCAGCTTGATTCAAGTTATTACTCATAACTTGAGTCAGTTGGTTCATCATTCGCATGAATGTTTCCATTCCGGCTTCCATCGGAGGGCCGTCATCACATGGTGCATTGCGGTCACCATCGGCACGGTTTCTCATATTGCCCGCCATTTTCTAAAAGAATAAAACCTTAGTGAGAAACTTATTTCATTTATGAATCTTTTAACTAAGACTTCGTGCTTAGACAATTATAGTTCTCTATAATTCCTTCATAATGATTCATAAAAAGCATGTGATTAACCAAACATATCCCCCGGGAGTGTCGTAACCTAGAGTGCAGCAAGGCCCGTTATTGTGCACCAGTTCCCGTTCAAGTCTAGCTCAAAGCGGTGTTTTCGGGTTTTACCCCTATGTACATCTGTGCCAGAGCCGCCTCTACCTGCTCGTATCTAGACAGGGATGTATTTGTTTGATAGACCACTTACTCAATACTTACCAAAATACCAGGAAGTTTTCCTATATTTAAACTTTTCTATAGGGTTCTTCCTAAAGTTTTTATATCCTAATTTCCACAAATAACTAAACCTTCCTTTGATACCAACTATAGCATCCCGCCATTTTATAACATAAACTTTCATTACATTACACACAACTGAGGATCTTTAAGGTTTAGTGTCTTGGAAACCAGGAACATAATACATGAAAACAACATAAAGCATTCTTCTTAAACACTTGAAAGGATTCTCCTTAAGTTCATCCTAGGTTCATTACTTCATCTCATAACCTGGGGACATACATCAAAAGAAAGGGTGAGCAGAAGGCCCAGTAAGGGAAACAAGAGGAACATTTTACATGTGAACTTGATATACTTCAATAAGGACATGAAAAGAACTTTAAGGCATGAGAAAGAAAATCATGAGGCATTTCATAATAAAAATAACATTTTCCATAACTTGAAGATGTGGCTACATCATTTAACATAGACAATCATGAACATATCACCAAGGTCCATCCCCAAGGTGTCATTTGAAAATTACCAAGGTTATTCACCAAGGTATCATGAAAATTGTAATCTCTAGTGGTTACATCATTACCCAATGCATTGGAGCGCTATCAGGGCGCACCCTTAAATTTGCCTTTATTATCATGTGAGCCACATATTTCATCATCAAACATTTCATAAATAACCCATATAGCATAAAATAAATGGGTTTCATTTCATAATCATAACGTTTTAAAAACTGCTTTAAAGACATGATCTTTACGTCACTTTAAACCCACGGAAAGGGAATGCGGGTCTCATGTATGTAAATCCCAGAATTTAAAATGGAAAATTTTGATATATATGTGAATACCCTTGTAGAAATAAGAGCTTTGAGTATTCACTTTATAACATAAAATAATTTTTGAGAAAAGAGAGAGGCATTTTGAGGGGGAAATTCTGCAGCATAACGGCTAAGTTTCGGGGTTTTAGAAAACATTGAAATGGGAGGGGACATGGGTCACCCACTCATAAATGATTTATAAAACAGTAGGGTGAAAGAATAAGAAGGATATATGGACCTGGAAATGAAATTTGGAGGACATACCATTTGAAAAGAAAAGCATGGAAGGAAAAAAGATTAGATTTCTCTTATGAAAATTCGGCAGCCTTACGGCGTCACTTAACTTCAAAAGAAAATGATTTGACAAGATCAAATAGGGTCCCTATTCATATGATCATAAGAGATCAGTATGATAGATATAGAGATCATACCCCAACATAATAAAAAGGAACTTGAAAGACTTGACATGAAAATCGAACTTGAAAAATGAGAAGGGTGAAAGAATCCCTTAAAAATTCGGCAGCCTAACGGCGTCACTTAAACTTTCATAAAACGAAATGATGAGAGTAAGAGGGGATCTCTCATCATATAAAAATGAAAGGGCAGTAAGAGGAATATAAAAGAACATCCTCTCACATAAAAACATGGAGCATAATAGGAATGACATAAAAGAGATTACATGAAAAAAAAAAGAGGGGTCGGATCCCTTACCTTAAAACGTGACTCTTGAAACTCAAAGGATTGGACCTTGAGGGCTTGGGGGCACCTTGGGAGGACTCCTTGGAAGGTAAGAAGACCAGAACATCGTTGGGGGAGAGTTGGGAGTGAAAACTAAAGGAGGAAAGGGTGGGTATTTATAGGGAAAGTGAGGGGGCAAGCATTAATGGCCAAGGGACACCTCACTAGTGGTTTTGGCAAAACCATGGGCTTGCCCATGGTATTTGCCCATGGTATTGGCCACTTGGGACACCTCACACCTTATCTTACTGTTCATAATTCGACCATATTGAATATATACTTAATACATCATTTAATGATGTCATTAAACACCCGTAACTTAAAAACTATACTTTCACTATTCACCGAAAATTCAACTTTCTCAGAATAATCCCAAAATTTCACCTTAACCAAATATCAATGCTATGATTTCAAAAATGAACTCCATTTTATAAAAATAATTTTCTAAATATTTTTAATTTTATTTTTAAATAAATACACTATTCACCGAAAATTTATTTTTTCAGAAAAATCCCCAAAAATTTCCATAACATAATATCGATGCTCTGAGTTCAAAAATAAAGTCATTTTTATAAAAATAATTTTCTAATTATTTTTAATTAAATTCTTAATTAAAAAACACTATTCATCCGAAAAAACTAATACTTGAATAATAATATATGAAACCGTTATTTACCCATTTTATTGAATCACATTACTTAATCAAGGTGCCTAGATTATTTTAAAACTTTCTTTAAGTGAGATTTCTAATCCATTTGGTCACATTACTAATCCTAAGCATAAAATCACTATTCACTATTTACTATTCATCAAAAATTAAGTTGATCTTATTAGACTCCAAATTCCTTAATGAACACTTTTGTAGAAGACCATTTTTTGAAAATCATTACACATCATTAGTTATTTAGGGTTTACATGAATATTTCAAAATATCCCTTTTTCAAAATTCATCAATAAAATACATTCTAAAATTATCTGGACGTTTGAAATTTCACAAACATCACTAAAGGAAGAAATCTCAATTTATTCACCCAAAGGGATTACACAAGGAAGCTAGGGTCTCGTCACATAGCCCCTTATAACACCGGCATAAGACCTTAGTGTAAGGTGTGCTATGGTGAGAGAATCTGAGGGAGGCTCAGATAACATTGCCCTAGTAGTAATCTCTACTAACTTGAACTTCTCCCACATGCGTTTCTGTTCAAGCTTGACACACTGGAGTTCGGCTTGGGCTTGGTCCAAAGCGTAGCCCACAGATGCTACCTCCTTCCCAAGCTCTGATAAGTGGGCTTCATAAGGGTTGAGTCTACTGGATGAAGCCATCGACTCCTCATTCTGCATTAACCATTAACATCTTATTAAATCAATAAGAGTAAGTTAATATACTACTCAAAAAGATTGGGTCGTTACACTACTCACACCAAAAAAATATAACGGTTGTGTTATAAGGGTATACTATATCATGGATCATTTAGACTCATTGATCTATAGAAAGCAAGTTGCCAAATACTTCAAGTTTATTTCAAAGGAAATACATCTAAAATATTACAGTGTTATATTATAAAAACTTTAATGGGAATTTATACCTCAAAATTAAATCACTCTAATACTAAAAATATCGATATATTTTCTTCATCACATCCTTTGGTTCCCATGAATCTTCCTCAAAATTCTAATTCCTATAGGGAAATTTAACTTGGTGATATGTCTTGTTTGATAACACTTTATCTCTACGATCAAAAATTTATAATTTTTTTTATTCATAGGAAATATTATTATCCAGTGGTACGACTTTGGAGTTCAGTACATTTGAGTTATTAGTTATGTACTTCCTTAGAGGAGACACATGAAACACATCCTTACCTTGAGAGACATTCAGTAGAAGCACCAAGAGATTACAATTATCATGATAGGATCAATAATTTTAAAGAGACTAATATATATATAGATTAAATTTAAATTATTTTTGAATCCCATAACCTTAATACATGGATAAATTAATATTAATACATTATAACCAACTTCATATTATAGATCTCATTGATTTTTATTAACATAACATTTTTTAACACCAATCTTCCCTGAAATGTTATTTAATTGCTATAACAGTATTTTCCATTTCTTCAACTTGATCAGGTCTCAAAAACATTATTTCTATAATTTCATCCAATAATTTTGGATTTATAAACTTCTATACATAGATATATTTATAAGGATCTGTAATAATTCTTGATAAAAATTTACTTTTGTAAGAGAATTACACAAAAAGAATGTGACATCTTGGTCAAGGTATGCCCCTATTTTATGTTTTAAGAAACTATATTTTTGGTTTGGAAGATGTAATTTGTGGATTAGTGTAATTTATATGTGTTCTTTCATTAATAGTGTCTTCATAAGTCCATAATATAGACGGTGGTAGTCCACTTTCTTACCTGTTTATTTGGATAGATCCACCTAAGGCTATAGAGGACCACTAGCTGGCCGGTAGGAGTCCACCGACTAGACAATGGGATTAGAAATGGATATAATAATAAATTGTTTCTATTTAATATCTGATAATCTATTTTTTAGATATTTTATATATTATAGTATCCACCTTCCAACTTGTGGTCTTTCATCGACTGGTCGGTGGGGCTGATCTGGACCGACTATTTAAGGGTAGTTCTTTATTTTTAATCCATTGAAATCCCATTTTAATCTCTTAATAAATATCCCTAAAATCTAATTCAACTAAGGATCTTGGATAGTATTATATTTTTCATTATTTTCTAACTTTAACATCTCCAATTTTCGTTTTCATATGGAATCAATCAGTTTTCTTTGAATTGGAAATTTTGAATCAATCCCTTCAGTTCTTCCTTCTTCTCTTGGATTAATAGTGTATTTATTCTGTGTTGATCTAATATATCTACATTTTAATTTATCCCCTATTATTTATCATATATAAAATCAAAATTTGTCTCTATATGGTTATATATTGTCGATTATGGTGTGTATCTAATTTTTCATGAGATATATATTTTTTTTTCTCTGCCAACCATGTGATCTCCATATCAGATTTATATGGTATGGAAATAATTTTTAGGTCCTCCTATCATCTTATCTTGTTATATTTTTCTTATAATTACATGGATATCATGTTATCATTATGTGAAAAAGTGTTTAGGTGCCTTTTACTATATAAAGTCTTTGTTTAAGGAATTATAAGTGATCATTGGTTTCTAGACTTTTTTTTAAAAAGGTTATTGGAATGATCCCTAATTTATTACATGTTTGTGTAATAGATTTTGATATAAAATGGTTCCCCTTTAAAATTTATGAACTGAGATTTATTTCTAAGAACAAATTTTTTTTATAAAAAATGTTTTCTAGTACATCGTTTTGATAATGAAAATATTTGTAGAGTTGTTTCTTGAATAGTGATAAGACCTTCTGAAATGTGTTGATAAGTGTATCACATGGATATTTTGTTTAATTTTTTGGGGATTTTTATTATATAATTCCACTTATTTGTTTTTTGGTTTCGAAGTTATTAATCATTGGGGTATTCCACTTATCATTTGTATGGAATCCTGAGGACTAATTTATTTGACATAATCAAGGGAATTTACACATAAGGGTATTTATTTGTTCTTTTGATGGGAATTTTGGGGATAGGATTAATGTTCACTCATCATGAATGATCATTAAATAAGAAACATTACTTTCTTGGTCCTATTTATCCTATGGATATCTCCATTTTGATGGACATTGATATGGATTTTGATGCGTGATTTCATAAATGTAAAATGGTTTATTTAATGTTATTTGAGAAATTATCTATGTGAAAATATTTTTTATCAAGTAAAAGGAGATAATTTCCATGATTTTGATATAATCTATGAGATTTTTGTCATGAATTTTTTTCTTTAAATTTTATAATACCTTGATTTATCTAAAAAAGTCTTCATATAGAACACTTGGTGGGATTTAACGGGTCTTGTTTGTATAACAACCTATACAAACCCTCAAGTATATGTAGACCATGTTTTATCTACTGTAGGAAAGGTAAAGGCACTATAGTATTGTAATGGGTTTTATGGTTTGATAGACATGGGTATTTGGTGGTGGGATAGTAGGATATTTCCCACGTATAACATGGAGTAGCTTTTGTTAGTTTAGAGAAATATGGGATTTGTTTTGGTTTATGTTTGTAATCTTATCCTACATAGAACATGATGTGTCACTAAATCTGTTCATTTTAGTTTATGGGATATTGTATTTTTTGTTTTATTCTATTTTAAATTAATTTAATACTAATTTTCTTATTCCAAGTTGGGAAAAAATCATTCCGAAATTTTTTTCTTGATTCCATAGTGGTTGTTACTAGCCTTTGGTGATCATAAAAAACTTTAGATCCTTGTTAAAAATGTGTCTTAGGTGCCTAATTTGGTGGATTAGCTGGTTCAATTCATGAAAATTAAGGTATTGATTCCAAAAAACTTTATAATCTGTAGAGAAATATATCAACATGTCTCTATGAGTTTAATTAGTCCTATCATATTTACCATATATTTGAGGTTGATATAAAATAAAAAACAAAACTCTATATTGATATCATGTTGAAGACGTCTGAATAACTTTAGGGTAAACTTAATATCCCAATACGATACAATTGAGATTGATAAAACATATAATCTAACCTCATACTTAATTTATAATCGAGTAAGTTAATCAATATATAAATGTTCACTCAAAGCAATTAAATGTACTGAATTCTTAAGAAAATTGACTATAACCCAAATAAAATTATAGCCTGTAGATTATTTAGGGAGTCCAATGATGAAATATTGGGAAATTTTTTTAAATTTCCATATAGGTGTGAGTAATGGTTGTAAAATCCCCATAGGATTCTATCTTCCAGACTTACCTTTTTGACATACCAAGAATCGGGATACATACTCTACAATAACCCTTTTCCTGTTATCCAACTAGAAATATTATTTTATAACTCTATACGTATTCATGCTTCCTAGATTAATAGAGAAGATAAACTTTAAGCATCATCTTACATATTATTCAATTTTTGTATTTACAGGACACATACTCTATTCTTAAACCTTATATTGCCTTCATAATCATGGTTGAACTCGGTAGCATTTGTCACTTTCTTATGTCGTTCTACATCTTCCTTATGTGCCTATTTAATCCTCACATGGATGGATGGCAGAACATTCATATGAGAATGATATTATTTATCTCCATTCCTCAAAATTTAAAGTTCCATATTCTATAAATCCATAAATATTAGATATCTTTCAATCCTAATTATGACCAAACTGGAATGTCATTTCCAACTCAGAGAATCCACTACCTTGCTCGCCTTTCCAGGGTGGTAATATATTGATAAATCATAATATTTAATCATCTTTGACCATCTTCTCGGACAAAAATTCAACTCTTTATATGTGAATATATACTTAAATATTTTATGATTCATATATATGTCACACCTTTCACCATAATAATAATTCCTCTGTATCTTTAATGTAAAAAAATTACCATTTTAATATCTAAATCGTGTGTTGGATAATTTTACAATGAATTTTCAATTAGCAAGATCCATATTCTAGAAGTATATCATTTTTTTCATAAGTGCACATCCCATCCCTTCTTTGATGCATCACTAAAGATGAAAAACTATTCTCCACTTTAGGGAAGTGTGAGTATATATTCAATGAAAAACTTTCCCTTCAGATTCTTGATATTATATTCACATTCTTCTATCCAAAAGAACATAACTCCCTTCTAAGTGAACATGATGAGAGGATTATATGGTCAAGAGAAATTAATAAAAAGGAATTGAAGGTTTTTATCCATCCTAAGAAAAATATGGATCTTGGTTACTTTAGTTAGTCTATGACTTTTCCCAATAACTTCCATATTTAAAGGATCCACTGATATACCCTCACTTGAGATTATATGACCCAAAAATGAAAAATAAATAGATAAAATTCACACTTGGTAAATTTTTCATTAAAATAATCCTTCCTTACGACATTCTTTACAACTCTAAAGTGATCATAATTCTACTCCATTCTCTTGGAATATATAATAATGTCATCTATAAAGTCTATGACAAAGTAATCAAGGTAATATCTAGATACTTTATTCATTAAATCCATTAACAAATAAGAGTAATTAGAATGTACAAATGTAATCACTATAAATTTATAATCCCCACACCTCATACATAAATGTATCTTGGTTATGTACTTTTCTTGACCCTCAATTGAGTATTTACAAAACAATGGTCAATATTTTAAATGTATTGAGATCCTTAAAATTAATAAAAACATCATTGATATGGGGTATGTAATACTTTTTCATGATATTTATCTTCTTAAGTTCCTAGTAATTATTATAAAGAGAAATTCCCCCATCTTTTTACTTATAAAAAATAACAATATCACCCCATAATTATACACTAGAGCATATGAATCCCTTATCAAGATTATCCTACATTTAATTTTTTAATTACAACATCTTAATCAGGTCTATCCTATGTGGAGTCTTTTAAAAATGTGTAGAACTATGTATAAGTTATATTAAAAATTAAACTTCATGATTCATGGAATACTTGGAAATTATTCAGGAAATTATTTGGTGTTAGTGGTTCATTTTCCCCATCTCTGTGCCGCTCCCCGACCCCTCAGCGGTGAGGAAACTATGTCCCTTTTGCCTCATGTTCTTCTCTGCCTATTCCCGGACCCCTTTTTATGTGTTTCGGAGGGATTCGGTCTTCATCTTCTGCTCAAATTCATATTCAGCCGTAGTTCTAGCCTCCCCCAGGGTCTTGAAGTCCTTTATATCGCCATCATCCTACATCGGTTCTAGATCTGTGATAGGGAGGGAAGTGGCAGTTCTCAAAAATCTCAAACCCCATCAGCAATACAGATCTGAGCATTCTTAGTCTAGAGACATACACCAGATCTTGAGGAAAACATAACCCTTATCCCAAATCCCCATTCAGCATATTGATCCGAGATTTCATAGTCTCGAGTCAAACACCTATGTTTTAGGAAATATTTACCCTTATCGCCTTTCTTACCTGCTCCATGAAGACAGGAGGTGACCTGTGGGAATTATGCCGATTCGACATTTTTGCAATGTTTCCATCGTGATGTGGCTTGATTCGCAAAGCATCTTCCGCGAAGATTCACCACGTTGAGAGATCATGAAGTGGCCGTCGCGATGTGTCTGATCCACAAAGTGCCTTCACAAAGCCTCATTTTTTTTGTTTAGCCGTGATTTTTCTGTCATGGGGTGTTGCTCTATGAAGACTTGGTGTGCACTGTGAAGACTGGCGGTAACCAGTGGGAGGTAAGCCATTTTCCTGATTTTTCAAAGTTTCCACCGCGAAGTGTTTTGATTCGCGAAGCACCTTCCGCGAAGATTTGACGCGTTGAGAGATCTTGAAGTGGTCATCGCGACGTATTTGATTAATGATGTTCCTTTGCGAAGCATCAGTCGTGTTGTGAATCCATGAAGGTTCTGCCATGGGGTGTTGCTCCACAAAGACAAGTGTGCGCTGTGATGTGGGTTTCTTAGGCGTGACCACTTAAGGGGTAGTGAAGATCACGAAGGTCGTGGTGCCTATCTCAGTTGAGTAGACTACATAAGGGGGTTGTGAAGAGTTATTCAGTCCAAGGAATTCCTTATTGGATTGTGCCTTGACTCAGGCGAGGTTGGACTAGGTCTCCCTAGCACACAAGGTGTTTCCGAAGCATTAAGCATGTTTATATGTAAGGTGTTACAAGGCCGTGCGGATTTCCAGGGCGCCGATCTTTAAGGAGGATAAAAAATTCAACTTTTAGTATTTTCTCTATGGATGTGGACTTAGTAAATCAATGTAAGAGGTTTTCCATGAATGACAAAGAAAAATCAATGATCGAGGCATGGAGAAATGATTACACGCTCTTGGAAAAATGCATCTCTCTGCTCGTTGTGGGAAAGTTTGTGGAAAACATATCGGTAAATCAGAGGGCTCTCAAAAAAACTCTACAGATCATCTGGAAACTTGATGCAGGAGTGGCTATTAGGGAAGCGGGGATCAATCGCTTCATCTATGTGTTCTTTAACGATAGATATAGAGACAAAATCTTGCGTGGAAGACCGTAGTCCTTCGATGATCAACTCCTCCTCATGAAAGAATACAAAGGGGGACAATATCTAGCGAGTGAATTTAACCCGCTCCCCCTTCAGGATATGAATTAAAGGAATCCCCTTCCATGAAAGAACAGAATGAATCATGAGAGAAATTAGGGACAGTTTAGGTCACTTTCTTGACTGCTATTGTATTGACCTAATACAATGGGGCCCCGAGGTTCGGATCAAGGCAGAAATTGAAGTGTCAAATCCCCTGATGAGGGGAATGTTCATGAAAATCAAACATTCCAACACTTGGATATCATTCAAGTTTGAGAAACTCCCAATCCTCTACTTTTTTGTGGTCACCGTTTCCATCTATAAAGAATGTGCACCACAAAACATAATAGTGGATCAGGTAACATCATCCTCCAATATGGCCCTTGGTTCCATGCCAAAACGAATAAATATGCTTTCATCCCTGAGATAGAAAAACAAAAGGATTGTGATTGTCTCACATTGGCACATACTAGTCAGGCAGAACCCATACCTGGAAAATCCCAAATGCTTGGACCATTGGATTTCCCTAATGTTGGCTCTCCCACTCAGAGAGAAGCTAGAGTTCATCCTAACTCCCTAAAGGAAAATACTCAAACATCTACAAGGTTGGTGATAAAGAAAAAATAACCACCAAGACATTGCTCAAATCCAATGCTGATGCACTTCATAACACCAAATCTGGACCCTGACCCACAATCGACCACAACAATCATTCTTATAATAGAGGCCCATGGAATTATGGGAACTCAATTACTGGGCCCAATTACCCATCAAACGTGGAAAAGGGAGCAACAAGGAGAAAGTGGTGGTCACATGGAAGACCCTAAACCTGGGGTCAAGAAAATACAAAATTAAACATGCCAATCCCGGAGGAATCCCACCAAAATATGGAAAACGAAAAGTAGAGAAACAAGTCCGGAGGAACAAAATGCGGGGGCAGGCAAGACCCAGCCCCGCCTAGAGTAGTGACTGTTTTATTATGGAACTATAATGGTCTTGGAAACCCATGAATGGTTCGCATGATATAGTGAAATTGTGCTCAAAGTCACCCCGATATGGTTTTCTTATCCAAAACCATACTGGAAAACAAGGACACTAATGGTATTTCTCTGAAGTACGGCTTCCAAGGCTGCTTCCCGGTGTCTAGACAAGGCCATTATGGGGGCCTCTATCTCCATTGTAAATACAATATCAACATCAAAAAATTTTCCTTCTCCTCGTACCATATGGTAGAGACTATTCAAACAGACTTTCACCCACCCAGGACTTTTGTGGGATTCTATGGGTGGCCATCCCATAATGATAAGGTGATGTCATGGGATCTTCTATGCAAGATGCGACATGACTTACCGATCTCTATTCTCTTTGGAGGATATTTAAATGAGATTATGTTCCATATGGAAAATAGGGGCAGAATCATCCGACCCTCATCTTCGATGTATAACTTCAAGGATGCGGTCTCTAGGGAGGACCTAGTCGATCTGGGGTACATAGGTAATCCATTTACATGGTTCCGCGGAAATACCGATGGCACTCGCATCACTGAGCGTCTTGATAGATTTCTAGATTCTACTGATTGGATTGATCTGTTCAGCATGTTTCATATCGGCTACATGGACCTTAACTGTTCAGACCACTACCCAATTCTCATTGATTGTAAGCAAGGCGAACTAAATGGACAACTCATCAGACCCTTCAGATTTGAGAGCAACTTGTCAAAAGACCAGTAATGCAAAGAGGTGATCCAATAAAGATGGAAAATCACTCACATGGATGTTAGCCTCAATCTCCAATAGGTCACATCCGATATGAGGTCTTGGAGAAATAAGAAATTCCTCCACCCTGACTGGAACTATGGTGTCCTTGAAAAGAGATTGAAAAACCTCCTCAATCATCCCACATCCAATTTCAGTCCCTCGAAGATTGGATCCACACAAAGAGATATGGACACAGCCCTGCGTGTCAAGGAACGTTTCTAGGATATGCGGGTATAGGATAACCACATTAAAGGAAGGGATGCTAATACCCAATTTTTTCACCAGAAAGAATCAGCGAAGTATCGGAAAAACTCTGTTACTCGCATCTCACAACCTTATGGAAGCACAGTTTCTGAACCCAATGGTATCCACGAGGCCTTGACATACTATTTCCATAACATCTTCCCTGCAGGAACCCCTTTCATGTCCACCAAGGTGGAAGATTGTATCAGACCTATGATCACCGATGATATAAATAGGCAGCTCACCAAAGATGTGATAGATGATGAGATACTCTGGGCTCTGAAACATATTCATCCAACTAAGGCCCTGGGAACAGATGGGTTCCAC
Organism: Viscum album; assembly: GCA_963277665.1. Classification (NCBI taxonomy): domain Eukaryota; kingdom Viridiplantae; phylum Streptophyta; class Magnoliopsida; order Santalales; family Viscaceae; genus Viscum; species Viscum album. The sequence goes on along the minus strand of OY728129.1, from coordinate 1,851,730,141 downwards.
GACCTATTTTTTAAACAATACTGGCACATAATCGGTCCTGAGAACTGCAACATGATAAAAAAATATCTGGGCTAGGAATACTAGCATTGCTTCCATCAAGGAAATTGTCCTCGTCCTTATCCCCAAAATTATGAAACCTCAAGAGATCCTTGATTTTAGACCTATCAGCCTTTGGAATGTCTCTTACAAGATATTCTCAAAGATCCTTTTCAATCGGTTGTGACCTTGGCTACCTGATATTATCTTTTAAAATCAGAGCGCTTTCGTGGCCAAGAGACTGATCACTGATAATGCGATTGTGGACTATGAAGTATTCCATTCTATAAAATCACACTCCACCAGAAAAAGAGGAACCATGGCCTGGAAATTGGATATGACCAAGGCCTATGATAGAGTGGAATGGCACTTCCTTAGAGTCATTATGCTAAAAATGGGGTTTTGCGCTAAATGGAAAGATATGGTCTTGGACTGCATCTCGACCATATCATTCAAAATCAAGGTTAATGGGGAGATCAAAAGAGGATTATCCCCATCCCAAGGCCTTCGCCAAGGAGATCCCCTCTCCCCTTTTCTCTTCATACTAGTGCCTGATGTGTTTTCTAATATCATTTCCATGGCTGCATCCTCTAAATCTATTGATTGGGAAAACGACTGTTGTGCTAGCCCACCAGTGTCACATCTTTTCTTCACCGAAAACTGCCTCCTTTTTTCCAGAGCAACAACTAATGAATGTCGGGTGATGAGCCAAGTGATCCATCAGTATGAGAGGGCGTCTGGATAGTCAATCAATCATCAAAAATCTGAAAATGAATTCAGTGTAGGGGTGCCTCTTTTTAATAGGGATGAACTTTGTGCATCAGCTGGCATCCATATGGTTGAAAAACATTATAAGTATATTAGGATACCCATGATGATTGGCTGATCCGGAAAATAAATCTCCACATCTCTAGTGGACAGAATTGAGAAAAAACTTCTAGGCTGGTCCCCAAAAAGAATTTATAAATCTAGAAAAGTGACCCTCATCAAAGTTTTCATCCAATCTATCCCCAACTACTTTATGTCCCTGTTTAAACTTCCGAAAATCATCGTCGACCAGATCCACACATGCATTGCCAATTTCTATTGGGGGAAGAATGATGGAATGAATTGACCCCACTGGATGGCCTGAGAGAAACTCTGCAAACCCAAATCAGAGGGAGGGATGTGATTCCAAAATCTTCGTCTCTTCAATGATGCACTGTTGGCCATGCAAGGATGGAGCCTTATTAACTGTCTATCATCTCTATGTGGTCGGGTTCTCCGAGCTAAGTACTTTCCCCACATGGACTTCCAGGCTTCATCTCTTGGTCCCCATCCTAGCTTCCTCTAGAGAAGAATTTGGGGGACTCAAAAGATCCTGGAAAAAAGGATTGGGCTGGAGGATTGGGTCTAGCTCATCTGTCAATATCTGGACTGATCCATGACTGATCGATAAGGAAGGTATACGGGCTACATCCCCTTTCCAACCAGGTCTTGAAGACGCCATTGTCAGCTGCCTCCTTTCTGACCAGGGACAGGGGTGGTGTTTGGAAAAGTTCCTTGAATGATTTAACTAAAGGGATCAAAGAATTATCCTAAGAATTCCCTGGGTCCCTGATGCAGGCCCTGACCATCGTTTTTGGATCAATGACATCTCGGGCGAGTACACAGTGAGATCCGGCTATGGACTTTCTCTTGTCAACCACTCAGTCTGTCGGGATTAGGGACCATGGAAATTGATTTGGCCGCTCAATTCTCCCCTTAAAATACACCAATTTTGGTGGCAGGTTTGCACGGGTACTCTCCCAACCATGAGCCTTCTCGCTTACTGACATATGGCCAGTACTCCTTTTTTCCCTTTCTGCCCGAACATTCCAGAAACTCCTTTGAACGCCATCATTCCCTGCCTGGGATCTAAGGAAATTTGGAATAAATGGGGTCCGTCTTCTGCCGCTTTACTGGATTTGGCCTATAACCTTTTCGATCTTATGATGAGGTTGTGCTTCTCTCTATTCTTGGCTTTTTCAGGTTCACTTTTCACTTTGGCCTGGATTATTTGGGTTCGGCGTAACGACTTTGTTTTTCATCAAGCTCAAAAACCCCCCGAATTCTGGATTGAATGGGCCACTTCTTGGATTGAGGGTTGGAACGACCACAATGGACATTATATGCCAGGTGTTACCCCCTATTATCCCTCTCATTGGAATCCCCCAATGGAAGGGATTCTTAAGATTAACATGGACATGTCTCTTCCAAAGGATGGGCTTGTTTCCCTTGGCCACCTGGCCCAAAATCATCTGGGGAAAATCTTTTCTGCAAAATATAAACCACATTAGGCAATCTAGGAACATGTAGTTGCTAAGGCCGTGGTTATCCTTGTTGGTATGATACTTTCCATTGAATGTGGATGGGGTGATATCATTATTGAGTCTGACTGCCTTGTCGTAATCGATTCTATTAACCACAACAATGGTGGGCTCCATTCATTTGACATCATCATCAGGAGAATTCTATCACTTTTCTAATGATACTCATTATTTACCTTCTCCTTTACCAAAAGGGAAGGAAACAACACGGCCCATCAGCTTGCGGCCTCAGGCCCATTCGATACCAACCAGATCTGGATGGACAATTTCCCTTCATGGATTTGCACATGTACTTCTGTTGATCTTCGTAATTAATTATTTTTGTTGCTAATCAAAAACAATATTTATAAAAAACACATTCCCACACACTTATATCATATAGGGGATAAAAACTTGTTATATGATCATCATGCAATTTTGATTTTTCATTGCTAAATCAATAAATAATCATTGAGGTTGTAATTTTATGCCCTTAAAAAATATTTTGATATAAAAAGTGGGTAGATCCAAATTAAAATATGACATTAACTATTATAGAGTGGATAAATAGTGAAAATTTCACCACTTCGTTATCATAAACCACATTGTCTATCATGATCATATGATATTACCCATTATCTTTTAGATTAAGATGTGTTTTTTGTAGATAATCAACATTAATATTCATGTTCAGACATTGGCTAGCCAAATTATTATAATCATTTTATTTGAAGAATTGGAGTCCAGGTGGTGAATTGGTTGGAATATTATTTTATTCCATTGAATCAACTAAGCACTTTATCACCTTTTGAAATTCATGGTCATTATAATCGTCCATTTTAAATTTAAAGAACCTCCTTGTTCATTTAAATAAATTTATATGATGTTTCTTCTAATATCTATGGTATGAAAGTGATTGTATTTTCATTCCTTATTATGATTTATTTGAGTTTTCATAAGACTTTTTATTATTTTTCTTATCAAAATCATGGGAATTATGGAAATATACCATTTTCATTTATAACATGAGGGCACATTGAACTATTTGTTTATCGCTACCAAATTCTCTTAAAAGAAAATCCTTTCATATAATTGGTTTTAATCGACCAAAAACTCCATAAATTTTTATTTTGGGGATGATCATTAAACCATAAGAATATACTTCAAGTCTCGTAAAATATTACTCATAAATACCAATGGATTTAATATCCTTATTTTTAATCTCAATTATTTCATTATCTATTTTTTATATATAATCTAAGGGAATTACTTATGAAAAAACATCCTCTTAAACTCACCCCATTCCATGAATTAAATTTCTCCAAAATTCCTTATATTCTTAATAAGATTCCACTATTGATCTACCTCTCCTTACAAACAATAAATAGCTAAAAAAACTTTTTCATATATCAAGCACTGGAGAATAGAATATATTTTATCAGTGGTACAGATCCATCACTCAGTAATTAGTGGATCAGAAGACCCACTAAAATAAGTTATATTCTACCTAATTAAAGGATTAATAATATATTTTTCCCTCCGTTGTTTTTTTTAAAATCTTAACATGATTCATGTCCTCATAAATATCCATTAGCATATCAAAAATATTATTCATTCTAGATCCCATAACATTCAATTTATAATGAGTAAAATCACTAAATTATCCATCACATTCATTTTTAGAATGATTCCATTTGGTTCCATACATTGAATAAACCAAAAATTATGGTATAATAATTAAGTTATAATAATCAATGTGGGAAATCATATAATCATGAAAATCATTCCTATGATATCTTAAATAATGAAACATTCTTATCATCCTATAATACTTAAGTTCTACCCTATATCACCTTAAGTTATTTATAGGTTCTATTAGGTTCTATCACCAGATTTTTCATAATCATTTCTCCAAAAATAAATAAATATCAATTAGATACAAACTATAGGGACATAATAATAATATACATCGATGTTATATATTTCCAAAAAATATTAAATATATCTCCAAAATAAACAAACCCAAGAACTATAGAGTTTTAGTTTACTTGGATAATTGATACATAAACATTTTATTTAAGTATAATATGCATCATATCAAATATCTTTATTAACATAAGTAACCCTTCTAGACTCGTCATACTTAGTATCCTTCTTCATAACCTGGGGAAAAATTAAATAATAAGAAGGGGTGGTATCAGATGCTCGATGAGGGTAAACATAGGATATATCAACAGATGATTATATGTTATTATTTAATTATAATAACATTATGAGAAATTTTGATTTTCAATAAAAAGCATACATAAAATTTAATACATCATGGTCAAAATTTATTGTATAAAACATTAGTGTGGCACAAGATTTGGGAATCATAAAAAAAATAAATCATGATCCATGATTTCAAATCATAAGAAAATAAAAATTCATAAAATTATTCCACCATCATAGATATAAAAAACATATCATATTTCAAGATTAACTACCTAAACTATCATATCATAGTGTATTATGAATCACCAAATGTTTCCCTTATCATAATGGATTAGGAATCCCTACATATTTCTCATAATGGATTTATCACAATAACTCATTCTAGATAATTATATCATGAGATAAAAGGCTTCACCAAATGCATTATAGGGCTATATAATTCCTGTACTAGTAATAAAAAAATTAAAACCATGTATATGTGACCATTAAGATCATAAAACATTCATCATGTCATCATATAATAACCCATGGAAAATAAAACAGGTTTTATAAAATTCTCATAAACATAATAACAATCCATCCATAGAAAGAATAAATATGTTATAATTAGATCATATCCTTAATAGAGCATAACAATCCTTAAATGATGATTATATAGATGAAAAATACCTTTAAAATATCATTCTAAAACTTCTTTTAAAACATGAGAAAATATCAATTTACATTGATAAAATTTTAACTATAAATTTCCAGAATATTGAGAAAATAATTTTATTTGAAAATAACCTAGGTAAATTTTAAAGGAAGCATAAAATCATATAATGGCCATGTTGGTGTAAAATTCATTCATATCATATACATTAAATTAAAACATTCTTTTCATACTTTTGTAAAAATATAAAAATGAATTATTCATAAAACTTTTAGTAATATTTATTTCTAAACTGTTGTAAATAAAATCAAAGGTAGTGGAAATAAAATTAAAAAAAAAATAAATCAACATTAATAAAATTCATAAAAAAAATTTATGAGTATGGATATTAAATAAAACAATCATCACCATAGTGGAAATAATGTTAGTTTTATTTAAAAAAATATCTATCATTTTATGTACCAAAGTGATAAAAATAGTAATAATACATGAAAATATAATAAATAACTATATAAAAATAAATTATATGGGTTTTAAAGAATAATATCCATTAAATTTTCCTTAGTGTAAATGTATTATAGAGAATCATTAGAATAAATGAGATTTTAAAATAAACCCATACCTCAATCCATACTTTCTTTATAAGCACTCTAACCTCTTCTATAATAAATATATATTTAATATAATTCTATACCATAACCATATATATAATTATAGTATCATATATGATTCACTTATAATATTTCACCACCCATTTGTTAACAATTATTTATTAAAATTATCTTTGCTAGGTGTTAAATGTTCCATTTTCATGTAAGTTTTGGTTTGGATGTTCTGATCCTTGCATCTTGATCATGGTCATATAATAAAAAATAATATTAATCATGAAATAAATATCATATATATTATTTATATAAAAATTGATATACATACATAAAATTTAGATATAATAATATAAATTACATTGTTCATGGAGATGGAGGTCCTTACATACGCATGGATGTTGTTTTCATCTTATAACAAGAATAATGGAAGAATGATAAAAAATATTTCATCATTAAATAATAATAATTATATAATAAATATAATATATATGAATCAAACATATAATTATAAATATCCATGTGAGGAGGTTATTGAAAATGAATCATATCGCTACGTGGTTTCGGTAGTCTATACATACGCACGAGTGATACTTTCATTTCCCATTTGGTGGAAACATGGTGAAAATGGGATTTACATCGTCATAATAACATCTATGTATATTTATTTTAATTTAATAATAATTTAATTATGGATACAATTATTTTATAGAAGGTTGAATAAAAAAATAAAATTGAAAGAGCTTAGTTAATATTTATACCTCTTCTTTGAGAGACCTCTTTTCGATTACACATTATGTTTAGAAAGATAAGTCTTTGTAGAATAAATGAGGATATAAGAGGAATTTCATAAATATAAGAAATTATTTTGGTATTTATCGGTCTATATAATCAGTTCTTTAAGTGTGGAGAATAGAGGAGAAGTGACTTCCTTTTATAAGTGAGAGAGAGGACACGCGTGGAATTTTTCAAAATATTAGAATATATTAATGTCCTAGTCAATAAAAATGGATCCAAAATGATCATGTTAAAATACAATATGTGATAGGGTCTAAATATTACCATACAATGGTATTTTTATAAATTTTTAGGTTATGTTACCCCTTATCATTTGTGTTTTAACCCTTTTAATGTATTTTAACTCTTCCCATGATAACTGCCATTTTTTCCAATATTATTATTCATAATCAAAAAAATGAAAGTGAAAGAATTAATTAATTTTAAAATTATGATTCCAAATATAGATTAAATCTTATAAAATATAATATCTATAAGTGATATAAACAAATTTAAAAATAAACGCACAAAACACATTGAAAAAATATTTTCTAGAAAAATAGTTTTTTAAATATAAAAGTGTTTTTATAGAAAAATTAATAATGATTTCAATTAAAATATAATTCATTGATTTTTTTCAATAAAAATTACCTCATTATATTTTGAAATCAATTTAAAAAATATGCCACTCCATAAATACTAGAATGGAAAAGACATTTTTTTATAAAATTGGTATTTTTTTCAATATTTACTGAAATATTAATCTATTAAAAACAATTCCAAAATTTCACAATAATATAATTTTTATATGAAGATTAAAAATATTATATAATTTTTATAAAATAAAATTTCTAAAATTTGTATAAATTAATTATAATATATGTGCACATAGAAACATTTTTGTGAAAAATAACTCTTTTTACCTTTAAATGATTTTATCTTCATTTTTAATCTTTAGATATCTAATGTACAAATTATTATTCATTTTCTAAAATATATTATCAATATATTTCATTGAAAAATGTTTAGATAGTTATAAATATACTTTTATTACATAAAAATACATAACATGAATCAAAATACATTTCTTCAAAAAATATGTTTTTTAATCAATAAATAATATTATTAAAAAATAGAACAACTTCAAAAAAAATTATCATCCTAAAAAAATATAAAAATATTTCTTAATGTTTTTAATCCTAAAATTACCCTATAATACAACATCTTGGTTATATGGGTATACTATATCACAATGCATTTAGATTCGGGGTTGTGCGTAATGAATGAAATCGAATCCTTCTAATTTATTTCAAAGGAAATACATTTAAAATCATGGGATGTTTCAAAAAATATACCAAATAATAAATAAAGACACATTTTTAAATGGGGAAAGAAATAAACCCAATAGAACACTTTATTCTTAGTTGAGAAAATTAGAAACCAAAGAACCCTTACTCTTTTTGTAGTGAGAACACTAGAGAATATGAAATCAAATATGGGAATTTATAAAAGGAAATACCTTTACAAAGAAATTTATAATTTCTCAAAAATATTTTAACAATAATAATGAGATAAATATATAATAAGAGGTAATCAAGAAGTTGAGTACAATAAATAAGCATAATATTATTCTCAAGATAAGGAACAAACGATTTTTATTCACTTTTGATTGATGTTTTGTTCATATCCATTTTTGTGTTCATAAATCCTTGGGGTTCTATTTATATTCCAAAAAAGTCCCTTAGTCATTTTGGATAATTATTGGGGAAAATAGAGATTTAAGGTGTGAGTCAAAGCGGTCAGGTCCATTTCAAATGGCTATTTTTAATGGGCTCACCAACTAGCTGGACAATCCCACCAACGATCCACCAGGAGCACTGGTTGGATAGTGGGCTTGAAAGACCTTAAGCTCCTATATTGTATCCAATGGATACTTATTTCTCCTAAAATTGGTTTTTATGGGTTTTATAGTGTATTTGTTCCACTAGTCATGTTATCAACTAGCCGGTGGATCTATTTCGGCTAGCCGCTATACTGCCCAATGAGGGTCTTTAATTCATCCCTCTAAACTTCTTTTAGTGCCTTCCTTTGATCTATCAACAACATATCTTTATATCTAAACATAAACACTAAAAATAACTCAAATGAAATAATTAATAAAAAAATTTGTTCTCATAATCATTAAAACATCTAAAAGTAATAAAACAATCTCTCCCATTTTGATGATCACCAACACATAAAATAAAAAGATAAACTAAAGAAATAAAAGAATATGGAAAGTTTTTATAAAACATTTTCAATTTTATTTAGTAATGAATTTCAAAATTTCATAATAAAGTTAAAAAATATATATTTTAAATATATTTTAATCCAAGATACTTTCATCAAATATATTTTAATCCATTATAATGACTTAAAAAGATAATATAAATATCTAAAAAAATCCTCGAAGAGTGTTAAACTAGGTGTGCAGTAAAGGCCCAATACTCATTCTTATGGTAAATATGAAGTTAATTCCTAACAATACCTTTTCAATGTTGTTACCCCTAGGTTAATCTATTCCAAAAACACATCCACTTGTTTGTAACCTGATAGGAATTACTTTTCTAGTAAATTCACACTCACTTTACATAATAATTTTCTACCCTTGATATTACTGTAATTTTATTCCTAAGAAAATATTCCAAAATAGTATGATGTATTTATCCCCCATTTGATCATCAAAAAATAACTCATAAACCTGAACATCATCTAAAATAAATTGAATATCTCCCCGTTTAAGTAGATAAAAAATTCAATGATTAAAATATATTTTAAAGTATAATCATAATTCAAACAACTTGAAATAAAGGGATTTTAACAAAATAAAGGAAAATAAAATCCTAATAGTTGCCTAAACATAATGTGAGTTCACATGTGAACCTTCCCTAACTCCCCTTTAATAAAATGAAAACGTTATCAAGTAATGGTTTTCATGAAAATATCAGTTAATTAAATGTCATGACAATAAACTATATAAGAATATCACCTTTTTTAAAGTGGTATCTCAAAATTTGGTTTCAATGATCTATGTACATAGTACATGAGTGTTGAATAGTATTTATAGAAATATTAATTGCATTAGTATTATCACACTTGATAGTAACATGACCATATGTATTCCCATTATCTAATAGAGTGTTTTTTATCCAAATAATTTGGACACAACAGAACCTTGTGAATATATATTCCACTTCATCTGTATAAAGTGAAACAAAGGTTTTATAATTACTACTTCAAGAGACTTGGTATTGTTCAAGTAGGTAACAAGTCTCACATGTACTTTTCCTATAGAATTGGAATCCATCAAAATAGGCATCAGAAAAACATGTAAGTTCAAAAAAAGTATCTTTTGTATAAAAGAAACCAATATTTTAAAAACAATTAAATTAATTAAGAATTATTTTAAGATATTTTAAATGTGATTATTTAGGATTTTCATTAAAATTATCACAATTAAAACACTAAATATAATTTCCATCAAGGCCATGTTAAGGTAATGAAGGATCCCAATAATTCCTATATAAATCATTTTTTTAATGGGTTTAATGGATTCATTAATGTTACCTTACAATAATTACTCATAGGTGTAATTATTTCCATTATTCCATACATCCCAAAAAACATTAAAAGTTCTTCTTTTTTCATTTGGTTTAGAAAAATACCATCCATGTTTTAAAAGATTTGAAATCCAATTAATATATTTAACTCACCCATAAATCAAATTTAAAAATACTTTCTCATTAAATCCTAAAAAATATTGCAAAGAAATTTTTTTGTAGAACCAATAAAAACATTATCGTTAAGAATTTTAAAAATTCAAAAATCATTTGAAATAGGTTTTAAAAATAAATTTGAACTATATTTTCCCATTTTAAAATAGTTTTATAAAATAAATTTTGTTAAACATTGATAATGATCATGAGGGGATATTTTAAACCCTATAGAGCTTTGGTTAACATAAAAAGGGTTAATAAATTTTTAATCTTCAAAACCAATAGGTTTTTCAACAAAAAACTTTTTCTAACAGTTAAAAAATTAACATTTAACGTACATTTGAAAAGGCATAAAATTTAAATGTACGGTGAATACTAATAAGATTATAATGGATTATAATTATGTTAAGGGTGTAAAGGTCTCATCATAATCAATTTCTTCTTTATAATTAAATTCTTTATTTGTAAGTCTATCTTTATTATGAATGATTTTACCTTTCTCCTTTAACTTATTTCTAAAAACCTATTTGGTACCCATAATGGGATTTTCATTAGTAAATTCAATGAGATTCCAAACATTATTCCTTATGAATTGGTTTAATTATTCTTGAATTACAAGTACCTATTTTTCATCATTAATTGTATCATAAATATTTAAGGGTTTTAGGATTGGAACAAAACCATGATTTTAAAACTTATTTAAAACCACAAATTTTATAAGAATATAATATTTTAAATCACTAATAAGATTTTCTAAGGGATTGTCTTTATATTTAACCTATTCCATTTTTAAATATATAGATAGTGGTTCTTACACAAATCCAATTTCATTAGAAAGGGTTGGATTATTTAAGGATAAATATTCGAAGTCAACATCAATATATTCAATTTGAGGTTGTGGTTTAGAAAACCTATTATCAAATTTCAAGTGAATTGATTCTTCCATGGTTTTTGTCCTTTTATTAAAGACTCATTATGATTTAATGAAGTTAGAATACCAAAGAAAAATATATCATTCAATTTTTTTCAGAATTTTATTTGTTTTATTTGGTGTTAATAAAATATAATTTATATTCAAACACTTTAAAAAAGGCTAATTCAAAAATTTATCCTTTCCAAATATCATAGGGGACATTTTAAGGAAGGTACGTATAAGAATATAGTCCATGGTATAACAAGAGGTATTGAATTCCTTAGCCTAAAAATTGTTGGAGTTTAACTCCATTTCAAAAACTACTAAAAATATTTTCTAGAGTTCAATTCCATCTTCCAAAAACCCTATTTTTTAGGAGTCCAAGGTGTAGAAAAAGAATTAATGTGACCTTGTGAATTAAAAAGTTCATCAAAGTATTTATTGTCAAACTGTACCCCATGATCGATTCAAATGGATATGATCTTATAACCTTTTTCATTTTTGACCTTCTTTGTATATTTAATAGACTTTATAAGACCCATTTCTATAATCCAAGAAATAATCCCATTTAAATCTTGTTTACTCTTCACAAATTACAAAAGTGTAATACTTACCTTGTATACTTGAAACTTGGGTTTTTTTAAAACAATAAAGATGAAAAATATCAATATTCTTATAGGTGGAAACTCTAATTTTATATTAAAAATAAATTTTATGTTTCTTATCAAGTTGTCAAGCCTCACAGAAATTGTAATTTTTGAAATTAAATTTAGGTAAATATCTTACTTGATGAATTTAATTGATTATGAAAAGTGTGTATATTCTACAATGATCAAGGAACCTATCATAAATCCATTAATTGTTGTATTTTTCACTATAGCATTTAAAATTTTAACTTGAATGAATTTTTAAATCAATAATATAAACATTTTCAAAACTAGAAGGTAAAAATAAATGATTTCATTGGGAATAAAAAACATTATAAAAATCATTTTCAAAATATAAATTAAAACAATTATGACATAATTGATTAATATATATCCAATTTTGTTTTAATACATCAATAAATAAAAATTATTTATAAATGTGTAACTTGAAAACTAATAGTACCTATACTAATAATCTTACTCCTTGAGTTATCACCAAAGGTAACATGGCCTTTATCAATAATTTTGAGATGGATGAACTCAAAGTGGTCATTGTGCATATGTTTTGAGTATCGTTTATCCATGTACCATGTGAAAAATATGGATTTCCACATTAAACATTTTTCCTAAAAAATAATCAAGAAACTAAAGACTTTGGTACCCAATGTTTGGATCCATATAGGTTATCTAAAAGAGAATTTGGAACCCATATTTGGTTTGAATAATATCTTCCCAATAAAGTATTATAAGAGAGACAAACACATCAGGGTCTTCCAGGATGAATATTTTTATAATCGTACTCAAAAATAAAATATCTTATTTTATGAAAATAATAATAAAATTTATTTTGAGACAATTTTATTAGAAATTTACTATTGTCGTAGGTGTTAGTTTGATTTAAAAATCCTAACACAAAATGATTTTTCATGTGATGCCAGGTACCCAAAATTTTATTTAAATTTCCATGACCAAACTCACTGGGGCATGCTTGGTCAGTGAAAGGACAAGTAACAACTACCCAAAGACTACCTCTATAGTCCAAGGTATGGTGATAAGTGCCTAAAATAATAAATAAAATGGGAGGACTTTTCCTAATGTAACTTTACGCATACACCAAACTGCCTCTATGTAAAAGTGCAGAAGAATAATAAAAAAATATAGTAACAACTAGAGTAATAACAAGGCATGTAATAACCTCTAATAAATACAAAATAGTGTGATAGGATAATACCAATTGAAAAGGGGAAAATAAAAACCCACCTAGAAAGTTGACCCAACCTAACAATAACTAGAAAAACAATACTGAGAGTTTATCTCTAGATCTCCTAGACCCAACCACTTTATGTATTAAAATACACCTCAGTATCCCTATCCCCTAAGAAATCACCACCAACCTATCTGATGTCTATATATGACATAACATATGATAGAAAATCCCATGTAGGGGTGACTATATACATACCCAAAAGGATGCCCCAAAAAATGGACGGGGAGAAATAACTGACATGGTAGAAGTAAGCTTCTCAACCTAAAGCAATAGGATTGAAAAAACCCAATAAGATATATATATATATATGTAAGATCATATAAGAATCCAATATGAGAGATAAATGGGATATACATATTATAGACTATATTAGGAAAACAGTTTCTAATAGTTATAAAGGTCCATAATTGATTCCCAACAACTCATGTGTCTGTTTGAAGAAGTAATTATGTGGAGGAACCACGCTTTTCCACTATTTTGTACAGTCGAGAGGGAATAATAAAAATGTAGAGGACCCAATCCCTATTTTATTAGGGGGTACCAATCATTTGGTAGAGAAACCAAGCCCTGATACAATAAGAGGGTACCACTCATTAGGTAGAGGACCCATGCCCTGGTATATTAGGATGGTACCACTCCGTAGGTAGAGGACCCATGCCCAGATACAATAAGAGGTTACCACTGAGTAGGTAGAAGGCACATTCCCTGATACAATAGAAGGGTACCACTCAGTTGGTAGAGTACCCATGCCCTGATACAACAAGATGGTACCACTTAGTAGATGGAGGACCCATGCCCTGATACAACATGATGGTACCACTCAACATGTAGAGGCCCCACGCCCTGATACAATAGGGGGTACCACTCAGTAGGTGTAGAACCCATGCCCTGATACAACATGAGGGTACCACTTAGTACTAATAGGAGGGGTTTCCAAACCTAGCCCCTCTTTGATCATCCTACCTGATCACTATCATCATCGAGCAACGCCTAAAGAAGTTGCATGCTTGAAACATCTTGTATCATATCTCAAAAGATAGTATGGGGGAAAACTCACATTCTAAATGAAAAAAAATCAGTGTAGGATGATCACAGGATAAAATATAAGTCAAAATGAAGGAGATACGAGATAAAAAACTACACTATGTGTAAGGGGTTCACATGGTGTGTGGCCCCACTCCTCTGTCTGGTCATGTCCTCACCATCACACAGCTTGGATGGCCATGTAGTAGTACAAAACATGTAGTGTTGTAACAAAAATAATCATGACCACCTAGGGTCTTTCTATGTTATCCTGGTCGTGTCCTTGTACCTCAGTCCATACCCATATACTTGGATGTGTATTTTTCCATGCCCGAGTACCGGGTTATGTCTGTATACCTCAGGTGATACTTTTGTACTCCTAGAGTGCATGCATGTGGATGTGTATTTTTTCATGACCATGTACCGGTTCATGTCTATATACCTTAGGTGATACTTGTGTAAACCTAGATTGCATAGAATGTGGATCCACATGGGATTCCAGGTGTTTACCATCTATATATGTTGATTCAGATGGTTGTGTATCACACGACATGTAGTCCCTCCACATGATTTGTGATATTTTCCATCGTAGAATTCTATATTTCATGTTGTGTGTTCCATTAATTACATATTGTCTCTATCATAATTTTCCAAAAAATAAATTAGGTTTCCTAAAAAATCCATATATTCTAATCCTGACACTAGAACCTCCATTTGACTGCATGAAACTAGTAAAAATAACCTCCGTTAGTTGATTTTAAGACACTATTAGCCGGAAATCATAATCTAGTTATTTCTTTCAGGACCGCAATACCTCCTTCACCTGTAGCACCATGTTTGACCGCTCATTGTCTCTTTATAAGGGAACAAATAAACTTCATCCTTATCCATTCATAAATCACTGATTTGATATTTGTGAACCCATCCACTATAAATCATTAGGTATGATCATGCATAGTCCCTCCCGACAATGTCGAACCATGTCCCTATAGGCCAAAAAAGAAGAAAATGATGAATAAGTGTTGGTAAAGTAATAAGAAAAAATGTGAATCAATTGATGAAAATAATTCTTATACAATTAACTTGTATCGAGGATATTCAGGAGAAGAAATATGGAATAACCAATAATAAATCAAATTGACACTTTATTTCAAAAAAGTGTCTCATGTGAAGGATTAAAGTAAACATAGATTAAATAAAAGCAGAAAAAAATGCAAAATCTTTTAATCAAGGGATTAAATAATAATTGAAAAGACCTACCTTGAGATTGGATCATTAATTGGTGAAGAACTCATTCTCCAGTGATGGGGATGATCCAATGAGTTCACTATCTATCAAACCACCTTGATCATGTTCTCAGTTTTTATCTGATCATGATCTACCAATAAATAGCAACAAAACCTCCTCACAATGATCATAGGGTTATGTATCCAACCAAATATATTTTCCATAATAGGTAAATTATATAAGAAAATGGGTTTGGGAATTAAATGAATTAATTAATTAACTTGAGGTACCCTCCAACAGCTACCTTATCTGACCTTCTCACATCGAACAACTTTATGTCATACTTCAGGTAAACCCCAAGATCGGGATTCAAAAATGGTCGCAAAAAATTATCTAATACTCAATTCATAACATATTAAATTATTTCTGAAAAACTATGTGTGTGTGATAAAAAATATATCAAATATTTTGATAAAATTAATTCGTACTTCATCGGATCTCAGAATCGCATGTTGTATCAGTGTCTGGATCTGAAAATATTTCTAAATATATTGCAAATCCTCAAAAGAAAAATAAAGAGTCTATAATTTATTTACTTCTTTGATATTTTCATCAAGAAAAAACTTACCAAAATGGTAGGGATATTGAGCCCACATTTGGCTCCCCCACTCTCAGGAGCTCTCTTTCAGGATCCCATACCACCACAGAACACAGACTAATAGAATAGTCCATCCATATTGGATACCCTCCTATCAATCCTCAATCGCCATCGGGTACTTTATGAAGGTCCCTCCATCTTTTATGTTCATCTCTCCTTAGTCAATAACATGTATTGGATCATGCACGTATCTCCCCAGCTAAAACACATGGAAGACTTCATGCACCCTCTCCAACTGTGGGGGTAATTCTTGGAGGTACTCTACCTCATCAACCATATATAGGATCTCAAACAACCTAATGAACCTTAGGTATAACTTTCCTCCTAGGATAAATCTACACAACCCTAATCATGGATAGATTATCAGGAAAATGTGGTCCCCCTACTTGAACTTCAAGGTCCCACGACATCGATCAACATAAGATCTATGCCTCCTATGGGAATTCCTCATCAACCCATGGATCACCTATAAATTCACTATAATTTCATGCACCATATTTATCCCTGAAATAGATACCTCGTCGACCTCCGTACAACATAAGGATGACCTGTAGGGTCTCCCATACAGGGCCTCAAAAGGCGTCATACTGATAGTAGATTAATAGCAATTATTATAACAAAACTATAACATAGGAAAGTGATCCACCCATATTTGTCTAAATTATACCGTACTAGACCTAAAAATATCCTCCAACACATGGATTGTGTGTGTATTAAGGCCATTTTTATGGGGGTGAGAATTTTTTCTCATCCTCAGATGGGTTCTGAATTCTTCTTGTAGGCCTCTCCATAATTGTAATGTGAACTAAACAACATGGCAAGAGACGATCACAAATAGAATCCCATTGAGGTGTAAAATCTCTCATACATATAACTACCCCAAACTCTCCACTAAACTCTTCTCCCTAATAGAAAGGAAGTGCACTGACTATGAAAGGTAGTCAACTATCACCCAGATGAGATCATGGCCTCTAATTTTCTGTAGAGACCTTGTGACAAAGTCCATGGATATGTCAGCCCATTTTTTCTCTCTTATTTCAAGAGGTTTCAATAAACCTAATGGAACCTATTGTTCATCCATTTTCCTACTCACATGTGAGACATTGAGAGACAAAATCATCCATTTTATGACTCATATCATCCCAAAAAACTACCACTGAAGGTCTATTTACATTTCACCTACACTGGTTTGTACAACCAAAGTATAAGGGTGAAAATCTCTTATCGGGTTCTCTCACATCACGAACTAAACTGATCTTTATCCCTAGAAAAGGATTATGTAATTCCCTCCATTAGAGAATCCATATAGTGAATATCTTGAGGATATGTAGTCACATAAAAACACATTATTGATATCACTAAACTGAGGCTCCCTAACATGATGGATAAGTGGAGGAGTCAACAACATCATCTGAAGATAAGTTTCACCCTCCTCCTCTACCATGTTCAGTTGCAATGAAGCCAATAACTAAAAAGCCTCCTCCACCATGATACATTATGACTTCTTTCTTAGGAAATCTGCCACCATATTTCCCTTCACATGATTATAGAATATCACAAAGTCATAGTCCTATAGGAACTCTTTCTATTTCCTCTATCTTAGGTTTATGTATCTCTATATGAAGACATACATAATACTTTGATGGTCTGAGTAAACATAAAAGGGCTCTCCCAAAAGATAGTGCCTCTGCGTCTTCAGAGTGAAGACTACCCCTACGAACTCTAGTTCATTAGTCATTACATTCTTCTAATGGGGTCTCAATTATATCAAACCATATGTGATCAATTCCTACCTCTACATCAACACATAGTTATGCCTAGCTTCGAAGGCATAACAGCACACTGCGTACTTTACACCCTCCTTCGGTAGTATCAAAATAATAGAACTCATCATCCTTAGACAAAAATCCTCAAATGATCTCTTCCACTACATAGTCCAATTAAATTAATGTGATTCCTATATCAGGGTGGCCAACGTGGTTGTAATCATGTCGAATTATTCCATGTACTTCTTGTACTACACTGCCAAGCCAAGAAACTCAACTCCTCTAACATGATTTTGGGTGAATCCCATGAAAGTACTGCATCAATATTCACTGAGTCCATATCTAATATAATCAAAGAAATTCCATTCCCTATAAAGTGAACCACATGGATATATAATTGTAAATTTGAGATCTTACAATAAACATAGTGCTCTTGAAGAAAATCTAGGACCATCCTCAAATTCTCTATATACTCCTCCTCTGATGCGGAGTAGATGAGTATGTCATAAATGAAGAAAATAAAAAATAAGTCCATGTATAGAAAGAATATATTGTTCATTTAATCATAAAAACATTGGGGTAATTCTTCAAACAAAAAGGAATCACTAGGAACTCATTGTTTGTTTAACAAAATTGGAATGATAGCTTCCATATACCAACCTCACGAACCCTCAAATGGTGGTCATTAGACCTAATATCGATATTTGAGAACCATATAATTAATCGTAACTAAAAAAATATGTCATCAATCATTTATAATGGGTACCTATTCATTATATTTTCTTATTTCAGGTGGTGATAATCAATATAAAGCTGTAAGATTCTTTCCCCATTTTTCAAGAACAAAACCAAAGCTAACTAGGGAACTCTCTGGGTCTAATAATAAACTTCTCTTGAAGGCCCTAAAACTATATCCTTAGATATTTGATATTGTTAGGGGATACATTATATAATGAAAAATATATTGGATCATCCTTGAGGTGAAAGTAGATGAAAAACTCAATATCTCTCCTCGTAGGTGGTCTCATAACAACCTTGGGGAAGACATCCATATAATTATCAATGACTAATGGAACCAAAATTATTGAAGAGAATAATGTGCCAAGGGTTAAACTCACCAACTACTAGGATATGGACTGAATCTTACTTCTTGAAACACCCACTTTCTCTGCAATGAGATCCATCTCACCCACAAAGGAGAATATCATCCCATCTGTCAGCAGGCATCTGACTTTTCTGTGATGACAATAAATCTAGAATCGGACTATGGAAAACCCTTACATTACCAAGATTATAGAATAGGGTCTCATATTGAGGAAAAATACGTCACATTATAAACTCTCTCAACTATGAAATAGCTCACACTATTTTCAGATAAGAAATATAGAAGAAGTGTTCCCTCTAGGAACCTCAAGGAAGTGCTACTAAAATAAAGTAACAACTGAGATATCTATCTCTTGAAATAAGAGTAAGTATATGAGGAATTACCCAAACCTATTTCAAATAATACTTAATAAAGACTATAATAAACAAAAATTGTACCTCTAATAATCTCTTGAGCTATGGAGTTATTAGCATCCATAGCCTAAATCTTCCCCCGGCCCCGACCGCCAGCTCCATGAGCTTGATGTGGGATTCCTAATTGTGGTGGTGGAAATATCTCACAAATTTATCAACTCTTGTAATATACTAATTTTAGTTCCCCTCCTTATTTTCCATCAGCTCTTCCTCTCAAGGGGCTTCCCATACCATTATTGGGAGATCCATGATCATGTTGTTGCCTCTTTCATGGTGTTCTATCTACTACATGTCTTCCTTCCTCGGCACGTCAGGTTGGGAAATCACAAAACATGTGAAATCTCCTATCACATGCATATAATCAACCCTCTTCAGGATACCATTTCCCTCTATACTGTTTTTGATCTGCATTGCCACATTCATGAGGCTATCTATTGGAAGGTCTCCTATTCCAAGACCCTGTTGACTTGCGCCTGCAAGCTGCTACAGATGACTCAAAAACATGATACCCACTACAATCTCTAGACTCATGGTGACCCTTGATTGGAATATATCTATCACAAGTGGTGAATATATCACTCCATCATATGTGGGAATGCATAGGGGTACCAAACTAGCTCATATGTCTCTATGATTACCCTACTCTAAC
The DNA here is from genome assembly GCA_963277665.1 of Viscum album. Lineage (NCBI taxonomy): Eukaryota > Viridiplantae > Streptophyta > Magnoliopsida > Santalales > Viscaceae > Viscum > Viscum album. The sequence goes on along the minus strand of OY728129.1, from coordinate 1,851,710,110 downwards.
TTCTACACCTGGATGTAATCATCTCAGATCATGTCTAGGGAGTGTCGCGTGAGGCCCATGAACTTCACAACATACATAGAAACTATCATAACTCCCTTATAAAGCTCTAATATCTCATAAATATGAGATAATCACAAGACGTTTGTGTAGTACTCCTCATATATCAGCTACTTGAATTCAGACCATGAGACTGTCGACTCATCATGTGTTTTCATGACTAAACCCCACTAACACCCAGATGCTCCAATGAAAAAACTGGTTGTCGATGCAACCATATGACCAGTCAGGGTTCATTTAAGTATGAAAATTAGGATAACTAAATCAATTCAATCCTCCACTTCCTTGGGATCTAGTTCACCATGAAACCTTAGCAGCCTCTCGCACTGGAACTCATGGAGTATGTTAAACCTAAGGGTATCCTTAGCATACTCTGTATAACAACACCGGTCTTTATTATACATTTAAACGCGATTTATTACATAAAAATACACTTAATGAAACTCAAAATATCAAGAGGTCTAGTGTCTTTGGGTATTAGGACCATTATATAACATCTTAAAACATGAAATACACATCTTTATTGAAAACTTCTTTTACATGACCACCACATTCCTTCGTACATAGCATTACATGGGATAACCTAAGGACATAAATAAGAAAAGGGTGAGCTATAAAGACTAGTAATGGAGAAAATGAGGCATAGCATGAATAATACAATACATGTTAGGCAAAGGAAATATCAATGGAGCATTAAAGATACATGAACATAAAGGAATGATATAAAACGATCATCATAACATGGAAATGTGGCAACAACTTAAAACATTGCATCATTAATATAAAGGAATTAGGTAAACCCTTATACCAACATGATGGAAAAAAGTCCTATAAAATAATAAGGTAAACCCCTGTACCAACATGACTTATCATGATACTAATCATTTCCCAATGCATTGTAGCACTATCAGGGTGCATCCTTCATAATCATTTCAATCTCATGCTTAAGTGTTCCAAAAAGATCATATAACATGGATTAATTCAACAATATCATTTATTCCACGATTAAGGAATGTGTAATTTGTACAGGTATGTCACCACTTGATAAGTATAGGTTCATAAAGGTGAATACCCTTGATAGATGAATGGGTATGGTATTCACTACATGGTGATTTTGTCATGGAAAATCGCGGTGTAATTTTTGCAGCATAATGACATCATATTGAAATTCGTAAATTAGGTTGATGAGGGAGAAATAAGTATCTCATAATTTATAAATGGGATGTACATTAAGGGTATAATGGAAAATAATATCCCAAAATTTTAAATAGAATTTATGTGTATAATATAAAAAAATGCTTGAATGGAAATGAGAATAGAAAAATCCCTTACAGAATTTCAGTATAGTAACGGTTGTGTTTAAAATATTATAGGGGGATTAATGGGAATGAAAGGAAGATCCCATCATGTATAAATAAAATATAAATTAAGGAGTTATGGAAGAATTTATATCAAATCAAGTAAATGTAAATTAAAAATCATGGCATAAAAGAGGTGCTTGAAGAAAAAGGAGAGAGAAAGATCCCTTATGAAAATTAAGCATGGTAACAGGTGTGTACATAAGGGTTCATAAGAGGGATAAATGAAAGTGAAATTATATGGAACCATCCTTAAACATTACATAATCTTGAATTAAATGAATAATTCACATTGAGGATCTTTTCAGGTTTTGTATTTTAGAGAATTATGCCATAACTATTACGTTACATCTCAAAAATTACAAGGTAGACACTTCTACTCAGTTTCCATTTTTCATAAAATAAAAACTCTTAAAAAAGAGTCATGTATAGTCCCATGTTTTAGATATAATGAATTTTCCTTGATCTCATCCTTGACCTATTCATCTTTAATTCCTGTGAAAAAACATTTCAAAACTTGGGATGAGCATAAAAAGCTCAGAAAGGGTTATAAAACAAAGAAAGAAAACATTAGTTCATCATTTCATAGATAACATAAGATCTTTAACATACCTCATGAAATCATAAGATTTATGAATAACACATAGAAAACATAAATCATAAAGGTAACTTGTGGTATCCATATCATACTTACATTATAGATATCACAACTACATAGGGAGTTACATTTGAAATACCCATCATAGTATATTACCTAAATCTCTTAGGTAGAACATTCACATTTACCTCCGTCATGTTACCCAATTAATTGGAGATATATCTTGGGCTCACCTGCCCTACGTTTATCATGGAACCACCAGTATAAGTAACAATTCTTAAGAACTATAACATATTCATAACATATAAAACAAACATAATGGAAAGATAACATTTCCAAATTTCAATCAAAATATATCATTTATATATATTGAAATAATAAATCCATTATCAAAACCATTTTTAATGCCAATATATGTAAAAAAATAGTAAATGGTATTTACCTTCCTTTTAAAAACATTAAGGCTTATTAAGGAAAACAAGATCAAATAATACTCGTGGCAGCAGAAAAGGTCGTTGTCACTGCTAACGTTAAAAAGAAATATTCATTTTTGTCGTTTAGTAAAATGATTTGTAGAAAAATATTCCCATTGATCGAAATGAAAATTAAAAGGGGTTTATACACCTTATAAAATAAAGTCATATATAAAACAAAATATGCCTCAATGAAAGGATATTGAGACGAAGTCCCTTACCTCGTGTCTGACTTGACCCGTTCGTTCTTTAATATCTTTAATAATAAACTAAAGTTAATTTATACATTCTTAAGAACCTTTTTATAGTTTATTAATCCTTTTATATCAATTATTACCATGTTATAAACATTATTTAATGATTTAAGTTAATAACTATTGTTTTTGTCGATATTTGGTACTTGAGTCAAAAATGGACTTCTTATAATTACAAGTTGATCACGTGGTCAAAATTTCATTATATCCAAAATTATATTCATGATTTATATATCATATATATATTATATATCCATTATATATATGTATTTATAATAGTACAAAACATTTGGAGGTAAGAAATGAAATGCATCATTCATGCAGACGGTAAGCCGTACCTACGCATGAACGCTACTTTCATTTCTATTTCTAATTTTAATGGAATTAAAACATAATGATACATAGGTGTATTATAATTACAGTATAATATCATATACAATATCATTAAATCCATCCTTTATACATCCCACATATGTCATTAATGAGTCATATAACTTTGAGAGGGTGGTTGTCCACACTTCCTCAAATGAAATTATCGCGTTTACCCATATTGGAAACCATAAAGGTATGCTCTCAATGAAACATTAAGAAGCATAAAGAAAACATAAAAATAATATATATCATATATAAATATAGTTTCATCATAATTATCACCCTGAGAATCAGTTGGAGATAATTGAACAATCATCGTTTCGTGAGGCGTTAGTTTGCCATCCACCGAAACAGTATGTTTTTTACCCCTTAGATGGAGGTGTGTGAAAGTGTAGTTCTAATCCTTCTCATAAAAACATACTAGTATATTGAGTATAATTATTTTGTTATAAATTAAAATATTAAAAATATTTTGGGGGTTGGATAAGTAAAATAAAAGAACATAATTTAAGAGAATCAGTTACCTTGAATTCGGGTAACTCCCTTTGGTTTGAACCAAAGGGACTTCTTGAAGTGCCTTTTACCTAAGTTAAGGATTCTATGTGGAATATATGGATCTTGAAAGATTATTTGGGTAGGGTTTGGACGAGACAAAGAACTTGAGAGGTGTGAGGAATGGGTTAGAAGTGGTTTCCTTTTATAATGGGGAGGAGGGGCACTTTAGGAAAGTGTGAAAATATTATTTTATTATATAATATTTTTTGGTTTATAAAGGTACAAAACCTATTAAGGTAAAATTTAATATGACTCATGGTCGAAATAAACTGATCTAATAATAATTAGACAAGTTTTGGATATTATTTTAATCTTTATAATATTATTTATTTAAATCATTTATTAACGAGGTAAAAACTGCATCATTATTGTGTCATAAATAATATTATTTATTTGATTTCTAAAAATTATAAAACAAATACTATGATGTAGGAAATATTTTTATATTTCCAAATAATATTTATAGTCTTATAGATAACTTATATAACCCCATCTAAAAATTAATTTACTAAAAGATATTTGTTTTTGTCATTTTTGTCTTTACTTTAAGTTAACTAAAATAAAGTGTCATTATCACTTTTAAGTGGCTCCATGCGGTCCCAAAATAGACTCAAGGATACCCATGGTCGGCTATAACTCATTCAAAAAGGTTATGATAAGTGTTAAGGTAATTTTGTTTTATTATAATATTCTTTTTACCTTGAATTACCCTATTTACCTTTAACCGTAGTAAATAAAAGTCAAAAGTTACTATTTACCAAAAATTATTTTAATCTTATTGAACCAAATTTTACTTAATAATAACAACCATGTATGTCGGATTTTAAAAATTCAATTCTCAGAAGAGGAAAAATTTTATTTAAATGAAAATGTCAGTTTTTAACTACTACTTAGTGGTTTCACTATTCATCAAAAATTGATGTTTTTCAGAAAACTACCAAAAATATATCCTAAGAAATATTTGATATTCTGAATTAAAAATTATGTCTATTTTACCAAATTCAAAACATATAAGTTGGATTAATTAATTTAAAATTAATTCTCGTTGTCAAAACAAAAAGTGTGTTTTTAAGAAATATTAACTATCAAAAGATTGACACTTGTTTATGTCCAATTTCAATGTGAAATTAATTCCAATGACCAATATTGGATAAAATGGTGACAATATAATCTAATTACACTTTAAAACCAATTAAAAAGATATTATATCCATATAAATAAGTTAGAATAAAAGGAAATTTTGAATTAAAATGCAGAATTTTCCCCTATTCATCAAAAGTTTAATTTTATCAGAAAAATACAAAAACATTACCCAATGTTTTTTTAGAAAGTTGGTGCCTGGACAAAAACCCAAGGCACTGATTATATAAAGAATAAGAGATAAAAAAATTATAAAGGATGGAAACATATTACAATCTTTATTATGAAAAGGAAGTAAGTCATCAGGAAGTTCATCAAGCCAGGTGATGTCTTGATTGACTCCCTTGTTTGCAAGACCATCAGAAACCATGTTAGATTCACAATAAATATGAGTGATGATGTAGTTGATGTCGCGAAGAGCATTTATGTAGTCCATCCAGCGAGTGGTGATAAGCCACGCAAGATGTATCACACAATTCCAAACGGCTTGCACAAGAGTGGTCGAATCACTCTCAATCCAGAGGATGTTCCAGCCATGTTGTTTGGAAAAAGAGATGGCATGAATCATACCCATCATTTCAGATTCCTGAGATGGTGCAATTCCAAAGCTTCCATTGAAGCAAACAATGCTCTAGCCAGTATGATTCCTGAAGATGGTGCCACACCCCATAGGACTAGGATTGCCTTTGGAAGCACCATCCACATTAACCTTAATCCATCCTGGTAGAGGGGGATGCCAGAAGACTTCAAAAGTACGACAAGGTTGTAAATAGTTGTCTTAAATATGTAAATGTAGAAGGATGATAAATTCTTGAACTTTGTTGGTGCAATGACCCTTTTGGATCCAAGAAGCTTCGCGAATGGCGATGAGAATCTGAGTTTTTCCTGCATTAAGATTGTGTAAGCATTTATTATGAATAAATGCATTTCTATCATACCATATCACGTGATGAAGCTCAGAGACAGAAAAAAAAGAAATCTTTTTTTGATTTGTTGAGAACTATTCAGATCCACACATCTCTTTAATTGTGTTTTGACTGAGTCATGCATCCCCCATCTGCAGTCAAAAATGTCGAAAATATAATTCCAAAGAGAAGAAGTAGTGGCACAAGAAAGAAAAAGATGATTAGCATATTCTTTGGGCTGATTGCAGAGGCTACATTTAGAACAGATTTGGAAACCAGATGATTGCAGATATTCATCAGTGGGAAGTCGGTTATGAGCAAGTCGCCATATAAGAGTAAATCTTGAGGGTTTTATCCAAGGTTTGTCAAAAGGTTTTACCCAAAGTGAATTTTGATGTCCTGATTCTAAATTAGAATTTTATTTTGTCAAAAAAAATATATAAAAGTGAAGAAAACTATATTTAAAGAGGGTTCTCCATTAAATGGCAGTAAATCGACCGTTTAAATAATATTAGAGTATTTATGCTTAAAATTATAATAATTTAGATTTTAAGCCTCTTAAATTTATTGGTTAAATGTAAAAAAATTTAACAAATATGTATAATCATATTGTTGTTATTTTTATTCATTACCTCCAATACAACGGTTTGGTGTTAACTACATTTAAAATAATATTATTATATTATTAGTGTACAACGTAAGATTTCAAAGAAACCCATTGTTGTATATCGGTTATTCCATCGAACATAGAAACCCCATTAATGTAAAATTAATATTTAATTCAAAAAATATTAATCAAAATGAAAATGTATTATTTATTCATTTACCTGGGATGTTACATCCTTCCCCCCTTTTAAAAATTTCATCCTTGCAATTTTATTCAATTATCAAATAAATGGGGATATTTATCCCTCATAGCATTTTAGATTCCCATATTGCCTCTTCAACCATATGGGTTTTCCACAAAAACTCTACCCGGTGAATCACCTTATTCTATAACACTTTTTATCTATGGTCAATAATATGGACCAGTCGTTCCTCATAAGAGGTATTCTCTTCCAATTGAACTGCCTCTAGACTTAAAACATGGTATGGATCTGGAATATACTTTCAAAACATTGAAACATGAAAAATATTGTGTACCTGGGACAAACATGAATGTAAGGCCACTATGTAAGCAACTGATCTAACTTTCTCCAGGATTTCATAAGGTCCAATTAACCTCGGACTCAACCTTCCCTGCTTACTAAAATGCATCACACTTCTCTATAGAGAAACATTGAGAACGACATGATCACCTAACTCAAAATAAATATCCTTCCTCTGGTTATCCGCATAATGTTTCCGCCTACTCTGATATGTTCTCATATGCTTCTGAATCAACTGAACTTTTTCTGCCATCTCTTCTACCAATTATGGTCCCATCAACATTCTTTCACCTACTTCATCCCAAAAATTTGGAGTTCGAAAGTGATTCCCATGTAATGCCTAAAATGGATCCATCTGTTTACTGGAATGAAAATATTATAATAAAATTCAACCAAAAATATGTTGGTCCCAATATCCCTGTAATCCAGTGAACAAACACTTAGCATATCCTCCAAGTTCTGAAGGGTTCGTTCTAACTGCCCATCTGATTGTGGATGAAAAGTGTCACTAAAATATAATTTAGTACCCAATGACTTCTGAAGGCCTTTCAAAAAGTTAAAAGTAAACCTGGGATCATGATCAGATATAATAGAGAGGGGAACACCATGAAACCTAACTATCTCTTTAACATACAACTGAGAAAATTGACCTAGAGACAAAGTATCTTAAATAGAAATAAAATAAGCCGATTTAGTTAATTGATATACAATAACCCAGATTGAATTATTATCTCGAGACGTCTTTGGTAATCCCACAATGATGTCCATGGATATATTTTCCAATTTCCACTCTGGAACTGGTAAAGACTGAAGCATCACTTTCGGTAACTATCTCTCTGCTTTGACCTTCTGACAATTCAAACACATCATTGTAAAATCAGAAATATCTCTTTTCATTCTATCCCACTAGTAATACTACTGAAGATCTCTGTACATCTTAGTACTACCAGGATTAACTGAAAAAGGAGAACTATGAACTTCACATAATAACCCTTTCTTCAATTTTGAATCACAAGTCACACATAATCTCTTCTCATACCTCAAAACACAGTCATTATCAACGTTAAAATCGGGAAACTTACCCTTCTGAACCAACTCTACATTTTTCTGCAACTCACTGTCTTCCTTATATGCTTGCTTAGTTATGTCTGATAGAGATGATATCACTAACACTTAAAGAAAAACAAAATAATTTCTTGCACAAACAACTTCTTCTCCAAATATTATCAAATCAAAAACCAAAGGATCTCATTCCAAACATTGCATGGTTAATGAAACATTGCTGTTTTGACTCAAAACATCAGCCACTTTATTTTCTTTTCCTGGATGGTAAAGGATTATGCAATCATAATCCTTAATTAATTTCAACTGTCTCCTCTATCTCATGTTAAATTCCTTCTGAGTGAATATATACTTCAAACTTTTGTGGTCAGTATATATTTCACATTATACTCCATACAAATGATTCCTCCAAAATTTTAAAGCAAAAAACAATAGTAGCTAATTCTAAATCATGTGTAGGGTAATTTAACTCATGAGATTTCAACTAATGGGAAGCATAAGAAATTACCTGATCATTCTTCATAATGACACATCTAATTCCTTTCAACGAAGCATCACTGTAAATAACAAACTCACCATTTCTGGTAGGTAATGCCAAAATTGGAGCATTCGCCAATGTTCTTTTCAATTCTTGAAAACAAACATCACATTATTTTATCCAAACAAACTTAAAACCTTTTCATGTTAACTTAGTCAGTGGGATAGATAACCATACAAAGTTTTCAACAAACCACTAATAATAACCTACCAAACCAAGAAAACTACAGATCTCAGTTATATTTGTGGGTATTGGCCATTCTTCAACACCTTTTGTTTTAGTAGGATCAATAGTTATTCCATTTTTTGAAACAATGTGACCACGGAAATAAATTTTTTGTAACCAAAACTCACACTTTCTGAATTTCCCAAAAATTTTATTTTCTTTTATGGTTTTCAAGAAAACCCTTAAATAACTTTCATGCTCCTATTTACTTTTGGAATAAACCAAAATATCATCAATGTACACAACCAAAACTTATCCAAGAACTCATGGAAACTTTTAATATTAGGATCATTGAATATAGTAGGTGCATTGGTTAACCCAAAAGGCATAACTACAAATTCATAATGTCCGTATTAGTATGAAACGTGGTCTTCAGAATGTCTTCTTCCTTTACTTTCAACTGATGGTACCCCGACCTCAAGTCAATCTTCGAAAAATACTAAGCTCCCTATAACTGATCAAACAAATCATCAATATGAGGAAAAGGATACATGTTCCTAATAGTGATGTTATTTAATGATCTATAATCAATGAAAAGTCTCATTGAACCATCTTTCTTTTTTAACAAACAAGACATGACCCATTTCATTACACTTAAAACATTTTACTGATTGTACATCAGATTTTGTCTTACCATTACCCTGCTCTATTTTAGTGCAATTACTATCTTTATGTCCCATTTTACCACATCAATAGCACTTGCCATAATTCAAAATATATTCCCTGGTATGCTTTTTACAACAATTTTCACAAACTTTAAACTTAAGTTTCTTACCATCAGACTTTTTTGAAGAGTTTTTCCAATTCACCTACAACCTTGACCTCTTATTTTGTTATTTGTCAATGAACACATGATCATTGGAAAACTCCATTTCCACCTTCTCTGCACATCGAACAAGTTTTTCATAACTTTTGAACTCATGAGAAGCTAAATCCCTTTGATACTTTGGATTTAATCCTGAGTAAAAAATGGTTGATTTTTCTATCAAGATCTCTTATTAAATTTGGAGCATACCTTACCAATCGGGTGAATTTTTCTTCATAAGAATCCATTGAGTCATCCTCCTACCTCAATTCCAGGGATGGTTTTTCCAGCCTAAGAGAAACCACTTTAGGAAAACATTTCTCAGGAAATATTCCATTGAATTAATCTCAATAAAGAGAATCAATCTCCTCACTATCCCAACTATTTTTCACCATCGATAACCATTGATCAGCTCCACCTTTAAAACAATAAACAATGGGACTAACCTTATGATTTTCTAACACCCCATGACATAAAAAATCATCTCTAGTGATTTAATCCACCCTTCAGCTATCACATGGTTATATGATCCTCTAAATGATGGGGGATGTTGCCTCATGAAGTGCTTCACTACTGAAATGTTCCTCTATGGTTGATCTAGCTGATCTCATGCATGGATACCACTACTATTTATAGCCTGATTCAATTTTTCCATAACTGTTACAAACTATTCAGTTCCGATTCCAACCATTTCAGGTTGCTGATTTGGAAGGTTGTCTTCCTCCTGATGTCGTCCCAACATAGATTCCATGTTTCCTCTACATAAAACCATTCTAAACACAGAGATATCTTAGGTGAAACAACTTGGTAATATATTAATTCCATCATTTCATTATTAACATAAATTAATTTATGGATGTAAATTTAACAATACCCTAACTCCAAAATTTATCTAAACTGACCTATGATACCAACTATAAGGACCCAACCTTAAACATTAAATAAATTTGCATTAAATGAATAATTCACATTGCTGATCTTTTTAGGTTTAGAGTTTTATAGAATTAATCCATAACTATTACATTACTTCTAAACAATTACAAGGTAGACACTTCAAATTAGTTTCCATTTTTCTCATAAAATAAAAAATCTTAAAAAAGAGTCATGTCTAGTACCATGTTTTAGATAGCATGACTTTTCCTTGATCCCATACTTGATGTATTCTTCTTTAAGTCCTGTAAAAAAACATTTCAAAAATTGGGATGAGCATAAAAAGCACAATAAGGGTTATAAAACAAAGAAAGATAACATTATTTAAACATTTCATACATAACATAACTCTTTAACATACCTAATGATATCATAATATTGATGAATAACACATACAAAACATAAATCATAAAGGTAACTTGTGGCATCCATATCATACTTACAATGTAGCTATCACAGCTACATAGGGAGTTACATTTGGAATACCCATCATAGTATATTCCCTAAATATCTTCAGAGAAACATTCATGTTTACCTCCGTCACATTACCCAATGCATTGGAGAGCTATCCCGAGCTCACTCACCCTAGTTTTATCATTGAACCACCCGTATATGTAACAATTCCATAGAACCCTAACATATTCATAACACATAAAACAAACATAAAGGTAATATAACATTTCCACATTTCAATCACAATATATCATTTAAATATATTGAAATAATCATTCCTTTATCAAAACCATTTTTAATGCCAATATACATAAAAAATATTAAATGGTATTTACTTTCCTTTTATAAACATTATAGCCTGTTAAGGAAGCCATGATCACATAATAATCGCGGCGGCGGAAAAGGTCGTTGTCGCCGCTTATGTTAAAAAGAAACATTCTTTTCTTTCATTAGGTAAAATTATTTGTAGAAAAATATTCCCTTTGAAAGAAATGAAAATTCAAAGAGTTTTAAACATCATATAAAATAAAGTCATGTATAAAACAAAATACGCCTCAATGAAAGGATATTGAGATGAAGTCCCTTACCTCATGTCCAACTTGACCCGTTCATTTTTTAATATCCAAAATAATAAGGTAAAGTTCATTTATACTTGCTTAAAAACATTTCTCATGTTTATTATTAATTTTATATAAATTATTTCCATGTTATAAACATTATGTAATCATTTAAGATAATAACATTCATTTTGTCGATATTTGGTACTTGATTCAAAAATGGAATTCTTATAATTACAAGTGTTAGACGTGGTCAAAAGTTCATTATATCTAGAATGATATTCATGATTTAGATATCATTTATATATTATTTATCCAGTATATATATGTACTTATAATAGTATATAACATTTAGAGGTAAGAAATTAAATGCACCATTCATGGAGATAGTAAGCCGTATATACGCATGAATGCTACTTTCATTTCTATTTCTTATTTTAATGGAATTAAAACATAATGATAGATAAGTGTATTATAATTACTGTATAATATCATATATAATATCATTAACTCCATCCTTTATACGTTCTACATATGGCATTAATGAGTCATATAACTTTGAGGGGGTGTTAGTCCTTACTTCCTCAAATAAAATTATCATGTTTACCCATAATGGAAACCATAAAGGTATTCTATATGTTGGGACCAAGTCGGACTGATAAGGAAGTAAGAAAATTTTGTTGTTACAGAGTGTTGTTTTTTGTTGTCAAAGAAGTGAAATCAATTAACTTTGTAAAGGACTTGTAAACCAGATGATGCTTTGCAGATATCTATTTCACAAATATCATAAGTCAAAAGAACTTGTGATGAAAGACTTACAATGGAAAGGGGGAGAAATGATGATTTCATTCATATACAGTTTTATTTGGAAGTAATGATGCTTCTAGAAGATAGAAAAGTATCAGTACTTTCCATTGAAACTATGACAATGATTTGATGATTTGTATTTCACAAATATCATATGTTTGGAGAACTTGTGATGCAAGCCTTATGAAGGATATGGAGAGTAAAGAAAAGTTTTTGAAAAAATAAAGAAAGTGGAGCGCAAGTCAAAAATGGCGCGCAAGTGTGACGCCCAAGTGTATGTTGCACAAAATTCATATTTCAAGATCATCCCTTCAAAATATGACAAATGAAATAAAGTGGCGCACAAGTAAAATATTGGAGCACAAGTGTGGCGCGCAAGTATATGTGGCATGCAAGTTTATGTTGTGAGAAAGTCATATTTCAACATCATCATAACAAAATATGACAAAGGAAATAAAGTGTCACTCTAGTGATGGAATGTCATGCAAGTGCTGGAGCGGCGCGCAAGTGTTGGAGCGGCACGCAATTACTGGAGAGGCACACAAGTGTATGTGGCACGAAAGTCACTAAAATGCCTATAAATAGATGACTAGCCTCCTCATTTTTTTAACGCTCAACACTTATGAAAAAATTTGAGCTCTTATCGCGCAAGTAGTTGACAGTGGTGTGCAAGCTGAAGTGGTGCACAAGATGAGGGTTATTTATAAGGCGCGCAAGTAAGGTGGAATGCAAGAAGAGTGGAATGCAAGAAGAAGTGGCGTCAAGTTGTCAGAGGTGTGTAATTTGTGAGCTGTGCACAATAGTGGTGTGTAAGAAGTTATTGGCGTGCAAGCAGGAAGGCGTGAAATCTGAGTGGCATGCAAGCAGGTGGCACAAAAGCAGGTGGCATGCAAGCTGAGTGGCGCGCAATCAGGTGGGGCGTAAGCTGAGTGGAACGCAATCAGGTGGCGCGCAAGTAGGTGGTGTGCAAGCTGAGTGGCGCACAAGCAGGTGGCACGCAAGCTGAGTGGTGCACAAAAAGGTGGGGTGCAAGTAGGGAGGCACGCAAGCATGGAGTGGTGCACATGCTGTTTGCACCAAGATGTTCTTACCAGCTTCTGGGTAGGAAAGTGAATAATTGTTTTAAAATATTTTATTTGTGGAAGTTCATTATGAATCATAGAATCATTAAATTACCCTATTTTTTCTAATAGTAAGAACAAACACTATTGGATTGTTTTCAAAGTGGTACATGAGTGTAAGGGTATATCCTACTTTTTGTATTACACATCAAAGGATTTTTTCTAGTGGATTGTGTGGTACTGGATTGTTTTCATACCATAAGAAGGACGTAGCTACTGTTGTTGAGTAGTGAACCATGTAAATCTTGTGTCCATGTGGTTGTGTGTGTTTAGCAGGGAAGAAACTCTTTAACAGGAGGTGAAGGTTGTTTCAAAAATAAGGAAACTAAAAAATAAAAATATATCATTGATTCACCCCCTCCCCCTCTCAGCAATACTTGGATCCTGACTGGAAACTTCAATTGGTATCAGAGGGATATGTTCCCTTCATTTATTCTTTGCTAAAGTTGTTGAAGAGAAGTTGTGATAGATAATCTAAATCGTGTGAACAGTAAGGGGTTCTGCTTTTTGATGGAAAGAACTATCACATCTGGAAGGACATAATGATGCCTCATCTTATGTCTCATGGATATGAAGTTCTTGAAACTACAACATATGGATTTCCTGCTATTGATGACAAGGTTCATATTACTCTTGTTGATAAGAGGAATCTTGAGAATGATGGAGGATCTAAAAATGTGTTACTCTCATCTCTTTCTGAGAGTAAATTTTTAAGAGTGAAAGGTGTTGCTACTGCTAAAGGAATCTAGGACAAACTGAAGAACATCTATGAAGGAAATACAAAAGTGAAGAAGACTAAACTACAAATGTGGAGACTGAAGTATGAAGACTTGAAAATGGGATAATCTGAATCTGTTGGGTATTTCTTTACCAGGAGAAATGATATTTTTAGTACAATCAAATGTCCTAGTGAAACGTTGGAGGATTATATATTTGTTGAAAAGATCTTCACAATTCTTCCTGACATGTTTGATGCTAAAGTGTCTTCATTAGAAGATAGATACACTGAAACATTATCTATGGATGATTTTCATAGACCTCTCATTACTTATGAGATGAGAAAGGAGAAGACCGTGAAGGGAAAAACAAAAAGATGATAGAGAAATGTCATTCAAGGCTACAAAGAGAGAGAAGTCAAAGAAGAATCTTATTGAATATGATGCTAGTGAATCTGATTCTGAAGATGAGGTATGTAAAAAAATTTATGAAATATTATCCTTGTTTTCTAAGAATGTGAAAAGAGGTATAGAGAAATACAAAGGTAAAATTCCCTTGAAATTTTTTGATTGTGGAGCCGTTGGTCACTTTGTGGCTAATTGTCCTCAAAATAATAAGGAAGAAGATAGTGATGATGATAACAGAAGGCCAAGAAGGTTGTGGAAGAAACAAGCTGACAAAGATAAATATTTTTCAAAGGGGAAGGATAAAATTTTCTTCAAATAAAAAAGAAGAAGCTTTTTATCTAAAGATGAAGATGAAGAAGACAGCGAAGATGAATCTGAGAAATTATTTGCTGAAAAAACTAGGGAGAATACATTTATTGCTGCAGTGAATAATGAAGAGTACAAGAGCAACAGTTCAGAAAAAGAAGAAATTCAACTGGAATATCATCTGAAAGAAGAGTTGAAAGAATGCTTGAGGAAGATCAGAAGGCATGAGAAGGAAAAAAAAAATAAGATAAATGAAAATTCCGCATTAAACAATCAAGAAGGTTTTACTCATGAGAAAGTAAAGATGGAAAATTTTATTGATTATTTGAAAAATTCACTTCAGAATACAAAGAATCGTAATAATCATCTTGAAGTAAAACTAAAGGAAAAAAGAAGGAGAGTTGGAACTTGTCCAATAGAAACTTTATAAAGCTAAAGAAATGAATATCAGTTTCAAAAATTCTATCTCAGAAGTTGGTGAATGTTCCAGTAATAGTTAGCCAAATATGGATCCACAAAAGTTACCTTCAAAGGTTGAAATGAAAGGCAGAACTGGTTCTGATAAAAACAAGGCTGTAAAGTCTATGTATGTGGTCAAAGTCAGCAATGATAAAAAAATCAGAAGTGCATAAAAATCACAAGTCACGAAATAATTATAATACTTCTGGGGATGTTAAATTTGAAATGAGAAAGGGAGTTACAAATGAAAACATGAAGGTTGATGGTCAACATAGTTCTATTAAGAAGGTTTTTGAAAATCGTGTCCACATATCTGGTCATTATATAAGTTTCAGAGGAAAATATTCTTTCTATAGTTACTGCTGGTATTATGGTGGATTCGAACACATAGAAAATATGTGTCGGTTCAACCAACAACATTACAACTATTCCACAAGTTTTGAAAGACAATGATTAAGGGGGAGTCAATCCTGTTAAAATAGAAAGCATCAAAATAAATTTCAGCAGATATTTGAGAAGATTGATGTGAAAGTTGAGAATAGGCTCCAACCACTGGAAAATATTTGTGAAAGATGTGATCGTCATGTACATCATGCCAAGGGATACCTTAGTCTGTTACTATAGCAACCAAAGTTTCTTAATAATTCTCAAAAGCCAGAGTTTTTAAAAGCTAACCATATTTATTGGTTCATATTCAATTATTTCTATGTGAATATATATTTGAAACATTTGTGATCCGTATATATTTAACACTTCTCCCCAAATATATAATGCCACTAGATTTTCAATGCAAATATTACCACTATCAACTCCATATCATGTGTGGGATAGTTTTACACAATAATTTTCAATTTCCTTGAGGCATCAGTAATGACTTTGTCATTCTGCATCAATACACTACCCAAGAATTTCTTTGATTCAACTTTGAATATTACAAAAAGCTTCCCTCTTATGGATAGTGTGAGCATAGGGGAAGTGATAAGCCTCTTCTTAAACTCCATGAAGCTTTCTTGACATTCATCATTCCCAACAAACTTGATTACCTTTCGAGTTTTCTTGGTCAAAGGGGTTTACAATCGTGAGAAATTTCATACAAATTGGTGATAATATCCAGCTAACCCCAGTAAGATATAGATATCTATCATCGATGTAGGCCTTGACCATCCCTCAATTTATTTTATTTAAGGATCTATAGATATCTCATTGCTTGTGACGATATTCCCCAAGAATGAGAGTTCCTTCAACCAAAACTCACACTTGTTATGCTTTGCATAGAGCTTCTCCTTTCACAAGGTGTCCAATACAGTGATTAGATGCTCCTCATGATCCTCCTTGGTTTTATAGTATATTATAATATCATCTATAAAGACTACAACAATTTTTTCAAGGTAATCTATAAATACTCCATGCATCAATTCCATGATTATTGGTAGAGCATTAGTGAATCTAAAAGCATTACTTTGAATTCATAGTGCATCTACCTTGTATGAAAAAAATCATTGCGGATATCCTCCTTCACCCTTACTTGGTAATATCCTGACTGAACAAGTCATACATTCTTGGCAAAGTATACTTGTTCTTTATCATGATTTTTTGAGCTCATGATAATCAATTCAAAGTCACATTGACCCATCCATCTTCATGAAGAAAAGGATTGGTACACCCCATGGTGAAGCACTTGGGTATATAAAGCCTTTATCAAGAATCTACTATAGTTGTTACTTTAGATCCTAAATCTCCACACCATCCATTTTATATGGAGTCTTGGATATTGGAAAATACCCTAGTATAACATCAATCAAGAATTTAACATCTCTTCTAGGAGGAAGACCATGAAATTCCTTAGGAAACACATCAAATAATTACCTCAAAATAGGAATTTCATTGATCATGGTTCCTTCCATAGAGTCAATCATCTAAGAAAGATATGGGTTCTCATAGGGAAGTAATATCCATGCTTGAGATGACTTTCCTAAAGAATATTCATCCTTTTCTTTTCACTAGTATATAATATGGGTTTGATGCAACATTGGGAGACTGATTTCCCTATCACGACAATTTATGTTGGATCTATATAGGTAAAGCCAATCCATTCCAATAATTGCATCATATTCCACAATGGTATATATGATGAGGTTAATTGGGAAGTTCAATCCACAAATTCTGATAGGGGAGGAGTTATATTCAGGGGATTCAATAATTTACCCATTTTCCAGTTTCACTGACATCTTTACTTCCATTATTTGTGGTGATGTTTTGATTTTTCTAATAAACATTATAGATATAAAATAATGCATGGATCCAGAATCAAAAAGTTTGTTTTTTATTCATGAATGAATAACTAGCATATTTTTCAGCATTTCGTTGTTCGGATTCACATTATTGGTAATGATAGAAAAATCTCTCCCATACTGCCTTGGAGTTTGTCATCTACCTCCGAAAACCCTTGGATTAGGACGCTGGTTCGCAAAGTTCCCTAGTTCTTTGTAGTTATAGAAATGAACAAAGTGTTGATGATCGAACAAAGCTTTCCTTTCCTCTATCATAGTAGCATCTTTCTCTTGTCGTCAATCGCTGTCTAGGTTTCCTTCCGTCTTGCACCTAAATCATTTCATTATCCCCTTTCGCCAATTTTTATGGTGCTTATTTCCAACCATTTTACAAGAGGGGTGCTAGAATGTTTTAGCACCCTTGGATTTATCCATCAGACCGCTGGAATTAATGTACACTTTACGCTTCTTATCCCCATGATACCACTGAGATAAGTCGATATATATATCAACTTTAAGGGAAAATCAAAAAAAATTCTCATAGTTATCTAAGTTGTGGATCACCAAGGATTTTTGTAGGCTAGGTTTTATCCAACCAAAGAAGGGGTCAACCCTAAATTCGAGGGTAATGACAAAACTAGAGGTGTATGGTGCAAGTCTGGTGATGTTTTCCTCATATTCCCCAACAGATTCGTCATCTTTTTTTCTTGATTTTAATGAAATATCTTTCCATCTTAATAAAAATGGTGCAGGGAAAATATTTATCGAAAAATATTTTCTATAAATCCTTACAGCCCATCGCCCGGATATCTTCCTCAGGATTAAATTTTTTGATCAATTTCCACAATTGATCATCATTACTTTCAATATGATAATGTTCTAAAAGAACATTCTATTTTTTGAAACATTTTAGGATGGAGACAATCTTCTCAATGGAGTTGATCCATTGTTTGATAATTGAGGGATCAGATGATCCATTGAAAGTATGAGGTATTTGTCTCCTGAAGCTCTTGAATGCGACTTGTTATTTATTAGGGGGTTTGAAATTCTGCTTGATCCAGGTTTCTATTAAAAACATTAGTTAACTAAGAGTGTATCATGAAAATGTTTTTGATTCCTGATCCCATAAGATTGGGAATTTCATTAGAATAGTCATCACATTGATCTTCACATAGGTTGTTGACCTGATTCCTCCTATTACTGATCAATCTATAGAATAAAAGGAAAAAATTGGGGTAAATATTTTAAACTGTTAAACACATAAAGGGGAATCCAATTAAAAAAGTTATAACTTATAAATTACATTTATCTCTCTAACTTATGAATTTCTGAGCTTCTATCTATGTTATCCAAGATCTACATCCAATAATATATTCTTAGGGGAGTTTTTTTTTGTTCCCTTAATAATATTTTATATTAATCCTGTGAATTTACCAAATAATATCCCCTAGAATTGTCGAACTAGTAGTTCATCAAGACCCGTTGTCGTGCACCAGTTCTCATTAGAGTCAATCTCAAAGCAGTGTTTTCAGTTTTTACCACAACACACATCTATTCTAGAGACACCTCTACTTATTCGTATCCAGACAGGGATACATTTTCTTCATAAACCAATTACTCTATACTCACCAAAATTGAGGAATTTGTCTTACATAGTCTTATCCATGAGGCATTCACTAGATTTTTCTAATCCTAATCCCAAAAACAACTAAACCTATCCTCTGGTACTAACTATAACAAAACTTATCTTTATTACACATTTAAACATGATTTATTACATAAACATACACTTAATACAACTCGTAAGATAGAGAGGTCTAATTTAATTGGGGATTAGGACCATTATATGACAATTTAAAACATTAAATACACATCTTTATTGAAAACATCTTTTACATGACCACAAAATTCTTTCATACATAAAATTTCATGGGATAACCTGAAGACATAAATAAAAAAAGTGTAAGAAATAAAGATGAGTGAGGGAGTAAAAGAATCATAACATAAAGAATTAAATACATATTAGTAAATAAATATATCAATGGATCATAATAGAAACATGAACATAAAGGCATGATATAGTAGAATCATCATAACAATTAAATGAGGAAACAACTTAAAACACTACATCATTAACATAAAGAAATCAGGTAAACCCCTGTCACAACATGATGGGAAAAATTCCTATTAAGGAATTAGGTAAAACCATGTCCTGAAATGATGTATCATGATACTAAACATTACCCAATTCATTATAGTGCTATTAGAGCACACCATTCATAATCATTTCAATCTCATGCTTAAGTGTGCCACATAGATCATATAACATGGATTCATTCAACATCATTATTTATTACAAGATCAAGGAATGAATAATTACTACATGTAAGTAACCATTTGATAAGTATATGTTCATAATGGTGAATACCCATGATAGAGTAATGGGTATGGTATTCACTACATGATGATTTTGGCATGGAAAATTGCGACGTAATTTTGGCAGCATAGCTACGTCATATGGAAATTCATAAATTTGGTTGATTATAGATAAAAAGGAATCTCATCATTTATAAATGGTTTGGATAGTAATAGGGACACAGAAAATAATATCCCAGCATTTTAAATGTAATTTACATGCATAATATAAAAGAAATTCTTGAATGGAAATGAGATGTGAGAAATCCCTTATTGGATTTTGGTATAGTAACAGATGGGTTTAAAGGATCATATGGGGGGTTTGAGGGGAGTGAAATGAATATACCATCATATATAAATAAAATTTATATTAATTAGGTATGTAATAACATATCACAAATCAAGTAAATGTAAATTAAAAGGCATGACATAAAAGAGGTTCTTGAAGAAAAAGGGGAGAGGTAGATCCCTTACAAAAATTCAGTATGGTAAAAAGTGTACATAAGGGTTCATAAGAGGGTTAAATGAGAATGAAAGGGGTTATCATAATTTTTAAATTAAAGGGGAAGTATTATTATATATAATAAAATATTCTAACTTAGGAATAAAAAAATTAAATGTAATAACATGAAAATAATGCTAGGTAAAAAAGGAGGGTGGAAGATCCCTTACTGAATTTCTGCGTAGTAACGGCTTAGGTAAGGGTCCAAATGGGGGAGGATAAATGACCCATAATTGAAATAAAATCAATTTTATTTGTATATTAATGAATAAAAACAAATTTCAGTGAAATAAATTGAAAGTAAAAGAACTACTCTCAAAGAAGGTGATTGTATTTAAAGGGGAAGAGAGGAATCCCTTACATGAATGTGTGATCCCAAAGGCTTAGGGGAGGCTTCTTAGGAGCTTTGGGATACTTTTTAAGAATCTAGGAAGTAGGGGGGGATATTTTTTATCTTAAAAGAGCATTAGGGAAGATGAATGCATGCTTGGGTGGGTTTATATAGGAAAGGTGGGGGAATTCTATATTATTTTAGTTTTGGACCGACCACACTAAATTATTCAAAACCAAAAACCATACCATGGGTTTTGCCCATGGTTTCATGAAAATGGGAGTTAAATCCATTATTTTATGGGGCTATGGGTGGAAGATACTAAAATATTTCCCTTGCATAAGTGGAGGTGAGTCACAATTTCAAGAAATGATTTTAAAATCTTAAAATATTTTATATATCTTGGAGGATTCTCTAAGGATTTATAAAATAAATAAAATAAACCTAAAATTTCATTATTTTAAAGGAAAACATATATTTTTCCTATGATACCCTTTATAGTATTTTATTATTTCACTATTGGGTCATTATGATGTCATAAAAAACATTATATATTTATACATTATTTAATTTTTACCCAAAAATTAACTGTTGGATAATTTTTAAATCTGGATTCCAAAAATAATATTCATTTTATCTAAATAATTTTCTAGATATATGAATTTTCTCTTTTAAAATAAAAAAATATATTTATTGAAAATTGACAAGTTTGACAAAAACAGTTTTCAAACCTTAATAAATATTACTTTTGAATTCATAAAAATTTAATAATCATTAATATTTAATAAATTTAATTTAATAATAATATTTTATTAGATATTATTTAACTACAAAATCCATTAATTCATCAAAATATATTTCTTAATTTTTTTTGAATATTAATTTTATTAATATTTTCATGACTTATTATATACTCCCTTTATTTATTTTATATGAAATGTGCATAATTTGTGTGAAATGTTAATGTTTTAATATTAAGTACAATTTTTGAGCATTTTTAGAAGTAGTCCAATTGAGTCTGTTTAATGTTTTAATAATAACTATCACTATACTGATCCAAATTGTGTAGTTCCTGTTTTTTAGGATTCTCCTTTCAATATAAAACATTTCATTAGAAGGTACCATGAGCCAATTCTGTCATTTGAAGGGTCATATAGTCCTCCCAAACAAGACCAAAGAATCTGTGAACAAACTGGACCAGCCTTGAAGATTGATTTATTGGGATCCATCCAGAAATCCAAAAACATTAACTCTCAACCATAATTCGGAGGACACAACATGTCATCTTGGATAAAAATTTCAAGGCCCAAATCCAAGTACAAGGGGCCCAAATAAAGCTTTGAAGTCCAGACCACCATTCTGGCCGAGAATTAAAATCAGTATAGTATGCATGACATATCTCATGATGTAAGCATCAAATCGAGCTGCGCTTTTTCAGTGTGAAAGACGAGATATATTTGGCCTACATTGTTGAAGAAACCATTCGGAGTTGAAGGTATCTTCATATTGAAAAACCCTTTCACATTATGGACTTCAAAATGACTGGATTGAAATGGACAGTTTAAGTTTGTTTAATCAACCGACTATAACGTTTTATCCTTAAGTCCAAATGACTCAAAATTTTGAGTGTAGTCGTCCAACATTATTGTCTACAACGTTGAAGAAGGAGATATTGGATGATTAGGCTATCTGAATAGCCAAATTGGTGATTCAAGTGGAGGGACAGATTGGGAATGCAAACAGTCCACTCCTTGGGCTATAAATACTCTCCCCTTATCTACTTGAGGTTGGTTGGCATTTCAGAAGATAGGAGATCATATTGGCACGACCAAAGACTTTCCAAAGGCTTGGGAGGGTCTTATATACTCATGTTTTTACTTGAGAGACCTTTCCTCCTCACTTTGTTTTCACTTACTTTCATGTTCTTCATTTTTGTAATCTTGTAATTCTCTTTCTTTGTAATTCTGTTTTAATCCAAGTTACTTCTTCAATATCTCTTATTCTCATCCACCTTCTGTAGTTTAGTATTTATGTTCTTAAAATAGTTTAAATTCAGTTGAATCCCCTTCCCTTCTTTTGCTTCCTCATTCAATCGAAAATCTGTTTTTAATTATCATCATCGTTCGTGTGTGTGTGTCGATGTACCACTCTTTTCTAATCCCTTTCTTTTTCTTATATTCTTAATTTATCATCATAATTATTATATCCATAATATTAAACACCCAAATTTCTGAGTAAATATCTCCTTGGGGTGAGTCAAAATTTAGGGATGTTAAGTGATTGAGAGTATTTGCTCGATGAGTATTCGTTAATTTAACATTGTGTGTGTTGGACTTAATATGTCATGGATTAATGACATATTTGGTTTAGCATGTGGTTTCCATAGATTATTTGAACCATAAATATACTACCATAAACAAGTACTGATTGATTTTAGAATCCTAGTTAAGTTAAGGCTTGTATTAAAACTTTAACACTTAGGAATTCTAATCGACGTCAACTTGTGAAGTGGGTGTTAATTTAAATGCAATATAAAGCAAAACTCAAGGATATCACAAGATTAACTCCCTAATAATGAACTCACCCCAATTATTATCAATTTGTTAAATCAATCATAATCAATTAGTCATTTCAATTAGGCTCTGCAAAAAACCCCCCTAATCAAAATACAGTCAACTAAAAACAAACGACTACTACAAAGTATCATCGCTGAGGATTTGACCCGAGTGCTGGTATACACATTAGCAGAGCACCGAAACCTTGACCGGTCGATAGGCGAAAATCAGCCGTGCATTTTAAATTGGGCCGTTTCCGGGGATGGTGCTTTAAGTAGTCATTAGTTTCTGGTTATTGTCAAGAAAACACAAAAACAACAAATTTTTAAAAAAAATTGAAAAAAAACACAAAGAAAAACCCATCTTCCTCATCCTTTCTAAATCTCTCTGAATGCCCCGTAGCCTCCCAAACAATCCCTCGGATTTGTTTGACCCTGAAATTGATAGAAATCTTCGTCGACTTAGGAGGACCATTAGGGATAACCAAATCACCCAAGAACCAATCATTGTCCTACCAATTGAATTAGATATGGAAAATCCTAGGGAACAAACCCTTAAAGAACTCGCTGCCCCTAATATGAATTACCAACCTCTTGGTATTCAATATCCAAATATAGAGGCTGACTTTGAACTCAAATCTGATTTGATTCATCTTCTCCCTCATTTTCACGGGCTAGCCGGTGAGGATCCACATCTTCACCTTAAAGAGTTCCAAGTAGTATGCTCTACCATGAAGCCTCAAGGGGTTTCTGAAGAACAAATAAAACATCGAGCATTCCCTTTTTCCCTAGCTGACACTGCTAAGTCATGGCTCTACTACCTACCTCCTGGTTCCATAACCACATGAAATGACATGAATCGGCTTTTCTTCGAGAAATTTTTTCCTACTTCTCTTACTGCTTCTATCTGAAAGGAAATAAGTGGTATCCATCAATTCCCAAGTGAATCACTCCATGAGTACTGGGAGAGGTTCAAAAAGCTTGTGGCAACCTGCCCACACCATCAAATCCCTAAACAACTCTTGATCCAATAATTCTATGAGGGGTTATTGGCTATGGAGAGAACTCTCATTGATGCCGCAAGTGGTGGTTCTTTGGTTGATAAAACTCCCGCAGCTGCAAGAGATCTCATAAGTAACATGGCTGCAAACACACAACAATTCCATACTCGAGCACATGATCAAGTCAAACAAGCCCAAGATAATCAATCCATAGAGCCTAACAAGATGGCTGAGTGGATGAGTGAACTTACTGGTCTTGTGCGTCAACTAGCGGTGGCTACCAATGCCCCAACCTCATCTTCTCCACAGTCACTATTCCCTGGACCTATCAAGAATTGTGGAATCTGTAGCTCCCCAGCTCATCCAACAGACACATGTCCACAACTTCATGAGGATCAATCTGATTCATCCGGACCAATGGAGATCAATGCAGCATATGCTCAGCGGAACCCCAACCCTCAACAATCAGGTCAGTTTGTTAGAAACTTCAACCAACCTCACTCTGAGCCTTTCCCTTCTTCCTATAACCAAGGCCTTAGGTATGGTAATCCCATATCTTACCCCCCTCAATTCCCTCCTCAAAACCCAAACCAATTCCAAAATGGTCAAGGTGGTGGTAACTTCCATCAACCTTATCCTTTTGTTCCTCAACCTCAAAGGAACAATCCTCCTCCTAGATTCCATTATCCTAGTGAGCCTTCCCAATTCCAAAACCAATACAATCGATTTCCCAAGAACCAAAATCAAGGCAATCCCAACCAAGGACAAGCCTCTTCTTCCGAGAAACCATGGGAAAGTGCAGTGGAAGATCTTTCCTCCTTCACCCGTTCTAGACTTAAAAACATTGAAACTCAAATAGGTCAACTTGCATCCTACCTAAGCCAGCAACAACAATCAAATTCTTCCCAACTCCCATCTCAACCATTACCCAACCCCAAGGGTAATGTAAGTGCAATTGCACTTAGATCAGGAAAGCAAATTGATATGCCTCAAGATAAATCCCCAAACCCTCCTTTGAATGTTAACCTAGAAAATGAAAAGAAAAAAAATTGAAAAGTGATCTGAATCCATTCCATCACCTCCTTCCATTCCACTTAGGAATCCAATTCCTTTTCCTCAAGATTTTTCTAAGACAAAGGAAGTCCTTTGAACCTGATCCTTAAATGCTTGACATGTTTAGACGTGTTGAAGTCAACATTCCCCTCTTAGATGCCATAAAACAAATTCCTAAGTATGCCAAGTTTCTCAAAGAGTTGTGTACCCACAAGAGGCAACTTAGGACCTTTGAAAATGTTTCCACCCAGCAGTATATTCCCATAATGTGAAAAGATCCAGGGACCATTACGGTTCCATGTCAAATTGGAAGTTCCAACTTTGATGACGCACTCATAGACCTAGGAGCCTCAATTAATGTCATGCCCAAATCCATATTCTCCAACCTTGGTCTAGGTTCCTTGCACCCAATGGGTGTTGTCATTCAGTTAGCCAATCGAAGCACAGCCAGTCCTGAGGGAATAATTGAGGATGTCCTTGTTCGAATAAATGATCTTATCTTCCCAGCTGACTTCTATGCCCTTGACATGGAAGGTGAGACAAATTCTTTCAAATCTCCTCTGATTCTAGGAAGACCATTCCTTATGACATCTAAAACCAAAATTGGTGTCCACGATGGTATCTTATCCATGGAATTTGGTGACCAAATGGTCAGGTTCAATATTTTTTAATCCATGTGATACCCATTAGAGAATCAATCTGTATTCTCTATCCATGTTTCTAAAACTCCCTCTGAGAGTGTGTTGAATCCTAATCCATCATGTTCTTCTTGTTCTAATAATAGAAGAGTTTGTGAATATTTCATCCTCATTAACCAAGTGATTAATGGTGAAATTGATGTTGACATTACAAATGAAAACTCCATTGATCTAAAGGATCTTGAAAACTCTTTGGAATCTCATCTCACCTCTGAACTCCAATGCTCCAACATGGATGGTAATGAGGAAAATGAACTAGAATTCTCATTTGTTGATTTAGATCGGATTATTCCTCATTCATCCTTTCCTATCCATGATTCTGAAAATTCTTTTATATGTGAAGTGAACCTTGAACCAATGTGTTTATATTGTCCTGATGGTAGTGATGTTTGTGATATTTGTACCCTAATTTATAAAGTGATCACCGGTGAGGTTGAAATTGACCATTCCTTGGAAAACAACATTGAAATAAAGGATATTGAAAATTTTATTCAGTCATATGACTCCACTGATCCTCATTACTCTACATCGGTAAGTGATGAAATAAATGAGTCAAAAACAATTGGTATCTCATACTCTGCTTTTGTGTTATTTGATCCTTACATAAATGAACCATCAGAATTGATCCATCTTCCTGAATTTCCAAGATTAGAAAACCATCACTTTGTGGATAAAATAATTCCTCGGGTTGAAGACCAAAGTGAGGATAGAAATATTCTCTTTCCAACCCCATTGAATTGTAAGCACACCAACAAGGATGGGAAGAAATTATCCAATGAATCATCAGGCCTCCCAAAGAAAAAGGTTTTCTGGAAGCACACTAGATTTGAGAAAATACGATGGCCACTGTCAGACTATGGGTAGTCCATTGCAATTGTCCAGCTGTAGACAAATAAATGCAGCGCTTTTTGGGAGGCAACCCATGTTTTCTTTTACTTTTGTGAAATTTAAATTTATTTTTAGTTTTTCATTATATGAATAATGATTTTTCTTTTTCAGGTAACATCCCACAATCTTGGATCAACATTGACTTCCATTGGAAAACCAACTTCTCCATTCGACCCACCACTAGATGGAGATGACAACCCACCAAATCCAAACCAGGGGCACCTCTTTCCCTTTAACTCTCTCTCTATCTATTCCTCTCTCAACCTATTTCTTCTTTTTCCTCTCTCTTTCATTTTCTTACCACTATATTCATCAAACCCTTTATTTTTCTCTTTCTTGTGTGGGTGTGTATTTTATAAAAACCTAAAAAACTAAAAAAACCAAAAAAACACAATCACTTAAAAAATTACAAAAAAAGAGTCATGCTTACTCACCATCGAGTTTTGAAATTTTGTCCAAACATTTTGGAGAGTTAACAGACATGTTTTCATCTCAAATTTTTTTTATTTTCATCATGACTTTGGATAAATAATTTTGTGTCAAAACCAACACAATTAGAATGCTCAATTTTTTATTTGGAAAATTATTTTCCCCAACTGTGAGAACAAACATTTTCTTTCATGCCAAGGCCACCTATGGACATCTTTTCAAAATTTGTGTTTTCACCCCCATTTGTGATTCTTGAGTTTGTGGACTTTCGAGCTGAATTTCCTACCTTAGTGTGTATTAATATGATAAAGGAATTTTCTAAACCACATGAAAATAACAATAGCCAAATAGCCTCCCATTTCCCTTACATTAATCCTCATTCTGAAAGCCCCTTCGAGCCTATGAAAACCTTTTCTTTGATATCCACATTACATGCCCAATACCTTATCCCACCCAATATCAACATGGATTTTCATTGCAAAAGTTTTTGAAATTTAAGTGTGGGGGGGACTGGATTTCATTTTTGGGTATCATTTCCTTACTTTCTGGTGTGTTATCATATTCTTGAGGGAAAGAATCAATTTTAGTGTGGGGGGAGGTTTTCATTCAGTGGTATTTGGGAATGTATTGTACAAATGATATTGAAAAGTGTTCAAAAAAAATCAAAAAAAATCAAAAATCAAAACAAAAATAAAAAAAAAGGAAAAAATGGGTTGTGTCTTGGGTAGGTCAAAAATCACTCTTCATCAACCTTTGATCTTGTTATAACTATTAAAATTAGTGTCATGAGTAGATCAAACATGGGTTGGGATATGAGTGTGAGATCTGTTTCAAGGTCAACTTTCGAAAAAACAAAGAAAGAAAAAAGAAAAAAAAGAACACTTGCATTATATTCTTATATCATTGGGAGAAGTTTTGTGTCTTGTAAATATTCCATCATATAATTAACTTCATATTTTATTCCTCTATTGTGTCTTTCTTCACACAATCATTCCTTGTAAATATGTGTTTTCATTTCCTTCCATGTTTTATTTCAAAAATATGTGCATTGCTTTTTCTATGTTGGTATTTTAACCCTCTTCTTCGCTCTCTTGGAAATTATATTCCTACCATACCATAGCCACAGAAAACCCCCTTAAAAAGACCTCTTGATTCTTGTTCACTTTGGATAGGGATTTTAAGCTGAGATCTCTTTTCAAACTCTAAGATTTTCACTTTTGGTTGGTGAAAGAGTGAACCTCCACAAATGAATTTTATCATCTTGAGAGGTGTGAGTTTTGAGTGTCCACATTTTCCATTTCTAAATTTGAGCATGAAAAACTGAATTAGTTTTGGAACATTTTTTCTGTAACAAATTGTGGTGGAATTCAAAATGGATGAGTGAAATAGTCTAAACCTCCCCTGATTGGAGAAAACAAAATTTTAATATCTGTTGGTGAGTAAAAATGATTTTTTCATGTGCTTATATTTGTTGCACATGAGGACATGGACAAAACTAAGTGTGGGGGAGTTGATTTTATTAATATTTTCATGACTTATTATATACTCCCTTTATTTATTTTATATGAAATGTGCATAATTTGTGTGAAATATTAATGTTTTAATATTAAGAATAATTTTTGAGCATTTTTAGAAGTAATCCGATTGAGTCAGTTTAATGTTTTAATAATAACTATAAATATACTGATCCAAATTGTGTGGTTCTTGTTTTTTAGTATTCTATTTTCAATATAAAACATTTCATTAGAAGGTACCATGATCCAATTCTGTCATTTGAAGGGTCATATGGTCCTCCCAAACAAGACCAAAGAATCTGTGAACAAACTGGACCAGCCTTAAAGATTGATTTACTGGGATCCATCCAGAAGTCCAAAAACATTAACTATCCACCATAATTTGGGGGGAACTACATGTCATCTTGGATAAAACTTTCAAGGCCCAAATCCAAGTACAAGGGGCCCAAATAAAGCTTTGAAGTCCAGCCCACCATTATGGCCGATAATTACAATCAGTATAGTATGCATGACATATCTCATCATGTAAGCATCCAATCGAGCTTAGATTTTTCAGTGTGAAAGAAAAGACATTTTCGGCCGACTTTGTTGAAGAAACCATTCGGATTTGAAAGCATATTCATATTTAAAAACCCTTTCACATTATGGACTTCAAAAAGACTGGATTGAAATGGACAGGTTAAATTTGTTTAAGTAACCGAACATAACTTTTGATAATTAAGTCCAAATGACTCCAAATTTTGAGAGTAGTCGGAAAACATTATTTTATACAACTTTGAAGAATGAGATATTTGAATATTCTGATGTATGAATAGCCAAATTGGCGATGCAAGTGGAGGGACAGATTGGGAATGCAAACAGACCACTCCTTGGGCTATAAATACTCTCCCCTTCTCTCCTTGAGGTTGGTTGGCATTTAAGAAGAGAGGAGATCATATTGGAACGACCAAAGCCTTGAAAAAGGCTTGGGAGGATCTTTCATACTC